>OZ024808.1:7500-707465 GCA_964017045.1 Omphiscola glabra | reverse complement strand
AGAGTGCACAGATAGAGCAGAGTACACTACACCAGTTTGAGGATTTGTAGCTCCTCCTACAAAATCGGGGTAAACACAACATGTCACTCCCACTCAGTAATGTCGTCCTGTGGTCCAGTACTGGCTCCTCCTACAACATGTCACTCACACTCAGTAATGTCGTCCTGTGGTCCAGTACTGGCTCCTCCTACAACATGTCACTCATACTCAATAATGTCGTCCTGTGGTCCAGTACTGGCTCCTCCTACAACATGTCACTCATACTCAGTAATGTCGTCCTGTGGTCCAGTACTGGCTCCTCCTACAACATGTCGCTTATACTCAGTAATGTCGTGTGGTCCGGTACTGGCTCCTCCTACAACATGTCACTCACACTCAGTAATGTCGTCCTGTGGTCCAGTACTGGCTCCTCCTACAACATGTCACTCATACTCAGTAATGTCGTCCTGTGGTACAGTACTGGCTCCTCCTACAACATGTCACTCATACTCAGTAATGTCGTCCTGTGGTCCAGTACTGGCTCCTCCTACAACATGTCACTCACACTCAGTAATGTCGTCGTGTGGTCCGGTTCTGGCTCCTCCTACAACATTTCCCTCACACTCAGTAATGTCGTGTGGTCCGGTACTGGCTCCTCCTACAACATGTCACTCACACTCAGTAATGTCGTCGTGTGGTCCGGTTCTGGCTCCTCCTACAACATGTCACTCACACTCAGTAATGTCGTGTGGTCCGGTTCTGGCTCCTCCTACAACATGTCACTCACACTCAGTAATGTCGTGTGGTCCAGTACTGGTTCCTCCTACAACATTTCACTCACACCCAGTAATGTCGTGTGGTCTAGTACTGGCTCCTCCTACAACATGTCACTCACACTCAGTAATGTCGTGTGGTCCGGTAATGACTCCTCCTACAACATGTCACTCACACTCAGTAATGTCGTGTGGTCCGGTACTGGCTCCTCCTACAACATGTCACTCACACTCAGTATTGTCGTCGTGTGGTCCGGTACTAGCTCCTCATACATGTCACTCACACTCAGTAATGTCGTCGTGTGGTCCGGTACTAGCTCCTCCTCTGTGTAAACATTCTTGTGGCCCTCTTGAAACACTCTTACATAATAGATATGAACCATTTGATCTGTGATCGAGCCGCCGAGAATACAAATAGCCCCCACTTACCAGCGCCCCCACTTACCAGCGCCCCGTGAGCTCCTCACTTCCTTTGATGAACTATCTTCGCGTCTCCTCGCATTCAAGGTGCACCACAATTTAGTATTCTTTTTTTGTCTCCCACATTAATAAATCATCCTAAATCATAGGCTGACTAGATTATGTAGTTATTGTTTAAAAGTCATGTGCCTAGTTCAACCATAAGTCATGAGCCTAGTTCAACCATAAGTCATGTGCCTAGTTTAACCATAAGTCATGAGCCTAGTTCAACCATAAGTCATGTGCTTAGTTCAACCATAAGTCATGAGGCTAGTTCAACCATAAGTCATGAGCCTAGTTCAACCATAAGTCATGTGCCTAGTTTAACCATAAGTCATGAGCCTAGTTCAACCATAAGTCATGAGCCTAGTTCAACCATAAGTCATGAGCCTAGTTCAACCATAAGTCATGTGCTTAGTTCAACCATAAGTCATGAGGCTAGTTCAACCATAAGTCATGAGCCTAGTTCAACCATAATTCATGAGCCTATTTCAACCATAAGTCATGAGCCTAGTTCAGCCATTAGTCATGAGCCTAGTTCAACCATAATTCATGAGCCTAGTTCAACCATAATTCATGAGCCTAGTTCAACTCTTACATTGAATTGCTGGATTGTTTTTGTTTTACCCCCCCCCCTTTTTTCAGATTTGATTATTTCAATGTTTGTGAAGTGTTTGTACAAACTATAACATGGAATGTTCAAGGGCCCCTTCATTATGGATGTAAATACTAAGAACGCCATCTGAGCCGCATAAAATATTTGCAAGTTAATATCGTCACTTCCTCTATATCCACCAATCCATCTATAAAAGGGTATAAAATATTTCCATTTTGTTAATATAATTCTAAATTTTAAGCATTTTTTGCTTTCTGAAATTTTATCAAATCATATTTCCTGTCTCTAAAATCCTTCAAAGAACTCTTTCTTTTGTCTCTCTGGGACGCAAGTTACGTTTTTTTCCCATCTCCATATTTTCAAAATGATTCTATTTTTATCTCAAATGGCGCAGTCCTATATTTAACCGTTCTTCCCTCAGCTATAAACTAAAAAATTGCACACCTCGCAGCGCACACGCGAATTCCCACAAACCCCGCTCTCCTTAATTGTTAATGTTGTTTCCTTTCCATTAATGACGCGCCTGCTTCCTATTTTTGCACCGTTCCAATTAAGCTGTTGTCATCGCCGCACACCGGCCTGGCCAGATGAAAGTCCCATCTTCCAGCTTGCGAAAGAATTGCGCCCGTTGTGCCTTTTTGGCTGTTTGGAATCTGCAGTCACAACAAACAAATCTCTTTGCCACGGGACCCGTGCTCTAAACACCGTTTGCATTTATCTCTGCAGCCTTTTGGGGGGAAAAGAAGAAAATAAAATCACACACACAACTGTGTGATGCGATAAGAAGAAACGTTTAAGAGGGTTTTGGGGGTCGGGGGGTCGGCGGTCGGCTTACGAATATGAAGTAGTATTTAACATTCCAATGATAGTTTGTAGTGTTCCTAAAGGCGTAAGATGTTACACAAGCGTACCTTCTGGTTTGAGAGTTTATTTTTTTAATAATAATAATTTAATGACGTCATAAGATGTCTGTCATTTATGTGATTGGTGTCTGCACAGTTGTCAAAGAAATGAAATCGACTCTTGCAAATGACATCGTTGTGGAACTTTGACATCGTGATGGGACTATGACATCGTGATGAGACTATGACATCGTGATGGGACTATGACATCGTGATGGGACTATGACATCGTTGTGGGACTATGAAATCGTGGTGGGACTATGACATCGTGATGGGACTTTGACATCGTGATGGGAACATGACATTGTGATGAAACAATGACATCGTGGTGAAACTATGACATCGTGATGGGACTATGACATCGTGATGGGACTATGACTTCGTGATGGGACTATGACATCGTGATGGGACTATGACATCGTGATGGGACTATGATTGTTTGCTAATACAATCATACCGATGATTGAAGTCAACAAAAGAAATGGATGAGATACTGGAACTGATGTGTTGTATTCCCCAGTATCTTGTTGGAAACTGATGTGTTCTTTGCCCAGTACCTTGTTGGGAACTGGTGTGTTGTATTCCCCAGTACCTTGGTGGAGGTTGGTGTGTTGTATTCCCCAGTACCTTGGTGGAGGTTGGTGTGTTGTATTCCCCAGTATCTTGTTGGAAACTGATGTGTTCTTTGCCCAGTACCTTGTTGGGAACTGGTGTGTTGTATTCCCCAGTACCTTGGTGGAGGCTGGTGTGTTGTATTCCCCAGTACCTTGTTGGGAACTGGTGTGTTGTATTCCCCAGTACCTTGGTGGAGGTTGGTGGAGGTTGGTGGAGGTTGGTGGAGGTTGGTGGAGGTTGGTGGAGGTTGGTGGAGGTTGGTGGAGGTTGGTGGAGGTTGGTGGAGGTTGGTGGAGGTTGGTGGAGGTTGGTGGAGGTTGGTGGAGGTTCTATCAATTCGAATGTATCAGTGGGGTGTTATTATTTGGTGGGTTTTTTAAATAAATAGTTGGACTATAACGTTTTGGTGGGCTCTGGCAGTTTTGGTGGGCTCTGGCAGATTTGGTGGGCTCTGGCAGATTTGGTGGGCTCTGGCAGATTTGGTGGGCTCTGGCAGATTTGGTGGGCTCTGGCAGTTTTGGTGGGCTCTGGCAGATTTGGTGGGCTCTGGCAGTTTTGGTGGGCTCTGGCAGATTTGGTGGGCTCTGGCAGTTTTGGTGGGCTCTGGCAGATTTGGTGGGCTCTGGCAGATTTGGTGGGCTCTGGCAGATTTGGTGGGCTCTGGCAGATTTGGTGGGCTCTGGCAGATTTGGTGGGCTCTGGCAGATTTGGTGGGCTCTGGCAGATTTGGTGGGCTCTGGCAGATTTGGTGGGCCCTGGCAGATTTGGTGGGCTCTGGCAGATTTGGTGGGCCCTGGCAGATTTAGTGGGCTCTGGCAGATTTGGTGGGCTCTGGCAGATTTGGTGGGCTCTGGCAGATTTGGTGGGCTCTGGCAGATTTGGTGGGCTCTGGCAGATTTGGTGGGCTCTGGCAGATTTGGTGGGCCCTGGCAGATTTGGTGGGCTCTGGCAGATTTGGTGGGCCCTGGCAGATTTGGTGGGCTCTGGCAGATTTGGTGGGCCCTGGCAGATTTGGTGGGCTCTGGCAGATTTGGTGGGCTCTGGCAGATTTGGTGGGCTCTGGCAGATTTGGTGGGCTCTGGCAGATTTGGTGGGCTCTGGCAGATTTGGTGGGCTCTGGCAGATTTGGTGGGCTCTGGCAGATTTGGTGGGCTCTGGCAGATTTGGTGGGCTCTGGCAGATTTGGTGGGCTCTGGCAGATTTGGTGGGCCCTGGCAGATTTGGTGGGCTCTGGCAGATTTGGTGGGCCCTGGCAGATTTGGTGGGCTCTGGCAGATTTGGTGGGCCCTGGCAGATTTGGTGGGCTCTGGCAGATTTGGTGGGCTCTGGCAGATTTGGTGGGCTCTGGCAGATTTGGTGGGCTCTGGCAGATTTGGTGGGCTCTGGCAGATTTGGTGGGCTCTGGCAGATTTGGTGGGCTCTGGCAGATTTGGTGGGCTCTGGCAGATTTGGTGGGCTCTGGCAGATTTGGTGGGCTCTGGCAGATTTGGTGGGCTCTGGCAGATTTGGTGGGCTCTGGCAGATTTGGTGGGCTCTGGCAGATTTGGTGGGCTCTGGCAGATTTGGTGGGCTCTGGCAGATTTGGTGGGCTCTGGCAGATTTGGTGGGCCCTGGCAGATTTGGTGGGCCCTGGCAGATTTGGTGGGCCCTGGCAGATTTGGTGGGCTCTGGCAGATTTGGTGGGCTCTGGCAGATTTGGTGGGCTCTGGCAGATTTGGTGGGCTCTGGCAGATTTGGTGGGCTCTGGCAGATTTGGTGGGCTCTGGCAGATTTGGTGGGCTCTGGCAGATTTGGTGGGCTCTGGCAGATTTGGTGGGCTCTGGCAGATTTGGTGGGCTCTGGCAGATTTGGTGGGCTCTGGCAGATTTGGTGGGCTCTGGCAGATTTGGTGGGCTCTGGCAGATTTGGTGGGCTCTGGCAGATTTGGTGGGCTCTGGCAGATTTGGTGGGCTCTGGCAGATTTGGTGGGCCCTGGCAGATTTGGTGGGCCCTGGCAGATTTGGTGGGCCCTGGCAGATTTGGTGGGCTCTGGCAGATTTGGTGGGCTCTGGCAGATTTGGTGGGCTCTGGCAGATTTGGTGGGCTCTGGCAGATTTGGTGGGCTCTGGCAGATTTGGTGGGCCCTGGCAGATTTGGTGGGCCCTGGCAGATTTGGTGGGCCCTGGCAGATTTGGTGGGCTCTGGCAGATTTGGTGGGCTCTGGCAGATTTGGTGGGCCCTGGCAGATTTGGTGGGCCCTGGCAGATTTGGTGGGCCCTGGCAGATTTGGTGGGCCCTGGCAGATTTGGTGGGCTCTGGCAGATTTGGTGGGCTCTGGCAGATTTGGTGGGCCCTGGCAGATTTGGTGGGCCCTGGCAGATTTGGTGGGCCCTGGCAGATTTGGTGGGCCCTGGCAGATTTGGTGGGCCCTGGCAGATTTGGTGGGCTCTGGCAGATTTGGTGGGCTCTGGCAGATTTGGTGGGCTATGGCAGATTTGGTGGGCTCTGGCAGATTTGGTGGGCCCTGGCAGATTTGGTGGGCCCTGGCAGATTTGGTGGGCCCTGGCAGATTTGGTGGGCTCTGGCAGATTTGGTGGGCTCTGGCAGATTTGGTGGGCTCTGGCAGATTTGGTGGGCTCTGGCAGATTTGGTGGGCTCTGGCAGATTTGGTGGGCTCTGGCAGATTTGGTGGGCCCTGGCAGATTTGGTGGGCCCTGGCAGATTTGGTGGGCCCTGGCAGATTTGGTGGGCCCTGGCAGATTTGGTGGGCTCTGGCAGATTTGGTGGGCTCTGGCAGATTTGGTGGGCTCTGGCAGATTTGGTGGGCCCTGGCAGATTTGGTGGGCCCTGGCAGATTTGGTGGGCCCTGGCAGATTTGGTGGGCCCTGGCAGATTTGGTGGGCTCTGGCAGATTTGGTGGGCTCTGGCAGATTTGGTGGGCTCTGGCAGATTTGGTGGGCTCTGGCAGATTTGGTGGGCTCTGGCAGATTTGGTGGGCTCTGGCAGATTTGGTGGGCTCTGGCAGATTTGGTGGGATTTAGTACCAACATAAATGTTTGTGTGGGTTTTGTCTTTTTTCGAAATTTAAATAAGGGATCAAATGGAAATCATTTGAGTTTCAATGTTAACACGATTTTCTTACGTGGTGTTGTGGATTAACTGGCAATGGATGTTTTGTGGATTAACTGGCAATGGATGTTTTGTGGATTAACTGGCAATGGATGTTTTGTGGATTAACTGGCAATGGATGTTTTGTGGATTACCTGGCGATAGATTTGTTGTGGATTACCTGGCGATAGATTTGTTGTGGATTACCTGGCAATGGATGTGCTTGTGTTTACTCAAAAGAAAAAAAGAAAAAGCTAAATACTAGAACATTATCTCAATACTAGAACATTATCTCAATACTAGAACATTATCTCAATACTAGAACATTATCTCAATACTTGAACATTATCTCAATACTTGAACATTATCTCAATACTAGAACATTATCTCAATACTAGAACATTATCTCAATACTTGAACATTATCTCAATACTAGAACATTATCTCAATACTAGAACATTATCTCAATACTAGAACATTATCTCAATACTAGAACATTATCTCAATACTAGAACATTATCTCAATACTAGAACATTATCTCAATACTTGAACATTATCTCAATACTAGAACATTATCTCAATACTTGAACATTATCTCAATACTAGAACATTATCTCAATACTAGAACATTATCTCAATACTAGAACATTATCTCAATACTTGAACATTATCTCAATACTAGAACATTATCTCAATACTAGAACATTATCTTAATAATAGAACATTATCTCAATACTAGAACATTATATCAATACTAGAACATTATATCAATACTAGAACATTATATCAATACTAGAACATTATCTCAAGACTAGAACATTATTCCCTACTATCTTTTAGGGCGAAAGACTATTGGAACAGTAGACGTTGGAATTTTATAAGATTTGGACTCTGGTCCAAAATCCAAAACGTCCCATCCACCATCCACACAGCC
Source organism: Omphiscola glabra (assembly GCA_964017045.1). Taxonomy (NCBI): domain Eukaryota; kingdom Metazoa; phylum Mollusca; class Gastropoda; family Lymnaeidae; genus Omphiscola; species Omphiscola glabra. The sequence goes on along the minus strand of OZ024808.1, from coordinate 700,099 downwards.
CCATCCCATCTACACAGCACCATCCACACAGCCCCATCCTAAAAGAATTCATAAAAGAAAGATCTTTCTCTTACTGTGCCCTTAAACAATGGAATTCTCCTCCACTACACATCCGCAATATATCAACCATCAAAGCCTTCAAAACTGCACTCAAAACACATCTCTTTAAACTCTACTACCCCGACTGATTCCCCACATCTGACCGATAAACGCTGCTGCTGGCCGCCGTCCATAGCTTGTCATGTAAAAGTTCTGGTGTGGATGAGGTGAATATGCATTAGATTTTGTTTTGTCTCTATACATCTGTTCTTTATTATATATATGTATTTTATGTTAATATCACCATTATGTCTCTTTTTAAAATATTTTTATGTACAGCGCGGTGAGCCTAGCCCTAGGCTGGGGTACCTTGTATGTACAGTGCGGTGAGCCTAGCCCTAGGCTGGGGTACCTTGTATGTACAGCGCGGTGAGCCTAGCCCTAGGCTGGGGTACCACGCTATATAAGACAACTAATAATAATAAAATAATAATAATAATCCACCATCCACACAGCCCCATCCACCATCTACACAGGCGCGGAAATGGCTAAACTGATTCAGCTACAGGTGTTGATGGCCGAAACACGAGCGCCCCCCCCCCTCTCCCATGCCAAAACTCGCTTTTTCCTGACGGTAATTAGAGAAAGCTCTGAGGAAACAGGAGAGTTCCTCTGGCCTGCAATTCCAACTAAGAGGGATGCTCTGTTTTCTTTCTTTCCTTTCTTCTGTGCTCGCCTCTTGTTTATCTCCAACTTTCCAAGCGTCTCTTCCAAGTTGATCTCTTATCTACGTAGCACGCTTTGGTAAAAGGGTTGGAGTGTGTGTGTGTTTGGGGGGGGGGGGGCGATTTCACATGATCTTGAATTAGAAACAGTCATTTGACTTAAGTCATGTTATTGTTTTATACGTTTTTCACGATCTTGAAGTCTAACATTGCTTGAATTCTAACATTGCTTGAATTCTAACATTGCTTGAATTCTAACATTGCTTGAATTCTAACATTGCTTGAATTCTAACATTGCTTGAATTCTAACATTGCTTGAATTCCAAAATTGCTTGAATTCTAACATTCTAACGTATAATTCGTATTATTAGTTGTAATATTTAAAGAACTATTTGTTTTGATCCGGATTTTGAGTCATATGACCCAAGTCATTGGGTTATTTGTATTTATATATAGTGGGCTTTTAGAAGAACTAGTTCCCTATAATCTTTACTACCACGCAACCACGTGACTTAATTATTTTGTTAGTTCACGCATATTTCCACTTAGCGTTAACTCAGTGGACACATTCTGTATGAACAAACTCAGTGGACACATTCTCTATGAACTCAGTGGACACATTCTCTATGAACAAACTCAGTGGACATTGTATATATCTATTTTCCCCCCTTTCATTCATTTTCCCTTTCAATTTGTAACAATCCCCAATCTCTAGCATAATCCAGCCGTCTACTCTCTACACCGACTCGTCTCTAGGATTGCACTACAAATTTATCTCGTGGCTTCTCGCGTGATTCTCACCGCCGTCTCATCTGGTCTATCTCTGTCTACAAAAGTGTATAAAGACATTCCGTTTCTCTCTGCCCGGCAAAGCTCTTGTCTTCGTGAGTTGATGCCATCTAAGCTGGTCAGAGAAATCCGCCCTATCTGTGGCGTCTTGTTTGCTGCTTGCTGTCTCTTTGACGGCTTTTTGTCTCCGAAAAGGTTGTTTTTTGGGGCTGAGATTTTTTTTGGAATGAATGGACTACGATGAGTCGATTGTTTTGTCACGTGATAAGAGTAAGTACCAGTAAGACTTCCGGTAGGCTGTCTGCAACACACTAGTCGCTCACAAATTTTTCTTCAAACAACTTTCTTCCTTTAATCATAACTGAATTATAATTATTGTCACATTTATGAATGTCATTTAAAGAAACACGTGTATTCAAGAATATTTTGAAAAGTTAAATTTTTAATTAACACTGGGGAAAGCGCTGATGGAGACAAACATTTTGCTTTAGAATTAATGATAATGGCAATGGCTGATCAGCTGTTATCTGTTGTTATGTGTTGTTATGTGTAGCAGAAAGCCTACCAATGGCTGGTACGTACCACGTGACAAAACAAGGAAGTGACTCATCGTAGTCCATTCTTTTTACACAATTCCTGGACTCATTTTTTAAATTTTTTTTGGTTGTTTAAAAAAAAAAATTGTTTAAAGTTGTCAATTCCAGAATTAGTCTGAGAAAAGTAGATGTTACTGCTCGCAACACTCCTGTAAGAGTAAGGTGTTACTGCTCGCAACACTCCTGTAAGAGTAAGATGTTACTGCTCGCAACCCTTCTGTAAGAGTAAGATATTTACTACGGACTATTTCACTATTTCACTATATGAAGTGATTCAAATTGAGGAGAGGGTGGAGGGGGGGGGGGGGTATTCTGTTTTTAATGACGTTTGTTAATGTTGTCAATTGAATCTTCAACCGTAGAAAAGCTTTCTTACGGCGCTCTGTTGCTAGTAACTACATTTGTGTTCATGACCGTTTGCCTTCACACCTTGCCTCGGCCCCTCACCCTCATCACCTTGACCCCTGACCCTCATCGCCTTGACCCCTGACCCCCATCACCTTGACCCCTGACCCCATCACCTTAACCAATGACCCCTGACCCTCATCGCCTTAACCCATGCCCCTCATCACCTTGACCCCTCACCCTCATGCCCCTTTCAGCCCTTTGTATTGTCTTCTTTTTTAAAAAAATAATATATTTGTTTAATGAAGAAAGCAACATCGAAGCGAAAGTGAGTTTGTGTAGGATGTTGTTGAAACCAGTGCAGCATTGGACTGTTCTTCTCTTTACTTGAATGGTAGCGTTATCAAGTATATATATATAGTGGGGTGGGCAGTTTTCTAACAAGTCGAATACAGTACCTCTAACCAGTACTTCCTTCTACCAAGACCACCACCTTTCCTTAGCCAGCATCTCCCTCTACCAAGACCCCTCCTTTCCTTAGCCAGCATCTCCCTCTACCAAGACCACCACCTTTCCTTAGCCAGCATCTCCCTCTACCAAGACCCCTCCTTTCCTTGGCCAGCATGTCCCTCTACCAAGACCACCACCTTTCCTTAGCCAGCATCTCCCTCTACCAAGACCCCTCCTTTCCTTAGCCATCACCTCCCTCTACCGAGACCCCACCTTTCCTTAGCCAGCACCTCCCTCTACCAAGACCCCACCTTTCCTTAGCCAGCATCTCCCTCTACCAAGACCCCTACCTTTTAGCCAGCACCTCTATCAGCTAAGACCCTCACACTGTCTCTAGCCAGCACTACCCACTCATCTAAGACCTCATTGTCTCCAGCTAGCACTTGCCTCAACCAAGAACCTCGGAATTTTTTACAACCCACTCCCCTTTATGTCCTCTCTCACCTGCCACCCGGGGCGGCACAGTGGCAAAACCGTCTGGTTTCAAATGCGGTCAAATATTTATGCGTCCTTCCAACTGCTATCCCAGCATGCCGCGGCTTGTGTGAGGTCGGATTAACGAATTATCGGCCCAGGTCTACAAAAGACACGCCTCTGTGTTGACACGGCGGATTACCCCCCAACCCCTGGTTGACACAAACATTTACCTTAGACTTTGAAACGAAGACATCGGTTGAGCCCCCTTTGAGACTTACAGTCAACCGGAGTCGAGAAATCTGGAGTCCCGGGTTTGACCTTTCCTAGACTCAGTGTCGTCTGGAAACAGACATGTTCTTAGACTCATTCCTTGGAGTTGACAAAAATAGATTAAAATTGTTTTCTTTAAAACATCCCACTTTTCAAGTACACAATTTGTGTACAGGTTCAGGTGAGAAAAAAGTTGGAAATTAAATTCTACGCGCGGCTGTACTGATGATAAACAGTAATACTGATGATAAACAGTAGTACTGATGATAAACGCTTGTACTGATGATAAACGGTTGTACTGATGATAAACGGTAGTACTGATGATGAGCGGTTGTACTGATGATAAACGGTAGTACTGATGATAAATGTCTGTACTGATGTTAAATGCTTGTACTGATGATAAATGTCTGTACTGATGTTAAATGCTTGTACTGATGATATATGTCTGTACTGATGATAAATGTCTGTACTGATGATAAATGTCTGTACTGATGTTAAATGCTTATACTGATGATAAATGTCTGTACTGATGATAAATGTCTATACTGATGATAAATGTCTGTACTGATGATAAATGGTTGTACTGATGATAAATGTCTGTACTGATGATAAATGTCTGTACTGATGATAAATGGTTGTACTGATGATAAATGTCTGTACTGATGATAAATGTCTGTACTGATGTTAAATGGTTGTACTGATGATAAATGGTTGTACTGATGATAAATGTCTGTACTGATGATAAATGGTTGTACTGATGTTAAACGGTTGTACTGATGTTAAATGGTTGTACTGATGTTAAACGGTTGTACTGATGATAAATGGTTGTACTGATGATAAATGGTTGTACTGATGATAAACGGTTGTACTGATGTTAAACGGTTGTACTGATGTTAAACGGTTGTACTGATGATAAATGCTTGTACTGATGTTAAACGGTTGTACTGATGATAAATGGTTGTACTGATGTTAAACGGTTGTACTGATGTTTAACGGTTGTACTGATGTTAAACGGTTGTACTGATGATAAATGCTTGTACTGATGTTAAATGGTTGTACTGATGATAAATGGTTGTACTGATGATAAACGCATTTCATTAGCCGATTCATGTTGTCAAATTTCTTATCTAGCAAGTTTTAAGAGATGGGAGACCTGACTGAGACTTTCATACAAATGAACAGGGTACCAGGCACTGCAGAATCCCTGTACGACAAACCATACCAGGCACGGCACAAACCCTGTGCGACAAACCATACCAGACATGGCACAGACCCTGTGCGACAAAGCATGCCAGGCACGGCAGCGATCACTGTGCGACAAACCCTTCATACACTTGCTGTAGATGAACAGTTGTCGTTAGTGCGGAAATTGTATCGTCTATGGAATCTTTGAACTCTGTTCACATCAACAAGAAACAGAAGATAAAAAAAAAAGAAAGAAAGAAAAAGCCATGAAATAAGTCATGTAATAAGTCATGTAATAAGTCACAAGAAGACCGCTTCTCCCTGGAATTCCCTCAAAATCAGTTGTGCAAGGAATCCAGACATTCTGATTTTGATGACCACTGTTGGGCTAATAAAAGATAAGCCACATCCGTTCATGACCCACCTACCCCACCCCGGCTTGCCAGCTCCTGTACAACCAGAGTCATCGCCCCCCCCCCTCCCGGGGGTGGGGGTCTGGTGCTGACATTAATGGGGGCGACTCTATGAGATAACTCTGCGGTGTTTTAAATCTAATTAAATCAAACTCGGTAGTGTGTTATCTCCCCCATTCTCGCCCGTGGCTTCCGGAGTCGAAGAAGAACTACGAAAATAATATTGTAATAATCTCGAGACTTCTCCCAGTATTATGAGTCTTGTAATAATCTCAAGACTTCTCCCAGTGTTATGAGTCTTGTAATAATCTCAAGACTTCTCCCAGTATTATGAGTCTTGTAATAATCTCAAGACTTCTCCCAGTATTATGAGTCTTGTAATAATCTCAAGACTTCTCCCAGTATTATGAGTCTTGTAATAATCTCAAGACTTCTCCCAGTATTATGAGTCTTGTAATAATCTCAAGACTTCTCTCAGTATTATGAGTCTTGTAATAATCTCGAGACTTCTCCCAATGTTATGAGTCTTGTAATAATCTCAAGACTTCTCCCAGTATTATGAGTCTTGTAATAATCTCAAGACTTCTCTCAGTATTATGAGTCTTGTAATAATCTCGAGACTTCTCCCAATGTTATGAGTCTTGTAATAATCTCAAGACTTCTCCCAGTATATGCGATGTGAAGCGCTAAAAGTAACGTTGATGACGCCATAGGTTGCGTTGTATGGTATATTCACCCATCCAAAGTAAAAGTTAACATACAATGGTCGCTGTCGCACAGAATCGGGACTTCTCAGGTCAGTCACCACCTCCCTCTTTTTATCGGGACTTCTCAGGTCAGTCACCACCTCCCTCTTTTTATCGGGACTTCTCAGGTCAGTCACCACCTCCCTCTTTTTAAGGCTTCCATAGCACCTTACTGGGGAGATAATCCACCTTTAAATGTGTAAGTATGTGTACACCCCCCTCTCTGTGTACACCCCCCTCTCTGTGTACACCCCTCTCTGTGTACACCCCTTCTCTGTGTACACCCCCTCTCTGTGTACACCCCCTTCTCCGTGTACACCCCCTCTCTGTGTACAATCCCTGTCTGTGTACACCCCCTCTGTGTACACCCCCTCTCTGTGTACACCCCCTCTCTGTGTACACCCCTTCTCTGTGTACATCCCCTCTCTGTGTACACCCCCTTCTCCATGTACACCCCCTCTATGTGTACAATCCCTGTCTGTGTACACCCCCTCTGTGTACACCCCCTCTCTGTGTACACCCCCCTCTCTGTGTACACCCCCTCTCTGTGTACATCCCCCTCTCTGTGTACACTCCCCTCTCTGTGTACACCCCCTCTCTGTGTACACCCCCCTCTCTGTGTACATCCCTCTCCCCTGATTACCGGGTACCTCTTAACTGGAGAAGAAACCCAACCCACCAACCCACACGCCACTCCATGTAAGAACCCAACCCACCAACCCACACGCCACTCCATGTAAGAACCCAACCCACCAACCCACACGCCACTCCATGTAAGAACCAACCCACCAACCCACACGCCACTCCATGTTAGAACCGAACCCACACGCCGTTCCATGTAAGAACCCAACCCACCAACCCACACGCCACTCCATGTAAGAACCCAACCCACCAACCCACATGCCGTTCCATGTAAGAACCCAACCCACCAACACACACGCCGTTCCATGTAAGATATAAATACACCCTCATCCCCAAAAGTGCCCCATGGAGCAGACACGAAAATATCGCCTTAGAAAGGTGTGGGTTCAACTAGACACCATTCTCATGGGTTCAACATGACACCATTCTCATGGGTTCAACATGACACCATTCTCATGGGTTCAACATGACACCATTCTCATGGGTTCAACATGACACCATTCTCATGGGTTCAACATGACACCACTCTCGTGGGTTTAACATGGCACCATTCTCATGGGTTTAACATGACACCATTCTCATGGGTTTAACATGACACCATTCTCATGGGTTTAACATGACACCATTCTCATGGGTTCAACATGACACCATTCTCATGGGTTCAACATGACACCATTCTCATGGGTTTAACATGACACCATTCTCATGGGTTCAACATGACACCATTCTAATGGGTTTAATATGACACCATTCTCATGGGTTTATCATGACACCATTCTCATGGGTTCAACATGACACCATTCTCATGGGTTTAACATGACACCATTCTCATGGGTTTAACATGACACCATTCTCATGGGTTTAACATGACACCATTATCATGGGTTTAACATGACACCATTCTCATCAAAACACACGCACACAAACACACACACACACACACATACACATATTACACAAAAATGTGTAAACATAGTTTTGACTCCAAACATCATTTTCTAATTTACTGCTATCCTAATCCCATGCTCACAACTGTTTGTTGACGGTGCTGTCTGAATACCCCCACCCCCATAAAGCACCGCCCCTGGATCATGGAACCTATAATTTAGCTGTACGTCGTAACACCGCCGGTCACACCGAGTATGCTACAAATCCATTCACTCGACGTGCCCTATCAGAAACGCCCCTGCATCAATCTTCTCACCCCCCCCCCCACGCCCCATTCTTTCGTGGCCACGAACCCCGGACAAGGGCGTATCAATAAACTCCTGGCACCGAATCGTGTCCCTCACACATCAACCGCGAGGGGATTGTGGAGTCGTGCTGGCAGTGTTTTCAAGATGTTGACTCCGACTGTGATGTCCTGAAGTCTTAATATAGAAGAAATAAGTGACCAAAACCGAACCTTGAACTTCTATGACACGTCATTTAACCTTGAACTTTTCGTGTGTCTGACACATGCTCTTCAACCCACCTCTATTACTAACACATACTACTCTCCAACCCGACCCTATTGTTACACCAAGAAGAACAATGCTTGTATGTCTAACACATACTCTCCAACCCGACTCTATTGTTACAACAAGAAGAACAATGCTTGTATGTCTAACACATACTCTCCAACCCACCTTTCCCATTACAACAACATTGCCTGTCTATGTGGAGACCGGTGCACAAGATCGTCCATCATCCCTCACGATTCATGTGACATAACTCTTGCTGCTTTCATCGCGCGGGTTCTCTCTCGTCTCCTTTTCCCGTGTACCCTCGTGCCACCATCTTCAGACACTTTCCCCCCAAGAACGTTAGGAATACGTGGAATTTCGGGCTTTCGGATTTGTGGGGGGGGGGGGGGGGTCGAGGCGTGGGTTTGGGGAATGGGGGGGGGGGGGGTCATAGACTCTAGGGATCGACAAAGGGGAGTAGTTCTTCTTTTAAAATTCAGGGAAGGATTACCTCTTGAGGCTACTTGACTTCTTGCTGGAGATGTGGTATCGCTTCATCCGCCTAACATTTTTTGTTTGTCGTCAAAGTCAATCATGGATCGACTGCAGCAGCCAATGCACATTGTACCCTAGCCGGGGAAAAAATGGGGGGGGGGTGGCTGTATTCATAACAGAGCAATACGTGGGGGGGGGGGGCGGTTACTATTAGATTTTAATGAGATGTCTGATGTGCACCATCTGTATTTGTCACATTTTCGCTGTGATTCTGTAGGTGAAAATAACTTTGTGATCCCCCATTTAATGTACACCCCTGGTCTTACCACATATATTCGTCACGTCTGTCTACAATGGCACTTGGAACTTCATGTTTACTGGAGCCGCCCCTGGCTCCGGATACCGATCAGCCATCGTATGATGATACCCCATCCAGATATTTGACTGTGTGCAATGCCAGAGAGTCGTCGGTCTTGTAATGATCCTCTTAGCGGCATTGTGAGTGGTTGGTTGAAATATTTGATAGGACAACTTCCGGTGCTCAGCCCATGTCGCTTACAGCAGTAGAAAATAGCGTACACATCTGTTCACGTCAAGAACCTGGTGTACATATGTGTAGATCCGTATTTATAGTTTCAGTCGTTTTCAAAGATTTATGTAAAAGTCATGACTTAAACTTAATCTCACTTCTCATTTTAAAAAGAAACATATATTCAAAAAATTATATATTAAAAAGTATATATTTAAAAGTATATATTTAAAAGTAAATATTTAAAAGTATATATTTAAAAGTAAATATATTAAAAAAGTATAAAGTTTAAAAAGTATTTATTTAAAAAAGTATATATTTAAAAAGTATATTTTATTTAAAGTATATAAAAAGTGTATATTTAAAATAAAAAAGTATATATTAAAAAGTATATATTTAAAAAAGTATATATTTGCAAAAAGTATATCATCATCATCATCATGTCCCTTAGTCTTTCGACCGCTGGGGCGCCACAGATGACATGTACACTATTCTTCTCCATTCCTCTCGGTCTCCTGCCCTATGCATAGCATCGTCTAGTTTTAATCCCGTCCACTCTTTGGTATTATCTTCCCATCTTTTCCTCTGCCTTCCTCTTCTTCTTCCTCCTCTAGTAGTGCCCCGCAAGATCTCTTTGGTGAGCACTAGTTTTCTGGTCACGTGGCCATGCCATTCAAGTTTGGGCTTTTTTACAGTATATAAGTATATAATTGAACTGCTTTTACGCTAAGAAATGGCTACATACAGGTGTCTGATGGTTCTACATGCAGGTGTCTATGATAGTGCTACATACAGGTGTCTATGATGGTTCTACATGCAGGTGTCTATGATAGTGCTACATACAGGTGTCTATGATAGTGCTACATACAGGTGTCTATGATAGTGCTACATACAGGTGTCTGATGGTTCTACATGCAGGTGTCTATGATAGTGCTACATACAGGTGTCTATGATAGTGCTACATACAGGTGTCTATGATAGTGCTACATACCGTTATCTGATAGTGCTACATACGGATGTCTATGATAGGGTACATAAATGTGTCTATAATAGGGCTACATACAGGTGTCTATGATGGTGCTACATACAGGTGTCAACATTAATTGGACCATAATAGGGCTACATCCATCAGCCTTTGACACCGTAGTCTATTAAGGGCTATATTCAGTTTCTATTCAGAGAAGATTGCCTTATAGTTCTAATATCTACGCCTATTATCTACGCTCAACCACTTAGCTTAACGTCATGGTGTAAGTATAAATAAATGTGTTTGAAAGTTACGTATGATGGATTGAAATAATACTCAACCGTTCACTGCGACGTTGCACACCATGCAGAATGCACACCATGCAGAATGCACACCATGCAGAATGCACACCATGCAGAATGCACACCATTTAGTTCACGACGAATTCATCTTTAATATTGAATTCATTTAAACATGAGAACAAAGAAAGAAAGACTTCGATGTATCAAGGTAACCATAGCAATACATAGCTTCAATTGTTGCCCCTGAGTAATTACTTCCCCTGAGATCTCCACGTGTCTAATATTAGCCGCCATGTAGCCCTCGTTGTCCACGATAAGAAGTCCTGAAGGTGTATGCAAAGGGAAAGGTAGAGCTATATAACACAACACAACTAGACAACACACACACACACACAAAGGGAAAGGTAGAGCTTTATAACACAACACAACTAGACAACACACACACACACACACACACAATCTGCCATGAAAAATACATAAAAACAATGGGATGAATGAAAGCCAAACGGATTTATGGGAACACTTCTTCTCCCCCCTCTCTCTCTTTTTCTTCTCTCTCTCTCTCTTTCTTCTCTCTCTCTCTCTCTCTATCTCCCCCCCCCCCCAACCTTTTCTAATCCGCTTATGATTTAATCACACTGGTAGAATCGGAATTTACATTTTCTAAATAGATTCGATTCTGAGTATACGACTCCGATCACATGTATGCGACTCCGATCACATGTATGCGACTCCGATCACATGTATACGACTCCGATCACATGTATATGACTCCGATCACAGGTACACGACTCCATTGACATGACGTCAGAGTCGGATTTTCTTTTGTTTAAAATTAGTTGAGTCGGAAATGCCTTTATCGTAGAAGCTGAATTTTAAAGAAATCGAATCTGCTTAAAATTTAAAAAAAAACAACTTTTTTTGACTCCACGACTCCGAAGCCACAGCTTCCCCCCCCTCCCTCCCTTGACTTTAATATCGTATTATCTGGGGCCATTCTTCATCCATTTCTCCATCCCTGTCACGTCATCGCTCAGTGCCAACATGCCAGGGACCAGGGGGCATCATCAGCTCAGGTGAGATCGGAGAAGGTGAGGTGGCGGGGCCCCGGGGGGGGGCAATAAACGTTCAATTATATAATGGGGGCTTCAATGTTTACTTTAATTCCTAATAGCTTCAGGAACGTTGGGGCGTCATCTTCGGGAGTTATAGGGGTGGATCCAGGGGGCACAAAATAAGGGGGTGGGAAGTGGGTATGTGTTATAGAAATATAACAAGAACCCACCAAACCTCAGTTTATTCCCACACAATGGAGAATCTGACCACACAATCTGACCACACAATGGAGAATCTGACCACACCATCTGACCACACAATCTGACCACACAATGGTTCACGCTAAAATCTAAGTTTACAAACAATAAAACCCTAGACCATCGGTTCTCAACCTGTGGGTCGTGACCCCTTTGGGGGTCGAACGACCCTTTCCCAGGGGTCGCCAAAATCAGAAAAGACATATACTCTACAGTTATGAAGTAGCAACGAAAATAATTTTGTGCCTGGGGGTCGCCACAACATGAGGAACTGTATTCGTGGGTCGCGGCATTAAAAAGTTTGAGGAACACTGCTCTAGACAAAGACCACCAAGACCGAAAGTAGAATGTGCAGTGTGGAGAAGTCACAATTCTATTTATTTGGATTCATAAAAGAAAAGTCTCTTATCTTTTCCTATAACTTATCTCTTCTTTTATCTTATATATCTTATCTTAATTGAAGACCGGTGCTAACTTAATTTTTTTTTTCGTGCTAAAAATTTCAAAACTGATTGTCCATTAGCTCTACTGCCCCCCTGCTGCCCCCTACTGCCCCCCTGCTGCCCCCTACTGCCCACCACATGGTCTCCACAATGATATGTCATTAACTCTACAAGTATCTGTCATTATCTCCACACGTCTCTGCCACTAACTCCACAAGTATATGTCATTAACTCCACCAGTATTTGCAATTAACTCCACAAGAATCTGTCATTAACTCCACAAGTCTCTGCCACTAACTCCACAAGTCTCTGCCACTAACTCCACAAGTCTCTGCCACTAACTCCACAAGTCTCTGCCACTAACTCCACAAGTCTCTGCCACTAACTCCACAAGTCTCTGCCACTAACTCCACAAGTCTCTGCCACTAACTCCACACGTCTCTGCCACTAACTCCACAAGTCTCTGCCACTAACTCCACAAGTCTCTGCCACAAACTCCACAAGTCTCTGCCACCAACTCCACAACGTGGTTTCATATTTCTTTCCTCTTACCATTTATTTGGAAATAATTGTAACAAAGTATGGGAAAACCTGTGGTTATAAACTGAAGTAACATCATTCAATCTATTACAAAGGTGTAGTCCCCCCCCCTCCTCTCCAATATTTAATATTAAATTACATATCGCGTTAAAAAAAATGTCTTTAACGCCCCCACCCACCCACGCACCCACCCACACACACTTTTCTTCTCTATTTTAAATTCAGGCTATAATTTCCCCATCAGATTTATGTGAGCCGTAAGTTTGCCCAGTCCATCATTACCTGGTCTAACCTAATAGTGCTATCTCTCCTGTACTGCCCCGCACAACAGCATCACGTGCTATCTCTCCTGTACTGCCCCGCACAACAGCACCACGATACAAGCTCTGCTGTAATCTCGTGCGCACCATCTTCACACCACGGCGTGCAATTTTTTACGGCACCATTTCATGCTCTATAATTATGGACGTCTCGCGGGGTGAGTTTATTGACCAATGGTGATCTAGGATTATAACATTAGTGCCAGGATGTTTTAGTATTTCGACGCAGAGGAGTGTGTGTGGGGGGTGGGGGAGAGATCAGGGGCATGCCACTCTTGGCGCTCACCGATGTGAGGGCTGAGTTTGAAGAATGAGCTCCCCTGCAGAGATGATGTTATATGCCTATCTCAGTCGCCAGGATCTAATGATGAAGTCACGGCAAATGTCTTCTCGGTGATAATGTGTGTGAGGAACACACGGAGGATTGAATGGTTTATCGCGGAGCCGCCTAAATCAGGGGCGTCACTGAGAGATGGTAGTGGGGTCAGTTCCCTCCTGTGGGACAGTTCCAAGACTTTTACAAATCGAGAACCCTTCGTGGTGTGGAATGCCCTTCTTAGAGGGCGAGTGATGATATGAGGACGGTCCCCTCTTTGAGACTTTGGTCTCATTTTTTTAAGTCAGAATCAGAAATTTTACGTCACAGACTCCATCGGAGTCACAAATATCTTTTGGCAGAAGAGAATTGTGATATGTTCTGGTCGGTGGACGCAAGTCATCAAAGTGCCAGCACTGAGTACACACGAGCCTCGTGTGAGTGCCCTGGGAGTCGTGACGAGATTAGCCGAGGGCTGGATGGGTTTATGGCTGGAGTTATCATAAGGACTTCCAGATTCTTGGTCGGAGGTACTATGGGGATGCTCTTTAGTACAGTGGTTCTCAAATAAATCACAATTTTTTCATCCTCGTCCTACCGTCTACACAGACCTTCTCTACACATGTCGGCTAATTTTTTTTCAGTTTCCCAAATCATGGTCTTAACTTTCATAAGAGTCGTACCTTCAATCACAGTCATACCTTCAATCACAGTGATACCTTCAAGTCAGTCATACCTTCAATCACAGTCATACCTTCAATCACAGTCCTACTTTTCATCATGCTCCTACCTTCCATCGTGGTCCTACCTTCCATCATGGTCCTACCTTCCATCATGGTCCTACCTTCCATCATGGTCCTACCTTCCATCATGGTCCTACCTTCCATCATGGTCATACCTTCCATCATGGTCATACTATCCATCATGGTCCTACCTTCCATCGTGGTCCTACCTTCCATCATAATCCTACCACCGATCATGGGCCTATCTTTTCTCATGCTTTAAGTCTCTTCAACATCTTATCATAATAACTAATAACTGCCCCATTGCTGCCTAATAACTGTCCCATTGCTGTCTAATAACTGTCCCATTGCTGTCTAATAACTGTCTCATTGCTGCCTAATAACTGTCCCATTGCTGTCTAAGAACTGTTCCATTGCTGCCTAATAACTGTCTCATTGCTGCCTAATAACTGTCCAATTGCTGCCTAATAACTGTCTCATTGCTGCCTAATAACTGTCCAATTGCTGCCTAATAACTGTCCCATTGCTGTCTAAGAACTGTCCCATTGCTGTCTAAGAACTGTCCCATTGCTGGCTAATAACTGCCCCATTGCTGTCTAAGAACTGTCCCATTGCTGTCTAATTGTCCAATTGCTGCCTAATAACTGTCCCATTGCTGTCTAAGAACTGTCCCATTGCTGTCTAAGAACTTTCCCATTGCTGCTTAAAAACTGTCCCATCACTGCCTAATTACTGCCCCCTTGTTGTCCACAAACCGTCGCATCAAAACACTAAATGTAGCGTTTTCCCAATATTCCAGTATTCCAATATTCCAGTATTCCCATATTCCAGTATTCCATGGGTTGAGAATCCAATGAATAACTGCTGAACGCACTTGACTGGATCAGTTTGGATTCTTGTGTAGCTCAACTTCAATACTGGAGTCCATTGTCTCAACATCAATACTGGAGTCCATTGTCTCAACTTCAATACTGGAGTCCATTGTCTCAACTTCAATACTGGAGTCCATTGTCTCAACTTCAATACTGGAGTCCATTGTCTCAACTTCAATACTGGAGTCCATTGTCTCAACTTCAATACTGGAGTCCATTGTCTCAACTTCAATACTGGAGTCCATTGTCTCAACTTCAATACTGCAGTCCATTGTCTCAACTTCAATACTGGAGTCCATTGTCTCAACTTCAATACTTCTGAAACGCTGGAGTCCATTCTGTACTTTGTGCATGAATGAACTTGTAGATACTACAGCTACATAAATAAGTCTTTAGAGTAGCTGTACTCTAAATGTGTACTCCTAGTGTGTTAGCTGTACTCTAAATGTGTACTCCTAGTGTGTTAGCTGTACTCTAAATGTGTACTCCTAGTGTGTTAGCTGTACTCTAAATGTGTACTCCTAGTGTGTTAGCTGTACTCTAAATGTGTACTCCTAGTGTGTTAGCTGTACTCTAAATGTGTACTCCTAGTGTGTTAGCTGTACTCTAAATATGTACTCCTAGTGTGTTAGCTGTACTCTAAATGTGTACTCCTAGTGTGTGTACGTTTCTCAAAGATTATAATCTCCTGTTGCGAAAAAAAAGATGGGGTCACTGACGGAAATAGGAAAGTCAGACGATCGGCTAAACCGGAAATGAACATATCGGGCGTGGTGCCGTCTGGGATATCTAATAATAACTGAAGTTTACAAAGGTGGTTGGTTATCCTGGGCACGGCGGCTGATGATGATAAGTCATAACACAGAATCTATAAACTGGATCGATCTGCTTTTGTGACTTAGCAGGATTTGAAAAGTGGGAGACAAATGACGTCATAACGCAGGGGAATTTACTCCGGTCGAGTCCGGCTTACAATGGTCACATGAAGAGTTGTCTCCGAAGCACTGAATTATGACGTCAAAAATTTACCTTCGCTCTTTTATAAATTCCGGAGTTAAAAGTCTCTGGTGTATTTAACTCCGACTCCTAGTTCCACGTGCGTAAATAATATTTGATGAGGATTGAGTTCAACGAAATTTCAGTCGGTCTCTCCCCCCACCTCTCTCTATCTCATTCACAGTGTTTATCTCTCATTCTCTTTATCTCTCACTCTTTGTCTCTCTCTCTCTTTCTCCCCCTCTTTTCTTTGTCTCCCCCTCTTTCTCTTTTTCTCTCTCTCCCTCTCTCTCTCACACACACACACAGACTCATTCACCCTATCATTGCAGCGTTTGACAACTTTATTACTAAACAGCCATTTTTACCCTCCCCCCAATGTTTAAATTCCCCCCCCCCTTATGTTTACATGCCCCCCCAAACCAACACCCATTGACCTACCTAATTGTTACGCCCCGTTCTAGCACAACACGAGATCAACGTACAGATTGCAAGTCTATTTAACCCGCATAAGATGCCCGGCTATTTTAGTCATTTTTACGGCCAAGAGTTATAGCCCCTGTAAAGATTTCTAATCAGTTGCGCCAAGGGGTTTTAGGATGAGCTTACCTCCCTTTCATCCCTTTGGTCCTTTAGTTTTATGAGAATGCCTGGGACTCAGAATAAAGAGGTGTGTGTGTGTGATTGGGGGGGGGGGGGGGGAGAGACAGAAGCTCACCTGCCCGTGTTTAGCCTGGCCTGCTAGAGTGTTTCGAAGAAAATAGAATCTATGTATTTTGTGGCAATGAATATGATAGTTCTCTGTCAATGATAGTTCTCTGTCAATGATAGTTCTCTGTCAATGATAGTTCTCTGTCAATGATAATTCTCTGTCAATGATAATTCTCTGTCAATGATAGTTCTCTGTCAATGATAGCTCTATGTCAATGATAGCTCTCTGTCAATGATAGCTCTCTGTCAATGATAGCTCTCTGTCAATGATAGTTCTCTGTCAATGATAGCTCTCTGTCAATGATAGCTCTATGTCAATGATAGCTCTCTGTCAATGATAGCTCGCTGTCAATGATAGCTCTCTGTCAATGATAGCTCTCTGTCAATGATAGCTCTCTGTCAATGATAGCTGTCTGTCAATGATAGTTCTCTGTCAATGATAGTTCTCTGTCAATGATAGTTCTCTGTCAGTGATAGTTCTCTGTCAATGATAGTTCTATGTCAATGATGGTACAAACGATTGTTTTCTGTCAGTGATTGTTTGCTGGCAATAATTGTTTTCTGTCCATGATTGTTTTCTGTCAATGATTGTTTCGATCTCCGCCCTACCTCCAGCCCCCACCCCCCAACATAAACTCATACGATTGAAGGAAACACTTAAACAACGCTGGCCTCTCATTGGTCATTTCAGAATACGTCACGAGAAAAAAGGCGGCGCCTGGTGTCCACGCCGACAGATCGAAGAGAATGTCTACGAGTACTTGCAGATCGACCTTGGCAGGCTCAAGGTCATCACCAAGGTTGAAACCCAGGGCCGATTCGGCAACGGACAGGTAAGTTGTCATTTGATTTGGTCCTTGTCAGCTTAAAACTTTCTCATTAAGACATTCTCCCCTTAATGTCCGACATGCCACACCCCCCCCCCCCCCCAACTGGGTATCTTCGGCGTAAATTCCAGTAAATATTTGATTGGTTCAATTCATCAGATTCTTCACACGTTCATACGTCGCTATAAACCGAACTCAGCCCTAATCCTTTTGAGATCATTAATCTAACTTTAATCTATAAACATCTGTAGATGTCTCTATCTATAAAGTCTATAAGTATAACTGATTGACTGTAAATTTCATTAAAACACACATGTAGCGCGCAGCTCGCTATCAGAGGGAATAAAATACACAACCATTCCCTACAAAGTTATGTCTACGACTGCTCACAAATTTACATGTTCGCCAAAAGACAGCATAGAGCAGTGGTTCTCAACCTTTCTAATGCCGCGACCCTTTAATACAGTTCCTCATGTTGTGGCGACCCCCAATCACAAAATTACTTTCGTTGCTACTTCATAACTGTAGAGTATATGTGTTTTCAGATGGTCTTAGGCGACCCCTGTGAAAGGGTCTTTCGACCCTCTAAGGGGTCGCGACCCACAGGCTGAGAACCGCTGGTCTAGAGTCTAGACAATGCATACTAACTACCATAAAAATACGTCCCCAATTAAAATGCGGGAAAGCGTTCATTAACTAATAAATCTCTTTTGTTTTTTTTTCTTTTTTTTAAAACACACCGCGCACAATAAAGCACAATATCCAGTGCGCAACAATTCTTAGTGAACTCCCATAATCATAAGCTCTCAACATGCGGCTTGGTCATAAGTTGGGCGCGGACTTTGGGATCTAGGGGACACCCCCCCCCCCCCCCCAAGTCACCGACATGTCTCAGTCCACGGTGTTTGATTTTTAATTAATTAGTAGAACAGTGGTTCTCAACTTTCCTAATGCCGCCAACCTTTAATGCAGTTCCTCATATTGTGGCGACCCCCATCTACAAAATTAGTTTCGTTGCTACTTCATAACTGTAGGGTGTATATATTTTCCTATGGTGACCCCTGGGAAAGGGTATTTCGACCCCGAAAGGATCGCGATTCACAGGTTGAGAACCGTTGTAGTAGAGCAAAGTATGTGGAAGCTTGAAGCAAAAGACGGGACAATACGATGTGGACGTATCGGCCAAGTGCCTTCCTCGGCAGACAGGACAATAAGATGTGAACGTATCGGCCAAGTGCCTTCCTCGGCAGACAGGACAATAAGATGTGGACGTTTCGGCCAAGTGCATTACTCGGCAGACAGGACAACAAGATGTGGACGTTTCGACCAAGTGCCTTCCTCAGCTAACAGGACAATAAAGATGTGGACGTTTCGGCCAAGTGCATTACTCGGCAGACAGGACAACGAGATGTGGACGTTTCGATCAAGTGTCTTCCTCGGCAGACAGGACAACAAGATGTGGACGTTTCAGTCAAGTGCCTTCCTCGGCAGACAAGACAACAAGATTTGGACGTTTCGGCCAAGTGCCTTCTTCGGCAGACAGGACGAATGAAAATACGACAAGAAATAGTGATCGCCCTTGTTGTTGCCGGAGTTAAGTTGGGAGAGTTTACGAGAGTATCTGAGCTTAAAACATAGGTATTCAAATGTTTTACAGCTTGTTTTGGGGGGGGGGGGGTGTAATTGTTGATGTATCTATAAATAGCTCTTCGGATCTCTCCACGGTTGACTACACACCAGAGATAGAATCGATCCCAATCATCAAAGCAGAATACTCGCACGTTGTCTACCCTGCTCCGGGTCCACCTTTCCCTCCCCCGGGCAGCTATGAGTTGTGTTTTATAGGCATGCTTCATTAAGCTCTCAGGGTTCAAGGTTTCAACGAAACCAAGAGCTATTTGTGGTTCTGATGAGAGGGAGTCACTGATACGTGACCCGTGAAACCGGAGAAGTCGTTGTAGTAAATGCAAGACGCGCCGGTGACGCAAGAGGTGAACCGGTAAATTAGAGTAGATCTCCTGACGCTTCTCTGTTGATAAGAACGTGGAAGATTTTTTACCCCCCCCCCCCCCCCAACCCACCAAATATAATAATAATTAATTAATTCAACTTTGTCACTTCAGCCTAACTAGCTTAAAGCAACACTAGCTATTCCTAGTCTATTAATTAATCCAGATTCCAGCTTAAAGCAATACTAGCTATTCCTAGTCTATTAATTAATCAAGATTTTGATATGAAAAGCTGGGACATTTGTCAACCTGGAGTTCAGTTTGTTAACCTGGAGTTCAGTTTGTTAACCTGGAGTTCAGTTTGTTAACCTGGAGTTCAGTTTGTTAACCTGGAGTTCAGTTTGTTAACCTGGAGTTCAGTTTGTTAACCTGGAGTTCAGTTTGTTAACCTGGAGTTCAGTTTGTTAACCTGGAGTTCAGTTTGTTAACCTGGAGTTCAGTTTGTTAACCTGGAGTTCAGTTTGTTAACCTGGAGTTCAGTTTGTTAACCTGGAGTTCAATTTGTTAACCTGGAGTTCAGTTTGTTAACCTGGAGTTCAGTTTGTTAACCTGGAGTTCAGTTTGTTAACCTGGAGTTCAGTTTGTTAACCTGGAGTTCAGTTTGTTAACCTGGAGTTCAGTTTGTTAACCTGGAGTTCAGTTTGTTAACCTGGAGTTCAGTTTGTTAACCTGGAGTTCAGTTTGTTAACCTGGAGTTCAGTTTGTTAACCTGGAGTTCAGTTTGTTAACCTGGAGTTCAGTTTGTTAACCTGGAGTTCAGTTTGTTAACCTGGAGTTCAGTTTGTTAACCTGGAGTTCAGTTTGTTAACCTGGAGTTCAGTTTGTTAACCTGGAGTTCAGTTTGTTAACCAGAAGATCAGTTTGTTAACCTGGAGTTCAGTTTGTTAACCTGGAGTTCAGTTTGTTGACAGGCGTTGAGTTTGTAAATCTTGACAAGAGTGTTGAGGCCGTGTATTCCATCTCAGCGCTGAACCTCAGCACTGAATCTCAGCACTGAATCTCCATCGTATTTGGATTCATTCCGCTTGATTGAGCCACACGGGGGGGGGGGGGGGGAACTTATCTGGAAAATAAAATGACGAGTTTGTCTGAATGATCTTCTGCCCACCGCGTTAGTCCGGCCTCGTTGTGAGACGAGACACGTTTTCATTGGCCGGATGAACCGAGCAGAGTTTTGATTGGCTGGTTGACTGAACACGTGGAATCCTCTTCCAAATGTTTGCTTCGCGTTTTTTTTCTTCTTTTCTAATAATTTTGTCTGCAGTTCCGACAAGGGTTCTCACGCCGAGTTTACTGGTGTTGATAAAATTGATGTGAAAACGTCACGGAAAAGGATATTATAGAGATGGATGGCACAAACACACACAAAAAGAGTAAAAAGCAAAGAACCATTAAGCAAATGGTGTAGAAACTAGAAGACACACATATCTGAGAGCTTGGACATTATTTATGTAGAGAAAGTGTGTGGAGGTGTGTGGGGAGGAACATCCCAGAAAAAAAAGGACGAGCTGTGTTTCAATTAAATCATTTTGAACGTTGCGAAATGTCACGTTGTCCTTGGTGAATGTCACGTTGTCCTTGGTGAATGTCACGTTGTCCTTGTTGAATGTCACGTTGTCCTTGGTGAATGTCACGTTGTCCTTGGTGAATGTCACGGTGTCCTTGGTGAATGTCACGTTGTCCTTGGTGAATGTCACGTTGTCCTTGGTGAATGTCACTGTGTCCTTGGTGAATGTCACGGTGTCCTTGGTGAATGTCACGGTGTCCTTGGTGAATGTCACGTTGTCCTTGGTGAATGTCACGGTGTCCTTGGTGAATGTCACGGTGTTATTGGGAAATGTCACGGTGTCATTAGGAAATGTCAAAGTGTCATTAGGAAATGTCAAAGTGTCATTAGGAAAGGTCAAGGTGTCATAAGGAAATGTCAAAGTGTCATTAGGAAATGTCAAGGTGTCATTAGGAAATGTCAAAGTGTCATTAGGAAATGTCAAAGTGTCATTAGGAAAGGTCAAGGTGTCATAAGGAAATGTCAAAGTGTCATTAGGAAATGTCAAGGTGTCATTAGGAAATGTCAAAGTGTCATTAGGAAATGTCAAAGTGTCATTAGGAAATGTCAAAGTGTCATTAGGAAATGTCAAAGTGTCATTAGGAAATGTCAAGGTGTCATTAGTAAATGTCAAAGTGTCATTAGGAAATGTCAAAGTGTCATTAGGAAATGTCAAAGTGTCATTAGGAAATGTCAAAGTGTCATTAGGAAATGTCAAAGTGTCATTAGGAAATGTCAAAGTGTCATTAGGAAATGTCAAAGTGTCATTAGGAAATGTCAAAGTGTCATACGGTTAAACCAAGATACGGGACTATTTCTTTTGAATAAAAGTTGGTGATAATTTTTTTTTTCTCTTTAACAATCTTCGTTGGGCTTTCATTATACACCTTTCACTACACACCTTTCATTACACACAATTAACTACACACTTTTCACTACACACCTTTTATTACACATTTCACTACACACGTTTCATCACACACCTTTCACTACATACGTTTCATTACACACCTTTCATTACACACCTTTCACTACACACTTTTCATTACAAACCTTTCATTACACACCTTTCATTACAAACGTTTCATTACACACCTTTCACTACACACGTTTCATTACACACTTTTCACTACACACCTTTTATTACACATTTCACTACACACGTTTCATCACACACCTTTCACTACATACGTTTCATTACACACCTTTCATTACACACCTTTCACTACACACTTTTCATTACAAACCTTTCACTACACACTTTTCATTACAAACCTTTCATTACACACCTTTCATTACAAACATTTCATTACACACCTTTCATTACACACCTTTCAATAAAACTTGTTAAAATACCCCCCTCCTGCTCATCCCATGTATGTCGACACATTTACATTAAACAAATGTCGCTCAGTCGGTGAATAAAAGATCTATTTTGTCTTACGGTGAATAAAAGATTTATTTTGTCTTACGGTGAATAAAAGATCTATTTTGTCTTACGGTGAATAAAAGATATATTTTGTCTTACGGTGAATAAAAGATCTATTTTGTCTTACGGTGAATAAAAGATCTATTTTGTCTTACGGTGAATAAAAGATCTATTTTGTCTTACGGTGAATAAAATATATATTTTGTCTTAAGGTGAATAAAAGATCTATTTTGTCTTACGGTGAATAAAATATCTATTTTGTCTTACGTTTTCAGGGCAAAGAGTTTGTGACGCAGTATGTCCTGGAGTACCAGAGGGAAGACGAGGGACCTTGGCTGAGATTCAGAGACAGGACGTCAGAGGAGGTAAGTCTGCTTAGAACCTGCTGCAAGAGTTGTCTCTGGCTTTGCAGTTCAACGGGTGCATCTGTGGAGTTGTCCTTACTTGGTGTTCGTGGCTCTGTCAAGTTGTCCTTACTTGGTGTTCGTGGCTCTGCCAAGTTGTCCTTACTTGGTGTTCGTGGCTCTGTCAAGTTGTCCTTACTTGGTGTTCGTGGCTCTGTCAAGTTGTCCTTACTTGGTGTTCGTGGCTCTGTCAAGTTGTCCTTACTTGGTGTTCGTGGCTCTGTCAAGTTGTCCTTACTTGGTGTTCGTGGCTCTGTCAAGTTGTCCTTACTTGGTGTTCGTGGCTCTGTCAAGTTGTCCTTACTTGGTGATTGTTGCTCTGTCAAGTTGTCCTTACTTGGTGTTCGTGGCTCTGTCAAGTTGTCCTTACTTGGTGTTCGTGGCTCTGTCAAGTTGTCCTTACTTGGTGTTCGTGGCTCTGTCAAGTTGTCCTTACTTGATGTTCGTGGCTCTGTCAAGTTGTCCTTACTTGGTGTTCGTGGCTCTGTCAAGTTGTCCTTACTTGGTGTTCGTGGCTCTGTCAAGTTGTCCTTACTTGGTGTTCGTCACTCTGTGGAGTTGTCCTTACTTGGTGTTCGTGGCTCTGTCAAGTTGTCCTTACTTGGTGTTCGTGGCTCTGTCAAGTTGTCCTTACTTGGTGTTCGTGGCTCTGTCAAGTTGTCCTACTTGGTAAAATTGAAGTAGGTAAAAGAAGTAGATAGAATAGAAGTAGATAGAATTGAAGTATATAGAATTGAAGTAGATGAAAGAAGTAGTTAGAATTGAAATAAATAAAAGAAGTAGACGAAAGAAGCAGATAGAATTGAAGTAGATAAAAGAAGTAGAAAAAAGAAATGTAAAATTAACAATGTAATATTTTATAGCATCTCGGCCGTGATAATGAAGTGCCCCCCCCCCCCCCACACCATTACAAAACTGTTTGTATTTCTTTCTTCTTTTTTCGTTTGTTGCCTGGATCTTAAAACTTCTCAAGAGGGGAGCAGATAAAGGGGTTGAGAAAGGGGGGGGGGGGGTCACAGACGTAATGCTTTTATTAATGGCCACAATTTCTAAGTCCGCCATCAACACTTTGAGTGGTAGCTCATTCTCCGCCACAACGCCACTGCCCGGCCCTAGACACCCTTGGGAGTTTGGCGAGGACGCTGAGAAAGGGAGATGGAGAATTGCAGAAGGCATTTTTTTTTTAACTTTCCATGGCGCTACCGATTGAGGAAGAAAACAAAATTTCTTTGGGTTTCGAGGATATAATGCGTTTTTTCCCCCTTGAAAATAGGATATCGATACTTTTTTGGTCATATTTTATGACGTAGTTTACCACGCGGGCTCCACATTTGAGTAACTTGTACAGTAATCATAAATGAGTATCGATATCAAGTATTGTATGGAATGACCGGACCATAAATCTGTCTTAGTGGGCTTCGTGTGAAGAACGAGTTGAGTGCGGTACTTAAGGGGAAAGAACTACAAAATAGGAAAGCTGGCGTGCATTTCAAATATTTTCTCTCCCCTGTGGGATACTATTGGTGATATCACGGTGCATACATTCATCTTATCATTGCATTTTCTTTTCTTTTCTTTGTAAAAATCAATAAATTAGAAGTGCATTTATCGACTATTCAATTTGGGAGGCATGATGTGGAAGAAGACCTGGGGGGAGGGGGGGTAACGATTTTTGGGGGTAACGCAAGTGTTAATTTTGCGTTGAAATTAATGTAGGAACTATGTTTTAAGTATGAAGATGGTGACGATTTGGAAAATTTTAAAAACATTTATGTAATATGTATATTTTAAAACATCAATGTAATATGTATATTTTAAAACATCTATGTAATATGTATATTTTAAAACATCTATGTAATATGTATATTTTAAAACATCTATGTAATATGTATATTTTTAAAAAATCATCTGAAGTCTTACTAAAACCATAACTTTTTGTGATCCTTAAATTTTAAATGCATATTTGTAATCTTAAATTGTCATACGGCGGTTTTGTGATTGGAATTTTAGACCCACAAAAAAATCTAACAAGAAGAAATAATCAAATGCAAATTACAACGACCCACACACACACACCCACACACACACACACACACACACCCACCCACACACCCACCCACACCCACCCACACCCACACACACACACACCCACACATACACCCACACCCACACACCCACCCACACACCCACACACACCCACACCCCCCCACACACACACCCACATACACACCCACACACACACCCACACACACCCACACACCCACCCACACACACCCACACCCACACACACATACACCCACACCCCCACACACCCCCACACACCCACACACACCCACACACACACCCCCACACACACCCACACACCACACACACACACCCACACACACACCCACACACACACCCACACACACCCACACACACCCACACACCCACCCACACACACACACCCACACACACACCCACACACACCCACATACCCACACCCACACACACCCACACACACACACACCCACACACACACCCACACACACCCACACACACACACCCACACACACACACCCCACACACACACACCCACACCCACACACACCCACCCCCACACACACACCCACACACACACCCCCCACACACACACACACCCACACCCACACACACACCCTTAAATTATAAACTAGCAAAACAAGAAACACTAAATAAATCAATACAAATTACCAAAAATAATTAAAGAGACATTTTTAAAGAGTATTTTATAATGCAAACTTATTTCTTATTATCCACTGATTTGTAAAACACACCCACAGTTTTAGAACCCTTGCAGTTAACTTAACCCAGCACATTTGTAAGACACACCCACAGTTTTAGAACCCCTGCAGTTAACCTAAGCCAGCACTTTTGTAACACACCCCAAGTTTTAGAACCCTTGCAGTTAACCTAAGCCAGCACTTTTGTAACACACACCCAGTTTTAGAACCTCCGCAGTTAACCTAAGCCAGCACTTTTGTAACACACCCCCAGTTTTAGAACCACTGCAGTTAACCCACCACCAGAATTTGATCTAACACCCTTTCCTTGTGTTTCCCCCTCAGAAATTTAAAGGCAACATCAATGTTTACCTGGCAGACGTCAGGGACGTGGACCCGCCCATCATCGCCAAGAGAATCAGATTTATACCGTACAGCGAGAGCCCCAGAACTGTTTGTATGAGGGTGGAGATGTACGGCTGTAGTTGGAATGGTGAGTCTAAGTTTGTATGAGGGTCGAGATGTACGGCTGTAGTTGGAATGGTGAGTCTAAGTTTATATGAGGGTCAAGATGTACGGCTGTAGTTGGAATGGTGAGTCTCAGTTTATATGAGGGTCAAGATGTACGGCTGTAATTGGAATGATGAGTCTAAGTGTGTATGAGGGTCAAGATGTATGGCTGTAGTTGGAATGGTGAGTCTTAGTTTATATGAGGGTGGAGATGTACGGCTGTAGTTGGAATGGTGAGTCTTAGTTTATATGAGGGTCAAGATGTACGGCTTTAGTAGGAATGGTGAGTCTCAGTTTATATGAGGGTCAAGATGTACGGCTGTAGTTGGAATGGTGAGTCTAAGTTTATATGAGGGTCAAGATGTACGGATGTAATTGGAATGGTGAGTCTAAGTTTATATGAGGGTCAAGATGTACGGATGTAATTGTAAAGGTGAGTCTAAGTTTATATGAGGGTCAAGATGTACGGATGTAATTGGAATGGTGAGTCTAAGTTTATATGAGGGTCAAGATGTACGGCTGTAGTTGAGGACCGCTATTTATTTATTTGGTGAAGGAGTAACGCAATGTGATACATGAACATTTATTGGAGAGGTGGGTCTTGACACATCCTGATACATGAACATTTAAAACACCCGGATATATGAACATTTACCCACACCCTGATATATGAACATTTACGTTTCAACAACTGACTGAAAGCAAGCGTATAGAGCGATAGAAAGCGGAAATGCCAAAGCCAAATTTAATGTATTAATCTATTTATAAATGCAGGTCAGAATGGCTGTGCAAGTGATTGATATACATATTTAAGAGAATATCGGAACTTCTGAAAATGTAATGATTTATTGTTCCTGATATAAACTGTATCTTGATAGTTTGTGGGGCAAATGGTTTGTGGGTCAAAAATGATTTATCTTGAATTTCAAGATTCTTCTTACGAAACAATAACAAGAAAGCTCTTCTTTCAAGTGAATCTCAAAGAGACATGATGGCATGACGTCATGACAAATACAAACAGCCTCGCTGTGATCAGGAAAACAAATAATAAACATTTCTTTGCAAAATCTGAGCCTTAAATGTTTAGTAATCTGGATAAGTTGATAATTAATATCTGTATACTATTGTACTAATACTTTTGCCTGCAACAATATATACATGGATTAGTCATTAGTGACATTGATTAGTGAATCATTAGTGACACAGGGTACTGTGTATCCCTAATCCTAAGCTTTCAGCCTAATAACTACGTTTTTACGCCCAAAGTCTAAAGCTCAAGACTACGGCACTACGACGAGCCGAAAAAAATGTTTTTCCCTTTTTTTATTCTTTGGTTAATTCTTATTACAAAAAATAGTTAACTGTGTTTTGTCATAAAAAGTTACCGCATTTTTGTGTGTTAACACCGTAAGCAAGAACGACAGTGATTGACCTTTGCGGTCATCAATGCTAGTGGGGGTTCCCCTTGATTGCGCATGCGCTTTTCAAGTTTTGGATATTTTCGTACCGCTATTTTTTAAAAATTAAATTTCATACCATAATGACGTAATGCCTTGGAAGTATTTTTCTATTCACATATAATCATATTTAAGGGTAAGTAGAGTGTACGGCTAATGTGCTGTTGTGGTCCCCTTATTGGGAGTCACTTCCCTTTGTTTATGATAGATTTAGGGTGAGCGACAGAGGGACCAGTAGCGTGCAATAACCAAGTGTACAATTTATTTTTATTAAATTCAAAAATTAGTTCAATTTAGTATGGTATATATATATATATATATATATATATATATATATATATATATACGCTCTCCGCGCCATGGCTTTTGCCTCGGCCGCCACGGTCATGACCCATGAAGACTAATGAAGAGTGTCATGCAACAAAGATGGTGGCCGGGAAGGAAAAAAAACTCAGTCTGCTAAAATCCTAAACCCTATAATTTCTGGCTAAGGCCCTATTACTATTCCTAACCATCTACTTAAAGACGTGTACGACTACAGTTACACACTGTGGACACTGGTATGAGTTAATTGTTAGATAGCCATTTTAAATAGAAGAAAAGGCTGATTTTTATTTGCGTAGCCGTGACGTCATTTGCGTGGATTCACTCCCCTTATTTTTTTATTAGAGTTACATTTTCCTTAAATTACGATGGCATGTTTTTTAATTAAATTTTTATTGGTTGATTAAATATAATGATAAAATTTGATTGGTTGGCTGATTTAGTATTTTATGTCGTCTGACATTTCATAAGAAGATGACCACACGTGTTTTATTCGTGTTTCATTAATGTTTGGATATTCTTTTCGTTGGAACCTGAAATAAAGTGTGTAAAAGTGTATTCCATGAAAATGTAAGTTGGGTTTTCATTACTTCTTTATTTTATAATTAATTTTGGCCACTTTTCTTTGTTTTTTTTTAAATTTTCCTACTTTTCAGGGTCAAAACCCAGCGCCACTTTAGGCTAAGGAGAGTGTCAAAACGCTGGTTCCGATAGGGTCAAAACCCTGTTAGGGAGAGGGTCAAAACCCTCTTAGGGAGGAATTTAGGGTTCAGGTTAGGGTGAGGGATAGATTTAGATCATTTTTTCATTTTTAAAAACTTTTTTTTCGTAATTTTAGCAAAAACATGAGTTATCTTTTTTTTCCACGGCCGCCATCTTGGTTGTCCCGACCCGTGAACACGTAAAAGTTCTAGGGTCGGGGCGGCCATGGTAAAAATCGCGGCTATCTCTCTCAAAATTTACCGAAGAAAAGTATGCCTATCCTAAGTACATGCAGACTAGAAGATATATAATATTAATATTAGTATTTATAATTAGTTAATTATTCGGTTATTGCACGCTACTTGTCCCTCTGTCGCTCACCCTAACCCGAACCCTAAATCTATCATAAACAAAGGGAAGTGACTCCCAATAAGGGGACCACAACAGCACATTAGCCAATTATTCTGTAGTGTTTAAACTTTAATGTGTCGACTGATAGCTAAAAAATAAAATGGCCCATCTCTTGTCTAAGTTACTAAGTCGTAGACTAACTTTGCACTAAGCTGATTAGTCAGATTAGCCTTAGCCTACTTTTTTCAGCTTTAGTAAGCCTAATACCAATGCCTACTGATAATTTTTTTTTAAATACTAATTTTAATAATAGTAAGGTGTAAAGTAATAATAGAAGCTATAATGTGCCGTAGTTCTTTAATACTTTGCTATGACTGATCAACAAATGAAAAATGTTTATTATTATACTAATAGGGTCTAGACCTTTTTTTTTTTTTTTAAAAATGCAAAATATATAACATCTAGCCTTTTTTTAACAGAAAAAGTTTAAGGCAAAAGTTATTTTATTAAATTATTTTTTTCTTAGTTCACTAATTAATAATAATGCAAAATGAGCACTAAATGAATGCCACCATTTAACTTTTCATTGTTCAAAATGTATTTGCTACCCTTCTTCCGCACTTCGTTGACTCAGTCCTGCATCACTGCATAGGCCAGTTTTAGTATTTCTACCATATTAATGCTAGTACAATCAGTATAATAGTCCCTTTTTAATGAAATGTGACCCTCTATTAGCCTAATATAATGTTTTAATTCTTTTTTGTTTCTATATTCAGGGTCTAGGGTTAATTTAAATATTGAATTGCCAACAGAACAGCAACCAACCTTTAAATGCTGATGATGGTTAGGACAGCAACCAACCTTTAAATACTGATGATGGTTAAAACAGCAACCAACCTTTAAATACTGATAATGGTTAGGACAGCAACCAACCTTTAAATACTGATGATGGTTAGGACTTCAACCAACCTTTAAATACTTGTGATGGTTAGGACAGCAACCAATCTTTAAATACTGATGATGGTTAGGACAGCAACCAACCTTTACATACTGATGATGGTTAGGACAGCAACCAATCTTTAAATACTGATGATGGTTAGAACAGCAACCAACCTTTAAATACTGATGATGGTTGGGATAGCAACCCACTTTTAAATACTGACGACAGTTAGGAAAGCAAACAAGGTTGAGCATGTTATCACTGCTACTCTACTAAATTTATTGATATCAAGCATATTTGCAGTACAGTACTTATGTGCCATCTGGAGGTGAACATTTTAAATCATCTTCATCACTTACCTCAGGTGTCCACTTTTGTAACTTCTCAGTGAAGCTTTCAAGTAATATGTCCAAATATGAAACCCTGATTACAGAGGTTCCATAGACACAAGTGTGTTTACTCTAACTATTAATTTTCCTCACAAGAAACAGGCATTGACTCCAGTAGTTAAAAAATGTTTAAATGGTTAAATATATACATGTTCACATTTTATTGTGTAATTTTGTTCTTGTGTTTTGTGTTTCAATATTGTCTTTAATTTTACAAATTCATACTTGTTTTCATATTACCAAAAAAAAAAAATTTAACAGATATCAGTCAAGCAAGTCTGTGCAGTCAGTGCTTTTTGTGCTTGCTTAAGAAACATATCAGAGTACCATGTCCTGTTTATTTACTTTTGTTAACTTAACACCTTGTATTTTTATTGCAAACCAGGGAAACAACAACACCCCCCCCCCCCCCTTTATAAGCCAAACTACTCTTTGGAGCTTAAAAACTCAGATTTTGAGAGCTGAAAATTACTCTGACATTAACCCATGGGTAAACAGGTCATTTATTTGTTCTATTGATTGAATACATTCACAGATTCACTAGTGTCTTACTCCATGCCACAAGGGGACAAACGTGGCGTTGATGTGGACTTCTTTGATTTTACCTACGATGGCACTGTTGAGGTAATTGCAGATCTTATTTTTGTATGTGTAATGTTTCGTGGGGCTTGTAAACGGTATTATGTTTATTGTCTTACTTTATCCTCATTATGCCAACACTGTGTTTTACTAATTTCCTATTATGCCAATAGTTGTTTATTGCACACAACTGGAAAAAACTTTGTAATAATTCTAAATTCAAGAGGATTATACATTTTGGTAAAATGTCAGCCATTTTGTTGATATTCAAACAAAGTTATCTGTTTATGTTTTGTGCTTGTTGGATTTTTTTTGATTTTTACTGGATTTCTGTGATTGTTTTTGATATCTATGATTGTTGTGGTCACAAAATGATATTATTCAAATAATTTTATCTAGGACAAGTACTTGCGCAATGGCCTCGGGCAACTGTCTGACGGAGTGGAGGGCGAGACCAACTTCAGGCTTGACCCAAAGAAAACAGGAATCAAAGGGTACGAGTGGGTCGGCTGGAAGAATGATGCCCTGAACAGCAAACCCATATCCATACTTTTCAAGTTTGATTCAGTGCGCAACTTTTCAATGGTAAATACTGGCTTGACGCTACTATTTGGCTTGCCTGTATAATGTTCATGTTTGTCTCTACTATTTTAAATGTGTTCATGTTTGTCTATACTATTTTAAATGTGTTCATGTTTGTCTCTACTATTTTAAATGTGTTCATGTTTGTCTCTACTATTTTAAATGTGTTCATGTTTGTCTCTACTATTTTAAATGTGTTCATGTTTGTCTCTACTACTTTAAATGTGGTCATGTTTGGATCTTTGTGTAAAGTTCATGAGTTGATTAGTTATTTTTTAGTTCTATTAACCAAAGCTAAAAAATAGTGACAGCATGTTCCTTAAGTCTCTTCTTTCTCTGACCAGGTATTCATTGCAGCTTAGTGGACTAGAAAATATTTCAGTAGTTCCTCTTAAAATAATAGTTCAAACTTAGTGTACTAGCCAGATTTCTCTCAATACTGTTAAGTTCTAGGTTATTGGTAAAACATGCCAGGTTCAACTTAAAGTTGACGAGAATATTAATTTTTTTCATAATTATTTTGTATCTGAGATATAAAAGATTTTGACAGATACACAGAATTATCTTTCTCTTCTGCCTAAATTTATAATCTTAATTTTTTTTAAATGTGAAATCTCAGATGGAAATTCACTCCAACAATCACTTCACCAAAGATGTCAGGGTTTTCCGCAATGCAGAGATCTTCTACAGCATTGGCGGCAACTACTTCCTGCCCCACTCCACAAAAATCAACTATGATAAGGATGACGCACTAGAGGATGCGCGAAATGTCCCCCTCAGGATGCAGAATAGGATCGGGAAATACGTCAGGCTTGACCTGTACTTTGAATCCCGCTGGATCATGGTCAGCGAAGTGAAGTTCACATCAAGTAAGTTTGTCATAAAAAGTTAAATTCACATCAAGTAAGTTTTTTATAAAATCAATGCAGTGAAGATTTTATATTTATTTTATGTGAATTGTTATTTCAATTATTTTTTTAAAAAATATGCTTATTTTTACATAAAAATAAAATCAATTATTAGAAGGTAAAGAATGATCACTCTTGCGGTTTGTTTGTTTGAGAGGGTTAATAAGCACAGCAAATGAGGCATTTTTTTTCTCTAACAAACTTTTAAACTTGTCAAGCCAAATATTTGTGCCTACAATGGTTTTAAAAAGTATACATGAGTTTAACCCGATACTTGGTCAACAGCTGAAGCAGTAGGAAATTTCACAGAGGAAGAGCCTCCCCCAACCACCCCCGCCCCAATCACCACAACGACACAGAAGAGAGATAGTTTCATTGGATTTAACACAGACAATGTGGCCAAGCCTGACGGCTCGGATGGGGTGGATTCAGCTGGCAGCTTTGATGTCGGCGAAGGACCTGGTGCTGATGAGAACAGTGGTGTCGGCCATAAGGTTGATGAGGGGTCCAGTAAGAAAAGTTTGTACTTGGGGAATTTGGATTCCTATTTTCCATTTCATTTCTATTGTGATTTTGTTTGTTTTGTTAGAGAGTATACTTTTGTTGTAATTTTGTTTGTTTTGTTAGAGATTATACTAAGTTTTTTTTCTTTGATTTTAAATTTCTTTTTTTTTTAAATTTTTTAAAAATTTAGTCTTACAAAGCTCATGAAATATTTTCTAATAAGAATAATTTATTCTTTAATTACATGATATCGTAAAAAATTTAATTTATTACAAAGCTTATGTTGACCGATAATAATTTTAATTTCAGATTCATTACTAATTTTTTTAAAAATTAGTTTGTTTGTGAGTTGGGTCTCCATACACTGAGTGTTTCATCATGGAGTTGTAACCCTCCAAAAACCCTTGCTTAAGTCACATCTAAATTAATATGATCCTGATCATTTCCTCACCAGGTAATAATTCAAACTTTCCAGACGTGCCGCTGGCGGAGAAGGAGAACAAAGAAATAGACGATGACTACATCAGTATAGTCATCGGTGCCCTGGCCGCACTCATCTTCCTCCTCTTGTGCGTCATCCTCATTTTTTTCTGCCGCCACAAACGTAGAAAGAACAACAACAATCGGAGGGGCCACAAGCCGGTCGGCACCAGCCACGTGGCCATCAATCTGAATGACCTGAGGGGGACCACGAACGGCAAGTTGTCCAATGGGAACATGTATAACAGTATAGCTACCGATGATGCCGACTCTGACCGCGAGGGCGTCGGCTGCTGTAACGGCGGCGGCAGAGGCAGTGAGAAATTTGGCTGTAAGCCTGCGTACATCCGGCCTAAAGACTGCATTCAGGGTAGACAACTCTTTCTGTCTTGCCTGCCTACTCCGATAGCTCAGTTATCTACCTTTATTAATTAATTCATACTATTTTTTTGTGTGCCTTTATTTAACATTTGTTCATTTATTTTCAACAACCAACTGCTTTATTAATCCCTTAACAACTTCAATAACCTCACTAACTTCAACCTAACACACATTTTAATAGGATTTTAATTTGTTTCCCTTTTTTTATTACCAATAGAATTCTTCAACAAAAATTCTGTATTTTAATCAAACTGATTTAATGTTATAAAAATTTTCCTTTTTTAAAAAAGAAATGTAAAAAGCCATTGCTACCTAATCTTTAATCAAACGATCCTCCACATGTAAACACAATCTTGTTGAGACTTGACTGAATTCACCAATCATCATCCTTCATTAACTGACAGCTCCAAGTGTTGGAGTCAATCCTTTCCCCTCCTTGCCCCCCATCTCATTGATCACAGCCAACAATTTTCTTGTTTGTCCTAAAGATTTAGTCGTGGAAGATTTGGATGCAGAAAGATATGTCACATGTTTCACTGTGGCCACTGTCTCCTCTCTGCCCACCATAATAGAGACAGGTTGTTAGCTCTACAATTCAGCTTATCATTTCTCATGGCATAAGTTCTTTTCAACCTTTTCAGTTTTTACTTTGACTTATGGGAAATAGCCACTCCCCAATATCTGGCACCACATACACTGCTTTCAATCAAAACCGATGTCCCGGTGTTCCTTATTATTCTTTGAAACAATAACTTGGCCACAGGGTTTAACAAATAAGGAAACAAAGTTAACGCATTTTGAGTCATTTGATCTTGAGATAAAATTAACTCATCTAAGGAATTAAAGTACTAAAGGTTTATGCATTGATATCTTAAGCAAAATACGAACACATTTTATACTGCGCTGGTTCTACACATTGAATTGGAACATAAAATATTACATTAAATGGTTTTCAAAAATATTTTAAAAAAACAGTTATTTTATTTAGCTTTTCTTTGATCTAAATTAAAATTTTGTCATAACATTGAAAATAAAGTTAATTTAGGATTTAGTTGATTGTAGCGCTGTCAGGGGATTTAAGTCTAATGATTGACTTTTTAAAATGAACTTAATGACCACCATGACAATCAATTTAATAACAATTGAATCAATGTTATTTTCAAAGGTTTTTTACCCCAACCCAAAAATAACTATAAAATGTGCACATTAATTGTATCTAATTTAGGATGCTTCTTAAAAACCTTTTATTTAATTTTTTTTTTTACTTTGCATTAGAGTCAGTGCATGTTAACTTTTGTTTCTCTGCAACAATTATTTTGAATTATGAATTTTGACCAATCCAACATTTCTACACATTTAATTTTGTTTCATTTGATAGAAATTTGGTTGAAAAGATCAGTGAACATTGACCTGTTTTTCATTTTTTTTTTTTTGCACAATTTAGCAACAACTCCATGATCCTTTCCCCCCTCCCCAACCAAAGTTTGGTTTCATTTATTACAAATTAATTTTGTTTAAAGTTTTTTCTTCTGTTGTCTGAGCAGAGAAGGCAGTGCATGAAACAGTTATCTATCCTTGAATTTGTAGCTTTGTGCTTTGTTGTCTGGTGAACTTAGCTGTTAAAAAACACACAAAAATGACTGTAAGGTGCTATTTTAAGCTTTGAGCTGACAGCTTCAGAAGCAACATGTCAATGAACATCATCATCATGTGGGTCACGCAGATTTGAATTTATTTTACTCATCTAAAATGAGGATTTGAACGTAATGATGAAATAATGGGCACTTGGTATACCCAAGTGTTGATTACATCCAAGGGTTGATTTCATTCAAGTGTTGATTACACCCAAGTGTTGAATACATCCAATTTAAATAAAAGGACTATACTCCAATATTATCACAATAAGTGTTATTATGAAACTTCATAATCTAGATTCCAATCCAGTTTTTGCAAATAAGAGGAAAAAAAAGATAAAAAGAAAGATTTGAAATTGGTTTTGGGGGGGGGGGGGGGTGTTTAGCCATATCAATTTATTTTATTTAACAGCTGGAATTATTCTCATAAAGATCAATCCCAACCCCCCTTCCCCCCCTCCCCAATCCTAATGTTAAAGCAATGTGTCAATTGTTTATAAACTTGAACTGTTTGACATTTCAACATTGACAGCATTATAATTCATCAATGACAACATGTCATTTCAACATTGACAACATGTCATTTCAACATTAACAACAGGACATTTAATTTATTTCATTACTAAATAAAGAATTAATCATAAATAATGTAATATATTTTTTTTATTTAATCCAACTTTTTTTTTTTTTTTTAACTTTTTGGGGTTAGATCTAGAGGTTTATAAACTAATAAGATTAAGATGCTTTTAAGTGGACAGGTGGCCATTAGTTTAACTTTAAGCTTCATAGTACAAATACATTCTATAACTTGACGTGCATGATACGTTGTTTAATATTTATTGATTTCCAAAGCTTTTTAAGCCACATCAACTCTATTAACTGCATGGGAGAGCTATGAATGAACAAACAGATAATATCATAAATCTAATATTTCCCACCTGACAATTCATTAAGAAGTTCACATAATTCTATATCACAAAACAGTTGAGGAAACAAAAGGATACAAATATTTTCTCTGATAAAAATAACATCTTCATTATCCAAAATTATTCTATTTTTTAATGTATTATAAAAATTACTCTAAAACATTTATATAAATAAAATTATCAAATGGAACTGAGGAAAACAATATTTTTATGAAATTTATCTTGATCATTTATATTGATAAGTTTTGAGGTTTATGCAAGTTTAAAGAATTTAAGTTTTGAGGTTTATGCAAGTTCAAAGAATTTAAGTTTTGAGGTTTATGCAAGTTTAAAGAATTTAAGTTTTGAGGTTTATGCAAGTTCAAAGAATTTAAGTTTTGAGGTTTATGCAAGTTCAAAGAATTTAAGTTTTGAGGTTTATGCAAGTTCAAAGAATTTAAGTTTTGAGGTTTATGCAAGTTCAAAGAATTTAAGTTTTGAGGTTTATGCAAGTTCAAAGAATTTAAGTTTTGAGGTTTATGCAAGTTCAAAGAATTTAAGTTTTGAGGTTTATGCAAGTTTAAAGAATTTAAGTTTTGAGGTTTATGCAAGTTCAAAGAATTTAAGTTTTGAGGTTTATGCAAGTTCAAAGAATTTAAGTTTTGAGGTTTATGCAAGTTCAAAGAATTTAAGTTTTGAGGTTTATGCAAGTTCAAAGAATTTAAGTTTTGAGGTTTATGCAAGTTCAAAGAATTTAAGTTTTGAGGTTTATGCAAGTTCAAAGAATTTAAGTTTTGAGGTTTATGCAAGTTTAAAGAAAAAGAACAAAATCATAAGAAATGTTCCATTTCTGCATTAAACCATTTATTGATCAATTTCTTTTTGTGAGCTTGTGAACATTTTTATGCTAAAATTATTTATATTTGTTTGTTTCCTTTAGGGTCTGAACCCAGAGACTACGCCGTCCCTGACATCACCAAGTCGGCTCTGGTGGTAAACCTGCCCCCTCGGGCATCCGCCCCCAAACAGCTGGCGCTGATGGACAAGCCCCCCAATTACGATGCCCTGTACGCCGCCGCAGATATCGTCAACGTGCACGGGGGAAGTGTTCCCAGCATGCAAGGCGTCAGCGGGAACAACGTGTACGCAGTGCCCAACGCTGAACTGCTGTGCAGCATCGACTACACTGTCATGGAGCTACGAAGAGAGGATTTGAGATTTGTTGAGGTGCTTGGTGAAGGACAATTTGGAGAGGTAATTCCCTAGAGGTCTAGTTATTTATGTCATTCTATGGATTTCTATTTATTTCTATTTATTTCCATGTGCTTCTATGGATTTCCATGAATTTCCATGCATGTCTATTTGTATATTTAAGTATTGATATTTTCTTATACTTGATATTTATTTGTGATGTCTAACATAATCGGGGACTTGGGCTACTTGGTGTTACTCTTCTCTTTATTAAGATTTAAAGGGCATAATAAATGGACAAATAACAGACCCTAGGAGATGTCTAGAAGTACTAACCTTTGACATTAGGTCAAATAGATTGGACATTTTCGGGGGGGGGGCTTAATTATGAATCCAAACGATACGTCTTACACAAATATGACCATCTTTAGGTCCACTTGTGTGAGGCTCTCCATGGTGAAGACCTGATGGTGGACGAGTACATGCTCAACAGAAACCTCCCCCGTGCTCCCTTGCTGGTGGCCGTCAAGATGCTGAGACCCAACGCTGATGACAGAGCCAGGTCAGTTGAACAAGCGGTTTAAATAAATTAGGAAAATAAGTTCATTCTTGTCCCCAATTACTTTGAAATAGACATTTGATGGATTATTTATCATTTTATTTTTCCAAAGAATTTGATTTATTTAAGCAAGACCATTCGTATTTATCATTGAAATTTTTATTTTTTTAAAACATGTGTATTTGAAATTTTATTAGAAATTAAAATAAAGAACCTAAGTAGTTCATTATTTTTTTCTTCATATCTTTCAATTTTGTTTTGAAATGCAATTTAATTCGTTTAATTGTTTCATTTCTTTCAGGGCCGATTTCCACAAAGAGATTAAAATTATGTCCCAACTGAAAGACTTGAACATTGTTCGAGTGCTGGGTGTCTGCACCAGAGAAGAACCGTTGTGTATGGTGGTGGAGTACATGAAGTACGGTGACCTCAACCAGTTCCTCATTGACCATGAACCAGAATGTCCCGTGGCCCAGGCGACCAATGCAAAAACTCTGAGGTAGGTCTCGAGTTATGTTACGGTAAATGGCAACTGACTTGGGGCAAGGGTGCATGATAAGAGAATTTTAAAAAAATTATTTATCTCTTTCTTTTATTTTTTTTATGAAATGACAGGAGCAGATAGCATGGTGCATCTCCCTTATGGTCCATCTCTCTTATGGTCCATCTCTCTTATGGTCCATCTCCCTTATGGTCCATCTCCCTTATGGTCCATCTCCCTTATGGTCCATCTCCCTTATGCTGCATCTCTCTTATGGTCCATCTCCCTTATGGTCCATCTCCCTTATGCTGCATCTCTCTTATGGTCCATCTCCCTTATGCTGCATCTCTCTTATGGTCCATCTCCCTTATGGTCCATCTCCCTTATGGTCCTGTCCCTACTTTCCAAATTAGTTTTAGACCAATATCTCTTATAATAAATTTATTCTTTTCATAAAACTATTTGAGCAGCCATCTTGGAATTGTAGTGCCTGAATGTAACCCACCATTTTAAATAGTTTATGTTTTCATGTCTGTACAAATTCATTTCTCTCTCTCTCTTCATAAGTTACGGCTGTTTGATCTTCATCGCATCACAAATTTCATCTGGCATGAAGTACCTGGAATCTCTGAACATGGTCCACCGTGATCTGGCCACAAGGAACTGCCTGGTTGGACATCACTTCCTGATCAAGATCTCGGACTTTGGCATGAGTCGTAGTTTGTACAGCTCTGATTACTACAGGATTGAGGGTCGGGCAGTGCTGCCCATTCGTTGGATGGCATGGGAGAGCATTCTGTTGGTCAGTATGGTGTGAATGTAGAGAGTATTCTGTTGGTCAGTATGGTGTGAATGTAGTGAGTATTCTGTTGGTCAGTATGGTGTGAATGTAGAGAGTATTCTGTTGTTCTTACATGATTTCATCATTGAGTTGGTCTTACATGATTTCATCACTGAGTTGGTCTTACATGATTTCATCACTGAGTTGGTCTTACATGATTTCATCACTGAGTTGGTCTTACATGATTTCATCACTGAGTTGGTCTTACATGATTTCATCACTGAGTTGGTCTTACATGATTTCATCACTGAGTTGGTCTTACATGATTTCATCACTGAGTTGGTCTTACATGATTTCATCACTGAGTTGGTCTTACATGATTTCATCACTGAGTTGGTCTTACATGATTTCATCACTGAGTTGGTCTTACATGATTTCATCACTGAGTTGGTCTTACATGATTTCATCACTGAGTTGGTCTTACATGATTTCATCACTGAGTTGGTCTTACATGATTTCATCATTGAGTTGGTCTTACATGATTTCATGTATTTTTATGTTTTAAATGCAAGTCTTGCATCATCATCTCTCCTTCTTTTATTTATCATATTATTTGTTTTCCTGAAAGTATTGTTGAATATTTTACTTTGACCACAGGGCAAGTTCACCACAAAGAGCGACGTCTGGTCTTTTGCCGTCACCCTCTGGGAGATACTCACCTTCGCCCGCGAACAACCGTTCATAGCTCTGACGGATGAACAGGTCATAGAGAACGCCGGCCACTGTTACCGTGACGACAACCTCCAGACCGTGCTGCCCATGCCCATCAACTGCCCCAAAGAAATCTACGACCTCATGTGCGAGTGCTGGAACCGCCAGGAGAGCGTCCGGCCCACCTTCAGGGAGATCCACATGTTCCTCCAACGAAAGAACATGGGGTACAACCCCGCTGATGAAAAACTCGGACAGATCACCGTTCCCATTTGCTAAGGTTTTATAAGTATTTCAAAATTAAACTACAGGGATTCTCACATATATCGAAGATTCATGTAAAAAATTATGACTTGATTGAGAAATAGTTGAGGATTATTGTCATAGCACATTATGATCCTGAAATATCAAATTTCTTTTTTGATACAACGCTATATTTTGTTGAGACTTTGATCTGACTCAGCTATGTTAATCTGACTCAGCTATGAATGTTGTCAATGGCTTGCTGGTAATGAAGTGAGAATTCACTTTGAGCATAATATAATCTCAGTATTGGTTCACAAGTTATTCATAAGGAATAGTTCTGGAGCTCCGTTGCATTCTCAAAGATGGATGATGTAAAAAGTTGGCTTAGTTTTTAAAATTCATGGGATGAAGTTTTTTGGTGAGATTGTTAAAGTTGTGGAACTGCTGGCTACTTAGCTGTGACATGGATGATGGATTTGTGTGACAATAACAGTGACATGATGTTGGCATTCTAAAATTTATGTCAGAATTCTTATTTTTTCTTTTACAGTATTCTAAAATGTCATTTGTGTTGCTGTGTAGCTTCCTTGACAACCTGTGTAGCTTCCTTGACAACCTGTGACTTCTACTGAATGGTTGCCATTCATCAAAAACACTAATCTTCAGACCAGGACATGAAACAAAACAACTACAAACATTGACTGCTGTTTCTAAAGTTTTCAATTTGAAAGGATAATTGGATCCAGGCATTGTCCAAGACAAGGTGAAAAGGTTGTGTGCTACATCATTTGTCACATTTAATGTCACACAAGTGAAGATGATGACAAAATACTTGTTTTAGCAAGACTTTTGCATTGTGATATCTGGTCAGAACCAATGAACATGTTCCTATGTCAAAGATTGGAGAAGGAATTTTGATGGATGGCAGAAAAACTGATGATTAATCAATGAGACAGCCCTTAAATATGAAAACATCGATGATCGCGCTACATTTACCTCATACTCAATTTTATTAACAAAACAATTCAACAGTTCAGATTTTTTTAAAATAAAAAAGCCATTAAAATGTGTGTACAGAAGAAGAAATAAACCTATTCTCAACATTGCCCGTTGTGTATCTCAACATTGCCCGTTGTGTATCTCAACATTGCCCGTTGTGTATATATCTGCTCACTTTAAACTATTCGTAAAAAAAAAAGCTTTACATGGTGTGAATTTTTAAATTTCTATCTACATAATATATGATGATTTCTACATGAAAGGATTGTTTGGTTGAAACAAAATGTTCACTTCAGTGATATGAACAAGAACTCAACAATATTTCCAAATGGATACCTACCGGGGGCAAGTTACGGCTGACTGGGTAACAACAACAGATCCGGTCTGCGGGACAGTTATATGGGTCTGGTTGGCTCAGCCACCCACCTTGGGTAATTAATGTTCATGAAGGACACATGCTGACCTTTGACCCTACACAAAAAAATGTTGTATTTGATATAATTTCTGTCTCAGCTTTGGTTTATGTGTAGTCGTTGCCATGGAGATGGATTTTATGTCCATCCAAAGATGTTTTTGTTAAATAAATAAGTTGCTACTTTTTTCTTCTCTATTTATTCATGTTTAAATTTGTTTAAAATACCACAATGAACCCATCAAGGTTATGAAAGGTCACATCTTATCACAGATAGAGGGGAGTGGGGGAAGAGAAAAAAAGGTGGGGGGGGGGGGTTGATTTCCTTAAAGTCACATGCTCAGTCCAATAAAATATAAACCAATCAATAATCTTATCAGTATTTTGTTCTTCCTCTCTATTATTAATTCATAAGCCTGATAACTAGAATAAGTACAGCTAGAATCATCATGAGAGTTCTGGCTTGGAGACTAACTTGGACTTTTCCATTCTATGGTACAGCACAAGAGCAAATTTCTTGTTGCCTAAACTCATGAATATTCTGTATACAACTAAAATCTCTGCTGCAACATTACAATTTGAAATAGTTGCTCTCTATTTTTTTTAATTAGTAGAAAGTCTCTTTTAAAATATAAACTTAAAATAAAATCAACATAAACATATTTATTTTAATGTTCATTCATGTCCTACACGTTCATGTCCTACACGTTCATGTCCTACACATTCATGTCCTACACTTTCATGTCCTACACGTTCATGTCCTACATGTTCTTGTCCTACGTGTTCATGTCCTACATGTTAATGTCCTACACATTCATGTCCTACACGTTCATGTCCTACACATTCATCTCCTACATGTTCATGTCCTACACGTTCATGTCCTACACGTTCATCTCCTACACGTTCATCTCCTACATGTTCATGTCCTACACGTTCATGTCCTACACGTTCATGTCCTACACGTTCATGTCCTACACGTTCATCTCCTACACGTTCATCTCCTACATGTTCATGTCCTACATGTTCATCTCCTACATGTTCATCTCCTACATGTTCATGTCCTACATGTTCATGTCCTACATATTATTAAATTAGAAATACTCAACCATTGTTATAAACCTTTTTTATAAAAAAAATTATAAAAATCTTTTTTTTTTGTTTCATTGAGGTGCATGATTTTGCAGATGAAGCAAGATCACGTGTAATGGGAGAATGCAAATCATCAATTTTTTTATGTATAATCATTTTTATAAACTTTGCTGAAAACCAAGGCTCCTATCTGAGGATAAATATTTATTATGACTTTGTCACATAAAATCTTGAATGTAATATGCATCTCACAGTTCAGACCAAGAATCATTGGAAAATAATTGTATGTCGTGGAGTATAATATGCACGCTGAATTAGGCATGTTGGCTCTTGTGCAAAGCTCTACCTATACAAGTAAAATTATATACAATTGTTCAACAGAACAGTTTAAAATGTTGCTTATTGTACTCAAGATTTTACCAAGAACTTTGCCAGGCTGATTATATATTACATTTGTCTTTTCTTGAACTGTTCATATTTCATGTGTTATTAAGAGTTTCATGTGTTATTAAGAGTTTGATGTGTTACTCCATCAACAAAGAAAGATAATTTAAATGACCGAGCTATTTAAAAAGGTTTTAGATGTATCTGTCGAAGCAATTATTTCCATGAGTTGATGTTATTTACCAGAAGGCAAAAGCGGGCCCTGATTTGGCTATCTCAATTGGACCCACACCAGCCTAAT
The DNA here is from genome assembly GCA_964017045.1 of Omphiscola glabra. Classification (NCBI taxonomy): domain Eukaryota; kingdom Metazoa; phylum Mollusca; class Gastropoda; family Lymnaeidae; genus Omphiscola; species Omphiscola glabra. The sequence continues at coordinate 656,674 of OZ024808.1, read as the reverse complement.
GGATGGAATTTATTGGCCTAACTGTACGCTGCATGTAAAAAAAAAATTTTTTAATTGGATGTAAAGATGTAAAGCTTGTGAGGAGGACGATATATTTTTTTTAAAGTTACTTTTTCTTAATAATAATTTGGTTTAAAAGTAATAAAATATTACGTATAGTTCAATTGACTTAATAACTAATCTATGGTCACATGTTATTACACGAAATAGATTTAAATTGTACAAGTTTCAACAACTTGCCTACAGCCCGGTATTTCTGTATTCCCTTGAACAAGTATTTAGCTTCCTAACTGCTCGCCACATCTTTAACACATTAACAACCTTTCTCCGTTTTCTCTCTAAGAATGTAATCATTGTGAGGCTACAAGGCTACATTTGTTTTCCTAAGTATTGGGCCAATCAATTTGACGGAGCCACACGATAGCCGTTATTGGTTCAAATAAGGTTTCTCATTTTTGGGGTTTTATTTGTAAGTTGAGTTTTTTTTTTCCTTGCAAATCTGGTACATTTTATTACTGTCCATAAACTCTCCATAAATGCTTTCACTTAAATTGATGACAGAAAACAGTAGAAAAGACAATATTGTCTTAAAATGATGACAGAAAACAGTAGAAAAGACAATATTGTCTTAAAATGATGACAGAAAACAGTAGAAAAGACAATATTGTCTTAAAATGATGACAGAAAACAGTAGAAAAGACAATATTGTCTTAAAATGATGACAGAAAAGAGCATAAAAGACAATATTATCATTGTTAAACATTTAAGTAATGATTATAAATTCCACAAATATTGTCTAGAATTCATGACATGTATATAAATGATGTACATAGAAAGCGTGCCATGGCTTGGCACATCATTGATAGGAAGATCAGTTTTGTTCTTTTTACTTTGGAACAACTGAATAGCATTACTCAAAGCTTCATTTGGAAAGGGGGGGGGGGGGGGGGGGGGCTTATTAGACATACCCATTTTAATTATTGTTGTTTACTTAAAAAGTCGGGGGGGGGGGGGGGGCTGTTCAATTAAATTTTTTTTCAGTTTGTAATGTAAACAACAATAATTGATGCATGCATACATCTAATAGCCCAAAAAATCAATTGACTTTGTTTCCATAATTGACCACCTGGCTGCAGATATTTTTCATCATTACGGCCAAAATTAAACATTCAATGAAACTCATTATTATTGGGAAAATAAATCAATAAATGAAAGACTCCCCATTTATTGCGTATTTAAGTTTTTTTCTGTTCAAGTATTTCAGTTAAATAAAACTATTATAAAAACCCCTGTCAAAAATTTCAATTCAATTACAATGTTACCATCAGGGACTACTACTATCACAATTTTACCATCAGGGACTACTACTATCACAATTTTACCATCAGAGACTACTGCTATGCCTGTGCATTCAGTTACCAGTTATAATTTAAATAAAGGTTTTAATATATCTAGAAAATACGTTTTTCTAATAGCATAATTAAAATTGTCTTTGAACTTTTTAAAATAATAAAGTGGATCCCTTTTTCTGAAACAAATATTTCCAATATTCTCTTATATTTCTTAATCATGATTTCTGTTTTTGTATTTTTTAGAAGATATTTTTTTTTATCTAATCAATAACTAATTAGATGACTTTTTTGTTTGTCTTTTCTTTGCCTTCCTTTCTTTGCCTTCCTTTCTTTGCCTTCCTTTCTTTGCCTTCCTTTCTTGAAAGCACATTTCAGGAATATTGCTTTTGTTTTTCCATGTTAGGTTTATCCTTTGTAGTTCTCAAAATATATGGACAAAAATCGTTCACCTTTTCTTTAATGTGGCTTAAAAGACTATCAACACCAGTATCATTATCATTCACAGGAGAGATAAGAGAAGTATTTAGTACAACAGAAAGAATTGAGTACCACAGTGAATATGATTTGTCATTCTATTTTCTATTATTTCACTTCATTAAGGTTATTAAATAAAGAATTTTCAGGGAGATTTTAAAACAATTATTTGAGCTGTGCGTACATTTTATTTCCTATCGTCACTCATTTGGTTAAATTCGATGTTGTTTGCTGTTTCTGTCTGGCTTTAGAACAACTGTTTCTGTCTGGCTTTAGAACAACTGTTTCTGTCTGGCTTTAGGGATGTCAATTATTATAATGTTCCCCCCCCCACAATTTTATAAAACATCAGCTGTTCTTGTATTTAAATTTATGAGTGAGTTATTGTGTGTTTGACGGTGCACAGGTGAGTTATTGTGTGTTTGACGGTGCACAGGAAAGGATGTGCCAGTGCTGTAACCGGGTCCGAGTTGATCACAAACTTACGGGGACTTTGTGCTGTAACCACTTCCCCATTGATCACAAACTTTTGGGGACTTTGTGCTTAACAGCATGTTATAATTTGTTATCCCTGTTTCTTACACGGTTGTGATTTTTACCATACAATAAATTCATACATGATTGTTTGACAAGAAACTCTTGCATGCTTTTTGTTATAAATATAAGTTATAAACTTTGGTCATGTGCTTATTTATAAATAATATATAAATATATATATAAATATCTATTATCAGGTTTTGCGCTTCAATATAGCAAAGCTTAAGCATAAATCATATAATAAACTTGTCTGGTAAATTTATTTAAAACAAGGAACATATTTTGAACTATTATTTAGATCACCAAAGATGGAGGAAATATGTGATGTCATAATATTCTGAATGAATACATTTAAGATTTGTAATGTTTTTGTTTTTAAAAAAAATAAATTTCAATAATAGGTCGCATGTTTGCATAAGCTTCAAAGTATTGATATGTACTATGTACGGCCAGTTCTGAATAAGTCAATGTCATTCATTCTTTATAAAAAAAAAATGAAAGAAAGAAATATTTGACTTATCCAAAACTTGTAGTCCTCAAAGTTTTGTAATGTATTTAATTTTTGTCTCACTAGTTGGATCTGATGTTGTTGGACTTGAATAAAGTGAAGTATAATCTCATTGTCATTTACGCTGCATGCATTTTGATACCTTAGAGATTCATTTGTATTGGATATCACTAGGGGTGTAAGACTTGAAGCAAATTTTGTGAATGCCTTCTCCAGGGTTGTCTTCAAAAGATTGTGTCATTGAAGGAACACGTTACGTATCTTCAGTTTAATGATATTTTTAAAAATTTATTGCAGGAGAAAGAAAACAATGAAACTAAATTTCTTTTATTTAAAAAAAAAAAGGTTGAAAATAATTTCAATGGATTTAGAGCAGGGGTTGACAAACATTCTGTGTGGAGGGCCACATTGACAAATGTAAAGCTATTAGGGGGCCGCATGTATATTGTGTCCAATTTTTACATGTCGATAAACATTTCTCTATATTAAAATTGTTAAATTCGCATTTTAGCTTTACATGACAAAAGTCAAGGACTGTTTAAAAAAATAGAAAATTAGAAAGAAATTTGATCAACAATGTTAAAACTATACATGAAACTGTACATGAAATTCTCTAAAATTCAACAAAATAAATTAAAGACAAAGTTTTTAAAATTTCTAAATGCCTTCGAAGGCCACATAATATCAGTTGCCGGGCCGTACTTTGCCCACCCCTGATTTAGAGCCATGTTCAACATAAAGAAGACAAAGTTTAACTTTATTGAGAGCCCCAGGTTTGCTTTTCTTTAGAGAGTGAATGACTGGATGGAGAGATATCAATGGCATAAAGACCCTTCTCAAAGTCTTGATGCTGCATTTTCTTCCTCAGGCTACAACATCTTTTACTACTAGTAAAATGTCATGCATGAAACTTGAGCGCTACTTTTAAACCAAATTTTTATTTTAAACTGCTTTTTTTTTTTTAATGTAACATGATTTCCTTGACTTGCTGCCAGGAAAATTCTTTATTGTATTTTCTTGACAGATTACCTGAACAATTCTTTATTGTAAGTATTTTCTTGACAATTACCTGAACAATTCTTTATTGTACGTATTTTTGTCCTGTTTCAATTGCCCAAGTATTTGTGCTATGAATGATGGGAAATTTTTAAAAATTAAATTTCTTTTGCACTTGTTTACCAAAGATTTTGTTTCTTTTTGTCAAATAATTTTTAAAAATGTCAACTATTACCTTATTTGTCACAAGTTTTCCCTAGATTTTAACTGTAGATGTTTTCTTGTCCTTACCTAGTCATTTAGGATGAAAACAATGTCATTAACAAGTCATCTAGGTTTTAAACAATCAACCTGGCCTTGTTGTGTTGAACAACCCATCCGGGTGTTGTTGAACAACCTGTCCAGTTGTGTTTTTTTCTATTTTAATTTTAAGAAAGTGAGAAAACGTTGTTTTCATCAAAGGAAAGATTTATTGTCAAGTTTAAAATGAATAAAGGATGTAAAATATTTTTTTTCTATTTTAAAAATGAAATGATACTAAGTTAACCTTTTTTTATTCATATGATTGTTTGTACGGCTGTTCATCTGTAACTTGATTTGTCCAGCTTGCTGTGCCGGTCATCCCTTGAACACCAACACAAAAATCACAAATAGAACAGCAAGTGTTTCATTGAATGAAGATTACTTTTGAAAGGTGGCGCTTTCCAAACATTCATTACTCAAATGTTGTCCTATGGACCAGAGAGAAATGTACATAGACTTTTCTACGTTTAAAAGATATGTGGCATTATTGTTTGACTACGTAGGTGTTCATATTTACTTAACAGATCTTAAATGTGAGGTATGTCAAATTAATTTTTTTTAGAGTTTAGTTTTTTTTTTTAAATAAAGGGAGATTATCAAGGTGTTTCATTCCGTGTTGAGCACCAGTAAGTGCTCCTGTTTTGTGAAAATAAAAAAAAATATATAAAAACTGCAAAAAATATCTTTCCCCTTTGACTGTTCAGTGATGTCCCTTTTCATGTTTGTCTGTTCAGTGATGTCCCTTTTCATGTTCATAAATTAAAGTGTTAGAAGTTGATCTACTTGACAAAGGCAGTCTTCAATGAAGAGAAGTGATGCTGGTCAGCATTGACAACAATAGCTGAAACTGTCAATGACAACAATAGCTGAAACTGTCAATGACAACAATAGCTGAAACTGTCAATGACAACAATAGCTGAAACTGTCAATGACAACCATAGCTAAAACAGACATGTTCCTTGTCATGGCTATAGATTGCAACTTAGCTCAAATATCACTCAGAGAAAATGAAGCTGTAGAATACCCAAAGGACCTGGCAAAGAACAAAAGTTCTAAAGAACACCCCCAGTGACATATTGTCATAAAATCATATTAAAAATCATGTTTGAAACACCTGGACTCAAAATTCTCTCAGTTATGTACAATATCCAGACACATCTAGGTTACACATAAGTACAATATCCAGACACATCTATGTTACACATAAGTACAATATCCAGACACATCTATGTTACACATAAGTACAATATCCAGACACATCTAGGTTACACATAAGTACAGTATCCAGACACATCTAGGTTACACATAAGTACAATATCCAGACACACCTAGGTTACACATAAGTACAATATCCAGACACATCTAGGTTACACATAAGTACAGTATCCAGACACATCTAGGTTACACATAAGTACAATATCCAGACACATCTAGGTTACACATAAGTACGGTATCAATACAGTTTTAACTAGAGCACACATTTTTAAAAAAACAATAAATGAATAGGAAACCACATTTGAATACACAAAGCAACTGGTTGAAATGCCTAATAATTGAATGAACATTAAAATCTATGAGGCATGAACAAAATGTTTATTAAAATTAATGACATGCATGATCTGGTTGGCATTAAAAAAAATAAGAATCTCAAATAAAATTTGTTTTAAAAATATTTAAAACAAGAACACAACTTTTGAAAATACACCCAAAAAAGTGGGGGAGGGGGAGTTCAAGAAAATATTACCCACCCACCACCCCTTTTTCCGAAAGGGTTACAGTAGATCAGGAGAGTAAAAGAAATGTATTGTTCTTAATAAAAGAATCCAGGCTAATACATTGTGTCAACAGGTATCAAATAGAATCCAGGCTAATACATTGTGTCAACAGGTATCAAATAGAATCCAGGCTAATACATTGTGTCAACAGGTATCAAATAGAATCCAGGCTAATACATTGTGTCAACAGGTATCAAATAGAATCCAGGCTAATACATTGTGTCAACAGGTATCAAATAGAATCCAGGCTAATACATTGTGTCAACAGGTATCAAATAGAATCCAGGCTAATACATTGTGTCAACGGGTATCAATTGCTCTAGTGGGGTGGGGGGATAGATGGGAGTTATTTTTTTTTTCAAGTACTGTTTAAGCTTCATAAAGAGCTTAGTCGAGCCGAAATTTATAAAGAGTTTAGTTGAGCTGAGATATATAGAGACCTTAGTTGAACTAAGATATATAAAGAGTTTATTTGAGCTAAGATTTATAAATAATGATTTGATTTAAATTGGATTTTGGGGAGGGGTGTGGACAGTGTGGTAAGTTATCTGTGTCTGCAACGTAACAAAAGCCTTATAATAAGTTATAACGCAGCAATATTTGCAACAACCTAAACCAGAAATGAACGCCAACTTATCTAATATCCGTTTTTTTTAAACTCTTTCATTTTTGGTCGACATATTTGAATCCTTACATAAATTGATGAAAATGAACTTTGCGTTGATGACAATATCGTCAATGTAATAAAACAACGTGTATCGATTCTTAGCGAAGAAATTTCTCATTATTTTCATGAACTACAAGATTGCTATTGATTTATCAACAACCTGTTTGTAGCATCCATTAGTGATCTGTCTTCTGAGGACAAGTTATTCAAGAACAGTTAATTAATTTCTTAAGTGATTGTGGTGCAAAACAGAGATTTTTTAATTGAAATGGCGCAGCCCTAACCCGATGTGGCAAAGATGACTCTAAAAGTGCTGGTTCCATTAGAAGCCACGGTTTAGCCACCTATGCCTATTATTAACTATTATGGCTATGAGCGTGAGTGCTGTGAGACGGCTTTTCACACAAAACATCAAAACAAAATCCCGTAACTTATTAGACTTTAGACGCGACAAATGACATGAGATTTGCACTGGCCAAAACAAAGCCCAACCTAGAAGAACTGGTTAAGGTAAAGTAGATGCAACAATAAATTGAATGCATATTAAAATTTGATGACTAAGATTCAGTTAGTTAGAACATGTTAATTAAAAATGCGAATTCATTATGTATTTAAATTTGACAGGGGAAGTTACTTTAATTATTTTTCTAGCGTGTGTAAGTGTGTCTTAATATTTTTGTTTAATAATATGTCAGCCTAGGATTAGTTGCTGATTTTGTGATCAAAGTCAATTTTTTTGGAATAAATCAGCCATTTCGGAAGCCGTTGAGAATCGAGACAAGCTGATTAATAAGGTAAACAACCATCTTCTTATAAGTCTAATCTAAGCCGCCTTATTGCCTATGCCTATACTACCTATCTGGGCTATCTATACTCAGCCTATACTCTATACTGACTATACTGTATACTATTATTAGTAACTATTACATTTAACAGTAACAGTCTAATGATCGTCAATGTTGTTTTGAGTACTTGTGTCTAGACTCTTAAGTCTTAGTACTATTATAGGCTTAGTCTAGGGTCTCGTGTTAAGTAGTGTGGTGATTGTGGGTAGGCCTTTATTGACTGAAGTTAGTAAGTAGTTAGTCTCGGCACTCTCACTAGGTCTATGCCTATACACTATACAGTACTATACTTATACTAGTTATACTGTACTATACAATGTACAATGACTGACAATACTATTATAGCATAGGCTATATGACATATGATATATGTAATATATGTTGTATATATAGGCCTAATATACAATACCTATATACATAATATAATGACATAAATTAAAATATTAAAATTTATATATAATGTTATATATATCAAAGTGGCTATTGGTACACGGGTACCAGATTTGAGAGGTTGGGATTAAAAAACAATTTAAAATAATATTGTTGGGTTTGTAAGACCAAATGAGGTATCAAATGAAAATGAAAGATAATTGAATGTACTATACATTTGAAATCCTAATTCTTCAGTTTTACTAAAATAAACGACCACAAATGACATCCGAATAGCATTAGTCTAAATAGTTTTTATGTCGCCAGCTTTTGAAAAGTTAGTTATCGATGCCACTTCACCATCTCACTACCATATTTTCGCGTTTGTATCGACAACCCCATCTTAGCAGTGCATTGTTGGTTGTCAAGGAAATTTGTGGCATACAAGACACATGGGTAGGGGGATTGGTAGGTGTGTCAAAGGTTATAAAAATATCACCACAACGTATCGTATTGATCGTGATGGTCATATTGTTGCTTTGTGTGTCACAGTGAACTAGCTATCTGCGGGTGGGGGAAGGTTGGTTCCCCCGAGCGAAATAATGACGTCACAGCACGGAAAGATGTGTTGGCAGACTACAGTGTGTTGTGACCATGTCATGTTAAATATTACCACTACAGTGATCTCTTTATGAAAACACAAAGCAATAGTATATGCAGTGACGTAGCGAGCTTAACAATACCTTTTTAGCGTCCCCCCCCCTCTATTCGAAAACCATACAATATTATATGTAAAATATACCATTTGGCGCCCCTTTGTGAGTAGCGCCCGGGGCATGATGCCCCCCTTACCCCCCAGCTACGCTACCGAGTATACTGGCATACGATAACTGCGAACATGTTGTTAGCAAACATATATGTACATTTTTATAGCATGCCGATCGCTTCATCAAACAAATAACGGCAACGTTGCTGTGTAAATAAAAACTCCAAAAACATGTGCATGTACATTCTCATTTATTAACGCACATCATGTACATAAAGACATTTCAAGCACATGTTAATATATTGCCGCCATAGCCATATTGGTTTTCATTTATCTCGATCCTCGGTTATCTTGACGCCTTTTGGCATACCCCGTGGGCGTCGACATAACAGGGTTCTACTGTATTACTCAACTCTTTTTATACAATTTTGTTTGTATCTTTTTGGCTTTTAAAAATTTAAAGTTAGAGTGCTCATATTTGGAGGAGACATTTACAATACAATGTTTTAAACAAAACACATGAAGAATTAATTAAATTACATATATATATATATATATAAGCCTAGTAACTCTAATAGAATTTAGCATAGGCCTAGCCTCAACCCAATTTATTCATTGTAGGACCTATTATTGAAAATAAATTATATGTAATGATATTTTTGGTTATGTATTCATATTTTAATGTATAGTATGATTCTCTATATTATATTTTTATACTTATACATGTTAAACAGCTCCACAGAAAATTTGAAATTAATATCTAAAGAATATCATTATAATTATTATTTGGGTGAAAATTAAAAAATATATATTTCAACAAAATTAATTAATTAAATACAAATAAGTGATGAGTCAGCAAGTTTATTCATTTTTATAAGGAGAATTATAAAGATTTAAAAAAAAAATTTTTGGAATAATATCAATAACTACACTCATATTTTGTGGCTTTATTTAGTAACACTCATATTTTGTGGCTTTATTTAGTAACACTCATATTTTGTGGCTTTATTTAGTAACACTCATATTTTGTGGCTTTATTTAGTAACAGTCATATTTTGTGGCTTTATTTAGTAACACTCATATTTTGTGGCTTTATTTAGTAACACTCATATTTTGTGGCTTTATTTAGTAACACTCATATTTTGTGGCTTTATTTAGTAACACTCATATTTTGTGGCTTTATTTAGTAACACTCATATTTAACTCTGTCCTTGTAATTGTTTTCTGTGTGTCCTATTTTATAATTAAATTATAGGGGGGGGGGGAATATATGTCATAACTTGTGGAGGAAATCTCCATAGGAAGAAAGTGGTTTTGATCCTCACTAAAAAATCATAACTTTTGAACCACTTGAGCTAGAAAGTTGATCGTGGTGTTTTTGTAATCTATGCTCTAGGCTCTATACAGCTGTAGTATTTTTATATTTTTCATCGATGTGCTTAGTATCACTGATGTTATTACAGATGTTATCAGCAATGCAATTAGGCATAATGGCTGCTGGTGACCACCTCCCCACAACTTCATTAACTGAATCCCTTTCCATTTGGAGCACATAGAATCTTCGTGTGACCCCAGCTTTGTTTCATTCCTGGAATCTATGACCATAAAAGTCCAACTATATATTAATAAAAAACTAACCTTGCTAAGTTACTTGTATATGGCAATCCATCCAGTAAAAAGTAATGCATAGCTAACCTATTAACTTTGTCTGCTCAGACTAAGACTATCAGCAAATTTTCTTAAATTTCCTAATTGCACACAAAATCTTGCTCTGGTGTCTTTATTCAACTTTATTTTTGTAAATATGTTGGGTGGTCTCTACAGGAATACAGTTCCTTCCCAAAGGTTGAGTGTGCCTTTAATTGGTATATTGTGGGGTGCCTACATTTAGCCAATTTAAGGAAATCAATTTTTTATATTTTAATGCTACAATTAAAAAGTTTCAGAAAATTATCAGTATGACTCTTGGGATTTCAAAATTGATTTAAAATTATTTGTTAATTATTTATTTTCATTAATAAAAAATTATTTTTTAAAATAAAAAAATTAAATAAAATAAAAATTAATTTCCAGTATCTATTTGGCCAAATCACTAACTCAGCTTGATGGGAACAATTGTTTATCACAAATTATAGGGACAAAATTAAAATATCACTTCTTATTATTATTTGATAGGAAGAACACCACACTAATTGGCAATTAGCTTGAACACCACACTATCTGGCAATTAGCTTGAACACCACACTAACTGGCAATTAGCTTGAACACCACACTAACTGGCAATTAGCTTGAACCAACATTTTAACAACTTTTCAAATATAGAAATTATTTTCAATAATCACATTTTAAAAATATATTTTTTCTTCCAACAGTTATTTACAGAAGGTAATGGAATGCTACATGATTGCAGATATCTGTGTCTGAAGTGATCTCTTGGCTTGGTCAGCAGATATCTGTGTCTGAAGTGATCTCTTGGCTTGGTCAGCAGATATCTGTGTCTGAAGTGATCTCTTGGCTTGGTCAGCAGATATCTGTGTCTGAAGTAAGTTCTTGGCTTGGTCAGCAGATATCTGTGTCTGAAGTAATCTCTTGGCTTGGTCAGCAGATATCTGTGTCTGAAGTAAGTTCTTGGCTTGGTCAGCAGATATCTGTGTCTGAAGTGATCTCTTGGCTTGGTCAGCAGATATCTGTGTCTGAAGTGATCTCTTGGCTTGGTCAGCAGATATCTGTGTCTGAAGTAAGTTCTTGGCTTGGTCAGCAGATATCTTTGTCTGAAGTAATCTCTTGGCTTGGTCAGCAGATATCTGTGTCTGAAGTAAGTTCTTGGCTTGGTCAGCAGATATCTGTGTCTGAAGTGATCTCTTGGCTTGGTCAGCAGATATCTGTGTCTGAAGTGATCTCTTGGCTTGGTCAGCAGATATCTGTGTCTGAAGTGATCTCTTGGCTTGGTCAGCAGATATCTGTGTCTGAAGTAAGTTCTTGGCTTGGTCAGCAGATATCTGTGTCTGAGTAAGTTCTTGGCTTGGTCAGCAGATATCTGTGTCTGAAGTAATCTCTTGGCTTGGTCAGCAGATATCTGTGTCTGAAGTAAGTTCTTTGCTTGGTCAGCAGATATCTGTGTCTGAAGTGATCTCTTGGCTTGGTCAGCAGATATCTGTGTCAGAAGTGATCTCTTGGCTTGGTCAGCAGATATCTGTGTCTGAAGTAAGCTCTTGGCTTGGTCAGCAGATATCTGTGTCTGAAGTAAGTTCTTGGCTTGGTCAGCAGATATCTGTGTCTGAAGTAAGCTCTTGGCTTGGTCAGCAGATATCTGTGTCTGAAGTAAGTTCTTGGCTTGGTCAACAGATATCTGTGTCTGAAGTGATCTCTTGGCTTGGTCAGCAGATATCTGTGTCTGAAGTGATCTCTTGGCTTGGTCAGCAGATGTCTGTGTCTGAAGTGAATTCTTGACTTGGTCATGTTAGGTCAGTTTTGATAATAAACATTTTGTAAAACTTGTTTTGATTGTAATTTAAAAACTATATTTATAGAGAAACAATATTTATGTATATTTTGTAATGTTTTTACACTTATAAAGTTTACATTTATAAATTTATAAACTTTTATTTATATCTACAAATATGATTTTAAAAAATTGCTTTTTATTTCTAGCTATAGATGACAAGATTAAGAACCACGGGCAGCTGCAATAATTGATGACCCATCAACTACGACTGTTAGATCCAATGGATAACTAACTCCTCACTATCTGATGTTAGCTTCAATTTAATTTCTAATTCTATAATTTTTAAGAAATATGTGCATTTAAATTTTTTAATATATTTTCTGTTAAAACTAAAAAACATTCTTGAAAATCTGAACATTTGTTCCTACATGTTAAATATTTTAATATATACTAATCATAGATCATGTCATTTCTGTATCTCAATGTCATGGCTGTATCCTTATTCTTCTAGGTTTGAGAACATCTGAAAAAACTCTGACATGATGTCAATTTAACTCTAGACGTTGCTGTGCTGTGTGGGATATTTTCTGATCTTTCTTCTTGTTATTTCATGAGCACAAGTCTCAAGTAAACAGCCTGATAATATATTATATAATTTATTCAATAACCCAAGTTTCTTATTTTACTTAACTGGTTCAGTAACTCCTGATTTGGCAGTCATTTGTATTAGTAAAAGCATTTGTTAAAAATAAAATCTATTTGTCCTAATTAATGTGTACGGTACAAAGAAAATGCAAGATAATGTTCCAGTTAATTTTAAGACATAAAGAGTGACAAAATGAATTAATATAATACATTTTTTTTGTTGTAAATATCCTTACACTTACACATTCAATTTTTGCCATGCCATATTTTCTCAAAGTTTCTGTATTTCAACATAAGTGATTTTGAATTTAAAAAAATTATATAATAAAATAATAAGATTACTAATCAATTTATTTTTGTTGTTTTTATTTACGTTGTTCCCAATAGTTGTGTTATGTTGGATGTTGTAACAATCAAAACTTTGTCCATCTCATTCATTTTATTAATTGTTTTCCTCTATACTAATTTTTTTTTAAATATATAAATTTATATATATATATAATTTTATATAGATACTGATGCATACTAAGATCCTTCCAACCCCAAACACCAAAAAACAAATACTGATCTATACTTCTCTATCAATATCTTACAAAGGTTAAAGTCAGTGATCATTACTTCTCTATCAATATCTTACAAAGGTTAAAGTCAGTGGTCATAAATTGTCTATCAATATCTTACAAAGGTTAAAGTCAGTGATCATTACTTCTCTATCAATATCTTACAAAGGTTAAAGTCAGTGATCATAAATTGTTATCGTAAGACATACGGTAATTCACTTGTTAAAAACCTGTTTTTGGGGACTTCAATGCATGATGTCTTTGAATTAATGCACAATTCATACACATACATTTTTCTAATGCATTAAGGAGTGTATGAAGCTCATTCCACTTGCTAAGCCCAGCTGTCAAAATTAACATATTGTATGAGTCAGGAATAAGAAGACATCAACTTCCTGTTTACTTTTGGAATATTACTAATAATTACAACCCAGAAACTAATATTAGCTGTCATGAGAAAAATATCAAACCACATTATAAGGGCTTTAATGAAAGGCCCTAAAGTGAAATTAAATTCTTTACATTATCGTTATTATATAAAATTAAAAGGAGAATATTTTTTTTTAATATTCTAATTTTTATTGTATCAAGTTTAAACTACCAGGTATTAATTAATTAAACACAAAATATAAGGTAGCAAATAAAAACTAAAACATAATTGCATTAAACTGTCCCACTTTTAAATACAATTTTTAAAAGTGCTTCATTAAATTAAGATCTGTAGTAAAATTTATCTCCTTTTAGTCTTTATATCATTGATTTAAAAGGAGCTCATTTAAAATTATTATATTATTATTATATATATTATATTATTTTTGTTTAAAAGTATGGTCAAAGAGAGATAACAAGGAATCTGGAAAAAAATTGAAGCAAATTATTTTACGGTCTAAGGGAAATAACCTGGCACAGAAAAATTTAACTCTTTTAAAAAATTCGCTAATTTAATGGGGAATAACTGTAGCAATCTTAAGATTTAAAACATTATATACACGATAACATCCCATTGGCCGTACAAATGTAAAAGAAAATACACGACAGCCTTTGACGTAAGAATTGAAAAAGGTGATTTGCCGCTGGTAATTTCGTAATTTTAAAAATGAAATGATGGAACTTTCTGACCACTAAATTGGTACTTATTTGCAAAATATATAATTCCGGAAATGCACAAAGTAACCTATTAATACTTAGAGCCTGTATCAGTTATGGTGGAGAAGACCACGTTTAAGTTTTTGCTCTAAATCAATTCCCTTTTTTTGTGGATATCACAGCCTTGCAACTTTGTTATGATGAAAACCAGGGGAAATAAAGAAGAAAGATAACACATCCATATATTTAATTAAGTTTATATGCATATATTTATTATAGAGGCATATGCAATTAACATACCGGTATTCTGATTACATTATAATGAGTAAATATATGTTTTAAACTATAAATACATATAATACCCCATATATATGCTATTGCTTATTTTATATTAGCAATCGAAATTTGTATATGCAAATTTTCAAACACCTATCAAAACTGACCACGTTTTAAACTTATCTTCAAAATTTCTGGGGTAGGTGGTAGGGGTGGATGGAAAAATAAGGGCAAAACAAAACGGATCCAAATTATGCAGGCCCGAATCCCATCACACTAAAAAAAAATCAGGATTGCGACATGGGGGGAAAGATGACCCCCTGCAGAAAGACCACAAGTGATGACCATAATAATAATAAGAGGAACATCATCATAAAGACAACATATAGCCCGAAGAACCAATGGCCCAAAAAGGGGAGACAATCGAACAAAGGGAAGCAACCCAACCCCACAACACGACACATACACTTCAGCAACAAAGTCAATTTTAAAGCTTTTAAAATAACCTTTATTGTTGTCCCCTTACCAATTACAAAAAATAGCAATAAAATAATAACCCCACATTTGCCCCAAATTAACCATCACTGAACACAAACCCACAAGTCCAATGTAATGCCTGCTGGAAAATCATGGTTGTCCTAGTCAATGGCTGCCTGAAGGAAGGTGACTCAAAACAAAAACACATTTTAAATTTACCAAATACTACATTAAAGAACACTTCAAATACATAAAATAAAATAAGACTAGATGAGATGAGACGCGACGAGATGAGACGAGATGAGACGCGACGAGACGAGATAATGAAGACAGCACAAAGAAAATGGAGTGTGACCAAGCAGTGAATCAAATAAACACAGAATATGTGCAAGTCAGAGTGAGCATGCACTAGTGATGCATTGATGGCGGCCCATTAGAAAATATGGACTTTGTATTACAGTTTGCTTTTCCCATCAACACCCACAATCAATACAAAGAAACAAAACAAAAATTATGTGTATAGTTACACTTTGCTAAGTTACACACCTACATATAAATCACATAACTAATAACATGCTAAGTGGAATAAATCACATAACATGTTAAATGGAATAAATCACATACAATCAAACATAGCAAATTGGTAAAGACACATGTAATTTTAGTGCCATACGTATCTGAGATAACAATTTATCTAATAGAAATTTGTTTTTAAAAAAAAAAATTTAAAACATAAATCATTTGAAGTTTCTTTCTATTTAGAAATGTCGCCATACATAAGAATGTATTGAATAGTGAACATAAGAATGTATTGAATAGTGAACATAAGAATGTAGTGAATAGTGAACATAAGAATGTATTGAATAGTAAACATAAGAATGTAGTGAATAGTAAGACTAAAGAGAAAAGGAGATGGTTTGTATTGTATTCATTAGTTTCTGCACTTTTAATATCATTCAAACGACTTTTTCTGTAAATATCACATGACATAAAAAAAACTGTGTTTTCTATGACATACATAGTATCACATAACATCATAAAAACTATTTTTTTTGCAC
Source organism: Omphiscola glabra (assembly GCA_964017045.1). Taxonomy (NCBI): domain Eukaryota; kingdom Metazoa; phylum Mollusca; class Gastropoda; family Lymnaeidae; genus Omphiscola; species Omphiscola glabra. The sequence goes on along the minus strand of OZ024808.1, from coordinate 640,535 downwards.
ATATAATATCATACAAACTAATTTTACAACACATAACATAATATTAAATAAACATAAAATATTAAATATTTTTAACAATTCTCATTTCAATAGTAACTGTATGATACAAACATTCACAGCATTTCTTCATGTAAACCAAACGAGTGTTAAGTTAAATTCACAACGAGTTGTGTTAACAGAAAGTAAAAAAATGTCAGCAGATTCCTGTCAATAGAAATGTCAACAACAGCTTCAAAGTGGACAATACAAGGCAAGTGGACAACACAATGCAAGTGGACAACACAAGGCAAGTGGACAACACAAGGCAAGTGGACAACACAAGGCAAGTGGACAACTCAAGGCAAGTGGACAACACAAGGCAAGTGGACAACTCAAGGCAAGTGTCCACCAACACCAATAATCCACTGTTGGCAAATCAGGAAAAATTTCAGTTTATTTTAAATCTGACTTTTGGAATGAACAACAAAGAGTGGAAGTGCCTAGGAAGTGAGGTCACTAAAGGTAGCATAGTGACAATATCTTTATGGTATACATTACGAAATGTTCTCATATTAAAGAACTACATCTCTACTTTCTAGATCAGTTGATACTGAATGCACATTCATAATGGTACATTTTCATTGTGAGTTGGTCTGACCCAATCCAAAAAATTTCGCCGGCTCATTTAGAATACCAATACCTAATTCTTCTCTATGCAAGAAGACATTAAAATGTAATCTAGAAATTAAAGAACCCATAGAATATTCTGACCAAAAACCATGCAATGAAGAACTGAAATGTCAGTCAAGAGATGGACAGAACATGGAACACATCCCAGGACAGCATTAACATGGACAGAACATGGAACACATTCCAGGACAGCCCTAAGATGGACAGAACATGGAACACATCCCAAGACAGCCCTAAGATGTACAGAACATGAAACACATCCCAAGACAGCACTAAGATGGACAGAACATGGAACACATCCCAATACAGCCCTAAGATGGACAGAACATGGAACACATCCCAAAGATGGACAGAACATGAAACACATCCCAAGACAGCGCTAAGATGGACAGAACATGAAACACATCCCAAGACAGCGCTAAGATGGACAGAACATGGAACACATCCCAGGACAGCGCTAGGATGGACAGAACATGGAACACATCCCAAGACAGCGCTAAGATGGACAGAACATGGAACACATCCCAAGACAGCGCTAAGATGGACAGAACATGGAACACATCCCAGGACAGAGCTAAGATGGACAGAACATGGAACACATCCCAAGACAGCGCTAAGATGGACAGAACATGGAAACATCCCAAGACAGCACTAAGATGAACAGAACATGGAACACATCCCAAGACAGCGCTAAGATGGACAGAACATGGAACACATCCCAAGACAGAGCTAAGATGGACAGAACATGGAACACATCCCAAGACAGCGCTAAGATGGACAGAACATGGAACACATCCCAAGACAGCGCTAAGATGGACAGAACATGGAACACATCCCAAGACAGCGCTAAGATGGACAGAGCATGGAACACATCCCAGGACAGCGCTAAGATGGACAGAACATGGAACACAACACTATGGAAGACGCAAAAAGAGCTGGTACAATATAAAAAGAGAGGTAACTGTGGAAGAGAAACCCAACCCTGTATAAAGCTTCCTAAGAGACAGTTAATTGACAAAAGTAGCATTCCTTGACCAGTCCAAGATTGTCATTCAAGTCATTAAAAGCCATCTTATCAGACTGGCAGAGCCATCTTATCAGACTGGCAGAGCCATCTTATCAGACTGGCAGAGGGGATAGAGCTATACTTGCTCAGCAGTTATGAAAAGTGATGTCATATACATCAGAGGATGTCACTATTTAAAACATCCTCTTAATAATAATTATTAGTGTGGTGGTTCTCAACCTTTTTATTGCAACGATCCCTGGATAGTATTTGCAATGCTGTTGCAGTCCACATTCATTTTTCAAATTAAAATGAAAAGTGTTGCATATAAGATAAAGATTTACTTTTTTTAAAACTCAAATTTCGAGTATATTGTTAAATGACCCCTTAGGATTTCCTGACCCACAGGCTGAGAACAACTGAATTAAAGTAATAATCAGACTTAAATATAAATATCACTGTCAAATGTAATGAATGCAATTATTTGGTTTCAATGAGCGCCTAATCTTGACTCCAAGATGTACTTAGTCCCTCAGACTCCAGTGAGTCCCTCCAAGGATCATGTACTTAGTCCCTCAGACTCCAATGAGTCCCTCCAAGGATCATGTACTTGGTCCCTCAGACTCCAATGAGTCCCTCCAAGGATCATGTACTTGGTCCCTCAGACTCCAGTGAGTCCCTCCAAAGATCATGTACTTGGTCCCTCAGACTCCAATGAGTCCCTCCAAGGATCATGTACTTGGTCCCTCAGACTCCAGTGAGTCCCTCCAAAGATCATGTACTTGGTCCCTCAAACTCCAATGAGTCCCTCCAAGGATCATGTACTTGGTCCCTCAGACTCCAGTGAGTCCCTCCAAAGATCATGTACTTGGTCCCTCAGACTCCAATGAGTCCCTCCAATGATCATGTACTTGGTCTTTCTGATTTAGTCATTCTGCAGAATAAAAAAATTAATTACATTTTAGATCAGAGTAAGTCATTACATCAACATGTGTTTGGTCTGTTTCTTACTTAATTTGATTATTTGATTTACTACTATGGCATTCTATAAGCAGCGCAGCAAAAGTTTTAGTATAAGTATATATATGCATATATCAAGTTATAGGGTAAACAATTTTAGATTGAAGCCTATATGAGAAAATTTATTTGGATAGAGCATTAATGATAATGTTTAGCTCGTCATATTTTATTGATGATAATGTTTAGCTCGTCATATTTTATTGATGATAATGTTTAGCTCGTCATATTTTATTGATGATAATGTTTAGCTCCTCATATTTTATTGATGATAATGTTTAGCTCGTCATATTTTATTAATGATAATGTTTAGCTCCTCATATTTTATTGATGATAATGTTTAGCTCGTCATATTTTATTGATGATAATGTTTAGCTCGTCATATTTTATTGATGATAATGTTTAGCTCGTCATATTTTATTGATGATAATGTTTAGCTCGTCATATTTTATTGATGATAATGTTTAGCTCGTCATATTTTATTAATGATAATGTTAAGCTCGTCATATTTTATTAATGATAATGTTTAGCTCCTCATATTTTATTGATGATAATGTTTAGCTCGTCATATTTTATTAATGATAATGTTTAGCTCCTCATATTTTATTGATGATAATGTTTAGCTCGTCATATTTTATTAATGATAATGTTTAGCTCCTCATATTTTATTGATGATAATGTTTAGCTCGTCATATTTTATTGATGATAATGTTTAGCTCGTCATATTTTATTGATGATAATGTTTAGCTCGTCATATTTTATTGATGATAATGTTTAGCTCGTCATATTTTATTGATGATAATGTTTAGCTCGTCATATTTTATTAATGATAATGTTAAGCTCGTCATATTTTATTAATGATAATGTTTAGCTCGTCATATTTTATTGATGATAATGTTTAGCTCGTCATATTTTATTAATGATAATGTTTAGCTCGTCATATTTTATTGATGATAATGTTTAGCTCGTCATATTTTATTAATGATAATGTTTAGCTCGTCATATTTTATTAATGATAATGTTTAGCTCGTCATATTTTATTGATGATAATGTTTAGCTCGTCATATTTTATTGATGATAATGTTTAGCTCGTCATATTTTATTAATGATAATGTTTAGCTCCTCATATTTTATTGATGATAATGTTTAGCTCGTCATATTTTATTAATGATAATGTTTAGCTCCTCATATTTTATTGATGATAATGTTTAGCTCGTCATATTTTATTAATGATAATGTTTAGCTCCTCATATTTTATTGATGATAATGTTTAGCTCGTCATATTTTATCGATGATAATGTTTAGCTCGTCATATTTTATTGATGATAATGTTTAGCTCGTCATATTTTATTGATGATAATGTTTAGCTCGTCATATTTTATTGATGATAATGTTTAGCTCGTCATATTTTATTAATGATAATGTTTAGCTCGTCATATTTTATTAATGATAATGTTTAGCTCGTCATATTTTATTGATGATAATGTTTAGCTCGTCATATTTTATTAATGATAATGTTTAGCTCGTCATATTTTATTGATGATAATGTTTAGCTCGTCATATTTTATTAATGATAATGTTTAGCTCGTCATATTTTATTAATGATAATGTTTAGCTCGTCATATTTTATTGATGATAATGTTTAGCTCGTCATATTTTATTGATGATAATGTTTAGCTCGTCATATTTTATTAATGATAATGTTTAGCTCGTCATATTTTATTAATGATAATGTTTAGCTCGTCATATTTTATTGATGATAATGTTTAGCTCGTCATATTTTATTAATGATAATGTTTAGCTCGTCATATTTTATTGATGATAATGTTTAGCTCGTCATATTTTATTAATGATAATGTTTAGCTCATCATATTTTATTAATGATAATGTTTAGCTCGTCATATTTTATTGATGATAATGTTTAGCTCGTCATATTTTATTGATGATAATGTTTAGCTCGTCATATTTTATTAATGATAATGTTTAGCTCCTCATATTTTATTGATGATAATGTTTAGCTCGTCATATTTTATTAATGATAATGTTTAGCTCCTCATATTTTATTGATGATAATGTTTAGCTCGTCATATTTTATTAATGATAATGTTTAGCTCCTCATATTTTATTGATGATAATGTTTAGCTCGTCATATTTTATCGATGATAATGTTTAGCTCGTCATATTTTATTGATGATAATGTTTAGCTCGTCATATTTTATTGATGATAATGTTTAGCTCGTCATATTTTATTGATGATAATGTTTAGCTCGTCATATTTTATTAATGATAATGTTTAGCTCGTCATATTTTATTAATGATAATGTTTAGCTCGTCATATTTTATTGATGATAATGTTTAGCTCGTCATATTTTATTAATGATAATGTTTAGCTCGTCATATTTTATTGATGATAATGTTTAGCTCGTCATATTTTATTAATGATAATGTTTAGCTCGTCATATTTTATTAATGATAATGTTTAGCTCGTCATATTTTATTGATGATAATGTTTAGCTCGTCATATTTTATTGATGATAATGTTTAGCTCGTCATATTTTATTAATGATAATGTTTAGCTCGTCATATTTTATTAATGATAATGTTTAGCTCGTCATATTTTATTGATGATAATGTTTAGCTCGTCATATTTTATTTTGACTCTTAAAATTGTTGTAAAATAGTAAATAATTTATTTTAAGTAAAGATTTATATTCACTTTAAACCCTGAAGTTATTCAAAATTGAAAGATTGTAGCTAACCGCAGCTGGTGAGTTGTTTTATCTCTTGATAACAATGGTTGGTTCTGGTTGATCTGTTGTTGTAGCTAAGAATGGTTGGTGCTGGGGCTTCCAATTAAGGTAACTTAAAGTTTATTCTAGAGTTGAATCTAGAAAACAATTTAAATGTAATTAAAATTTCAGGATATCAATAAAGGTTTAAAAAACAGCATAAAATATATATAACAATTTCTATTTAATATGTTAAAAACATATTAAATAGAAATTGTTATATGTATATTTTTTATGCTGTTTTTAAAAAATAAAAAAAATTAAAAAAAAAAAAAAAAAATATATATATAACAATTTCTATTTAATATGTTAAAAATTTAAGATGAGCTAACATGGTGCATTCTAGTCAATGATCCAGATTAGAGTCTACATTATACAAGATAAACTTAAAAACATATTTTTGACTAGAATTTATTTATTTGAGAAGCTGTTAAAATATTTGGTTGTGCTCACAATATCTTATAATTAAAAAAAATAAAATTACGCCACTAATGACTGAATGGGACAGCTGCAATAATATCTTTAAAAAGATTGGGAAAATTAATTGGTGACTTTTTGGGATATTTAAAAGGCTGCTACTATTGTTACCCGGGTACCAGAAATGACAAATGACATCCGTAGAGCAATGAGTCTAATGGGACCCGGGTGCAAATGGCAACGCTGCGTGTCTGGGTCCATTTTGACTCAATGCTATTCGGATGTCATTTGTGGTACTTTATTTTAGTTAAACTGAAGAAGTAAGTTTACAAACGTATAGTACATTCAATTATCTTTCATTTCACACCTCATTTGGTCTTACAAACCCAACAATAATATTTTAAATAGTTTTTTAATCCCAACCTCTCACTTCTGGTACCCGGGTACCAATAGCCACTTCGTATTTAAAACTTATTTTAAAATATTATTTGTTGGTTATGAATGAATATTTTGTTCACTAGACATTTTAAATTTCTGATCATTTAGTCAAGAGCATGTGAGGCTTCCAGCGGATTTAGATTTGATGAGGTCTTTGCTATTGACCTAGTGAAGACTACCAGACCTGACCTAGTGTAGACTAACAGACCTGACCTAGTGTAGACTACCAGATCTGACCTATAGTACCTGACCTATTGTAGACTACCAGACATGACCTAGTGTAGACTACCAGACCTGACCTAGTGTAGACTACCAGACCTGAAATGTGTAGACTGCCAGACCTGACCTATAGTACCTGACCTAGTGTAGACTACCAGACCTGACCTATAGTACCTGACCTAGTGTAGACTACCAGACCTGACCTATAGTACCTGACCTAGTGAAGACTACCAGACCTGACCTAGTGTAGGCTACTAGACCTGACCTAGTGAAGACTACCAGACCTGACCTAGTGTAGACTACCAGACCTGACCTATTGTACCTGACCTAGTGAAGACTACCAGACCTGACCTAGTGTAGACTACCAGACCTGACCTATAGTACCTGACCTAGTGTAGACTACCAGACCTGACCTAGTGAAGACTACCAGACCTGACCTATTTTACCTGGCCTAGTGAAGACTGCCAGACCTTACATATAGTACCTGACCTAGTGTAGACTACCAGACCTGAAATGTGTAGAGTACCAGACCTGATCTATAGTACCTGACCTAGTGTAGACTACCAGACCTGAAATGTGTAGACTACCAGATCTAACCTATAGTACCTGACCTAGTGTAGACTGCCAGACCTGAGCTAGTGTAGACTACCAGACCTGACCGATAGTACCTGACCTAGTGTAGACTACCAGACCTGACCTAGTGTAGATTACCAGATCTGACCTGGTGTAGACTACCAGACCTGACCTAGTGTAGACTACCAGACCTGACCTAGTGTAGACTACCAGATCTGACCTAGTGTAGACTAACAGACCTGACCTAGTGTAGACTACCAGATCTGCCCTAGCGTAGACTACCAGACCTGACCTAGTGTAGACTACCAGATCTGCCCTAGCGTAGACTACCAGACCTGACCTAGTGTAGACTACCAGATCTGACCTAGTGTAGACTACCAAACCTGACCTAGTGTAGACTACCAGATCTGACCTACTGTAGACTACCAGACCTGACCTAATGTAGACTACCAGATCTGACCTAGTGTAGACTACAAGACCTGACCTAGTGTAGACTACCAGATCTGACCTAGTGTAGACTACCAGACCTGACCTAGTGTAGACTACCAGACCTGACCTAGTGTAGACTACCAGACCTGACCTAGTGTAGACTACCAGATCTGCCCTAGCGTAGACTACCAGACCTGACCTAGTGTAGACTACCAGATCTGACCTAGTGTAGACTACCAAACCTGACCTAGTGTAGACTACCAGATCTGACCTACTGTAGACTACCAGACCTGACCTAGTGTAGACTACCAGACCTGACCTAGTGTAGACTACCAGACCTGACCTAGTGTAGACTACCAGACCTGACCTAGTGTAGACTACCAGATCTGACCTATAGTACCTGACCTAGTGTAGACTACCAGACCTGACCTAGTGTAGACTACCAGACCTGACCTATAGTACCTGACCTAGTGTAGACTGCCAGATCTGACCTATAGTACCTGACCTAGTGTAGACTACCAGACCTGATCTATAGTACATCATCCACTTGACCTTGTAGCCTGAGGACAACAAGAACACATGAAATCAATAATACACCAGTAAACAGACTCAAGATAATGATATTATTCCACAGAACTCAAGTTCTCAAATATAGTTCATGAATGGAAGCAGAAGATTCTTCAAACAACCATTGTCAACACAACTTCTACTAGAAAAAATGAAGATAAAAACAATGCAATATGCTGATATTAACAGACACTGTTTACGTACACACACTATCCATCTACAACACACACACAATATCCATATATTGCATACACACTATCCATCTACAGCATACATACACTATCCACATATAACATACACACACTAAAACATATATTGCATACACACACTATCCATCTACAACATACATACATACACTATACATCTACAACATACACACACTAATCCATATATCGCATACACACACTATCCATATATTGCATGCACACACTATCAACATATAACAAATAGACACTAATCTACATATTGCATACACACACTAATCCATATACTGTATACACACACTATCCATATGTAATATACATACTAATCCATATATAACATACATACTATCCATATATATCATACACAAACTATCCACATATAACATGCACACTATCCATATCTAACATACACACACTAATCCATTTATTGCATACTTACATTCTTCATGAATCCATGGATTACACAAAGGAAAGAGTTCCTTTTTTTATTCATTTAAAAAGATTCATCCAGTTGGTTCATGGACTCACTTCATCCAGTTGGTTCATCAACTCACTTCATCCAGTTGGTTCATCGACTCACTTCATCCAGTAGGTTCATCGACTCACTTCATCCAGTTGGTTCATCGACTCACTTCATCCAGTTGGTTCATCAACTCACTTCATCCAGTTGGTTCATCGACTCACTTCATTAAGTAGGTTCATCGACTCACTTCATCCAGTTGGTTCATCGACTCACTTCATCCATTTGGTTCATCGACTCACTTCACCCAGTTGGTTCATCGACTCACTTCACCCAGTTGGTTCATCGACTCACTTCACCCAGTTGGTTCATCGACTCACTCCATCCAGTTGGTTCATCAACTCACTTCACCCAGTTGGTTCGACTCACTTCACCCAGTTGGTTCATCGACTCACTTCACCCAGTTGGTTCATCGACTCACTTCACCCAGTTGGTTCATCGACTCACTTCACCCAGTTGGTTCATCGACTCACTCCATCCAGTTGGTTCATCAACTCACTTCACCCAGTTGGTTCATCGACTCACTCCATCCAGTTGGTTCATCGACTCACTTCACCCAGTTGGTTCATCGACTCACTTCACCCAGTTGGTTCATCGACTCACTTCACCCAGTTGGTTCATCGACTCACTCCATCCAGTTGGTTCATCAACTCACTTCACCCAGTTGGTTCGACTCACTTCACCCAGTTGGTTCATCGACTCACTTCACCCAGTTGGTTCATCGACTCACTTCACCCAGTTGGTTCATCGACTCACTTCACCCAGTTGATTCATCGACTCACTCCATCCAGTTGGTTCATCAACTCACTTCACCCAGTTGGTTCGACTCACTTTACCCAGTTGGTTCATCGACTCACTTCAAGAAAAAATGTTCATCGACGTCGGCATTGTCATCAAGTATCTGCAACAAAAACAAAATTTCAAGAAAAATATCTTTTATTATTTTTTACAAATTTTTAATTCGATGAATGGAAAATATTGTTCAATCTTTTGTAATGTAAGAGCGGGTGACAGGAGCTGGGAAGAGTATGGCCGGCAAGATTTGAAAACACCATTATAAGAATTTTTTTATAGCTGTACAAAAATAATGTTTCCAATCAATAGTTTCTTCCAATTTTTCATAAATCAATGATCAATAATAAAAAATTGTTCATTTTCTTGGAAGGCAAGAATTACAAATATTTCACTTAATTAAATTACAATAACCATAGCAACTATGCTATGACTTGGTGGTATAGATTTATGTTGATTATTCTTCTTTATAAACATGAAGGTTTTAATCAGTTTAGAATTTTACAATAAAATTGCCCCCCCCCCCCCCAACCCTCTCATTTACCCTTCAGCATCATGAGACCTTGAAAAGCAACACTTTCTGGCACTCTAGCAAATTTAGTTGGCATTTTGTTGTCTCCAAAACCTGTGAATAAATAGAGAATATCTACATTGAAAGAAAAAATGACAACCCCTTAATTTTCACAATGTCTCGATTTTGTTTTGCTTCCTTCGGCATTTAGATTGTTTACTTCCAAGACTTAGTATTGCGATTACTTGTTTACATTTGAGAATCCTTAATTTCATGCGATTTTTCCGTGTGTCTTATTTCTCTTGACCCCACAAGGTAGTCATAACTGCCTGGCACCAGGTTATTAAAAGAATAATTCTTGATTAAAGAAAAAAGAAGAAAAAACAAAATGGATTTTCCCACAACCAAATTTATTTATTCATAAACACAATTAATTTTTGAAAGATATGAGAAGGAATGAGAAAACTTTGTGTCAATATCTCATCAAATTTTGAAAGATATGAGAAGGAATGAGAAAACTTTGTGTCAATATCTCATCAAATTTTGAAAGATATGAGAAGGAATGAGAAAACTTTGTGTCAATATCTCATCAAATTTTGAAAGGAAATGTCGAGCCTGGCAAAGATGGGAAATGCTGCAAGATTAATTCCCCCCCCCCCCCCCCCCGGGCCACAAAAGTAGTTAGATAAATCATAAGTGTCAAATTATTTTCGTTTATTTATAGCGTTTGATATGCCATACAGTACAGTTCGATATGTCATTCAGTTCGATATGCCATACAGTTCGATATGCCATACAGTTTGATATGCCATATAGTTTGATATGCCATATAGTTCGATATGCCATACAGTTCAATATGCCATACAGTACAGTTCAATATGTCATACAGTTCGATATGCCATACAGTTCGATACGCCATACAGTTTGATATGCCATATAGTTTGATATGCCATATAGTTTGATATGCCATATAGTTTGATATGCCATATAGTTTGATATGCCATATAGTTTAATATGCCATATAGTTCAATATGCCATATAGTTTGATATGCCATACAGTTCAATATGCCATACAGTACAGTTCGATATGACATACAGTTCAATATGCAATATAGTTTGATATGCCATATAGTTCGATATGTCATACAGTTCAATATGCCATATAGTTTGATATGCCATCCAGTTTGATATGCCATATAGTTTGATATGCCATATATTTTGATATGGTGTCAAAAAGAAAACTATCTTGAGTTATTTATAGAATATTATATTTAACGTTTGAGCAACATTTGACAGTATCGCACTTTTTGCACTTCAAGTTTAAAGCATAGTTTAAATGTCCTAAGATCTGTGCACTAAGCATAGTTTAAATGTCCTAAGATCTGTGCACTAAGCATAGTTTAAATGTCCTAAGATCTGTGCACTAAGCATAGTTTCAATGTCCTAAGATCTGTGCACTAAGCATAGTTTCAATGTCCTAAGATCTGTGCACTAAGCATAGTTTAAATGTCCTAAGATCTGTGCACTAAGCATAGTTTCAATGTCCTAAGATCTGTGCACTAAGCATAGTTTCAATGTCCTAAGATCTGTGCATTAAGCATAGTTTCAATGTCCTAAGATCTGTGCACTAAGCATAGTTTCAATGTCCTAAGATATGTGCACTAAGCATAGTTTAAATGTCCTAAGATCTGTGCACTAAGCATAGTTTAAATGTCCTAAGATCTGTGCACTAAGCATAGTTTAAATGTCCTAAGATCTGTGCATTAAGCATAGTTTCAATGTCCTAAGATCTGTGCACTAAGCATAGTTTCAATGTCCTAAGATCTGTGCACTAAGCATAGTTTAAATGTCCTAAGATCTGTGCACTAAGCATAGTTTCAATGTCCTAAGATCTGTGCACTAAGCATAGTTTCAATGTCCTAAGATCTGTGCATTAAGCATAGTTTCAATGTCCTAAGATCTGTGCACTAAGCATAGTTTCAATGTCCTAAGATATGTGCACTAAGCATAGTTTAAATGTCCTAAGATCTGTGCACTAAGCATAGTTTCAATGTCCTAAGATCTGTGCACTAAGCATAGTTTCAATGTCCTAAGATCTGTGCACTAAGCATAGTTTCAATGTCCTAAGATCTGTGCACTAAGCATAGTTTCAATGTCCTAAGATCTTTGCACTAAGCATAGTTTCAATGTCCTAAGATCTTTGCACTAAGCATAGTTTTGTTTTCTCAATTTATTTACATTAAAGGCACTCAAGTAGTAGTATGCTTAAGATTTTGCACACCCTCTAATGCTACGATAATATCGCCAGCAACAAGGCACTTTTTTAATCTTCTTATACGGCTGGCCGATCTATCGGCCCAAGTGAAATGGCGAAAAAGACCAATGGCCAATCCATCAGCCCAATAATACGAGCCTCCAGATTGGCTGGCTGGTCTTTGTACCAGCTAATCAGATTGTTTCTCACATTTCTTGCTCATCTCACCTTTTTAGTGGTGGCTTCCTTGGAAAAGTTTAATAGGAAATTAGTAAAACAGAGTAAGGTTAAACCTGAAAAAGGAACGCAACAAAACAATGAACGTGTCGGCAGGAAGCCTTCATCAGCGAACAAAGAGAAAAAACAAATAAAATAAAAAATATCAAAATTTTTAAAAAAATCATATAGCACTTAACTGAGAAGTAGTGTCCAAAAGGGCAGCACAAATCTTTTATGCAGTTCTGACATTGAATCTCATTCAAATGTTTGTTAGGAATTTTTAGGCTTCAAAGATCAGAAAATTCAACTAAATTCTCAATGTAGACATTTTAGAAAAACGTTGTGTGTGCAAATCAGGACATCTTATTTGCATAAATGTTTCAGTTTGATTCATAAAGATCGAATTAGTTTATTCAATGCCTTGAATATATAGAGTTTTATATTTGTCAAATTCTATCAGTGACTTTTGCATCAATAATGTAGCCCATACCTTTATAAAGAAAAAAGGGCGGACAGAGGTGGACTACCCAGGGGTGGACTACCCCTGTCCCCATTCCTAAGTCACTGTTGCGATTGTACACTTGCAATGCAGGTTGGCTGATGGGTTTTCTAACCAGGTGTCCAAATGACAGGTATTCTAACCAGGTGTCCAAATGACAGGTATTCTGACCAAGTGTCTAAATGACAGGTATTCTAACAAGGTATCCAAATGACAGGTATTCTGACCAGGTGTATAAATGACAGGTATTTAACCAGGTGTCTAAATGACATGTATTCTAACCAGGTGTCCAAATGACAGGTATTCTAACCAGGTGTCTAAATGACAGGTATTCTAATCAGGTGTCCAAATGACAGGTATTCTGACCAGGTGTCTAAATGACAGGAATTCTAACCAGGTGTCCAAATGACAGGTATTCTGACCAGGTGTCTAAATGACAGGTATTCTAACCAGGTGTCTAAATGACAGGTATTCTAATCAGGTGTCCAAATGACAGGTATTCTGACCAGGTGTCTAAATGACAGGAATTCTAACCAGGTGTCCAAATGACAGGTATTCTAACCAGGTGTCCAAATGACAGGTATTCTAACCAGGTGTCTAAATGACAGGTATTCTAATCAGGTGTCTAAATGACAGGAATTCTAACCAGGTGTCCAAATGACAGGTATTCTGACCAGGTGTCTAAATGACAGGTATTCTGACCAGGTGTCTAAATGACAGGCATTCTGACCAGGTGTCCAAATCACAGGCGTTCTGACCAGGTGTCCAAATGACAGGCGTTCTGACTAGGTGTCCAAATGACAGGCATTCTGAACAGATGTCCAAATGACAGCCATTCTGACCAGTTGTCCAAATGACAGGCATATATGGTTCATATAAAGTTCTAATCTAATGTTAAAACCAATTAATTTCATGTTGAGCAATATACTGGTTGATTGGGATGGCACTAACTATGATGCTAATTTCATTTCATGTTTTGTCAGTAGCTCGCCTTAAACATCTCATCTTGCTGGTGATTTTTTCCCCTTGATTCAGAGCCCAGGTGGACAGTGTAACACTACTATGTGATTATCAGATGTCAGTCTTGACAGTGTAACAGTACTAAGTGATAATCAGATGTCAGTCTTGATAGTGTAACACTACTACATGATTATCAGATGTCAGTCTTGACAGTGTAACACTACTATGTGAATATCAGTCTTGACAGTGTAACACTACCATATGATTATCAGATGTCAGTAATAAAATTGAGACATAAACTTATTATGTCTGGTATTTAAGCAGCTTATATAATAATAAATGAATGTACATTAATATAATTTAATAAAAAAAAGTGCAATTTAATATTGACGGAAATTGTTCCGTGTGTCAAAAATAACATTGCTATCCCCAAAAAATGCACAAGCCAATATTTTAAATAAAGGCTCCGGCTATTTGGACCCGTGTATCAGAAGAGAGAGTTTGAGCTTATTAAAAAATATTTAAAATATTATTGTAGGATTTCTAAGACAAAATTAGGTATCGAACGAAAGATAATGGAATGGACTATATTTTTGTAAACTTACTTATTCAGTTAAACTAAAATAAACTACTACAAATGACACCAAATAGCATTTAGTCTAAAGGGATTAGGACACACATAGTAGGCACTTTGATTAGGTACTTTGGAACAAAATTTAAATATTGTCTGATTGCTATGAATGATACATCATTTTAAAGGGCTAGCTGTAAGCTTTATAACAACACCAATTTCATATTTCTATCTTTTATAGAACTGGAGTTATCATTTCTTTTGTCGAATTTTTTATGCCCCTTATATAAGCTACATATTTGACCCAAAAAACTCGAGACCCATTTTTGAATTTTTTTGATGTTTTGACCTATGAAACTTTTGTATTTTTAAAGATAATGGAACCAAAATTTCAGCAGATATTCTCAATACAATATAAAACACAATGAACAACAGAATTTTCACATTATATGATCAATATTTATTTTGAAAAATGTTTTTGTAGAAAAAGTGGAAAAATAATTCTGTAAAAAAAAAAAAAAAAGATTTTTTATTGGTAAATTTTTAATTTTTTTTTTTACATAAAAACAAAAAAAACTGCAGGTCTATTCCATTTTAAATTAATAACAACATCAAATCAAATTTATATTTTAATTCTAGTCATTTCATGTTCTATTTCATGTTCTATTTCATGTTCTATTTCATGTTCTATTTCATGTTCTGTAGGGAATTTGAAAATACCTGAAAAGAAAAATAATTAAAATGTTAATTTGATATTTACAAAGGTCAATACAATAAACCAACTACATGAAAATAATCAGTGCTACTACTTGATGGAATACTGAAAATGTCATGAAAAGAAATATAGAATTGTTATTAATAACTTTTTCAAATATAACATCCTGAAAATAATTATAGAAATATTAATAAATTATTCAAATATAGAGTCAAAACAGATTTTAAAAGATGGTTCATAGTTTGTTTGTAAATAAAATACAGACAATAAATGTTAAACCAATACTAATAATATTAACATTTACCTGTGTGAGATGAAGAATTTAAAATATTCTAAAAATAAAAAAAGGGGAAACATAATTTTTGTAAACGTATCCCAAATGAAAAATTCAGAGGTACATGCTTTTACAGTAATGATACCCAAACAAATATTTAATCAATGCAGTTTTAATTATAATTAATACCCGTACTATAATATGAAATTTAATAGTTATCTTTTTTTTAAAGAAAATATATGTCCTGAAAAAGAAAAAAAATAATTAAAGATTGAAAATGAAAAATTTGATAATTATTAAAAAAGTAATCAAGTCAATATAAAAATCAATAGTTCTTACATTAAAATATTTACACGAAATAATTCTCTAAATAAATGCAAACATTAAAATCAAAGATAAGAGCGTGGAAAAATACAAATTGAAAAAGTATTAGAGTAAAGACAAAATTTAAAAAATTAAAAAAAAATCAATGGTTTCAACAAAACAAATATATCTACACATTATAAAACTCTAAATCAATGCAAACTGTATTTAACAATAGCATTATAGGATGAGACAACAGTCTGAACAAGAAAACATTAAAAAAAAAGGGATTAAAAAAATAATCAAGTAGACAAAATAAAAATCAATGGTCACTGCATTAAATATTTACAGAAAATAATTTTCTTAATAAATACTAGTAGTAATACCGGTACGAATATTAACATTTACCTGTATATGAAGAAGAATTTAAAAGATTCTGAAAAGAAAAAAAAGTGAAAAATATTGTTAAAAATGTATTCCAAAAAACAAAAAAGTCAGGTACATATATTAAGGGTAGCAATAAATTTTATATCATTGCTGCTATTAACTATAAATAATACTTTAATATGAAAGCAATTAATAGCTACATTTTTTAAAAAAAAGCAAATAAACGTCCTGAAAAAGGAAAATGGAACATTTAAAAAAAAAATTAAAGTGAAAAGCAAATCAATAGTTCATACATGTTTAAGTATTCACACAAAATAATTTTCTAAATTGATGCAAACAGTAATTAACACTAGCTAAAGGTTAAGATAATAATAATAGCCTGAAAATTAAAATTTGAAAAGTATTAAAAAAAGAAATCAAGTCCAAATAAAAGTTCTTACATTAATATTATTACACAAAATAATTTTCTAAAGCAATGCAAACAGTAACTAATGCAAACATTCAAAGAAAATATAACAGCCTGAAAATGAAAAATGTGAAAAGTATTAAAAAAGTAATAAAGTCAAAATGGTTCTTATATTAATATATTTACACAAAATAAGTTTCTAAATAAATACAAACAGTAACTAATGCAAACATTAAAAGAAAAGATAACAGTCTGAAAAGTATTAAAAAAGTAATCAAGACAAAAGATAAAAAACATTTTTTTAAAAATACAAAAATCAATGGTTCCTACTTTAAATACAGATCTACACATAATAATTTTTAATATTACTACACACAGCATTAAAAACACTAGAAGAAACAGTTAATATAAGAGCCTGACATTAAAAAATGGAAAAACCATGTATTAAAAAAATCATCATTTTCTGAATCTCAAAATTATTAACGGAAACATTAAAATTACATGGGAACAAAGCATGCTGAAAATGAAAAATTAGCAAAATGTTTTTTTTAATGTAGCCATAGTCAGACCAAACCAAACAGCCACAAAGTATGAAAGTATCTAAATAAAATGAAAATCTCCCAATAGGGCATCTGCAATTAAAAAGTAACTGGAATAATCTGAATGTCATCTACACTATAAACTACATGACAACACTTCCACTTCTTTTTGTTTTTTGTCACCACTGCAACTACTCCCCCCTCAAAGACCTTGTCTTCTTCATCTACATGCCAAACATGCCTTATAGGTCAGTGCAGGCAGTCTACAGAGCTCTGAAACAATTCATTAAAATTTTATTTAGTACCTGGGAGAAGACTAGAAAAAAGATCATTATCATCATCCATCATCCAACCCTAATCCAGGTTCCAGACAATTTCTAATGTTTCTTTCTAATTTATTCCTATCTGTCTTATCGCTTTTCTGTGCTAATTCTGTATGTCTAAAAATAACCCTACACTTAAGAACTGTAACCTGCCTACCTGCAAAGTTAATTACAAAAGAAATCATCCTACCCTGCTCTGAACTGGGTTTCCTACCAACCATTCTATTGTCTTATTGGCCTGACACTTCAGCTTTGCATCAACAAAAGCCATGGATGCGTTGGGTGCTCTCTTAACCTGGGCATCCACCATTCCCAACACACGCTCACAGAAGATGTTGTGAACTGGAGCAGATGAAGTCTTGGTCATCAGTTCTGGTTGGGGGTCTGTCAGCTCACCATCAGTATAATCCCCCAGCTGCCTATTGAGAACATTTTGCAAGTAAAGAAATTGTAAAAGAAAACCATTCTGATGTCTCCTCGTAGTTGCTCCTCAGCTTCAGCAGGACATCATCCACCTCCAGCTGGTTGCTGAAAAAGTCATGGTCCATGGTGAGGACCAAGGCTGGGTTGTCTTAAATCTCCTTCAACGTGAGCATACACGTTTTGATGAGTGGAGGCTGTGATAAAAAGAATATAATGGGCTTATTTAATGGGCACTCAATATTTTTAACAAATGATAAAGGTGGTTAATGGTTATAGCCAAATAATGAACACATAACATTTCAAAATGCTTTAATCCACCAGGATTCTTGTAGAATGTGGTCATCCAGGGGCCAGTCAAGAGCTTCCCAAAGAGAACTACCATATAAAATATATTAAAATTTAGGAAACAATATAAACATGTAAAATATTGATAAAGTACATGAGGTATGCAACATTTAACCACTACGATATTTTTAAAATATATATTTTACTTAAAGCTCTCAACTGCAGAAAAATGTTGGGGTTGTCCAGGTCCTTCATAATGACAGATTGCAACCCCATAGCAGTTGGGTACGGGGACAGCAGATCCTTCAGGTGGACAATGATCTCAGCTAGGTGGAACAGAACGTGGAGTCTGTTCCCCACATAGCGCACAATGACCCCTGGGTTTAGCTTAGATCTCTCTAGGAAGGCCTTAAACCCGGATGGGTCTCCTGATATCATTTTGTATCTGTAGATGTAAAGAAAATATTTTAGTATTTCAAATTTAAAGGAACATACATCTAAAAAACACAACATTTAAAAAAAAATTTAATATAATATACAAAATAATGTTTATATTTACCTCAAGTTAGACACAGCATAAACCAAATGAGCGGCGCAGCCTTCGCTTCCAAAAATATTACCCTTAATCTCCCACTCAACGTCTAAAGCTTTGAGCTCCTTCCTGGCTTGGGTAGCCATGTCATCCAGTTGGTGTAAGTGACACTTCAGCTGCACTAGTTTCTTGCCTAGGGTCTCCTCCAGCTGATGAGACACACACTTATTCACCCGAGCTCGATCACTTAGCGTTGCCTGGAGTGAGAGATTAAAAGTATACAGCACCATTTGGTTGAATTTTATGGAAGCTAGAGTACACAGAGGCAACATCCTGAAGCGCATTCATGACTTGCTCGAGGTAATCCTCTGTCTTACCACCTGCTATTCCTGCAGTCTGGAGAGTCAGGTTCTGCCCATCAGCTGAAATGTTACAAGTGTTAATGTGCTGTCCGTCAAGTGGTGTAGAGTCAGGTTCTGCCCATCAGCTGAAATGTTACAAGTGTTAATGTGCTGTCCGTCAAGTGGTGGAGAGTCTCAGGATAATGTCACATTATTAGCCTTATACAATACTTCACCGACTTGAAGGTCAGAGAGGATTCCCAGCTCATAGGTCATTGAAGGTCAGAGAGGATTCCCAGCTCATAGGTCATTTAAAGTCAGAGAGGATACCCAGCTCATAGGTCATGGATGCTGCTGTGGATGCACAGGGGACATCTGACAAGGTCTGTCCAGCCAGCTCTCGGACAATGAAGTCAATCACTGTTCCAGCTTTATCCACAGGCACCTGGTTTAAAATGCAATTATATATACATTTTTTCATGGGGGTATTATAGGTATATCTTTGCCTACGAACTTTACCTTGGGTTCCTGGTGATTTTGCAGATGTGGTGATGATGACTTTACCCTTCTCAGACGCCTCCATCAGTTCATCCACCTTCACGAGTGCCTCTCTCCTTACCTCCAATGTAGCATTGAGTGTGGACTTCATATCAGAAACCTCCTGCTGTAGTTGGGTGACCTCCTGCTGTAGTTGGGTGACCTCCTGCTGTAGTTGGGTGACCTCCTGCTGTAGTTGGGTGACCTCCTGCTGTAGTTGGGTGACCTCCTGCTGTAGTTGGGTGACCTCCTGATGTAGTTGGGTGACCTCCTGCTGTAGTTGGGTGACCTCCTGCTGTAGTTGGGTGACCTCCTGATGTAGTTGGGTGACCTCCTGATGTAGTTGGGTGACCTCCTGCTGTAGTTGGGTGACCTCTTGCTGTAGTTTGGTGACATCCTTCTGCAGGATGGGGTTGCTTCTGCTCAGTACTCTGGCCTTTTCCATCTTTGCTGCTGATGTTCCCAGCTGTCGTTCCAAGTGTAGAACCTTAGTCTTAAATGCTGTCTTCTTTCGTTTAAGTGTCTCGACACTGATCGTCTTTCTCTTTAGACTCTGAGTCCACACTTTCATCGTCTTTCTCTTTAGGCTCTGAGTCCACACTCTCATTTCAGGGGACCAGCATAGAGACTTGGCATTTAACTCTTCTTACCTTGTCCTCTAAGGACCTTGTCCTCTAAGGACCGGTACCTGGTGACAAACTTTGACCTCTAAGGACTGGCACCTGGTGACAAACCTTGTCCTCTAAGGACTGGCACCTGGTGACAAACCTTTTCCTAATTACGTTGCACTGCTTACAGTCAGTCCGTAACTTCTTTAATTGTAGTGGAGCCTCTGTCTGCTGCTGAGATACCTGAGCTACCTGTGGAAGAAAACAATCTTGTGTTCGCTCCAGTTGAGCTTCCTGTGGAAGAAAACAATCTTGTGTTCGCTCCATTTGAGCTACCTGTGGAAGAAAACAATCTTGTGTTCGCTCCAGTTGAGCTACCTGTGGAAGAAAACAATCTTGTGTTCGCTCCAGTTGAGCTACCTGTGGAAGAAAACAATATTGTGTTCGCTCCAGTTGAGCTACCTGTGGAAGAAAACAATCTTGTGTTCGCTCCAGTTGAGCTACCTGTGGAAGAAAACAATCTTGTGTTCGCTCCAGTTGAGCTACCTATGGAAGAAAACACTCATCCTTTTTTCCTGAAGCTGTAGCATCAACAGAGCTGGTGGAAGGCAATGGCTGCTTCTTTTTAGAAACTGGGGCTTTGAGTGGCTGCGATAAAAAAATTCTGAATATTATTATTATTCCAGTTTACCTTTGGGTTCTTTTTCAAACTTACTGCTTTTCAAACTTACTGCTTTTCAAACTTACTGCTATTCAAACCTACTGCTTTTCAAACTTACTGCTTTTCAAACTTACTGCTTTTCAAACTTACTGCTATTCAAACCTACAGCTTTTCAAACTTACTGCTTTTCAAACTTACAGCTTTTCAAACTTACTGTTTTTCAAACTTATTAGCCTGCTTTCCAAATGTGTCAGATTGGTATAAATAGTTTTTCATTTGACACATAGCTACTATCCTCTTGCATGAAGCACTTATCAAGTACAGATGCAGCAGACTTCATGCCTTCCTTCTTGTTGGTACCCGCCTTGGTGTAAAGAAAGACAGCATATCCATTCCTAGACACCTTTTTGTCAGCATCTTGAGCAAAGCTTGCCACAAAAGTATCAAAATCAGATGTTTCGACTTTAGTAGACATTCTTAGAAACTTTCAAACTGCCAATTGACATGAAAAAAATAAAATTATGAAAAACATTATTCAAAATGTCTGAAACTACATAAAATAAATTCACACATTAAAACACCTAATATCTATAATATATGTATAGTATAGTATAGTATATTTTATCATGTGGTAATACTAGGCATATTCATAAGATATATCATAATATATAGTATTTTAGATAATTACTTTTATTAAAATATAATAATAATAATAACTACACTACAGACACTAATATTACTTTAAATTTAAAATTTAATGGAGTACTTAGCATTAATTTCTAATAATTTTGGAAACTGATTTAACTTTGTCACGGATTTATAAAGATGAACTCATTAATTAAAATCTTTTTTATCTTTAAATTAAATTGTTAAAGAAAGGAACCATTTTTTTTTTTTGCGAGGGAGAGAACTGGTGACAACTCACATTTTCATAATTTACAACGTCAACTTTTGTGATGCATAACTTTTTTTAGTGATCACTATTATTAACAAAATAAAGTTATTCCATGTTGTGAATATATGAAGCAATAGCGGGGTAAAGTTCAATGCGTTACGATTTTACATTAAAAAGTTATAAGCTATTTAAGTACATATCGGTATATTATAGTAAATAATTTGCAGGTACAAAATCCAACATGGGGGCAAACCTTTTGAAAATATGTGCTCCCCGTCACTGATGACCAAAAAATTAATGATTAGAATACTGTGACGTAAACCGCAAAGAAACGAGATCACCGACCATCCAAATGCTATAAAGCCAAACAGTTTTTGCGTCATTTTTCGGTACGCGCAGACTGCGCGCGCGTGAGATTTTTGATATACCTACTTTGAAGAAAATTTCAAAACATTTTTAAAAATATAAAAATACTGCAGCTGTATGGAGCCTAGAGAATAGATTACAGAAACACCAAGATCAACTTTCTAGCTCAAGTGGTTCAAAAGTTATGAATTTTTTTAGTAAGGACCTCAAAACCACATTTTTACTATAGAGTTTTCCTCCACAAGTCTGACCCCTATTAGGTTCTTGCTTTTACAACTATAACTTTATTATAAAATGAGATAAAAATATAACATTTACAGGGAATATAGTTAGATATCAGTTTTACTCAATAAAATTACAAATTTTAAATTTAGCTATTGTTAATATTCCCCCAAAAAGTTCTTATTAAAAAAAATGTATAAAATATGCTGACTCGACACTTATTTTTATTTTATTAATTAATTTTTTATTTTTTTTTACATTTCCCCGAAATAATAATAATAATAATATTCTTTAGGTATTAATTTCAAATTTTCAGTGGAATTGTTTAACACATAGTTGTAAAACTTATAAGTATTAGTATAAACAAATAATACAGGATTATTTGTTTCATTTAGTTAAAATTTATGATTATACTTTTATTTTACCATTTTCTACATATGTAGAAATGTTCCTATGCCTATATGAATATGACAAAATAATCAGTATGTCATTTATTGTAAGTTTGTTTTTTTGTTTACCAATCAACGCGTATTGTTAGAATAAATTTTGGCTGTTAATAGAAATTAAAATAAGTTCTAGTCATTTGCTTGAGGTAAGTACAAGTTTTTATGATTGTTCTTTAGTAATATCTTAAGTAATCCTTGGATTTTGTGCCAGAAAGTGTTGTTTTTTTTTTGAGAAACTGAGGATTATGTAATAATTCTCTTGTGGAATATTGTGATATGCGATTAAATATAGGATATTTCAATACCAAATGTATGAATATTTTTAAAATTTTCACTTAGTTTATAGTTTATGCCTTAAGCATCACAATATTCATTAAAATATAATTACATAGCCTAAAATATCTTTACATATAATTTATAATAGGCCCTACAAATAAGTTGGATTGATTCTAGGCCTAAACTGTAATATATTATACTTTGAATTATACTATATCTGTACTAGGCCTAGACATTATATATATATATAAATATATATATATTTACAAATAAATATTTTTCTATATATATATAAATAAACTAATATAAATATATTAGTTGTAATAAAACCTATTTTCCCACTCCTTAAATCAATGTCAATAGTATATTTAATATTATAATACTTTTACTAAGCCTAAGTCAAAGACAAGTGCTTATCAATCCTATGTTAGCCATGTCCATGGCAACCAACCCATAGCCAATAATAATTATTTATGTTATAAAACATTATTTATTTATATAAAATGATTTATTATTAATTATTAGTTATATTTCCCATTTATATTCTGGATAACAAATTTAATGAATTATTATCTATCCCACGGCTGCTATCAATAATTGACAATAAGCAGACAAGCACGGTCTCCATGATGACAAATTATATAGCCTAAAAAAATTACCCCTGGGACTTTCGTTTTTGAAGCCTACCCAAGGTCTACACTCATGAATTTTGGATATGTTGTAAATGAACCTATAAACATAAGAAGCAAGTTATTTTTATAATGGAGCGCATTTTTAAAAAAAAGTTGTTCAGGCTGTTAACCTATTTTTAACTTAAATTTTCAAAGCTTTTCTAACCTTGAAAAAAGAAATCAAATGAACTCTCAAAACGATGTCGGCTTTTAACTTTAAGTAATTGGCGGATGTAAAATTTATTATTATTCTAAAAATCGACTAAAAAAGGCAAACCAACGATACCCTCAGTAAATTAAAAAGTGGTGGTTGCCATTTTGACAAGGAAATTATGATATCCGTTTTTCAAGTATTTCTGGGCGATACCGAAGATCCTACGCATAGCTCCTATTCGGACCCAGTTCCCTTTAGACTTTAGTCAGTTTAGTTAAGTAAATTTTAGGCTTTTTGTGGTGTTTATTTTAGTTAAAGTGAAGAAGTAAGTTTACAAACATATAGTCCATTCAAGTATATTTCACTTAATTCCAAATTTTGTATTACAAACTCTACAATAATATTTTTTTAAATAAACCCAACCTCTCACGTCTGATACCCATGTCAATATCCCAACAGACTTTTTTTTAGAGGAATAGCTGCAGCTTTACATTTAAATAAATGCTGATTTTAGATTGTGAAAAATTGTGATTCTCCCTTCCATATTCTTCTACCCAATGACTTATGTGATACTTGCAAAAATTATCACCCCATATACAACGCAATAAGCTGTAGTTTAATAAAATGGTACAATGTTTATGTCCATTCATTCAAAGAACATGGTTGCAGGAAACAGAAAAACTTGGATCGGGTTTCTTTTCGGAAAACAACACAGAAATTAAAGGAAGTGTGGAAAAACTTTTCGCAAAATTACAAATTATAATTTTAAATATTCTATTGTAAGGGAAACACATTATTGTAGAGCTTCCTACACTCGTTTGGAATTTTCTTGAAACATCAAAAATATCTTTAAATTTGATTTCATATTTGGGGTCAATCATAGACACAGAAGCATTTAAAAAAAAAAAGAAGTAGAAACTACAAGAAAATAATAAAAGTAAAAGATAAATTCATCATTTAGAGAAAATTTCCAGGAAAATGATGATATCAATAAAACTAAACAAGTTTTTAAACCTTCAAATAGCTTTAAAAACGTATCTTCTATTAAGCAGTTTTTCTTTCAGATTTTTTTCTCCAAAAGACGGGGGGGGGGGGGGGATATTTATAATTTTCGGGGTTGGGCGGCTGTGCCGTTTGCCAGTGGACAAGGCGTAGCTAAAGGGTGGCAGATGGGGCATATGTCCCGGACTTTAGACTAGCGTCGGGGGGGGGGGGGGGGTAGTTGGGCTTTGGTGGTATCTAATCGTTAAAAATAATCAGTTTCAGAGTGGAGGAGGGGGGGTAAACATGAATCTTGCCTCTACACGCCAAACAATGTAGATACGGCCTGCTAGGGGCGTAGAAATACAGACAAATAGGGTGGTCCACCCAGGTGCTACTTTTTCTTTATGAGCAGGTGTGACATTTTCGGACAACTGCAGAGTTTGTTTATTGAAAGGAGGGCGGCAAAAATATGTGCACGCCCAAGGCGGCACTAATAGTGGCTGCGCCTCTAGGCAGTGTATCTATCAATACCAAAATCGGCGATCATTTCAGTGGCGTAGCGAGCTTAACTCGCGCCCGGGGCACAATACCTTTTTAGCACCCCCTCTATTCGAAAACCATACAATATTATATTTAAAATATACCATTTGGCGCCCCTTTGTGAGTAGCGCCCGGGGCATGATGGCCCCCTTGCCCCCCTCGCTACGCCATTGGATCATTTTCATTGGAAAGGAGGGCGAAAATCAACGGCACCGATGAATCTTGACAGAAAATTTTTGATAGTTTCAAAATCAAGAGGTGTATTTTTAGTATACTTAAATCAATGTTTCTATTATACATTTTACGGTTTTGTGGGAGACATTATGGCGTCTAGTGTCATACATAAACTGAATTCACTCCGTTTGTGGCGAGCCCCAGAGTAATCATTTGGCACATGCTTGCAATCAACCCCATACTGTAACATTGATCAGCGTGAGTGAAGGGGTGGAGAAATTGAGGGTGCTAAAGACAGTCGGGCAAATTCAATGTGCAAGGGTGCATTATGGTGCAAGGGTGCATTATGGCGCATTTTTGAATTTGTTGTTTCTTTCAGACACTTTTGAGGTTGCATTTGAAACTTTGGGTTGGGGAGTGCCAAAGGTTGCCATAATATGATTAAAGACATCTTAAATTCCACACCATGTAAACTATATTCATTCTAGTTGTGTTACGCTTGTATCGCCAATTACAGCGGTCGGCAAACTCATTAAACAAATAAGCCAAAAATCAGCAGCAGGACTATTAAAAAATTGTTGAGAGCCAAATTACTTTTCAAGAACTTGTCAAGAACCATGTTTTTCGGAGTCAAAACCGATTTGTGACCGACTGGCCGAGCCGCACTCAGGTGGCTAAAGAGTCGTGGTTTGTCGATACTTGTCCTATTAAATCTTAAAAGTTCACAGAAAATTTTTGATAGCTTAAAATTACAAGAATCCATTTAATAACATATCTGAATTTATTTTTGCTACATTCTACACCTAATTGGAGAGCAACAGAAGAGATCCTAGTTTTAATATGTAGGTGTCACTTAACCTTAGAACCATCATGTGCAACCAGCAAACCCTTACGATGCTGGGTGCCTCGGACATTTTAGGGGTTTAAAGATGTGATGAGGATATTTTCTTAATTATCATCTTTCAACGCAGGTTGCAAAAAAAAAAAAAAAAAGGGGGGGGGGGGTGGGTGTGCCAAAGCGGAAAAGTGCTTGACCTGCTTGTGTTATGCAACAAAATTGTATATTACTTAAACAAAAAGTAATATGGCTTTTTTTTAAAAACATTATTTTGTATCTTCTTAATTATTAAATGAATTTCAACACAAAAAAATGTAAAAGGATTCCATCACTAAAAAGCACCGCAGACATGATTTTATTTGCTGAACGCAAATAGAGAAAAAAAAACTTACTTATAATAATGAGACTAACCTTTCTAAATATTTTCAAGTTTTACCAAAGTCAAAGAGAAAAAAAAGTTAATTAGAAAGGACTATACATTTTTATGAGTTTTGAAAACTGGTCCTTTTGATAAATCGTAGTTGAACGGCAGAACTATTAATTTTAAGAATACATGAGTTGTTTACAAAAGAAATTATATATTTATTAATGCGTGATTTTTTTATAAGGGAAATCGTATTCAAATAAAGTATATATTTCCCAATATTCAGTTGATTGAAATGTTTATTTGTAATTTCAAAACACTATAACATTTTTCAGATAAATTACAAATAGCCTCTTCGATATACTTTAAAACCCTTTATTTTACCAAATCCACAGAATTTATTTAAAATTGACCAAATAAGGAATAAGAATTTTTTCTAAAACTAGCACAAACAAACTATTTTTATAGAAATGACAATCGAAATGCTTAGATAAATTCCAATCTTGAAAAAAAATAATTAAAATAAATTCGTGCAAATTAGGTGGGGCATAATAAATATAGTATATAGGCTATGTATTTTTTTAACCCCTGTTATGCAGGAAAAATTCTTACAAAAGTAGCACATTAAAAGAAAACACAAACGCTTTCGATATAATAATAATAATTGATAAAATGTGCACTTTTTTATGCGCCCGTTAAATTCTTAATAAAAAAAATCTCATTTTTTAAAGATTCTATTTTCTATTAACTCAACACACATGGAATCGATTAAATTTTATTAATTTTTTAAAGACTTATGCCATTATACAATTTATAATTAGCACCTATCCCTACTTTAAAAGTAATGCTTTTATGATGAAATATAATTTGAAAACAGATTGCGCATGATTGAGACTTAGCAAGAACTATTAATATTATAGACCTTTCTTTGATGTAAAGGTAGTTAAATATAGTGTTATTAAAATATTAAAAAATACCGATATATTATGCGAACTACAGACACTACAGGAAGTTAGATATCGGCTTATAATCTGGAGCGGCCAGTACGATATTATTAATCGAATACTGTAAGCATTTAACAAGCTTGGCTTTTTTAACGGATCAACAAATCAAAAAATATATCTGACGTAGCGATATTTCATAAGTTCCATTAATTGTAATCGGTTAAAAGCACCAGATACTATTCTTTTAAAACTTTAAAAAAAGATAATGTAGTCGTTTTTAATTAAAAAAAAAAAAAATTGTTATATTGTTGTCCCCATTCTGCTCCGAGGGGCACATGACTTTCCCCGGGGGGAGGGGGTGAGAGACGGCTGAAAGAAACCCTGCTATTAAGTTCTATGTCATAAATATTTCAAGTCTTAAAGTTCAAAATAAAGTACCGCAACTTTAGATGTTTTCCTATAGGTTAAAATAAAGGCCCCAGTTTGAGACCCGTTGTATAAGGTAACGTTTTAATTAGTGCTAAAATAGGGGACCTGTTCTATAAAGGGACCTTTTAATTAGCGCTAAGATAGGGGACTTTTTCCTTAAAGATATATCTGACGTGAACTCGACAACGATCGAAAGCTTCAAGGCCGAAATGGCATCTGCTAGGAGCCGTTAGATTGGCAACATCGCTTCCCCAACCCTTGCACATATGCCAGTTTATGGATGCAGCAACGTACCGAACCAGAACCAGAACCAGAAGTGGCGTTTTAATAAGTGCTAAAATAGGGGCTCTATAGGCCAACAAATTCTTCAGATAAATAGTGAAGTTAAAATTTGAAGTTGTCCCATTAAAGTCAGTTGAACAAGGCCAAGAGATATAGCGTATGTAAATATAGTATAGTGAATATTTTATAAAATAGATTTTCCATAGTATTTGTACGAAGTTTAATCTAGATTTAGTCATTCTTTGTTATTTTATTTATCTAGCTCATATAAGAAGAAAACGAAATGCTGTCCCTCCACCCTGAACGCGATGTATACAAAATTATTTCAAGCCCTGACAACATTTACTTCTGGATAATGAAGTTTTACAATTATGTGTTAATGAAACGTTACAATTATGTGTTAATGAAGTGTTAAAATTATGTGTTAATGAAGTGTTAAAATTATGTGTTAATGAAGTGTTAAAATTATGTGTTAATCGTCTACTCCTTTGTTCTGCTGGATTGAGTAATTCATCAAGTTCTTAAACACGCTGTAATACGTCGTACTATTCTTAATACCACTGAATGAACTCAAGTCCTTTTCATAACAATTATAACTTTAATATCTAAATATTTACACCGGCTGTAAACTCCACAGACACATGCATATAGCGCAGCTCGCTCTCAGACAGAAATAAAACACATCTTACTTCCACAAAGTTCCACTCAAGACTGCCGCACGACTAAATCTTACGTCACACTACAGTCAAGACAATACGTCACAATTAGCATAAAAAATACGTCACTCAGTCAAGCGCGGGAAGAGCGTTCACTAACTCATTAAAACTCTCTAACACACACCGCGAGTAATAAACATGGCATTCAGTAACAAAAATTACTAATGAACTCCCATACTCGACATTAATGAAGTGTTAGAACTATATGTTAATGAAGTGTTGCAAATATATTATATGTTAATTAAGTATTAAATCTAAATGTTAATAAAGTATTACAACTATGTGTCCCGAGTTTGATCATGATCCATTAATCCATGTAGAAACGTATGTGGTAGAAACTTATGTGAAAGAAACATTATTATTTTCTCATGTATGCAGTAGATCATATTATACCAGAAAGATATCTGTATGATATATTTACATATTGATGAATACCTGTATGAGATATTGATGGATACCTGTATAACGTTTAAATTGAATGTTTTCTTTATTGTTCAGTTTCTTGACCCCATTTTCAACTGAAACACTGCCATGCCATTAGCTGATGTCATTAACACTGCCATGCCATTAGCTGATGTCATTAACACTGCCATGCCATTAGCTGATGTCATTAACACTGCCATGCCATTAGATGATGTCATTAACACTGCCATGCCATTAGCTGATGTCATTAACACGGCCATGCCATTAGCTGATGCCATTAACACGGCCATGTCATTAGCTGATGTCATTAACACTGCCATGCCATTAGCTGATGTCATTAACACTGCCATGCCATTAGCTGATGTCATTAACACGGCCATGCCATTAGCTGATGTCATTAACACTGACATGCCATTAGCTGATGTCATTAACACTGCCATGTCATTAGCTGATGTCATTAACACGGCCATGCCATTAGTTGATGTCATTAACACTGCCATATCATAGTTGATGTCATTAACACTGCCATATCATTAGCTGAAGTCATTAACACTGCCATATCATTAGCTGATGTCATTAACACTGCCATGCTATTAGATGATGTCATTAACACTGCCATATCATTAACTGATGTCATTAACACTGCCATGCCATTAGCTGATGTCATTAACACTGCCATATCATTAGCTGATGCCATTAACACTGCCATGCTATTAGTTGATGTCATTAACACTGCCATGTCATTAGCTGATGTCATTAACACTGCCATGTCATTAGCTGATGTCATTAACACTGCCATGCCATTAGCTGACGTCATTACAAAATCTAGACAGGAACTTATTGTGTGTGTCATTTAAGAAGCTAATAATGGATGTAAAATGTGGACATGCTTTTAAATGATGAGATAAGATTCTTTTATTGATCCTCTTCTATATTTTGAGGACCCACGATCAATGAATTGATCGTTCTGGCTCCTATGTTTCAGAAGGGTTGGCGATGTAACTGTGCGTGGTTTTGAAGGGGATACTTCACTTGTTGCAAGGGTAACTTAGCAATGGTATTATGAACTGGGGGTTGGAAGACAGGAGGCAATAGACGCAAATGAGTCAAGTGTTGTCGCCTCAACTGTTGCTTTTGGAAGCTTGTTCCAGTCCTTTATTGTCTTTGGCAGCTGAATGAGGAGCTCCTGTAATGAGTTCTTGTGTTTGTGAGCCGGAACTGCCTGTCATGGCCTCGTCGCTGTCTAGAGGGGAGATGGACGAGTTTCTGTGTAATGCTGGAGCAGTGGACCAGCCCATTTTTATCTTGTACAACATGGAGAGCCTGGATAGTCGTCGTCGTTCTTCCAACGGTGACCAGCCCAGTGTTTCCAGCATGCTGCCAACACTAGAGGTGTTTCTGTAGCGGTTCAGGACAAAGCGTGCTGCCCGTCGTTGGACCGCCTCCAACCCGTCGATGCACTTCTGGGTGAATGGGTCCCAGACTTTGAAGATGCGTACTCGAAAAGCGGCCGGACAAAGGCTTTATTGGATTTTTCTTTCACGCTTGAGTTGCCGAACTTCACATTAGGTGATCCAAACACATGGAAATATTTTTTGATATAATTAATGTACATATTCATTTTCAGCACATGATTAAATATTTTTAACCAAGACATTTTACAATTATAATCATTTAAAAACAAGACATCTAATGTCAGTGTCTAGCTTTGAAATCAGCCATTAATGAGCTTAGTGACAATAATGATTTAATTAATGATCATTTAGATTTTGGTATACAATAGGGAAACGAACCTTTGACTGAAATTTATGGAAAAAAACGTTGCCTTTAAGACAGGCGTGCACAACTCAAAATGTAAGGTGGGCCGTAATTCTTTATGAAAAACTTGTGCGGGCCGAAAGATAATAGGACAGGGTTGAAAACTATTAATAAAATAATAATAATAAAGAATATTTCGTTACTTCGCGGGCCGCCATATATCATTGACATACTGTCATATCTCATAGACACACTGTCATATCTCATAGACACACTGTCATATCTCATAGACATACTGTCATATCTCATAGACATACTGTCATATATCTCATAGACACACTGTCATATCTCATAAACATACTGTCATATCTCATAGACACACTGTCGTATCTCATAGACATACTGTCATATCTCATATACATGCTGTCATATCTCATAGACACACTGTCATTTCTCATAGACACACTGACATATCTCATAGACATACTTACACATTCCATAGACGTTATATCTAATGTCCCCCAGCAGTCTTATAACAAAAATGATATCTAGCTCTTGTATGTTGTCAGACGACGAGGCTTTTGTCGAGAGTGACCGATGAAAAGACAGATATAAAGAGAGATATAAAGAGAGATAGAAAGAGAGATATAAAGAAAGATATAAGAGAGATATAAAGACAGACATAAAGAGAATTTAAAAAAGAGATATAAAGCGACATATAAAGAGAGATATAAAGAGAGATATAAAGAGAGCTGTCAAGTTGAAAGGTATCAATATTCACTTATTAAAGTGACCTATTTAAAAAAAATCATCTGACGTAAGGAGCGCCGAAATGCCCTCCCACTTAGCCTGCAATATTTAAATCACTGTCCCTTAGAATTGTCCAAACTTTCCTCAGCTCACGTTGGAACAACTTGGCCAATCTGGTCCCAATCTCGTTCGGACTTTGCTCAACATCTGCCCTCGCCATTCTGGCACGCACGAACTCGGAAATCAAGCATCTCCCCCTCCGGCACGAGCTACGTATCGAGTGGCCCAATCCAAGACCCGCCAACAAAAAAGTTGTGTTAAACTCGGACCGCCGGTTGCCCTTCCGGTCATGTCGCGTTTGAACAAGTGAAATGAGAAACATTGGTTTTTCTCGGTGTGTTCACAGTAGTGCCAAACATGGCCGCAGTTATGGCGTGGTCATCTCAAGCATGGCGGATCATGGCTGGGTTGGTGGGGGGGGGGGGTCAAACAACCAGGGATGGCATGGTCATCTCAAGCATGGCCCGGGAGGGGGGGTCAAACTAAATCTCTCATACGCCAAAAAATAAATTATAAAACATTACTTGACTGTTTTTAAATGTTCGTACGGATCCGCATCTCATATTTGAACAGAAAGTGTATCGAAAGTAAAAAGAAATGTGTGTAAATTAGATGGGATACTGTAGGATACATTACTGTAGGATACATTACTGTAGGATACATTACTGTAGGATACATAAGATCAGATACATCTTTTTAGCCGGTTATCCAACCCTTCTGTGCTCTACACCCATAAAAATTGTTATCCCAAGTCAAGCACCCAGTCAATTGTTATCCCAAGTCTAGCAACCCTACAATTGTTATCCCAAGTCTAGCAACCCTACAATTGTTATCCCAAGTCTAGCAACCCTACAATTGTTATCCCAAGTCTAGCAACCCTACAATTGTTATCCCAAGTCTAGCAACCCTACAATTGTTATCCCAAGTCTAACACCATACAATAGTTATCCCAAGTCTAGCACCCCTACAACTGTTATGCCAAGTCTAGCACCCCTACAACTGTTATCCCAAGTCTAGCACCCCTACAACTGTTATCCCAAGTCTAGCACCCCTACACTTGTTATCCCAAGTCTAGCACCCCTACAACTGTTATCCCAAGTCTAGCACTCCTACACTTGATATCCCAAGTCGAGCACCCCTACAACTGTTATCCCAAGTCTAGCACCCCTACACTTGATATCCCAAGTATAGCACCCCTTACAAAAGTAACCAAACATTTCTAATTTATTGATTGAATTTAAAGATAACTGCAGAACTAAGAAAATCAACTTGTGACTTTAAATTTGTGACTCAAGCTTGTGACTTCAAACTTGTGACTACAAACTTGTAATTTAAAACTTATGACTTAATACTTGTGACTTAAAGCTTGTGATTTAAAACTTGTGACTTAAACATAAGTTAAAATGTCAAATAGAAAATTAAAAATATATAAATATTTATATCATAGCTTACTAGCGTACAACTACTAATATAAATTGCTCTACACATAATAATGTCTCTTTATTAGTTTTAAAATCTACGCAAACCAATTAATTCTGTAAATAATTGCACCCAGCCACACCACGCAAACCAATTGTTACTATAAATAACTGCACCCAGCCACACCACGCAAACCAATTGTTACTACAAATAACTGCACCTAGCCACACCACGCCAACCAATTGTTACTATAAATAACTGCACCCAGCCACACCACGCCAACCAATTGTTACTATAAATAACTGCACCCAGCCACACCACGCAAACCAATTGTTACTATAAATAACTGCACCCAGCCACACCACGCCAACCAATTGTTACTATAAATAACTGCACCCAGCCACACCACGCCAACCAATTGTTACTATAAATAACTGCACCTAGCCACACCACTTTTTTTTAGTAAACAGTGCTGGTATGATTCAGTGGTGCCGTCCAGTCTGTACCTACACATCCTTCCTTGATTTGGTCATTATCCATTGGATACCAGAGCCGTTAGAATCAGAGGCGCTAAAAGAATAAATTTTTCTGTTCAATCGATTTTCATTTGCAGCTAATCCGTAAACACGAAAGCTGAAGAATGGGCGAGTGGCCCGCTGGGGCCGACTTTAACACTTTCTTCTTCTGCCCCTTTAACTCTCTGCCAGCGCCAGGAACTGGAGTCTCAGCCGTCTAGACGGCCACTTGTTACTATGAGAAATCTGTACGGCAATCAAATAAGCAGAGAGATACAGATTTAACAAAGAATAGTTGCACGTATACTTTATAATTTATCGACTCACTTGACCTGTTAGCACCCGACCTATTAGCACATGACCTGTTAGCACCCGGCCTATTAGTACCTGACCTGTTAGCACATGACCTGTTAGCACCCGGCCTATTAGTACTGACTTGTTAGCACCTTACCTGTTAGCACCTGACATATTAGCACCTGACCTGTTAGCACCTTGTATAGGAGCACCTTTATATAAGCCCATTAATATTATGACCCCTTTTATGACCTGTTCGCACAAGTTCTATTAATTCGTGTCATATAAGCACATGTTTATCATTGATACTTTGACTTCCATGACTTGACAACTTATCATTGATATTTTGACTTCCATGACTTGGCAACTTATCTTTGATACTTTGACGTCAATGACTTGACGACTTATCATTGATACTTTGACCTCCCTGACTTGATAACTTATCATTGATACTTTGACCTCCCTGACTTGATAACTTATCATTGCTACTTTGACGTCTCCACATTTCACAAAGTCCGCACATTTCACATTGTCCTCACATATCACATAGTCCCCCCATTTCACATTGTCCTCACATATCACATAGTCCCCAAATTTCACATAGTCCCCACATTTCACATAGTCCCCACATTTAACGTAGCCCCCATATCTTTGTTTTCCCCAGTTAAAGCATCCAAATCTTGCTTTGTCTAAATGATGTAGGCCATCAAACTGCCACAGACGTGGACGGCCACGTCACAACAAGGTCCTGGTCAGTGGAGACGCTGCCTGCTAATACTGTTCCCCTCGGAGCCTGGAACGGAGCGTGTGATGGATGAAGACGACAAGAAAAGGGGCGCTCCACTTTATTACTCTGTCATCTGTAAGAAAACCAGCAGACGTGGCCGCCATTGTGGCACAAAGGAAAGGCAACTCAACTTTGAAAATAAAAGTAACGAAAAGGGAAACAAGCCCTGACCTTAAGGTTTAAAGTTTCTAGTAGTCTTGGTTTCAGCACCATTTGGGTTTGAGATTGAATTTAGAGTGGTGTGTGTTGGTATCAAAAGAAGCACCACGTGAAGTCCTAAGGGTGAAAGAGAACCATAAGGGTTGAAGTCATGGAGATGCGGATAAGAGACGTCAGAACATGTTTACATTATGTATATAGACATATGAATTAGTGGACGCAAGCACCTGATTCTCTAGACCAAATTAACACATGACTGATCAGTGATAGATCGATGACACACCTCATAGATAACACATCATTGATCCGTGATAGATCTATGACACTCCTCATAGATAACACATGACTGATAGATCTATGACACTTCTCATAGATAACACATGATTGATAGATCTCAGATACACACCTCAGAGATAAGCTAGTCTCTGGTTACTGTTAGTGTTGTAGAACAAGTCCCGCCTGTTTGACAATGTAGTCACTAGCTACATCTTCCAGTCAAAAACTCTTTTGTTTAACATGACTGGGTACAGGGCCGGCCCTAACAATTGCGGGGCCGTATGCGAAACTGATTGCGCGGGGCCCTTTCTGGGTAGGAATAAGGATAATAAGTGAAAATTACGATTTTGTATTAGAAAATAAATTCGGGGCGGGGCCTATGAAAGTGCGGGGCCCATTGCGGCAGCATAGGTTGCAATGGCCTAAGGCCGGCCCTGAATGGGTATCATGGGTGGATTTCACATAGGGCCCTCCAAGGTCATGGCCTAGGGCGCAACAGTCAAGGGGCGTAGAGACAGAAGAAATGACAGCCAAATATTGACATCATTTTCAGTAATATTTTTAAAAGGCCATAATATAAAATTCCATAGTGGTGTAGATTTGAATGTGGTTCAATGATTATATAGATTATATTATGTGATTATGTTTCAACCTGTAATAGATCTTATAAATATTTGTATTTTTAAAAAGTTGGGGGGGGGGGGGGTGCAGAAATATGTGCTTAGCCTAGGGCGCTTAAATGAGTAAATCCCGCCCTGCTGATAATGCTGTTATACATGACTGATAATGCTGTTATACATGACTGATAATGCTGTTATACATGACTGATAATGCTGTTATACATGACTGATAATGCTGTTATACATGACTGATAATGCTGTTATACATGACTGATAATGCTGTTATACCTGACTGATAATGCTGATATACCTGACTGATAATGCTGATATACCTGACTGATAATGCTGTTATACATGACTGATAATGCTGTTATACATGACTGATAATGCTGATATACCTGACTGATAATGCTGATATACCTGACTGATAATGCTGATATACCTGACTGATAATGCTGATATACATGACTGATAATGCTGATATACCTGACTGATAATGCTGATATACCTGACTGATAATGCTGATATACCTGACTGATAATGCTGATATACCTGACTGATAATGCTGTTATACATGACTGATAATGCTGATATACCTGACTGATAATGCTGATATATCTGACTGATAATGCTGATATACCTGACTGATACTGCTGATATACCTGACTGATAATGCTGATATATCTGACTGATACTGCTGATATATCTGACTGATAATGCTGTTAATGCTGATATATCTTATTGATAATGCTGATAATGCTGATATACATGACTGATAATGCTGATAATGCTGATATACCTGACTGATAATGCTGATATACCTGACTGATAATGATGATATACCTGACTGATAATGCTGATAATGCTATATACATGACTGGTTATGCTGTTATACCTCACTGGTTACACTGTTTGACCCGACAATTTAGTTTTGATACTGATTTCCTCTCCTGGTCCGTACATTTTACAAGATACTGGTTGCACTGGTTGACCTCATCACCGACGGTGACACTTTGTGACAGTGTGCTCCCTACCCTACTCCATGGACACGTTGTGACAGTGTGCTCCCTACCCTACTCCATGGACACGTTGTGACAGTGTGCTCCCTGACCTACTCCATGGACACGTTGTGACAGTGTGCTGTCTACACTACTCCATGGATACTTTGTGACAGTGTGCTCCCTACCCTACTCCATGGACACTTTGGGACAGTGTGCTGTCTACACTACTCCATAGATACTTTGGGACAGTATGCTGTCTACACTACTCCATGGACACTTTGGGACAGTACCTACCTGAGGTATCTACATTTATCTGGCAAGCACAATAAGAGAATCTAGTAAACATTTAGATGTGTCTATATCGGCCAAGAAGATCTGTCAATGTTTATTTACTCTATGGGCACCATCGGGCCTTTAGAAGCGTGAGGCCCCATAGAAGAGTGAAGGCCCCCTAAAAGCGTTAGGCTCACTGGAAGCGTAAGACCCTCTAGAAGCATGAGGCCCCCAAGTAGCGTGAGGTCCCCGAGAAGCCTGAGACCCCTAGAAGCGTGAGGCCCCTAGAAACGTGAGGCCCCCTAGAAGCGTGAGGCCCCCCTGTGCAAATGCCCATTGTGCCCATGCATTAAGACGGTACTGGCAACTCTTACCGATTACTTGAAATATTGAGCCAAGTAGTCCCAAAGAAACGGATGAATTATTAATGTCTGTACTCTCTGCCCCATGTGCAGAAAACGTCTTTATGGCGTCAGACCTTGTTATTGTCCTTCGTTACTAAAGGTCTTAGAGCTAAGCAAATCACTATTTCCTTTCCTCAATAGTCTCCATACACGTCATATATGTTCATCTTTAAGACAGTAGACATCTTCTTGTTGTGTATGTGTAAATTCGGTATAAAATTGTAATATAAATAAAATGTTAAAATGATTTTAATAATATCATTTGAAAAAGTTTAATCAATGGACTACGATTTATTGATTGTTTTGTCACGTGATACGTGTAAAAACAAGTAAGACTTCCGTAGGCTGTCTGCAACACACTAGTGCTCACAAATTTTTATTCAAACAACTTTCTTCCTTTAATCATAACTGAATCATAATTTTTGTCACATTTATGAATGTCATTTAAAAAACACGTGTATTCAAGAATATTTTGAAAAGTAAAATTTGTAATTAACATTGGGGAAGCGCTGATGGAGACAAAAATTTTGCTTTAAAATTAATGATAATGGCTTATCAGCTGTTATCTGTTATTATGTGTTGTTATGTGTAGCAGACAGCCTACCAATGGCTTGTTCATATCACGTGACAAAACAAGGAAGTGACTAATCGCAGTCGATTGCATCTAGGTTAAATATCGCAATTTTTATTTTGCATATCAACATCTCATATAGCAATCATTAGGAACATTAATCTGGTATACAGTGGGGCTGAGTCGGTTAGACATTAAGAATAAGAATAAATTGTATATGAAATGACGCAAAGCAAGTGTTTTTTAAATAAATGGAACGAAGTTGAAATTGATATCTTTAGCCAGAGAGAAGCAATTTGTGTTGTGATATTTACTGATGATTTGACTTGTGGTCATTTAACATCAGAATGAACGAGTTTTCACTGTGTGATAAGCTTAACCATGGCATTTTTACGTTATGGAGATATTCTTTATTTAATGGTTTTTATAATAATATTATAGGACCTAGACTCTGCAATGCAAAACGTATGTTTAAATGCCACCATGTGTTAAACATTCACAGTCCAACCATGGGAAAAACTTCAGTCTGATATGTGTTAAACATTCACAGCCCAAACGTGTGTTAAACATTCACAGCCCAAACGTGTGTTAAACATTCACAGCCCAAACGTGTGTTAAGCATTCACAGCCCAAACGTGTGTTAAACATTCACAGCCCAAACGTGTGTTAAGCATTCACAGCCCAAACGTGTGTTAAGCATTCACAGCCCAAACGTGTGTTAAACATTCACAGCCCAAACGTGTGTTAAGCATTCAAAGTCCAAACGTGTGTTAAGCATTCACAGTCCAAACGTGTGTTAAGCATTCAAAGTCCAAACGTGTGAGTAATGGTATCACTAAAACGTAACAACTTATTTTTTTTTTAAAAACCCACCAAAAACCCACCAAAAACCCACCATCTAATGATCTCAATTTCAAACGAGTATTTAAATGTCAATAAGTACAACATTGCATCTAACCAACATTTGTTGAACAGCACCACCATGAGTTTGATGTCACCAATTCATCACAAAGTCAAGTGTCAAACAAACCCGGCCAGTAAGTCATCTATGATCTAAAATGACCAGAAAGTTAAACTAATTAACAAAATGTACACGCGATGAAAGACAGACCCATGAAACAAAATGGTCTCTGTGAGATTCTGCATCCACACATGAAACTCCACAGCCAAGAACCGCCACCCACGTCGAAACATCCCTAAGAGCTACTTCCCCTTGTTAAGAATTAATTGAAAACAACACATTTTTGCCAGCGGTCTCCCAGTACAAAGAAATCCTGTCTTAAATTTATTTGTGTCAATAAGATTGCCAAGCCATTGACATCAAATATTATTACAGTGTTTGATCAAATAATTTTGACAGTTTGATAAATACAAAAGGTTATAGTCAAAATGAAAAACAATTTGGATTATTTGATATGGGAGGAATTTTATTGTATTATTTCTCACCATGGCAGAATTAGCATTACACTTGATGTAAGTATTCAAAATTAAATTTACATGTCATGTACGCATTCAACATTAGCATTGCATGACATGTAAGCATTTAACATTAGCATTACATATCAGTGTTCAATATTAGAATTACATGTAACGTAAGCATTCAACATTAGCATTGCATGCCATGTAAGCATTCAACATTAGGATTAGCAATCTTTTGAAAACCGAACAGAAGACATCAAATGTGTTTTGGTAAAAGCATGCTGTGTGGCTGTGTGTATGTGGCTGCATGTATGTATGTCTATGTGGCTGTGTGGCTGCGTGGCTGCGTGTTTGTGTAGCTGTGTGGCTGTTTGTGTCTGTGTGTGTCAGCGTATCTGTTTGTGTCACTGTGTGACATATGGTGGTTTTTTTTTTTGGTTGTATTGTGAAATATTATGAACAAGTAAGAATGTCTTCATTTGTTGTATTTTCTGCCATTTGACATTTGTTGTATTTTCTGCCACTTGACATTTGTTGTATTTTCTGCCACTTGACAT
Organism: Omphiscola glabra; assembly: GCA_964017045.1. NCBI lineage: Eukaryota > Metazoa > Mollusca > Gastropoda > Lymnaeidae > Omphiscola > Omphiscola glabra. The sequence goes on along the minus strand of OZ024808.1, from coordinate 599,961 downwards.
TTGTTGTATTTTCTGCCACTTGACATTTGAAATAACTTACGGGACTAAATAAATAACAATTTAACTAAGGCCAGCGTCCTTATCAAGATAAGAAATATAGACACTGCCAACGTCACATTGACACAATTCTTACAGGGATATTGACACTGTCAACGCCACATTGACACAATTCTTACAAGGATATTGACACTGTCAACGACACATTGACACAATTCTTACAAGGATATTGACACTGTCAACGCTACATTGACACAATTCTTACAAGGATATTGACACTGTCAACGTCACATTGACACAATTCTTACAGGGATATTGACACTGTCAACGACACAATTCTTACAAGGATATTGACACTGCCAACGCTACATTGACACAATTCTTACAAGGATATTGACACTGTCAACGTCACATTGACACAATTCTTACAGGGATATTGACACTGTCAACGTCACATTGACACAATTCTTACAGGGATATTGACACTGTCAACGTCGCATTGACACAATTCTTACAGGGATATTGACACTGTCAACGTCGCATTGACACAATTCTTACAAGAATATTGACACTGTCAACGTCGCATTGACACAATTCGTAAAGGGATATTGACACTGTCAACGTCGCATTGACGCAATTCTTACCACATTAAAACAGCTCCTGTCAGCCGTACAGCCCCCAACAGCAGGCATTACATTGGACAGAACCGTGCGCACTGATTGGCTGCGAGTGGCCGGCGTGAGATGGGTGCCGCTCATTTCACCGCTCAGCCAAGGGGCCCGTTTATTGCTGGTCTGGAACTCCTCTCACCGGTACCTCCGTGTTCTGCTTGCTTTTCATTTAGTCCGGGATATTTGTATGTGTCAAAACAGGCACTCCACACGTGTTAGTTATTGTTCGCCATTAATGCAGTGTTGTGTGTGTGTTCCACCGATGCTGGTTGAAACAAAACATTGGTGTTTTTATTCACTTCGTGCGCTGTAAGAATACTGCTTCCTTTAGTTTTGTTTCATTAAAATTTTTCGTTTTTAACCTAAAAGTATTATTCACGTTATCAAATAAGTCTAAAACATTATGAAAATATGACTTTTTAAATACAAAAACTGAATTTGATTGTTCCCTTTAAAAAAAAAAAAAACCCGAAAGAAATTAAAAAAATAAACTGTACTAAAATATATTTTAATTTAAGTTCTAAAAAAATTCCATTATAATAAAAAAAATATCTTTAAATTAATTAGTGGTCTTAATGTTGGCCTTTCTATAAATAGAGCTTACTTTGAATTGTGTCTTTCACATGAAGTTAACTCTAGGATAAATATTGAGGTCAGAGAATCAGAAAAAGTTAACAATAATAAGATAACAATGGATCACGCTAAAGAATTCAAGAATAAATAACAAGAAAAAAAAGTTGTTGTCAGGTGATTCAAGAAATTCATTTTCACGACATTCTTGTAAGACAGAGTGTTAACAAATATTTGATGGTTGTGACAATGTTGCAGTTCTGTGGATGCTGTTATGTGGATGCGCTGATCTGTGGATGCTGTTATGTGGATGCTGTGATCTGTGGATGCTATGAGCATCAACAAATTATATTTATATATATATATTTTAGTGACGTTTAGAATACATTAAAAAATCATCTTTCACATAAAAACTTCTTTCGCATTAAAAACACATTTCACATAAAAACATCTTTCTCATTAAAAACATCTTTCACATAAAAACATCTTTCACATAAAAACATCTTCCACGTAAAATAATCATTCATATAAAATCATCTTTCCCAAAAAATTCCTGCAGTATATCTAATGCATCTCTCACAACGCCTAACTTCTAAAAGGCCCACTACTCTCAGGTTAGGAATCCGCGATATGGACGAAGTGTGTGCGACATTGTCAAAATGTTAGAATCACTGCGATTATGTCACAGTTTTGGATCACAGCGTGATGTGACATTTTAAACATGCAAGAACTGTGACACTAACTGTAAAATATAGTTCACAAACCATTTCAAAACTGACATAATATAACGTAGATATGTTTGAATAATTTGCCAGGGGGCAGAGTCCATCAGAACAACATTCAACTTGTCTTCAACTCATTCAACAGTTGTTCAACGTGTATGATAGACAATCATTTATTATCAAATGACATTTTTAGGATTATTTTCCCATAGAGATTATTTCCATTTCTTTACTCGATGAAAAGATTAAATCATACTACTAATTATGATTGATTAATTCATTGATTGATTGAAGCAATCGAAAGACATTCGACTATTCCATAGATTTAACAGAGATTTCAGTTTAAGTATTTCACATTATTATAATAATTATTTGTCTTATAAGTTGAATGCCATTGGCTGGTTGTCTACCAGTAACAACGCTTGAGATGGTTGTCTACCAGTAACAACGCTTGAGGTGGTTGTCTACCAGTAACAACGCTTGAGGTGGTTGTCTAGCAGTAACAACGCTTGAGGTGGTTGTCTAGCAGTAACAACGCTTGAGGTGGTTGTCTGCCAGTAACAACGCTTGAGGTGGTTGTCTAGCAGTAACAACGCTTGAGATGGTTGTCTAGCAGTAACAACGCTTGAGGTGGTTGTCTAGCAGTAACAACGCTTGAGGTGGTTGTCTAGCAGTAACAACGCTTGAGGTGGTTGTCTGCCAGTAACAACGCTTGAGGTGGTTGTCTAGCAGTAACAACGCTTGAGATGGTTGTCTTACAGGCTGCTTTGTTTGTTTGTCTGACAGCTCCTTGGGTGGTTGAATAGAAGCCCTTTGGCTGGTTTGACAGCTTTTTTGTGGTCAGACAGCCCTTGCTTTTTTTCTTGGGGTGGGAGGGGTGGGGGTGGGGGTGGGGAGGTTCTGTCTAACAGCGCCTTGGGTAGTTGTCTGATACTCTCTAAAGACGCCTCTTGCAAAGTTTTAGACAACGCCAAAATATGTAAAATACATGTGATTACTTTTGTCAAATGTGTTGAGTAAGTTTCTATGTGAAACTAAAAGCTGCTACTGCGATCTTTCGTGATAGCTCTCAATAATCAAGGTCATTTTCTTCTAATGTGCCCTAGATATGAACCATCATTTGAGAGGCCTGTTGTTTCGTATATAGTTTTGTTTGTTACGACCGATAGCAAGACCATTGGGAAAACCCGATGGCAAGAATGTGTCAAAGCAAAGCCCCTAATCTCATAAAGTCTAGCTCAGTCGGTATTAAATAGCTTTACGCCAATTTTTAGCGGTGCTCAAGATATATCAAGTGGTAAATACACAATGACATCTGACTAGAATAGCTACCATTGGCTTTAGTTATTTAAAAAATATATTAATAAGAAGCAGGTATTTTTTTTTTATATCTTCGAATAATTTAGGAATGTCTTGTTCAGAAGAAGACATTAATTTGTTCAAACTAATTTATGAATGTCTTGTTAAGAAGAAGACATTAATTTGTTCAAATTAATTTAGGAATGTCTTGTTCAGAAGAAAACATTAATTTGTTCAAACTCTCAAAGACAAAAATGTTAAATATTGAAGACGAGGTGTGTTAACGACATCCGGTAGTCTATTTATAGACAATGGACCATTCACACGCCTAGCGAGTTTTAAAATGTAAATTCCACTAGGTACAAGGTCAAGTTTCACCCTTTCAAAAAATCCTTTCCAAACCCGACATTTTGATCAAACTCTAGTCATGTTAAACAAAGTTATATGAAATTTCCACTCTTCAATTATACACTCTTAAATAATACACTCTTAAATAATTCACTCTTAAATTATCCATCGTACGTTTAAGAGCACCGAGCATTTAGTCCACTACACTTTGTAAACATTGTTTCGATCATGCATTTAACAAAAATATGTTTTTTTAATTTACAGAGCAAAGGGTCAAGGTGTTTGTTTGACTTGCTTTTAGTCCCTTTTAGTCACCATTGGGCATTCGTCGTCACTATGATAACAATTAATAGTTTATATGAAATATTTCTGTATGGATATGGAACAGAATTTGTAATTCACAAGATTTAAGAGATTACTATTAATTTAGCGAGACAAAAATTGTCCGTTGAAGTGTTTGATAAAAAAAAAAAATAGAATCAACCTTGAAGTTGACGAATCAATTCAAAGAGAACTCGTACAGAGTTCAGAGTTCAGAGGCTTCACTCATTTTAAAATAACAGACGCGGCAAAGGAAAGGATAAAATAAGCCATTAGCTTCTTTTCATGATCTGTGATATAACTAATTCAGAAAACAAGAGGCCATCTGTTGCTCATGCAGTTGACTTTTTGGTATTATAGTTAGGACGTGCATTTTCATCATTCAGTACACGGGATTTCAACCAGTACTCAATCAGTTCTGACAGCGTGACCTTCACTTGTTGACGTTGGATTGTTTTGTAGCACTGGATGCAGTGTTGGCAGCAACGGCTATGATGTGGGGAGAGCAGATGTCACACAGCCTTCTGATGGTCATCCTTGTCTACATACCTTGTGAGTATCATAAGATAACTGTGTGTTTGTTGTTGTCTCGTTAGATCAAGACGTAGTATGATTGTAATAGTAATATTTTAAACAGTTGGACTAGCACATGTGTTGTCGCTATAGTGCCTATAGTTCTCTAGTTGGGCTAACACATACTATAACTGTGTCGTCATGGTTCCGAAGTGATTAACACATACTATACCGCTGTCGGCATGGTCGACAGTTTGACAAGCACATACTTTACTGGTGTCGGTACACAGGGCCGACCCTAACAATTGCGGGGCCCTATGCGAAACGGATTGCGCGGGGCCCATTCTGTGTAGAGGATAAGGATAATAAGTGAAAATTAAGATTTTGTATTAAAAAATAAATTCGGGGCGGGGCCTATGAAAGTGCGGGGCCCACCGCGGCCGCATAGGTTGCAGTGGCCTAAGGCCGGCCCTGTCGGTACGGTCCTACGGGTGAGCAAATAGATTATACTATGCAGACGTCCGAGCGAGGTTGTATACCAATATACCACCTTTGATGTTATTTACCGCCTTTGATGTTATTTATTTAGCGACTTTGATACACACGTTGTCGTGCTATGATGTAGTGGAATTATTGATCTAAAGTTGAATTATTGATCTAAAGTTCAACTATTGATCTTAAATTGAATAATTGATCTAAAGTTGAATTATCGATCTTACGTTGAATTGTTGATCAAAAATTGAATTATTGATCTAAAGCTCAACTATTGATCTTAAGTTGAATTATAAATCTAAAATTGATTTATTGATCTACATTTGAATTATTGATCTAAAGTTGAATTACTGATGTAAAGTTGATATGTTGATCTAAAGTTGAATTGTTGATCTAAAGTTGAATTATTGATCTAAAGTTGAATTATTTGTCTAAAGTTGAGGTTACTTAGTTGAATCCTATTTTTAATTCACATATATTTTGTAATAGAGTCTCAAAGATAATTCTATCATATTACTATCTCAGATATTTATTTCATATTACTATTTCAGATAATTATATCATATTACTATTTCAGATAATTATATCATATTACTATCTCAGTTAATTATATCATATTACTATCTCAGATAATTATATCATATTACTATTTCAGATAATTATATCATATTACTATCTCAGTTAATTATATCATATTACTATCTCAGTTAATTATATCATATTACTATCTCAGATAATTATATCATATTACTGTCTCAGTTAATTATATCATATTACTATCTCAGATAATTAACGACCGACAATTATAGAAATCTGACGACTGGTAGCATTGGTCGCATTTGTATCTTTGGTAGCATTAGTAGGATTGGTGGCATTGATAGCATTTGTATCTTTGGTAGCATTAGTAGCATTGGTGGCATTGATAGCATTTGTATCTTTGGTAGCATTAGTAGCATTGGTGGCATTGATAGCATTTGTATCATTGGTAGCATTAGTAGCATTGGTGGCATTGATAGCATTTGTATCTTTGGTAGCATTAGTAGCATTGGTGGCATTGATAGCATTTGTATCTTTGGTAGCATTAGTAGCATTGGTGGCCTTGATAGCATTTGTATCTTTGGTATCATTAGTAGCATTGGTGGCATTGATAGCATTTGTATCTTTGGTAGCATTAGTAGCATTGGTGGCCTTGATAGCATTTGTATCTTTGGTAGCATTAGTAGCATATCTCATCTAATCAGTTCATGCTTAGTCAAACGTTTGGAAACAGTGGAGGTTGTGTGCAGGGCCGTACCAAGGCAAAGCTGAAGTTGTACGCAGAGCCGTGTCACGAAATAGCTGATAATGGCGCGCCTTCTATTTCATCAATTTAATTATTGATGATATTGGCAGGGGCGTAACAAGACATGTGTGCCGCCCGGGGTGAGCAGTGGCAGTGACGTTTTAAGGGGTCGAGGGGGCGTTCCTCCCTTTATTTAGCGGGACAGCTTTTTTGGCCTACTACATAGTCTTAATCCTGGAGAAAACAAAAGGGGGGGGGGGGGTTCAGCCAGATATAACTCCCTAAACTATAACTCCGCCCCCAGTTATAACTCCGCCCCCAGTTATAACTCCGCCCCCAGTTATAACTCCGCCCCCTTCGTCCAATATAAAGTAAATTTACTGATCCTCTCCCCAGAAAATATTTTTGATAAATTAAAAATTTAGTGGTGATGTCGCTAGTGATGGTGCTGATAATGGTGCTAGTGATGGTGCTGATAATGGTGCTAGTGATGTGCTAGTGATGGTGCTGATAATGGTGCTAGTGATGGTGCTGATAATGGTGCTAGTGATGGTGCTGATAATGGTGCTGATAATGGTTTTAGTGATGGTGCTAGTGATGGTGCTAGTGATGGTGCTAGTGATGGTGCTGATAATGTTGCTAGTAATGGTGCTAGTGATGGTGCTGATAATGGTGCTAGTGATGGTGCTGATAATGGTGCTAGTGATGGTGCTGATAATGGTGCTGATAATGGTGCTGATAATGGTTTTAGTGATGGTGCTAGTGATGGTGCTAGTGATGGTGCTAGTGATGGTGCTGATAATGTTGCTAGTAATGGTGCTAGTGATGGTGCTGATAATGGTGCTAGTGATGGTGCTGATAATGGTGCTAGTGATGGTGCTGATAATGGTGCTGATAATGGTTTTAGTGATGGTGCTAGTGATGGTGCTAGTGATGGTGCTGATAATGGTTTTAGTGATGGTGCTAATAATGGTGCTAGAGATGGTGCTAGTGATGGTGCTAGTGATGGTGCTGATGATGGTGCTGATGATGGTGCTGATGATGGTGCTGATGATGGTGCTGATGATGGTGCTGATGATGGTGTTGGTGCAGTTTGGCACACATACATGGCACACATACATGGCACACATACATGGCCATAAATAACCTGATTTTATCCCGTTTATGTGCGCCCTAGGGCTGAATACATTCCGGTTGTGTGCGCCCTAGGGCTGAAGTCGGCAACGTTTTTTGACGATAAGAAGGTCTCTTGGTCGCCTGGGGTCTTATGCATTGTACCTGGGCGTCTGATACATTGTACCTGGGGGTCTGATACATTGTACCTGGGGGTCTGATACATTGTACCTGGGGGTCTGATACATTGTACCTGGGGGTCTGATACATTGTACCTGGGGGTCTGATACATTGTACCTGGGGGTCTGATACATTGTACCTGGGGGTCTGATACATTGTACCTGGGGGGGGGAGGGGTCTGATTAAATGCAACTTGGGGTCTGATACATTCAGCCATAAATTTAACATTTAGCCATAAATTTAACATTCAGCCATAAATTTAACATTCAGCCATGCATTATTGCTTTTCTGATATAGGGAGATTACATTAGTTTGAGTTAAACCAAATATAAAATAAATTAGATGTAAATATTTCAATTTACAATTGTATTTTTTCAGTGAGAGTTATGAAACTCATGCTTTACTGACATGACATTTAGAGCCACGAAACCCATGATTTTATGAAAGACATTTAAAGTCATGAAACCCATGCTTTTCTGACTTCATGATATTTAAATTTATTCACTGACTCACCCACAGCAACCCCATTCTCACACTCACCCACTCACTGACTCACCCACAACTCTCCCACTCACTCACCCACTCACTGACTCACCCAAAACTCTCCCACTCACTCACCCACTCACTGACTCACCCACAACTCTCCCACTCACTCACCCACTCACTGACTCACCCACAACTCTCCCACTCACTCACCCACTCACTGACTCACCCACAACTCTCCCACTCACTCACCCACTCACTCACTCACCCACAACTCTCTCACTCACTCACTGACTCACCCACAACTTTCCCACTCACTCACCCACTCACTGACTCACCCACAACTCTCCCACTCACTCACCCACTCAATGAGTCACCCACAACTCTCCCACTTACTCACCCACTCACTGACTCACCCACAACTCTCCCACTCACTCACCCACTCACTGACTCACCCACAACTCTCCCACTCACCCACTCACTCACCCACTCACTCACCCACTCACTCACCCACTCACTCACCCACTCACTCACCCACTCACTCACTCACCCACAACTCTCCCACTCACCCACTCACTGACTCACCCACTCACTGACTCACCCACAACTCTCCCACTCACTCACCCACTCACTCACCCACAACTCTCCCACTCACTCTACACTCACTCACCCACTCACTCACTCTTTGATCCACATACTCAAACTCATTTCTTTTGTACTGAAGTAGATGAACATGAAATACAGCATTATTTTGTTAATGACATGTACAGTGTTGTGACATGATACAATGTTGTGACATGATACTATGTTGTGAAATGATACAATGTTGTTACATGATACTATGTTGTGAAAGGATACAATGTTGTGAAATGATACAATGTTGTGACATGATACAATGTTGTGACATGATACAGTGTTGTGAAATGATACGATGTTGTGAAATGATACAATGTTATGAAATGATACACTATTGTGACATCATACACTATTGTGACATGATACACTATTGTGACATGATACAATGTTGTTACTGATGATAATTATTTAAAAAATATAATTCACGCATTAAAAAGATTACATTTTGAAAATTTAAAAAGATTGTACACATTCAAGAATTTCTCGGTGAGTGAGACAGACATTTTTATCTGGATTTAATTTACTTGGCTTTCGGCACTGGGAGAAATAGTTGTGGTATATTGGAAATGCAGTCATTCTGAGACGAATTTGTCTACTGGAATATCATTGAGAAGACGCTTGAAGCAAAGAGGGTGTAACTAAATAGATTTTAAACTCATACTTGAAGCAAATAGGGTGTAACTGAATAGATTTCAAACTCACACTTGTATGGTGACACCAACACATTTCACCAAGTTGTATGTATATGATAAATGCCAGGCCTAAAGATCAAATTTAATTATTGTCGAGATCTGTGGGTAATTAGTTTATTTCATCAAACTCTTTCTGACGTTCGTACTTCGTAATTATACTGAACTGAAGACAAGTCCTGTTTTATTAACAACGTGAACATTAGTCCTGTAACATATCTATCAGTCCTGTAACATATCTATCAGTCCTGTAACATATCTATCAGTCCTGTAACATATCTATCAGTCCTGTAAAATATCTATCAGTCCTGTAACATATCTATCAGTCCTGTAACATATCTATCAGTCCTGTAACATATCTATCAGTCCTGTAACATATATAGCAGTCCTGTAACATATCTATCAGTCCTGTAACATATCTATCAGTCCTGTAACATATCTATCAGGCTGTACAATGAATCAAACACGTGCATAACGCAGCTCACTGTGTTGACAGTTGGGTGAACGTGAGTACTCAGTACAACTGATACATGTTGGGGGTGTGTGAATACTCAGTACAACTGATACATGTTGAATGAGTGTACTCAGTACAACTGATACATGTTGGGTGAGTGTACTCAGTACAACTGCTACATGTTGGATGAACGTGAGTACTCAGTAAAACTGATACATTTGGGTGAGTGGGTGTACTCATTACAACTGATACATGTTGGGTGAGTGTGAGTATTCAGTACAACTGATACATGTTGGGTGAGTGTGAGTACTCAGTACAACTGATACATTTTGGGTGAGTGTGAGTACTCAGTACAGCTGATACATGTTGGGTGAGCGAGAGTACTCAGTGCAACTGATCCATTCGTAGATATTTACATTTATTAGATTAATCGAGTTGTCTGATCCAGTCTATGAATGACGTCATCTTTTTCTGGGGGTTGCTGACGGCGACTCAGGGATCAGGGATCCTTGTGTATGTGTGTGTTTGCTGTGTGTTTACATGTGTGCAGATGTGTGTCTATATTATTGTAAGGATATGTGTGATAATTTGAGCAAAGGTCCAAGGTCAAAGATATCGCCTGTATGGAACAAAGGTCAAAGATATGTCATGTATGGAACATAGGTCAAAGGTCTGACTTATTGGCAACAGATTGTATGTTTGAACTGCATAGAAGATTGCAATGCTTAGTGGTCATGTATTGGATGTCATGTCATTACATCTGACATCGCTCACACCTTGTACTTAGTGATCATGTATTGGATGTCATGTCATTACATCTAACATCACTCAGACCTTGTAATTGTAACACAATATCGTAAACATCTTAAGCAAAGTTAGCCCCCACAATGTAGACAATTGCTATTAATCTATTAATCTCTTAATCTTATATTTATGTCAGCGGTTTATTACAAGCCCGATGGGTCGTTATTTATTTATAATCGGGGGCATCCCAATATAAAAATACGTACATTCACATCTTATAAGACATACATTCACATCTTATAAGAAATACATTCACATCTTATAAGACATACATTCACATCTTATAAGACATACATTCCAATCTTATAAGAAATACATTCCCATCTTATAAGATATACATTCACATCTTATCAGACATACATTTCCTTCTTATAAGATATACATTCCCATCTTATTAGACATACATTACCGTCTTATAAGACATACATTCCCATCGTATAAGACATACATTTCTATCTTATAAGACATACATTCCCATCTTATAAGACATACATTCCCATCTTATAAGACATACATTCCCGTCTTATAAGACATACATTACCGTCTTATAAGACATACATTCCCATCTTATAAGACCTACATTCCCATCTTATACATCATACATTACCGTCTTATAAGACATAAATTCCCATCTTATAAGACATACATTACCGTCTTATTAGACATACATTACCGTCTTATAAGACATACATTCCCATCTTATAAGACATACATTCCCGTCTTATTAGACATACATTACCGTCTTATAAGACATACATTCCCATCTTAAAAGACATACATTTCTATCTTATAAGACATACATTCCCATCTTATAAGACATACATTCTCATCTTATAAGACATACATTTCTATCTTATAAGAGATACATTCCCATCTTCTAAGATTTACATGTGTCATCTTATAAGACACACATCTCATCTCAATCTAATAAGACACACATATTAATCTAATAAGACACACAAAGTTTATAAGACACATTCATCTACTTTGTAGATTTTTTCTTTTGGTGTTTATTTAGATTCTTAAATACTCTATGTGTCCGCAGATCCTGTTTAAGAATCACTGTTTAAGAACCACTGTTTTAGAACCACTGTTTAAGAACCACTGTTTAAGAACCACTGTTTAAGAACCACTGTTTGAGAACCACTGTTTAAGAACCACTGTATAAGAACCACTGTTTAAGAACCACCGTTTGAGAACCACTGTTGAGGAAGTTGACATGATATAGCAATGAATACAAGACATCCTTGTTTTAAATGACAAATAGATCGAACAATTCCCACACTGTTGCCTCTACACACTGCTGTCTCCACACACTTCTGTCAACACACACTGCTGTCTCAACACACTGCTGCCTCCACACACTGCTGTCTTCGCACACTGCTGTCTCCACACACTACTGCCTCCACACACTGCTGCCTCCACACACTGCTGTCTCCACACACTGCTGTCTCCACACACTGCTGCCTCCACACACTGCTGTCTCCTCACACTGCTGCCACCACACAAGTGAAAATTTACTATACCCGTCTCGCTGCCTCCACACACTGCTACCTCCACACACTGCTACCTCCACACACTGCTACCTCCACACAAGTAAAAAATTGCAAACAAATTCACAAAGAAACTAATTTGCTATCGAGAATGATCTTTTCAAAAGGGTATCGACCGTCAAATATTCTCTAATTTATTTATTAATAAAAGCTTTAGGATCGAATCTGTTTTTAAAAAAAATATTTCTAATGAGGGTAGATGCTCATGAATGACGTGCTGTGGTTTTAATGATACCATTGATTGGTCCCGAGAGTTTGTTGTTGTCATAAAAGCTGACTGGTTTTTTTGGGGTACCTGTAATGTTAATGGTAAATCTTAATGGTTACAGTTGTTGGTTAAGGTTAATGGTTACAGTTGTTGGTTAAGGTTAATGGTTACAGTTGTTGGTTAATGTTAATGGTTACAGTTGTTGGTTAATGTTAATGGATACAGTTGTTGGTTAATGTTAATGGTTACAGTTGTTGGTTAAGTTTAATGGTTACAGTTGATGGTTAAGGTTAATGGTTACAGTTGATGGTTAAGGTTAATGGTTACAGTTGTTGGTTAAGGTTAATGGTTACAGTTGATGGTTAAGGTTAATGGTTACAGTTGATGGTTAAGGTTAATGGTTACAGTTGTTGGTTAAGGTTAATGGTTACAGTTGTTGGTTAAGGTTAATGGTTACAGTTGTTGGTTAATGTTAATGGTTACAGTTGTTAGTTAAGGTTAATGGTTACAGTTGTTGGTTAAGGTTAATGGTTACAGTTAATGGTTAAGGTTAATGGTTTCCAGTTGATGGTTAAGGTTAATGGTTACAGTTGTTGGTTAATGTTAATGGTTACAGTTGTTGGTTAATGTTAATGGATACAGTTGTTGGTTAATGTTAATGGTTACAGTTGTTGGTTAAGTTTAATGGTTACAGTTGATGGTTAAGGTTAATGGTTACAGTTGTTGGTTAATGTTAATGGTTACAGTTGTTGGTTAAGTTTAATGGTTACAGTTGATGGTTAAGGTTAATGGTTACAGTTGATGGTTAAGGTTAATGGTTACAGTTGTTGGTTAAGGTTAATGGTTACAGTTGATGGTTAAGGTTAATGGTTACAGTTGATGGTTAAGGTTAATGGTTACAGTTGTTGGTTAAGGTTAATGGTTACAGTTGTTGGTTAAGGTTAATGGTTACAGTTGTTGGTTAATGTTAATGGTTACAGTTGTTAGTTAAGGTTAATGGTTACAGTTGTTGGTTAAGGTTAATGGTTACAGTTGATGGTTAAGGTTAATGGTTTCCAGTTGATGGTTAAGGTTAATGGTTACAGTTGTTGGTTAATGTTAATGGTTACAGTTGTTGGTTAATGTCAATGGATACAGTTGTTGGTTAATGTTAATGGTTACAGTTGTTGGTTAAGTTTAATGGTTACAGTTGATGGTTAAGGTTAATGGTTACAGTTGTTGATTAATGTTAATGGTTACAGTTGTTGGTTAAGTTTAATGGTTACAGTTGATGGTTAAGGTTAATGGTTACAGTTGATGGTTAAGGTTAATGGTTACAGTTGTTGGTTAAGGTTAATGGTTACAGTTGATGGTTAAGGTTAATGGTTACAGTTGATGGTTAAGGTTAATGGTTACAGTTGTTGGTTAAGGTTAATGGTTACAGTTGTTGGTTAAGGTTAATGGTTACAGTAGATGGTTAAGGTTAATGGTTACAGTTGTTGGTTAAGGTTAATGGTTACAGTTGTTGGTTAAGGTTAATGGTTACAGTTGATGGTTAAGGTTAATGGTTACAGTTGATGGTTAAGGTTAATGGTTACAGTTGATGGTTAAGGTTAATGGTTACAGTTGATGGTTAAGGTTAATGGTTACAGTTGATGGTTAAGGTTAATGGTTACAGTTGATGGTTAAGGTTAATGGTTACAGTTGATGGTTAAGGTTAACTACAACCCTTCTATTGGACTGTGCAGACTTGCCAGTGTCCTTCTAAACATGAGTGGTTCCTAGTCTAGGAACATGATTGATAGTGTTCCCTGCCTGGTCTAGGAACATGATTGATAGTGTTCCCTGCCTAGTCTAGGAACATGCTTGATAGTGTTCCCTGCCTGGTCTAGGAACATGATAGATAGTGTTCCCTGCCTGGTCTAGGAACATGATTAATATTGTTCCATGCCTGGTCTAGGAACATGATTGATCTTGATCCGTGGAATTATTTCCTACGTTTTTTTTTTGCGGCACATATCCCGGTCGTGGCACACATCCCGGTCGCGGCTCATGTCCCGGTCGCCGCACATATCCCGAGCGCGTCCAATATCCCGTTCGCGGCACGATGGTAGCAACGCATTATTAGGAGACACCGATTCTGTGATTCCTTATTCTAAGCACCGATTACCTTTTGTTATTAAATAGTCGAATACATAAGTCAACGAATCTAAACACAAACAAATCAGTGATAAGTTCAATGCTTTGAAGAACTCTACCAACGTTTGCTTGGCCGGAATATTCCACCATTTTTTTGGTTTGCTGGAATAGTCCACTCTTTTTTTGGTTGGCCGTATTGGTCCGCAATTTTTCGGTTTGCTGGAATAGTCCAGTATTTTTTCGGTTTGCTGGAATATTCCAGTATTTTTTCGATTTGCTGGAATAGTCCAGTATTTTTTCGGTTTGCTGGACTAGTCCAGTATTTTTTCGGTTTGCTGGAATAGTCCAGTATTTTTTCGGTTTGATGGAATAGTCCAGTATTTTTTAACCTTACAGTTTCCTTACTGTAGGCAGTCGTTGGGGAGGAGGGGGTGGGTGGGTCTCTTCATTACAGGGGTTATCGATAACAACCAGGCTCTTGACAGATCGCTTTAATTGGTCACATTGTGGCGAATGAAACTGTCATCGATAACACCGCTAGTTCTAGTCTGTCACTAGTCTGTCATTAGTCTGTCACTGAATAGATTTGACGCGTGTACTACAGGGCGGCTGTGGGCTGCTCCCTTGTCGAGTACAATTGGATGAATCGGGTGGTATCAGGTGGGGGGGTTGTAGTGAAGGGCGGGGTGGGGGTTGTAAAGGTTGTTGGTTTGTAGTGGTTCGTCCGTTATATGTCCGGTATATGTCTGTGCTATGGAATGTATACGTATTGGCCTTATTGAAATTTCAATTGAACATATATGTTATAGTTAGAGATAAGTCTAATGGAACATGTATGTTATAGAGTTAAGTATATTTTTAATATGTATGTTATAGAGTTAAGTATAATTGAACATGTATTTTATAGAGTTAAGTATAATTGAACATGTATATGTTATAGAGTTAAGTATAATTGAACATGTATGTTATAGAGTTAAGTATAATTGAACATGTATGTTATAGTTAGAGTTAAGTATAATTGAACATGTATGTTATTGTTAGAGTTAAGTATAATTGAAGCTATATTTAATAGGTCTAGATTCTAGATAATTCTAAATGAAAGCATGCTATAGTTAAAACCGACATTACCCAGACATTACCCCAGTTTAAAGAAAGAATGACAAAGGTAATTTTAATTTTTAGGGTCAGTGGCGTAGCTAGCGTCAATGGCGTAGCTAAGGTCAGTGGCATAGCTAGGACTAGGGCTACCTGGGACGAGCAAAGTTTTTTGCAATCTCCTTCCATGAAAGAGTCGAAAATAGCCCCCCTCCCCCTTTTTTTAATATAAGAAAAAAAAAAGAGTCGCCCGGGAGAACCCGCCCCATCCACACCCCCTTACTACGCCCCGGGGCTGCTGCCAAGTTACTAGTAAACCACAACATTTGGATGAGTTTCTCCTTATCACAGACCTGATACAATGTCGTCAGATACAATGTCGTCAGATGCAATGTTGTCAGATACAATGTCATCAGATACAATGTCGTCAGATGCAATGTTGTCAGATGCAATGTCGTCAGATGCAATGTTGTCAGATGCAATGTTGTCAGATGCAGTGCTGCTGGTTGCAGTTCTGCCAGATGACAGTTATCTTTGTAAAAAATGTAAAAACCTTTTAATAAAATTTTATTTCTCTCTCTTGATCCCTCATTATTTCCAAGATGTTAATTTTGACCCTTATTTTGGGTCATTTAACCCGGTTCACAGACCCCTGGCGTACAACAGGACGTAAAGACAGGTCCGTAGTCGTATATGATAGGACAGTCACGATGTGAGAGTCGCAGGAGTCGTATCTGATAGGACAGTCACGATGTAAGCGTCGCAGGAGTCGTATCTGATAGGACAGTCACGATATGAGCGTCGCAGGAGTCGTATCTGATAGGACAGTCACGATGTGAGCGTCGCATTATTTATAAGGACATTAGGTCAAAGGTGATAATGATTCATTTATGATCGCCGAAACCTTTCCAAACATTCACAACATTGTTTGGGTCTGGTTCGGCCATTTACCGCCTGCGACCGCTACGCGCCTGGTTCTGGGACCCACTCCGAGGATTGCAGGCGGCTGCTGCGGTGCCGAGACTTAATGTATGAACCCCCACCATTAGCGCCATCGCCGTTATTACCATTGTTATCGTTGTGACGAATCAACGCACCGCTCACCCTTATCATAATAATAACGATAATCATCGCCGGCCAGTCACTGCCATATCTCATTGTTCTGTCCCCTGAGTAAATCTTTGGTGGGGGACGAGCAGAGATGAGATGATGCGATCTCCGTGAATTATTAAACAGCTTTGCCAGGCCGTAACATTCAGGACATGCGCCATGAGAACCCTATAGGGTGCCTCATATCAGCTCAAACAAGCTACAGCAAACTTGATCTTCCTGTAGCCCCAGTTGGGGGAAAAGGTAGGTGTGGGGTGGATGGGTGGGTGGGTGGACAAGGTTTTGTGGGTGGTTGGGGTAGAATCATTTCTATACGTTTTGTGGGTGGGCGGACATAATTTCTATACGTTTTGTGGGTGGGCGGACATAATTTCTATACGTTTTGTGGGTGGGCGGACATAATTTCTATACGTTTTGTGGATGGGTGGGGTAAAATCATTTCTGTACTTTTTGTTGGTGGACATCGGTTCTATATGTTTTGTGGGTGGACATCGGTTCTATATGTTTTGTGGGTGGACATCGGTTCTATATGTTTTGTGGGTGGACATCGGTTCTATATGTTTTGTGGGTGGACATCGGTTCTATATGTTTTGTGGGTGGGTGGGTGGACATCGATAACATTTGTTGGTGGGTGGGTGGTGTTTCGAAGTTCCTATACGTTTTGTTTTTGACTACGGATATGACAACCCCCTCCCCCCCCCCCAAAAAGGGGGGGGGGGGCTTTTAATCAGGGTATAGTACTCCCTCAGTGGCGCATGACGTCATGAAGTGGGGCTGATATTAAAGAGCGATATTGTGGCCTGTCCCCCCCCCCCCCCCTTTTAGATTTTTTTAAAAAATACATTAAAAATGAACTAGTAAACGTGTGTCATATGTCATATGTCGTATGTTATATGTCATATGTCGTATGTTATATGTTATATGTCATATGTCGTATGTCTTTCTCGTATGTGTTTTCCTTTCATTAGAAAATGACAAAACATGAACCTACATAGAAACAAAATAAACCATTGTAATGAATCTCTTTCTTATCGCACTCGACTTCAGATGAGTCAGACTTTTAAAATAAAGACATTTTCTATGAACTCATAGCGACAATACCAGTGCTCAAAGTCATGAAAATAGATTGGCAAGCTGAAGGTGTATCCGGACCAGGAAACTAACGCTGTCTATCCACTGCCAATCCACTGCCAATCCGTTGCCACTGTCTATCCACTGATTCTTGTTGCACCCCTCCAATCGCTTCTCATATCGTAATTGTAAACATTGATGCAAACGAATGATTCATACTATTTTTATTGGATGAGCTGCGAGTGTCGGCAAGGCGAGATCAAAAACACATTAGGATTGGATGAGCTGCGAGTGTCGGCAAGGGGAGATCAAAAACACGTTAGGATTGGATGAGCTGCGAGTGTCGGCAAGGGGAGATCAAAAACACGTTAGGATTGGATGAGCTGCGAGTGTCGGCAAGGGGAGATCAAAAACACGTTAGGATTGGATGAGCTGCGAGTGTCGGCAAGGGGAGATCAAAAACACGTTAGGATTGGATGAGCTGCGAGTGTCGGCAAGGGGAGATCAAAAACACGTTAGGATTGGATGAGCTGCGAGTGTCGGCAAGGGGAGATCAAAAACACGTTAGGATTGGATGAGCTGCGAGTGTCGGCAAGGGGAGATCAAAAACACGTTAGGATTGGATGAGCTGCGAGTGTCGGCAAGGGGAGATCAAAAACACGTTAGGATTGGATGAGCTGCGAGTGTCGGCAAGGGGAGATCAAAAACACATTAGGATTGGATGAGCTGCGAGTGTCGGCAAGGGGAGATCAAAAACACATTAGGATCATCGCCCGTTTAGTTAGATCTATTTGCACAGGCCAGAGGCGTGGACTCGGATATGAACAGATCCACTCCCAGCATGCCCTTTTGGCCAACATGCTAACAATTGAAGTGGCCAGCTCATGTGGTCAACTGTTGGTCATCGCCCAAAACTCACACACACCAGTCCCATGATGAATGGCAGATTACTCAGAGCCGCTACAGAAAGTGAGAACTGGCAGCGTTTTGGGCGACTGACATGGCTGCCCACTGACTCACATCGATTACACCCCCAGCCCTCTCCCCCCACCCCACACACAAACACAAATGCAGATAATTGCTCACGGCCTGTCTTACCCTGTTCCGTTCGGACAAAGAGAAAGTAGATCAGGGCTTGGAGATTGTCTCCCCTTGTATTGATTGCAAGCATGTTAAGAACGCCAAACATGTCAGCTATTCTCAAACTGTGCATGTCAGCCATTCTCAAACTGTGCATGTCAGCCATTCTCAAACTGTGCATGTCAGCCATTCTTAAACTGTTCATGTCAGCAATTCTCAAACTGTGCATGTCAGCCATAATTAAACTGTGCATGTGAGCCATTCTCAAACTGTGCATGTCAGCCATTCTTAAACTTTGCATGTCAGCAATTCTCAAACTGTGCATGTAAGCCATTCTCAAACTGTGCATGTCAGCCATTCTTAAACTGTTCATTTCAGCCATTCTTAAAATGTGCATGTCAGCCATTCTTAAACTGTGCATGTCAGCCATTCTTAAACTGTGCATGTCAGCCATTCTTAAACTGTGCATGTCAGCCATTCTCAAACTGTGCATGTCAGCCATTCTCAAGCTGTGCATTTGTTTGAAATAAATTTATAAGGCATTTTTTTTAGCAGCAAAAAATTTGCCACTTAAAGACAGTGGCAGGAGCTTAAGTTGTGCCACGAACGACACAAATATAAGAAAAGCTTAAGTTGTGTAACGACACAAATAAAAGAAAGGATGTTCGAATGTTAATGTAAGTCTAACATTGTTTTCATGACATAAAGTCTAACATTGTTTACATGACATAAAGTCTAACATTGTTTACATGACATAAAGTCTAACATTGTTTACATGACATAAAGTCTAACATTGTTTACATGACATAAAGTCTAACATTGTTTACATGACATAAAGTCTAACATTGTTTACATGACATAAAGTCTAACATTGTTTACATGACATAAAGTCTAACATTGTTTACATGACATAAAGTCTAACATTGTTTACATGACATAAAGTCTAACATTGTTTACATGACATAAAGTCTAACATTGTTTACATGACATAAAGTCTAACATTGTTTACATGACATAGTGTGATTCCCTTACATTGTTTTTTTTTAAATTTACATCTAATCTACACGGGCAATCTTCTTTGTCGTGTGAGTTATCGTTCCTACCCCGTTAGATGAACAACGGAGATGGTTCTGTCACTAGTTTGTGTCATATGGTTATTTTCAAAACAGAAGAATAGGCAAACAAAACTCATGAAAGACACCTCATTTAATCATCTAATTACCTAGTTTAACTGCCTAATTACCTCATTATATAGCCTAATTACCTCATTAAATAGCCTAATTGCCTCATTAAATAGCCTAATTACCTCATTAAATAGCCTAATTACCTCCTTATTTAGCCTAATTACCTCATTAAATAGCCTAATTACCTCATTAAATAGCCTAATTACCTCATTAAATAGCCTAATTACCTCATTAAATAGCCTAATTACCTCATTAAATAGCCTAATTACCTCATAAAATAGCCTACCTCATTAAATAGCCTAATTACCTCATTAAATAGCCTAATTATCTCGTTAAATAGCCAAATTACCTCGATTATTAGTCTAATTACCTAGTTAACTAGTGTAATTACCTCGTTTAATAGCCAAATTACCTCGATTAAGAGTCTAATTACCTCGTTTAATAGCCAAAGTACCTCGTTTAATAGCGAAATTACCTCGTTTAATAGCCAAATTACCTCGTTTAATAGCCAAATTACCTCGATTAAGAGTCTAATTACCTCGTTTAATAGCCAAATTACCTCGTTTAATAGCCAAATTACCTCGTTTAATAGCCAAATTACCTCGTTTAATAGCCAAATTACCTCGTTTAATAGTCTAATAACCTTATTTAATAGCCTATTATCTCATTTAATCACCTAATTACCTAGTTTAACTGTCTAATTACCTAGTTTAACTGCCTAATTACCACATTAAATATCCTAATTACCACATTAAATAGTCTAATGCCCTCTTTTAATAGTCTAATGACCTCGTGTAATAGTCTAATGACCTCGTGTAATAGTCTAATGACCTCGTTTAATAGTCTAATGACCTCGTGTAATAGTCTAATGACCTCGTTTAATAGTCTAATGACCTCGTTTAATAGTCTAATGACCTCGTGTAATAGTCTAATGACCTCGTGTAATAGTCTAATGACCTCGTTTAATAGTCTAATGACCTCGTGTAATAGTCTAATGACCTCGTGTAATAGTCTAATGACCTCGTTTAATAGCCTAATTACCTCGTTTAATAGTCTTATGACCTCGTTTAATAGTCTAATGACCTTGTTTAATAGCCTAATGACCTCGTTTAATAGCCTAATGACCTCGTTTAATAGTCTAATGACCTCGTGTAATAGTCTAATGACCACGTGTAATAGTCTAATGACCACGTTTAATAGCCTAATTACCTCGTTTAATAGCCTAATTATCTCGTTTAATAGCCTAATAACCTCGTTTAATAGTCTAATGACCTCGTTTAATAGCCTAATGACCTCGTGTAATAGTCTAATGACCTCGTGTAATAGTCTAATGACCTCGTTTAATAGCATAATGACCTCGTTTAATAGCCTAATTACCTCGTTTAATAACCTAATTACGTCGTTTAATAGCCTAATTACCTCGTTTAATAGCCTAATTACCTCGTTTAATAGCATAATTACCTCGTTTAATAGCCTAATTACCTCGTTTAATAGCCTAATTACCTCGTTTAATAGCCTAATTACCTCGTTTAATAGCCTAATTACCTCGTTTAATAGCATAATTACCTCGTTTAATAGCCTAATTACCTCGTTTAATAATCTAATGACCTCTTTTAATAGCCTAATTACCTATTTTCAGATACGGGTGAAGAAAACAAACATACTGTTTGAACTTAAAAGAAGGCAATGTTGCCCCCAAAACCTTTGAACTTAAAAGAAGGCAATTTTCCCCCCAAAACCTTTGAACTTAAAAGAAGGCAATGTTGCCCGAAAACCTTTGAACTTAAAAGAAGGCAATGTTTCCCCCAAAACCTGTGAGCTTAAAAGAAGGCAATGTTGCCCCTAAAACATTTGAACTTAAAAGAAGGCAATGTTGCCCCTAAAACCTTTGAACTTAAAAGAAGGCAATGTTGCCCCAAAACCTTTGATGATTATAATACGTGTTGTAGCATTAGTTGGACATTAGTTTAACACTACAATATTTCATCTCGCCTGGAAAACATTTAAGTCAGTGTTAAAGTGTCTTTGCAATAATTAAATACCGTGAGAATTTGATCAGAACTGTCAGGATTATGACAACTCTGAGTGGTTTACTAGAACTGTCAGGATTATGACAACTCTGAGTGGTTTACTAGAACTGTCAGGATTATGAAAACTCTGAGTGGTTTACTAGAACTGTCAGGATAATGACAACTCTAAGTGGTTTACTAAAACTGTCAGGATAATGACAACTCTAAGTGGTTTACTAAAACTGTCAGGATACGATCACAACTGTAAGTGTAAAATTATAGTTTTAAGACAACATTTAACTAATAGTTAATCAGTGTAAGACTAGACCTGATAGTGTAAGTCTAGACCTGATAGTGTAAGTCTAGACCTGATAGTGTAAGTCTAGACCTGATAGTGTAAGTCTAGACCTGATTGTGTAAGACTAGACGTGATAGTTTAAGTCTAGACCTCATAGTGTAAGTCTAGATCTGATAGTGTAAGACTAGACCTGATAGTGTAAGACTAGACGTGATAGTGTAAGTCTAGACCTGATTGTGTAAGTCTAGACCTGATAGTGTAAGACTAGACGTTATAGTGTAAGACTAGACCTGATAGTGTAAGTCTAGATCTGATAGTGT
Source organism: Omphiscola glabra (assembly GCA_964017045.1). NCBI lineage: Eukaryota > Metazoa > Mollusca > Gastropoda > Lymnaeidae > Omphiscola > Omphiscola glabra. The sequence continues at coordinate 577,341 of OZ024808.1, read as the reverse complement.
AAGACTAGACCTGATAGTGTAAGTCTAGACCTGATAGTGTAAGACTAGACGTGATAGAGTAAGACTAGACCTGATAGTGTAAGACTAGACCTGATAGTGTAAGACTAGACCTGATAGTGTAAGACTAGACCTGATAGTGTAAGACTAGACCTGATAGTGTAAGACTAGACCTGTTAAGCGTGTTACATGTACAAACTGATGATACTTTGGCTTGGTACATGTACAAACTGGTATATGTACACACTATTAATTCGCCTAAATAACCAACCAGCGCGGATGATGGACATTCTGGGACTGCTAGTACCTTAACCTTTAGTACTGGGGTTCTGCTCGCTGTAATGTGGCTGACATTTTTAGCACGTGGACCACACGAGGGGCTAAGTCCTCAAAATTGTCCCCTATTTGAACTAATGCGAGCTTCAGTCCAGAAAGCTATTAAAAGCCCCCGTTATAAATATGGTGGCGGGATGGGAAAGGTTGGGAAGAGCAGCTGCCTTACTGATCTTAAGAGTAATTGGGACTGTCCCACTGCTCAAATTGGTTAAATATGGGACATAACCGCTTGTAAAGTTTCTTAAATGTGGGACTTTGGGACTTTTACGTATGAGTCAATTTAGCTATTTTTAATATGTTAGATGAACATTCTATTTAGTCATTTTTTTATATTTATGAAAACATTCTATTTAGTCATTTTTTAGTCATTGGGAGTACCTGACTGTCGTGGTACAGTTGTGGTACAGTTTTATGTACTCAAGAAAATAAAGTAAAATAATAACCATTGAAGCAGACAATCCGTTCAACCAAACTCCATCGCAAACTTACAATAGCAGACACTCTGGCCAACCAACCTCCATTACAAACAGACAACTCTTACCTAAACCTACACAAACTAAATAACGTACCTTGAGGGATTTAGAGCTACAATAAAATCCTATTTACTTTTAAGTAGTGACCCCCCCCCCCCCCTCTTACAGACACAAACTGAGGTTTTTTTTAGTTTCACAGGCTCACGATTTTTTAGTATACCTAAGAACACAGAAACATGGCAAATAGCATTTTCGTGAAACACCTTTAGACTGGGCTGTTGGGTGAAACACCTTTAGACTGGGCTGTTTGGTGAAACACCTTTAGACTGGGCTGTTTGGTCAAACACCTTTAGACTGGGCTGTTTGGTCAAACACCTTTAGACAGGGCTGTTTGGTCAAACACCTTTAGACTGGGCTGTTTGGTCAAACATATTTAGACTGGGCTGTTTGTTCAAACACCTTTAGACTGGGCTGTTTGGTGAAACACCTTTAGACTGGGCTGTTTGGTCAAACACCTATAGGCTGGGCGGTTTGGTGAGACACATTTAGACTGGGCTGTTTAGTGAGACACCTTTAGACTGGGCTGTTTGGTGAAACACCTTTAGACTGGGCTGTTTGGTCAAACACCTTTAGACTGTGCTGTTTGGTGAAACACATTTAGACTGGGCTGTTTGTTCAAACACCTTTAGACTGGGCTGTTTGGTGAGACACCTTTAGACTGGGCCGTTTGGTGAGACACCTTTAGACTGGGCTGTTTGGTGAGACACCTTTAGACTGGGCTGTTTGGTGAAACACCTTTAGAATGGGTTGGGTTGGCGAAACACCTTTAGACTGGGCTGTTTGGTGAAACACCTTTAGACTGGGCTGGGGGCAGGGGTGGAGGTGACATATGGGATCATTGTCTAGTTTGAAGTAAGCTCCATGTCATTGACATTCCTATTTGTATATTATTGTCAAGTGGTAGGAGAGCAGGAGAGAGAGAGAGAGAGATTGAGAGGGAGTGAGAAAGAAAGAAAGAAAGAGAGAGAGCGAAGGAAGGAAAGCAAATGAATGAAAGAGAAGGGTATGATTGGGAAGGTGTGTTACTCTTAGACTCTGATGGTTGACATAATTACGGAGCTGCCAGAGGCGATGCCGGCTGTAATGGCAGGGTAGGGTCGTCGTTAAGGTAGGCGGGACCCAACGCTAGTTTCCGTGGGAAAATTAAGTCCCTCAAAAATATGGCTTAAAGGAATCAATAGTAGATTGGCGTTTATTAGTCTTAATGTAAGACCGGAAGTGCTTACAGAAGCCGGGGGCTTTATTTATTCCTAGAATTTGGTTAAATTAACTAAAGTATGAAGTTACAAGGGTTGTTACATTAGCTGTACATCAGAGGTTAATTTATTGTTACATCGCTTACATCAGAAGTTAATTTATTGTTACATTGCTTACATCAGAGGTTCATTTATTGTTACATTAGCTTACATCAGAGGTTCATTTATTGTTACATTGCTTACATCAGAGGTTAATTTGTTGTTACATTAGCTTACATCACACGTTAATTTATTGTTACATTAGCTTACATCAGACGTTTAATTATTATTACATTAGCTTACATCAGACATTAATGTAAAATTAACTTACAAATGAAGTCATGTGTTGTAAAATTAACTTACAAATGAAGTCAACGTGTTGTAAAATTACTTATAAATGAAGTCAATGTGTTGTAAAATTAACTTACAAATGAAGTCAATGTGTTGTAAAATTAACTTACAAATGAAGTCAACGTGTTGTAAAATTAACTTACAAATGAAGTCAACGTGTTGTAAAATTAACTTACAAATGAAGTCAACGTGTTGTAAAATTAACTTATAAATGAAGTCAATGTGTTGTAAAATTAACTTACAAATGAAGTCAATGTATTGTAAAATTAACTTACAAATGAAGTCAATGTGTTGTAAAATTAACTTACAAATGAAGTCAACGTGTTGTAAAATTAACTTACAAATGAAGTCAACGTGTTGTAAAATTAACTTATAAATGAAGTCAATGTGTTGTAAAATTAACTTACAAATGAAGTCAATGTGTTGTAAAATTAACTTACAAATGAAGTCAATGTGTTGTAAAATTAACTTACAAATGAAGTCAATGTGTTGTAAACTTAACGTTAAATTTGAAGTTATAAATAGAATGACTCTAAAATGTTTCCGGATGTAACTGTGACGTAGCATTAAAAATGTTTGTCCAACACTTTATTCCTGAAAAGAACACTGGAAATAAATACAACAAGAAATAAATATTTTATTTAGAACAGCGGTTCCCAACCTGTGGTTCGCGAGCCCTGGGTCGGAAAACACACATACTCTACAGTTATGAAGTAGCAACGAAAATAATGTTGCTGTTCGGGTTCGACAAAAGGTCGCGGCATGAGGACGATTGAGAAGCACTGATTTAGAACGTTTTTATTATTTAAATTTTATGCATTTAGAAAAAAAATTGAATGAGACATAATGTGGCCATCGATCACATGATTCGATTGGGAGGGATGCACGTACACAAGTATTGGGTTAGAGGTTAAGGGGCGGGGTTAATCAGACGCACGGTTCCTAGCTGAACTAGAACATGACCAGTTGACCGGGTGTGTACTAAAATAGGCTCATGGGATGAATCCGGTGGTTCTCAAATGGTTGCAGAGTGGCACATTAGTGCGTCGTTAGAGGGTGACAGGTGTGTCTCGTTAGAAGGTGACATGTGTGTCTCGTTTAAGGGTGACAGGTGTGTCTCGTTGGAGGGTGACATGTGTCTCTCGTTAGGTTGTCTCGTTAGAGGGTGACATGTGTGTCGGAAACCATTTAGTTTGTGTTTTAAAAAGAAGGACTTACCTGAATTATTTAGAGTACGTCTTTTATTGGCAAAGAAAATGTCCGTCTTGATAAGCGTAAGGTAACTAAGCGGTCGCACTGAATCACCAAACATGGGGAACACTTGAATCACCAAACATGGGGAACACTTGAATCACCAAACATGGGGAACACTTGAATCACCAAACATGGGGAACTCTTGAATCACCAAACATGGGGAACACTTGAATCACCAAACATGGGGAACACTTGAATCACCAAACACGGGGAACTCTTGAATCACCAAACATGGGGAACACTTGAATCACCAAACATAGGGAACTCTTGCCTTGATAATCGTAAGGTAATAAAGTGGTCGCACTGAATCACCAAAAAAGGGGAACAATTGATTCTTTCTTTCAGCTGCTTATCGTGACTACTCGCCCTTGATTCTGAACTTAAGAAGCTTTCCTACTGATAACCGAATGACAAAATAACTCATTTGCTGGCTCACACTAGTAAAAGGTTTTCCAAAATATCCTGCTGGTTTAAAAATGGTTTTCACAAATAGCTGATTTTCTAGGTCACATTAATGTATGGTTTTCTTAAATTGCTGATTTTCTAGGTCACATTAATGTATGGTTTTCTTAAATAGCTGATTTTCTAGGTCACATTAATGTATGGTTTTCTTAAATAGCTGATTTTCTAGGTCACATTAATGTATGGTTTTCTTAAATTGCTGATTTTCTAGGTCACATTAATGTATGGTTTTCTTAAATTGCTGATTTTCTAGGTCACATTAATGTATGGTTTTCTTAAATTGCTGATTTTCTAGGTCACATTAATGTATGGTTTTCTTAAATTGCTGATTTTCTAGGTCACATTAATGTATGGTTTTCTTAAAATGCTGATTTTCTAGGTCACATTAATGTATGGTTTTCTTAAATTGCTGATTTTCTAGGTCACATTAATGTATGGTTTTCTTAAATAGCTGATTTTCTAGGTCACATTAATGTATGGTTTTCTTAAATTGCTGATTTTCTAGGTCACATTAATGTATGGTTTTCTTAAATTGCTGATTTTCTAGGTCACATTAATGTATGGTTTTCTTAAATTGCTGATTTTCTAGGTCACATTAATGTATGGTTTTCTTAAATAGCTGATTTTCTAGGTCACATTAATGTATGGTTTTCTTAAATTGCTGATTTTCTAGGTCACATTAATGTATGGTTTTCTTAAAATGCTGATTTTCTAGGTCACATTAATGTATGGTTTTCTTAAATTGCTGATTTTCTAGGTCACATTAATGTATGGTTTTCTTAAATTGCTGATTTTCTAGGTCACATTAATGTATGGTTTTCTTAAATTGCTGATTTTCTAGGTCACATTAATGTATGGTTTTCTTAAATTGCTGATTTTCTAGGTCACATTAATGTATGGTTTTCTTAAATTGCTGATTTTCTAGGTCACATTAATGTATGGTTTTCTTAAATTGCTGATTTTCTAGGTCACATTAATGTATGGTTTTCTTAAATTGCTGATTTTCTAGGTCACATTAATGTATGGTTTTCTTAAATTGCTGATTTTCTAGGTCACATTAATGTATGGTTTTCTTAAATTGCTGATTTTCTAGGTCACATTAATGTATGGTTTTCTTAAATTGCTGATTTTCTAGGTCACATTAATGTATGGTTTTCTTAAATAGCTGATTTTCTAGGTCACATTAATGTATGGTTTTCTTAAATTGCTGATTTTCTAGGTCACATTAATGTATGGTTTTCTTAAAATGCTGATTTTCTAGGTCACATTAATGTATGGTTTTCTTAAATTGCTGATTTTCTAGGTCACATTAATGTATGGTTTTCTTAAATTGCTGATTTTCTAGGTCACATTAATGTATGGTTTTCTTAAATTGCTGATTTTCTAGGTCACATTAATGTATGGTTTTCTTAAAATGCTGATTTTCTAGGTCACATTAATGTATGGTTTTCTTAAATAGCTGATTTTCTAGGTCACATTAATGTATGGTTTTCTTAAATTGCTGATTTTCTAGGTCACATTAATGTATGGTTTTCTTAAATTGCTGATTTTCTAGGTCACATTAATGTATGGTTTTCTTAAATTGCTGATTTTCTAGGTCACATTAATGTATGGTTTTCTTAAATAGCTGATTTTCTAGGTCACATTAATGTATGGTTTTCTTAAATTGCTGATTTTCTAGGTCACATTAATGTATGGTTTTCTTAAATTGCTGATTTTCTTGGTCACATTAATGTATGGTTTTCTTAAATAGCTGATTTTCTAGGTCACATTAATGTATGGTTTTCTTAAATTGCTGATTTTCTAGGTCACATTAATGTATGGTTTTCTTAAAATGCTGATTTTCTAGGTCACATTAATGTATGGTTTTCTTAAATTGCTGATTTTCTAGGTCACATTAATGTATGGTTTTCTTAAATTGCTGATTTTCTAGGTCACATTAATGTATGGTTTTCTTAAATAGCTGATTTTCTAGGTCACATTAATGTATGGTTTTCTTAAATTGCTGATTTTCTAGGTCACATTAATGTATGGTTTTCTTAAATAGCTGATTTTCTAGGTCACATTAATGTATGGTTTTCTTAAATTGCTGATTTTCTAGGTCACATTAATGTATGGTTTTCTTAAATTGCTGATTTTCTAGGTCACATTAATGTATGGTTTTCTTAAATAGCTGATTTTCTAGGTCACATTAATGTATGGTTTTCTTAAATTGCTGATTTTCTAGGTCACATTAATGTATGGTTTTCTTAAATTGCTGATTTTCTAGGTCACATTAATGTATGGTTTTCTTAAATTGCTGATTTTCTAGGTCACATTAATGTATGGTTTTCTTAAATTGCTGATTTTCTAGGTCACATTAATGTATGGTTTTCTTAAATTGCTGATTTTCTAGGTCACATTAATGTATGGTTTTCTTAAATTGCTGATTTTCTAGGTCACATTAATGTATGGTTTTCTTAAATTGCTGATTTTCTAGGTCACATTAATGTATGGTTTTCTTAAATTGCTGATTTTCTAGGTCACATTAATGTATGGTTTTCTTAAATTGCTGATTTTCTAGGTCACATTAATGTATGGTTTTCTTAAATTGCTGATTTTCTAGGTCACATTAATGTATGGTTTTCTTAAATTGCTGATTTTCTAGGTCACATTAATGTATGGTTTTCTTAAATTGCTGATTTTCTAGGTCACATTAATGTATGGTTTTCTTAAATTGCTGATTTTCTAGGTCACATTAATGTATGGTTTTCTTAAATTGCTGATTTTCTAGGTCACATTAATGTATGGTTTTCTTAAATTGCTGATTTTCTAGGTTACATTAATGTATGGTTTTCTTAAATTGCTGATTTTTTAGGTCACATTAATGTATGGTTTTCTTAAATAGCTGATTTTCTAGGTCACATTAATGTATGGTTTTCTTAAATTGCTGATTTTCTAGGTCACATTAATGTATGGTTTTCTTAAAATGCTGATTTTCTAGGTCACATTAATGTATGGTTTTCTTAAATTGCTGATTTTCTAGGTCACATTAATGTATGGTTTTCTTAAATTGCTGATTTTCTAGGTCACATTAATGTATGGTTTTCTTAAATTGCTGATTTTCTAGGTCACATTAATGTATGGTTTTCTTAAATAGCTGATTTTCTAGGTCACATTAATGTATGGTTTTCTTAAATTGCTGATTTTCTAGGTCACATTAATGTATGGTTTTCTTAAAATGCTGATTTTCTAGGTCACATTAATGTATGGTTTTCTTAAATTGCTGATTTTCTAGGTCACATTAATGTATGGTTTTCTTAAATTGCTGATTTTCTAGGTCACATTAATGTATGGTTTTCTTAAATTGCTGATTTTCTAGGTCACATTAATGTATGGTTTTCTTAAATTGCTGATTTTCTAGGTCACATTAATGTATGGTTTTCTTAAATTGCTGATTTTCTAGGTCACATTAATGTATGGTTTTCTTAAATAGCTGATTTTCTAGGTCACATTAATGTATGGTTTTCTTAAATTGCTGATTTTCTAGGTCACATTAATGTATGGTTTTCTTAAAATGCTGATTTTCTAGGTCACATTAATGTATGGTTTTCTTAAATTGCTGATTTTCTAGGTCACATTAATGTATGGTTTTCTTAAATTGCTGATTTTCTAGGTCACATTAATGTATGGTTTTCTTAAATTGCTGATTTTCTAGGTCACATTAATGTATGGTTTTCTTAAATAGCTGATTTTCTAGGTCACATTAATGTATGGTTTTCTTAAATTGCTGATTTTCTAGGTCACATTAATGTATGGTTTTCTTAAAATGCTGATTTTCTAGGTCACATTAATGTATGGTTTTCTTAAATTGCTGATTTTCTAGGTCACATTAATGTATGGTTTTCTTAAATTGCTGATTTTCTAGGTCACATTAATGTATGGTTTTCTTAAATAGCTGATTTTCTAGGTCACATTAATGTATGGTTTTCTTAAATTGCTGATTTTCTAGGTCACATTAATGTATGGTTTTCTTAAATTGCTGATTTTCTTGGTCACATTAATGTATGGTTTTCTTAAATAGCTGATTTTCTAGGTCACATTAATGTATGGTTTTCTTAAATTGCTGATTTTCTAGGTCACATTAATGTATGGTTTTCTTAAAATGCTGATTTTCTAGGTCACATTAATGTATGGTTTTCTTAAATTGCTGATTTTCTAGGTCACATTAATGTATGGTTTTCTTAAATTGCTGATTTTCTAGGTCACATTAATGTATGGTTTTCTTAAATTGCTGATTTTCTAGGTCACATTAATGTATGGTTTTCTTAAATTGCTGATTTTCTAGGTCACATTAATGTATGGTTTTCTTAAATAGCTGATTTTCTAGGTCACATTAATGTATGGTTTTCTTAAATTGCTGATTTTCTAGGTCACATTAATGTATGGTTTTCTTAAATTGCTGATTTTCTAGGTCACATTAATGTATGGTTTTCTTAAATAGCTGATTTTCTAGGTCACATTAATGTATGGTTTTCTTAAATTGCTGATTTTCTAGGTCACATTAATGTATGGTTTTCTTAAATTGCTGATTTTCTAGGTCACATTAATGTATGGTTTTCTTAAATAGCTGATTTTCTAGGTCACATTAATGTATGGTTTTCTTAAATTGCTGATTTTCTAGGTCACATTAATGTATGGTTTTCTTAAATTGCTGATTTTCTAGGTCACATTAATGTATGGTTTTCTTAAATTGCTGATTTTCTAGGTCACATTAATGTATGGTTTTCTTAAATAGCTGATTTTCTAGGTCACATTAATGTATGGTTTTCTTAAATTGCTGATTTTCTAGGTCACATTAATGTATGGTTTTCTTAAAATGCTGATTTTCTAGGTCACATTAATGTATGGTTTTCTTAAATAGCTGATTTTCTAGGTCACATTAATGTATGGTTTTCTTAAATTGCTGATTTTCTAGGTCACATTAATGTATGGTTTTCTTAAATAGCTGATTTTCTAAGTCACATTAATGTATGGTTTTCTTAAATTGCTGATTTTCTAGGTCACATTAATGTATGGTTTTCTTAAATTGCTGATTTTCTAGGTCACATTAATGTATGGTTTTCTTAAATAGCTGATTTTCTAGGTCACATTAATGTATGGTTTTCTTAAATTGCTGATTTTCTAGGTCACATTAATGTATGGTTTTCTTAAATTGCTGATTTTCTAGGTCACATTAATGTATGGTTTTCTTAAATTGCTGATTTTCTAGGTCACATTAATGTATGGTTTTCTTAAATTGCTGATTTTCTAGGTCACATTAATGTATGGTTTTCTTAAATTGCTGATTTTCTAGGTCACATTAATGTATGGTTTTCTTAAATTGCTGATTTTCTAGGTCACATTAATGTATGGTTTTCTTAAATAGCTGATTTTCTAGGTCACATTAATGTATGGTTTTCTTAAATTGCTGATTTTCTAGGTCACATTAATGTATGGTTTTCTTAAATAGCTGATTTTCTAGGTCACATTAATGTATGGTTTTCTTAAATTGCTGATTTTCTAGGTCACATTAATGTATGGTTTTCTTAAATTGCTGATTTTCTAGGTCACATTAATGTATGGTTTTCTTAAATAGCTGATTTTCTAGGTCACATTAATGTATGGTTTTCTTAAATTGCTGATTTTCTAGGTCACATTAATGTATGGTTTTCTTAAATTGCTGATTTTCTTGGTCACATTAATGTATGGTTTTCTTAAATAGCTGATTTTCTAGGTCACATTAATGTATGGTTTTCTTAAATTGCTGATTTTCTAGGTCACATTAATGTATGGTTTTCTTAAAATGCTGATTTTCTAGGTCACATTAATGTATGGTTTTCTTAAATTGCTGATTTTCTAGGTCACATTAATGTATGATTTTCTTAAATTGCTGATTTTCTAGGTCACATTAATGTATGGTTTTCTTAAATAGCTGATTTTCTAGGTCACATTAATGTATGGTTTTCTTAAATTGCTGATTTTCTAGGTCACATTAATGTATGGTTTTCTTAAATTGCTGATTTTCTTGGTCACATTAATGTATGGTTTTCTTAAATAGCTGATTTTCTAGGTCACATTAATGTATGGTTTTCTTAAATTGCTGATTTTCTAGGTCACATTAATGTATGGTTTTCTTAAATTGCTGATCTTCTAGGTCACATTAATGTATGGTTTTCTTAAATTGCTGATTTGCTAGCTTATTAAAAAATGCTTTTCCCTATCGCTGATTTTTGTAGCTCATATTAATAAATTGCTTCCCCAAAATGCTGAGAAGTTCTTTGGAAAAATCAATAAAGTAAAGACAAAAAAATTAAGCTGCCAAATGTTAACCAAAAAAATGTTCATATATATGTAGCTGAATGCAGAAGGATGTTTCCATTAATTTAGATCACAAGAAAGTGACATAATTATTTTGTACACGATTGCACTGTAACTAAACACACTGACTGCACTGTAACTCATCACATTGACTGCACTGTAACTCAACAGATTGACTCCACTGTAACTTAAAACATTGACTGTACTGTAACTAAACACATTGACTGCACTGTAACTTAACACATTGACTGTACTGTAACTTAACACATTGACTGTAATGTAACTAAACACATTGACTGCTCTGTAACTCAACACATTGATTTATACATTGAAGTCCATCTTTCTCTCACCGCCAGGTACAATAACTGTCCTATATTTTATCCAACATTTTGTCGAGGATCCAAGTTATTTGATGGTTATATACAACCCATATTTATTGATATGCATTGATGGGTATTGGTGGGTATTGGTGGGTATTGTTGGGTATTTGTGGGTGTTCATGGGTATTGGTGGGTTTTTATGGGTATTGATGTGTTTTGGTGGGCATTAATGGGTAATTGTTAGTATTGGTGAGTATTTGTGGGTATTGATGGGTATTGTTGGGTATTGATGGGTATTGTTGGGTATTGATGGGTATTGTTGGGTATTGATTGGCTTCTGTCTTGGCAACATTACTCGTAACAAATTTATCATCATTCCAAAACCAAAGGTATTCTCCTTTATGGGAACAACACCAGGGTGACCATTCGTTTGACCAGGACAGTTTTGGTTTCCTGACCTTTGACCTGGTTTGCCCTGAGATGAAACCAGTACATTTTAATGACTACACACGATTTTTTAATATTTTATTTATCATAAGATCGAGGACATCTGACATTCAGGCATAGATGACACAACTAAAAGAATCAATAATTTATAAACATTAACATCTCGAAATATTGTTGTTAAAGAACTCCTTACCGTGCTCTCAGTGTAATGATAAATACACATGTAATGATAAATACACATGTAATGACAAATACACATGTAATGACAAATACACATGTGATGACAAACACACATGCAATGATAAATACACATGTGAAGACAAATACACATGCAATGATAAATACACATGTAATGACAAATACAAATGTAATGATAAATACCCATGTAATTGTAACTTTTGGCAAATCACCTGATTGTACCATAGTTAACTCAAACGAAGTGGCTATTCGCACCCGGGTGTCAGAAGTGAGAGGTTGGGATACAAAAATTAGTTAAAATATTATTCTTGGGTTTGTAAGACAAAATGAGGTATCAAATGAAAGATAATTGAGTGGACTATGTTTGTAAACTTACTTCTTTAGTTTAACTAAAATTAACTACCACAAATGACATCCGAATGGGATTTAGTCTAAAGGGACCCGGGTCCGAATAGCGGCTCTGCGTACCCGGGTCCCTTTAGAATAAATCCCATTCGCGCCATGATTTTTTTTGAAAACAGCTAATAATAATTCTTTCTTAACAGCAAGTTGACTTTTACGTTTAAAATAACCCGACCAAACCTCTGAATTCAATGACTCTTAAATTAAAACATTAGAACCACTGTCCATTCACTTCAGGCTTGCCGCCCCCGTGCCCCCCACCTCCCGAAAAGAAATCAACTTCCGGTAAAAAGCTATGGCGACTTCATCTTGAGTTCCTCGTCCAGATGACAGCTGAAAAGATATCCAGATTTCCAGAAGTTCTAGTCCACGTTGTTCAGACGACAAAGCCGAGGTCCAATCCATTTTAGCTTGTTTTCTTCCTCAAAAGAATGTTTGCATTTTTTTAAATGTTTGATTGAGGTGCTTTTTGTTAAATAAACTTTAGCTCCAAAATACAACCAACTCGATCTGCTTTAGCTCCGATATACAACCAACCAGCTCTGCTTAAGCTCGATATACAACCAACCAGCTCTGCTTTAGCTCCGATATACAACCAACCAGCTATTCTTTAGCTCCGATATACAACCAACCAGCTATTCTTTAGCTCCGATATACAACCAACCAGCTCTGCTTTAGCTCCGATATACAACCAACCAGCTATTCTTTAGCTCCGATATACAACCAACCAGCTCTGCTTTAGCTCCGATATACAACCAACCAGCTATTCTTTAGCTCCGATATACAACCAACCAGCTCTGCTTTAGCTCCGATATACAACCAACCAGACTCAATCTCTGCTTCTGATGTCTGGTGCCATATGTTCAGTTTTAAATGTCAAGTGTCACATGTCAAGTGTCACATGTCAAGTGTCACATGTCTAGTGCTATATGTCTAGTGTCACGTGTCTAGTGTCACTTATCTAATGTCACATGCCTAGTGTCACATGTCCAGTTTCACATGTCTAGTGTCATATGTCTAGTGCCATATGTTAGTGTCATATGCTAGTGCCACATGCTAGTGTCATATGTCAGTGTCATATGTCAGTGTCGTATGTCAGTGTCATATGTCAGTGTCATATGTCAGTGTCATATGTCAGTGTCATATGTCAGTGTCATATGTCAGTGTCATATGTCAGTGTCATATGTCAGTGTCATATGTCAGTGTCATATGTCAGTGTCATATGGCTAGTGTCAGACATACTACCACGACAAAGCCGTCATTGTAAAACGTAAACTGAGAAGAATATAATTTACGCTAAATCAAACTTTGACTTTCTTTGCTAAACCCGGGAATGTGAATATAATGTCATGGCAGCCCATAATGTCATGGCAGCCCCTAATGTCATGGCAGCCCCTAATGTCATGGCAGCCCATAATGTCATGGCAGCCCCTAATGTCATGGCAGCCCCTAATGTCATGGCAGCCCCTAATGTCATGGCAGCCCATAATGTCATGGCAGCCCCTAATGTCATGGCAGCCTATAATGTCATGGCAGCCCCTAATGTCATGGCAGCCCATAATGTCATGGCAGCCCCTAATGTCATGGCAGCCCCTAATGTCATGGCAGCCCATAACGTCATGGCAGCCCCTAATGTCATGGCAGCCCCTAATGTCATGGCAGCCCATAATGTCATGGCAGCCCCTAATGTCATGGCAGCCCATAATGTCATGGTAGCCCATAATGTCATGGCAGCCCATAACGTCATGGCAGCCCCTAATGTCATGGCAGCACATAATGTCATGGCAGCCCCTAATGTCATGGCAGCCCATAACGTCATGGCAGCCCCTAATGTCATGGCAGACCATAATGTCATGGCAGCCCCTAATGTTATGGCAGCCCATAATGTCATGGCAGCCCCTAATGTTATGGCAGCCCATAATGTCATGGCAGCACATAATGTCATGGCAGCCCATAATGGCATGGCAGCACATAATGTCATGGCAGCCCATAATGTCATGGCAGCCCCTAATGTCATGGCAGCCCCTAATGTCATGGCAGCCCATAATGTCATGGCAGCCCCTAATGTCATGGCAGCCCATTAGGCTACATTAAATAAATCTTAAAATCTTATGAAATAATAACTTTATGAAGAAAAACGTACTTTTAATTTATATTGAAGTAACACGAAATAACACACTGAAATAACACATTGAAATAACACATGGAAATAACACATTGAAATAAAACACTGAAATAACACATTGAAATAACAAACTGAAATAACACACTGAAATAACACATCGAAATAAAAGAACATGTGAGAACCTTAAGAGGCATGAATAGATTCAGCTACGTGTGATCGATCTGTCAACTAGTTTATTTGTCTACCTGCTCGCTATCACTTCATTTTTTTTCTACCGATCATTCTTATTATCTGAGTCATTGTGCTACTGATATAGTGGGTGCCCTTTTCATGACTCTCAAGAGTAGTCTAGAGTGCGCAGAGAGTTGTTCCCCTTGTTTGACGCTCCACTTATTGACTGCCACTGATATCGTCACTGATATTGCCACGAAGGGTTTGACCCGAGTCTATGGGATATGAGACACTTTCCCCGAGTCTAGGGGATATGAGACACTTTCCTCGAGTTGACATTGTCCGGTGCTTGGCGAGGATAATAATTAACCCTTGGATGCCAGATAGAACAGACTGCCCACCATGACTACGTACGGAGAGAATAATTAACCCTTGGATGCCAGATAGCACACACTGTAAACCATGACTAAGTACAGAGAGAATAATTAACCCTTGGATGCCAGATAACACAGACTGCCCACCATGACTACGAACAAGGAGAATAATTAATCCTTGGATGCCAGATAGCACAGACTGCCCACCATGACTACGTACAAGGAGAATAATTAACCCTCGGATGCCAGATAGCACAGACTGCCCATCATGACTACGTACAGTGAGAATAATTAACCCTTGGATGCCAGATAGCACAGACTGCCCACCATGCCTACGTACAGAGAGAATAATTAACCCTTGAATGCTAGATAGCACAGACTGCCCACCATGACTACGTACAGAGAGAATAACTAACCCTTGGATGCCAGATATCACAGACTGCCCACCCTGACTACGTACAGAGAGAATAACTAACCCTTGGATGCCAGATATCACAGACTGCCCACCCTGACTAAATACAGAGAGAATAATTAACTCTTGGATGCCAGCACAGACTGCCGACCATGACTACGTACAGAGAGAATAATTAACCCTTGGATACAAGATAGCACAGACTGTACACCATGACTACGTACAGAGAGAATGATTAACCCTTGGATACCAGATAGCACAGACTGCCCACCATGACTAGGTAAAGAGATAATAATTAACCCTTGGATGCCAGATAACACAGACTGCCCACCATGACTACGTTTACACATCGACTGAAAATAGTGGTGAGGAAGTATGAGAATATATGAATAAATCTAATTTATTGTTTTCAACAACTTTTGGAAGTTTACGATGGTATGTTAAATGATTGTATAAAGCTGTATGTTAAATGATGGTAGTGAGCTGTATGTTAAATGATGGTAGTGAGCTGTATGTTAAATGATGGTAGTGAGCTGTATGTTAAATGATGGTAATGAGCTGTATGTTAAATGATGGTAATGAGCTGTATGTTAAATGATGGTAGTGAGCTGTATGTTAAATGATGGTAGTGAGCTGTATGTAATATGATAGCAGCGAGAAGTATGTTAAATGATGGCAGTGAGATGTATGTTAAATGATGGTAGTGAGAAGTATGTTAAATGATGGTAGTGAGATGTATGTTAAATGATAGCAGTGAGAAGTATGTTAAATGATGGCAGTGAGAAGTATGTTAAATGATGGCAGTGAGATGTAATTTAAATAATGGGAGTGAGATGATTGTTCAATTTCCCATTAGATGGCTGAGTTCTACCTGTTAAATACCCCATTAGATGACTGAGTTCTATTGTTCAATACGCCATTAGATGGCTGAGTTCTATTGTTCAATACCACATTAGATGGCTGAGTTCTATTGTTCAATACGCCATGAGATGGTTGAGTGCTACTGTTCAATACCCCATTAAATGGCTAAGTTCTAATGTTCAATACCCCATTAGATGGCTGAGTTCTATTGTTCAATACCCCATTAGATGGCTGAGTTTTATTGTTCAATACCCCATTAAATGGCTAAGTTCTATTGTTCAATACCCCATTAGATGGCTGAGTTCTATTGTTCGTTACCCCATCAAGCAAACAAAAATGTTTGCAGATCTGTTTCTCGTTTAAAGAATCCACTTCCGGTTGTATGCTTTGAAATAATTAGATATAATTAGTTGTTATAAATCATAAAGCTATCAATGAAATAGTTTAATATGTTTTTAGTTTAAGTTGACATGTTTAATTAGAATCCTATTGTAGGCTCTTACCCCAACATGACGTCATAAATGTCTCAACGATTTGTTTAATCAAAGAACACAGCAGACCGGTCCTCCGGCTGTCTTGATCTTATAAGCCCAGTCCACGGAACTTGGCCAAACAAGGCAATTATCTCACTACGGCAATTGACCACTTTTATCAACATCTTAAATCAAGGAGTCCCTAATGATTTGCCTGGTTCCCTAATGGTTTGCATAGGTCCCTAATGGTTTACCAGAAGAAATGGAGACACTGACGGTGAAAATAGATGTAAAAATTTGGTTTGCCTGGGTCTCTAAAGGTTTGCATGTCCCTAATGGTTTGCCTGATCCGTAAAGGTTTGCATGGATCCCTAATGGTTTGCTTGAAAAAAAGACGGTGCTAAAGGTTGCAATACATGTAAAAACGGTTTGCTATCGTCTTGTAAAGCACTCTTTAAAAGATTCATATTGAAAATATTGATCTGTTAAGAAAACAAATTTCAATATTGTTAGGCTAATGGATTGTACATATGTGAGTTCACATCTTTTCATTGGTTGCTTCAATATACAAACTCTTTCCAATAAATAGACATCTTTTTTATACTTTAAAGAAATTGTTTGCAAATAAATATGACTTGTCACGTGTTCGATCGTCTCAGTAATCCAAAGGTCTTAAGTCTCAGTAATCAAAGGTTTAAAGTCTCAATAATCCAAAGATTTAAAGTCTCAGTAATCCAAAGGTTTAAAGTCTCAGTAATCCAAAGGTTTAATGTCTCAGTAATCCAAAGGTTTAATGTCTCAGTAATCCAAAGGTTTAATGTCTCAGTAATCCAAAGGTTTAAAGTCTCAGTAATCCAAAGGTTTAATGTCTCAGTAATCCAAAGGTTTAAAGTCTCAGTAATCCAAAGGTTTAATGTCTCAGTAATTCAAAGGTTTAAAGTCTCAGTAATCCAAAGGTTTAATGTCTCAGTAATCACAAGATTTACGACGTTACCAATATTTCTCTGGTGCAGGAATTAATGAATTGGGAGACATACAATTTTTCTCTCTATTTGTTTATCCATTGAAACACTTCAACACTTAGATTGACAGAGAATTTTAGCTGACGACATGATACGGTACAACATAGTGCGGATGGGGGTGGTTAGGGGGAGCCTGGAAGTAGGAGCTGGGGACAAGGGTTAACGTGGTTTTATGGAAGCACCTTTAGATAGACACAGAATAGGAATACAAGGGTTAACGTTGTTTTATAGAAGCACCTATAGATAGACACAGAATAGGAGGACAAGGGTTAACGTTGTTTTATAGAAGCACCTATAGATAGACAGCAAAGGCTCGGCTCTACTATTCGATGAAAAAAAAAGGGGGGTGTGGGAGGAGGGAGTAAGTCATATCCAAATTGTATTAGCATAAATTGACCAGATAATTGTGAATATTGAGTAGACCGTTGTAGATGGCGTCATAGAAAAGTCATGACTGGATAAGTCGCACTGCAGTTAGTCACGTAGTTCGTCTAAATGTAAAGATAATGACGATGAATTCAATGTTGGACTCAAATATCAACGATGAAAAGCAGCAATAATTGTTAACATTGTTTTTCATCGACTTTATTCAGCCAGTGGCGTAGGAAGAGGGGGTGAGCTGAGAGGTCTGTCCACCCCGTTCAGAAATTTTCTTTTTTTTTATATGGAGGGGCGGCATTTTGGAGATACGGGGGGGGGGGGGGCGGAATTTTCGAGATATGGAGGGGCGGCATTTTGGAGATACGGAGGGGCGGAATTTTCGACATACGGAGGGGCGGCATTTTCGAGATATGGAGGGGCGGAATTTTCGAGATACGGAGGGGCGGAATTTTTGAGATATGGAGGGGCGGCATTTTCGAGATATGAAGGGGCGGCATTTTCGAGATATGAAGGGGCGGCATTTTCGACATATGAAGGGAGGGCCATGAACAGGAGGGCCATGAACAAGAGGGCTGTGAACTAGGGGGCCATGAACAGGACGGCCATGAACAGGAGGACCGTGAACAGGAGGGCCGTGAACAGGAGGGGCGTGAACAGGGGGGCCGTGAACAAGAGGACCGTAAACAGGAGGGCCGTAAACAGGTTTTCTAGGCTCTAACAACGAAAATATTCCATTTATAAATAAATAATCCTTCTTCGCGGAAATGCACTTATCACGGTAGACTCAGCAACTGATTTACTGCGATACTGTATGTATATTTGAAAGACCTACTTGTTATTGCGGACCTACACTTCGATACTGTATGTATATTTGAAAGACCTACTTGTTATTGCGGACCTACACTTCGATACTGTATGTATATTTGAAAGACCTACTTGTTATTGCGGACCTACACTTCCATACTGTATGTATATTTGAAAGACCTACTTGTTATTGCGGACCTACACTTCGATACTGTATGTATATTTGAAAGACCTACTTGTTATTGCGGACCTACACTTCGATACTGTATGTATATTTGAAAGACCTACTTGTTATTGCGGACCTACACTTCCATACTGTATGTATATTTGAAAGACCTACTTGTTATTGCGGACCTACACTTCCATACTGTATGTATATTTGAAAGACCTACTTGTTATTGCGGTCCTACATTTCATAGGTCCTAATTTATCTCCATACAAAACTTGACAAATTTAACATTCAGAGCAGTCGATTTAGAATGTCTTTGAAGGTAAAGCTAGAAAAAGAGTACACTAGATGCTAATTACAAGATTTTAACCCTTAACCAAATGGCCTAGATAACCCCCTAGCCATTGGATCTACCAGGTCCCCTCTTCCAGGTCCCCTCTGCCAGGTCCCCTCTACCGGGTCCCCTCTACCGGGTCCCCTCTACCAGGTCCCCTCTACCAGGTCCCCACTGGCTTCCTTTTCTCAAGCTATATTTCTCTCCCTTTATTGACTCGAGTTATTTTATCAAAATCCGTCTTGCAAACGTTAACTGAAATCTCCTCGACTTCATCCCCATAATACGCCCCTCACCCCCACCCATCAGTCCGCCCCCTCACCCCACCCACACCTCCCCTCCGCCTCAGACGATGTGACGTGTGGCGTTTGTAGTCTGTCAGTTGCACGTGCTTTGATTCTGTTGACTCACGACTTGTCCAAGACATTTGTGGAAGGTGAGGGGGGGGGGGGGGGAGATCATCGGGCAATACTAACAGGCGCGTTCCCGCCAGGCCTACGACATTCTATCCAGAGGGTCATGGTTCATGGGTCATGGCGCTCAAAAAAATCGAGAAGCTTGTTTTGTCTACTTTCATCTCTACGTGCACATTGGAGATTTGGCGAAAAGGTTTTCACTTCACTTATCTAAGGAGTCTCAGCAACAACTTTATGGCTTTCTCCAGGGCATTGTTCGCTTAGCAACAACTTTATGGCTTTCTCCAGGGCATTGTTCGCTTAGCAACAACTTTATGGCTTTCTCCAGGGCATTGTTCGTCTAAGCAACAACTTTATGGCTTTCTCCAGGGCATTGTTCGCTTAGCAACAACTTTATGGCTTTCTCCAGGGCATTGTTCGCTTAGCAACAACTTTATGGCTTTCTCCAGGGCATTGTTCGCTTAGCAACAACTTTATGGCTTTCTCCAGGGCATTGTTCGCTTAGCAACAACTTTATGGCTTTCTCCAGGGCATTGTTCGTCTTAGCAACAACTTTATGGCTTTCTCCAGGTCATTGTTCGTCTTAGCAACAACTTAATGGCTTTCTCCAGGGCATTGTTCGCTTAGCAACAACTTTATGGCTTTCTCCAGGGCATTGTTCGCTTAGCAACAACTTTATGGCTTTCTCCAGGTCATTGTTCGTCTTAGCAACAACTTTATGGCTTTCTCCAGGGCAGTGTTCGTCTTACCAACTCCACATCTTTATTTCTTTCTCGAGGGAATTGTTCGTCTTATCGACTCAACATCTTTGAATGTTATAGCTTAAAGCTAAACTCTTCCACAGATTACTGTTGAATGTAGTATGTTATAGTTAAACTCTCACATAGAATTATGTTGAATGTTGTAAGTTATAGCTGAACTCTCACATATAATTATGTTGAATGTTGTAAGTTATAGCTGAACTCTCACATATAATTATGTTGAATGTAGTATGTTATAGCTGAACTCTCACATATAATTATGTTGAATGTTGTAAGTTATAGCTGAACTCTCACATAGAATACTGTTGAATGTTGTTATTGCTAAACTCTTACATAGATTACTGTTGAATGTTGTAAGTTATAGCTAAACTCTCGCATAGAATACTGTTGAATGTTGTAAGTTATAGCTAAACTCTTACATAGAATACTGTTGAATGTTGTAAGTTATAGCTAAACTCTTACATATAATACTGTTGAATGTTGTAAGTTATAGCTAAACTCTCACATAGAATTATGTTGAATGTTGTAAGTTATAGCTATACTCTTAAATAGAATACTGTTGAATGTTGTAAGTTATAGGTAAACTCTTACATAGATTACTGTTGAATGTTGTAAGTTACTCTTCTTTAATAAATAAAATATTTTCTTCGAAAAAACCCCCCACCTCAATCTCCTTCCCGACATTTTGTTTTGACCGATTGAACACAGACAAGCAGTACCAGAACTTATTACCATAAATTTCACGGCTCCAGTTTGAGAGGTTTATCTGAAACCAGCGATGAATTTCATTCCGGTCACGGAATTGTGCAACAAATTTAAGTTGTTTTCCCGATATTCGATTACCGCAAATTTAAGTAGTTTTTCCTATATTCGATTACATCAATGTGATGGCTTGTAACTCCAACGTTACCATGTTGAATCAAGTTGTTCAACGAATTGGTTACAAGTCCGAATATCAAAAGACTGACACAATTTCAAAAGACTGACATGCTTTCAAAAGACTGACATGCTTTCAAAAGACTGACATGCTGTCAGAGCAATTGATACACATGGGAGCAGTTGTTGTGCGTAGGAGCAGTGCGCGACACATAAGAGCTGAGAGTTACAATTAAGAGCAGTGAGCCACATGAAAAAACAGGTAGCCACTTGATAAGAGCAGTGTGCCGCGCGATAAGAGCAGTGAGCCACATGAAAAAACAGGGAGCCACTCGATAAGAGCAGTGTGCCGCGCGATAAGAGTAGTGAGCCGCGCGATAAGAGCAGTGAGCCTCGCCATAAGAGCAGTGAGCCACTCGATAAGAGCAGTGAACATCGCGATAAGAGCAGTGTTGACACATGTTTGCTGGCATAGAGCTACAAACAGTTCCCAGAGCTGAGGTTAGTCAAAGCTTCTTAAAATGCTCAGAATGTCCAAGCACTGACTCTTAAGTAATAACACTAGAGTAATAAATATTACAGCAATAACTTTCGCAGTAACATTAGAGTCATCAAATCTACACGTGAAAATATCATAGTAACATTATAGTAACACATTCTACGCCTGAAAATATCATAGTAACATTATAGTAACACATTCTACACGTGAAAATATCATAGTAACATTATAGTAACACATTCTACACCTGAAAATATCATAGTAACATTATAGTAACACATTCTACACCTGAAAATATCATAGTAACATTATAGTAACTCATTCTACACCTGAAAATATCATACTAACATTATAGTAACACATTCTACACCTGAAAATATCATAGTAACATTATAGTAACACATTCTACACCTGAAAATATCATAGTAACATTATAGTAACACATTCTACACCTGAAAATATCATAGTAACATTATAGTAACACATTCTACACCTGAAAATATCATAGTAACATTATAGTAACACATTCTACACCTGAAAATATCATAGTAACATTATAGTAACACATTCTACACCTGAAAATATCATAGTAACATTATAGTAACTCATTCTACACCTGAAAATATCATACTAACATTATAGTAACACATTCTACACCTGAAAATATCATAGTAACCTTAAAGTAACACATTCTACACCTGAAAATATCATAGTAACATTATAGTAACACATTCTACACCTGAAAATATCATAGTAACATTATAGTAACACATTCTACACCTGAAAATATCATAGTAACATTATAGTAACACATTCTACACCTGAAAATATCATAGTAACATTATAGTAACACATTCTACACCTGAAAATATCATAGTAACATTATAGTAACACATTCTACACCTGAAAATATCATAGTAACATTATAGTAACACATTCTACAACTGAAACACTGAACTTCTTCATTATTTTATTTATCATTGTGTTATCATTCGGTTACGAATGCTACATAACAATCGTAGGTTTACATAACAATCATGGGTTTAGAAAACAATCATGGGTATGGAATGTTTGATTGTAAATTGTGACTAGTTCATGGCTTGATCTAATGGTAACACGACGAGATGGAATGTTTGATTGTAAACTGTGACTAGTTCATGGCTTGATCTAATGGTAACACGACGAGATGGAATGTTTGATTGTAAATTGTGACTAGTTCATGGCTTGATCTAATGGTAACACGACTAGATGGAATGTTTGATTGTAAATTGTGACTAGTTCATGGCTTGATCTAATGGTAACACGACGAGATGGAATGTTACCAATATAAAGAACATATTGCAGTTCAATAGTTTTGAATATAGATGTATGTCATTTGGCGTAATTGAAATAACTTGATGTCGACTTTGGAACACAAGAATTGCCCTGACTTATGATAGTTGTTTAATGAAATTGATACGTGTTTGACTAAATATGTAAGAAACATTCTGTCTTTAAGTTTGAGAGAAGAAGCCGAGACTCAGAAGAATACATTTTCCAGGTCTCATCCAAATTTACATAATTATAAATATCCTATTCCACTATTTTCTACCATATGTACACAATAATCACTAGCAGTATCTCTTATGTTTGATAGTTGTACACAATAATCACTAGCAGTATCTCTTATGTTTGATAGTTGTACACAATAATCACTAGCAGTATCTCTTATGTTTGATAGTTGTACACAATAATCACTAGCAGTATCTCTTATGTTTGATAGTTGTACACAATAATCACTAGCAGTATCTCTTATGTTTGATAGTTGTACACAATAATCACTAGCAGTATCTCTTATGTTTGATAGTTGTACACAATAATCACTAGCAGTATCTCTTATGTTTGATAGTTGTACACAATAATCACTAGCAGTATCTCTTATGTTTGATAGTTGTACACTATAATCACCGACAGTATCACTTGTGTTTGATATCTGTAAACAATAATCACAAACAGTTTCTCTTGTCATTACCAGTTGCACACAATAATAAATATGTTTTCCCTAATAGAAACACAACACTACAACTGCCTAAACATCGTTGCCTAAACATACACACATCACTACAACTGCCTAAACATCGTTGCCCTAAACATACACACATCACTACAACTGCCTAAACATCGTTGCCCTAAACATACACACATCACTACAACTGCCTAAACATCGTTGCCCTAAACATACACACAACACTACAACTGCCTAAACATCGTTGCCCTAAACATACACACATCACTACAACTGCCTAAACATCGTTGCCCTAAACATACACACAACACTACAACTGCCTAAACATCGTTGCCCTAAACATACACACATCACTACAACTGCCTAAACATCGTTGAACTAAACATACACACAACACTACAACTGCCTAAACATCGTTGCCTAAACATACACACAACACTACAACTGCCTAAACATCGTTGCCCTAAACATACACACATCACTACAACTGCCTAAACATCGTTGCCCTAAACATACACACAACACTACAACTGCCTAAACATCGTTGCCTAAACATACACACATCACTACAACTGCCTAAACATCGTTGCCCTAAACATACACACAACACTACAACTGCCTAAACATCGTTGCCCTAAACATACACACATCACTACAACTGCCTAAACATCGTTGAACTAAACATACACACAACACTACAACTGCCTAAACATCGTTGCCTAAACATACACACAACACTACAACTGCCTAAACATCGTTGCCCTAAACATACACACATCACTACAACTGCCTAAACATCGTTGCCCTAAACATACACACAGCACTACAACTGCCTAAACATCGTTGCCCTAAACATACACACAACACTACAACTGCCTAAACATCGTTGCCCTAAACATACACACAACCCTACAACTGCCTAAAAATCGTTGCCCTAAACATACACACATCACTACAACTGCCTAAAATTATTCCAACTGCCCAATCCTCTTATCCTGACAAAGGATAGAATATTATAATTGCCATATTCCATCATCCCTAGAACATCTTTGGGAACAATGTATATAATAAAAAAATTGAGCTCCTATAACATTTCTTCTTTATATTTTATAATTTTTATGTCCACTTTTCTTTTCTGCCACATCTTCACGCGCTGCGATTCTAAAACGAATTCCAAAAAGCCAAGAGCTGACAACTCCCTTCCCGTTCCTGGGTAGACGTTCTGAAGTTGTTCCCTCTTGAAATTTAAAATAATAAAACATCAATCGACCAGGGGGAGACAAATGTATTGAAATCAACTTGCCAACTTGTTCCCAATTCAGCTGTCGCCAGATTTCATTACGAAATTGCTCCCCCTTAATATCCAAGATGGCGCAGAGGCCCACCAAAGGGCGCTATCTCTGACATATCTCCAACTCAGACGCCACGCATAGCGATACCACTTGACCCCCCCGCCCACCCCACCCCTTTTTTACGCTCTGCCCATAAACAGGGAAAAAAACTCGTTCAAAATTCAGATGTCTGATGAATTAATGATCGTTTTCAGCCAATTTGAGCAGGGCACCGCCAAAGTCATTTCTAATCAAATTAGAAAAGAAATAAATTTTAGCTTTTGTCATTGGTAGACGCCTTGGTATAGAACGCGTTTATGCAAATTATTTGTACCCGGCACACTTATTAGCCGTTGCCGGGCTCCCTCACCGGCTGGATATGTAGTTTATATGTTCCTCACCCCCTCCATGTCTGACCTAGGGCCACCCTATGCTCATATTTCCGACGATTCTTGGCGAAATGAGACCGCAAATCTTGTGAAATTCTATTTTATTGTCTGCATTTAAACGTCTGTTCCATATCGAAGAAGTCCAAAGACGGCATTCTCATTGATGCAACGAATGGCGTATTGCAATGGACATAGCTTTGAATAGTGTGATGGTGCACACCGTACTTGTGTGCACAATCTACTTTTGGTGCACAACCTACCTGAGGTGCACAACCTACTTGTGTGTGCAAACTATTGAAGAATTAAGTTTTTATAGACACGACCTTTCATAATGGTTTTTTAAACAGTGTGTTAAAACCCAGTTGACCATCACTAGGATTCTGATTCCAGGTTACTGACCACTGTGTTAAAACCCAGTTGGCCATCACTAGGGTTCTGACTCCAGGTTACTGACCACTGTGTTAAAACCCAGTTGGCCATCACTAGGTTTCTGACTCCAGGTTACTGACCACTGTGTTAAAACCCAGTTGACCATCACAAGGATTCTGACTCCAGGTTACTGACCACTGTGTTAAAACCCAGTTGGCCACCACTAGGGTTCTGACTCCAGGTTACTGACCACTATGTTAAAACCCAGTTGACCATCACTAGGGTTCTGACTCCAGGTTACTGACCACTGTGTTAAAACAAAGTTGACCATCACTAGGGTTCTGACTCCAGGTTACTGACCACTGTGTTAAAACCCAGTTGATCATCACTAGGATTCTGACTCGAGGTTACTGACCACTGTGTTAAAACCCAGTTGACCATCACTAGGGTTCTGACTCGAAATTGCTGACCAGTGTTTTAAAACCCAGTTGACCATCACTAGGATTCTGACTCCAGGTTACTGACTGTGTTAAAACGCAGTTGACCATCACTAGGGTTCTGACTCCAAATTGCTGACCAGTGTGTTAAAACCCAGTTGGCCAACACTAGGATTCTGACTCCAGGTTACTGACCACTGTGTTAAAACCCAGTTGATCATCACTAGGATTCTTACTCCAGGTTACTGACTGTGTTAAAACCCAGTTGCCATCACTAGGGTTCTGACTCCAGGTTACTGACTGTGTTAAAACCCAGTTGACCATCACTAGGGTTCTGACTCCAGGTTACTGACCACTGTGTTAAAACCCAGTTGATCATCACTAGGATTCTGACTCCAGGTTACTGACCACTGTGTTAAAACCCAGTTGACCATCACTAGGATTCTGACTCCAGGTTACTGACTGTGTTAAAACCCAGTTGGCCATCACTAGGGTTTTGACTCCAGGTTACTGACTGTGTTAAAACCCAGTTGACCATCACTAGGGTTCCGACTCCAGGTTACTGACTGTGTTAAAACCCA
Source organism: Omphiscola glabra (assembly GCA_964017045.1). Classification (NCBI taxonomy): domain Eukaryota; kingdom Metazoa; phylum Mollusca; class Gastropoda; family Lymnaeidae; genus Omphiscola; species Omphiscola glabra. The sequence continues at coordinate 550,677 of OZ024808.1, read as the reverse complement.
GTTGACCATCACTAGGGTTCTGACTCCAGGTTACTGACTGTGTTAAAACCCAGTTGACCATCACTAGGGTTCTGACTCCAGGTTACTGACTGTGTTAAAACCCAGTTGACCATCACTAGGGTTCTGACTCCAGGTTACTGACCACTGTGTTAAAACCCAGTTGACCATCACTAGGGTTTTGACTCCAGGTTACTGACTGTGTTAAAACCCAGTTGGCCATCACTAGGGTTCTGACTCCAGGTTACTGACTGTGTTAAAACCCAGTTGGCCATCACTAGGGTTCTCACTCCAGGTAACTGACTGTGTTAAAACCCAGTTGACCATCACTAGGGTTCTGACTCCAGGTTACTGACCACTGTGTTAAAACCCAGTTGACCATCACTAGGGTTCTGACTCCAGGTTACTGACTGTGTTAAAACCCAGTTGGCCATCACTAGGGTTCTGACTCCAGGTAACTGACTGTGTTAAAACCCAGTTGACCATCACTAGGGTTCTGACTCCAGGTTACTGACCACTGTGTTAAAACCCAGTTGACCATCACTAGGGTTCTGACTCCAGGTTACTGACTGTGTTAAAACCCAGTTGGCCATCACTAGGGTTCTGACTCCAGGTAACTGACTGTGTTAAAACCCAGTTGACCATCACTAGGGTTCTGACTCCAGGTTACTGACCACTGTGTTAAAACCCAGTTGACCATCACTAGGCTTCTGACTCCAGGTTACTGACTGTGTTAAAACCCAGTTGGCCATCACTAGGGTTCTGACTCCAGGTAACTGACTGTGTTAAAACCCAGTTGACCATCACTAGGGTTCTGACTCTAGGTTACTGACCACTGTGTTAAAACCCAGTTGGCCATCACTAGGGTTCTGACTCCAGGTAACTGACTGTGTTAAAACCCAGTTGACCATCACTAGGGTTCTGACTCCAGGTTACTGACCACTGTGTTAAAACCCATTTGACCATCCCTAGGGTTCTGACTCCAGGTAACTGACTGTGTTAAAACCCAGTTGACCATCACTAGGGTTCTGACTCCAGGTTACTGACCACTGTGTTAAAACCCAGTTGACCATCACTAGGGTTCTGACTCCAGGTTGCTGACCACTGTTACTTTGGGCTGGAGAGAGAGTCCTAGATTTGGAGAGAGACCGTCCTAGAGTTTGAAAGAGAGACATAGATTGGAGAGAGAGGGACATATAGTTTAAGAGAGAGGCATAGATTTGGAGAGAGAGAGAGACGTAGATTTGGAGAGAGAGAGAGACGTAGATTTGGAGAGGGGGGATATAGTGTTTTAGAGAGATGACCCTCGATTTGGAGAGAGAGACATAGTGTGACATAGAGCTAGAGAGAGGAGCCAAGATTTGGAAAGAGAGATATAGTTTGAGAGAGAGAGACAGAGTTTGAGATAGATATAGACATAGAGTTTGAGAGTGAGGCATATATTTGGAGAGAGAGAGAGACAGAGTTTGGGAGAGATAGAGACATCTGTTTTTTCTTCGTTTGTTCGCTGAAGGAGGCTTCCTGCCGACACGTTCGTTGTTTAGTTGATTTCTTTTTTTCAGGTTTGACCATATGTTTTTTTTTACTCACTTCCTACCAATATCTCAGCAGAATAGGACAATTTCTTTATGATTTATGGGCCACGACAATTTATTTATGTGGCTTTGGCCACCAATATCTCAGCAGAATAGGACAATTTCTTTATGATTTATTGGCCACGACAATTTATTTATGTGGTTTTGGCCACCAATATCTCAATAGAATAGGACAATTTATTTGTTTGGCTAAAACTATATATATATATAAATGACCTGGCTAACACTATATCTATCTATAAATGACCTGGCTAACACTATATATATATATAAATGACCTGGCTAACACTATCTATATATATAAATGACCTGGCTAACACTATCTATATCTATAAATGACCTGGCTAACACTATCTATACCTATAAATGACCTAGTCTGACCGTAACGCAATAGAAATGAAAATATTGAAAGACTTTCGGATTTTTAAAAACAATCAGTTTTATTTTCTATTATTTTACGGAAATCGAATAAATTTAAAAGTTTAAATAAGAGAAATATTATAATATCCGAGTTTATTTTCGTAGGTAAGGGGGTTACAATCCCGCGGTTGATTTTTAATTTTTTTAAAAACTCTGGTTGGTTTGGGGGGTGGGGGGGGCGGGGGTTAAATACGATACTTTCAATTTGCCCCAGGCAGCACACCATACACCTCACAATAAATTTGATCAATAATTAACCTTCTTAGGCACATATATATCGGGGGTAGGAAATAGGATGTGTACATTTTTACGTGGATGAAACTATCTTTAAATCCAATGATATTACAGTTGATGCTATATTCTCATTTTACAATCAACCATATGTTTACCAATTTAGAAAATTAAGGGCGTTAACAAAACGTGAATAAATGTACATACGTCTGCCCATGAATATCAAAAGCCAATAATTTTACTCACTTGAAAATATAATTTTGAACAATGGAGATGGCTTCAGATTTTTTTTTTTCTTCAAAAAATTAAAAAATATTTTTCTTTTTACTTTGCGAAAAGTAAAGTGGGTGTGTATTTTTTTTTTTACAGAGACACTCAAGTCTGTTAAGACACTCAAGTCTGTTATGACGTAAAAAATGTTTGCGTGATTCTTCTTTAGATAACATAAATCTTTGTTTTACGATTTCCCGATAATGTATAATTAAAGAAAGAAGGCAAAAGGTTGTTTACATTTTTGATGACGATATCAATAGATCAAATTCAGTTGATATAAAATATATTTACATCATACGATATCAATAGATCAAATTCAGTTGATATAAAATATATTTATATCATATATACTAGTCTTTTAAACTATTATTTTGTATAATTTTAAATCTTTTATATTAACTTCCCCTTTCTTCTGGGTGGCTGGCTGGCAAAATCTTTGGACAGCTAATTGATCCACTTCCCGTCAACTTATCGAGCTGAAAATTGACCCATAGACTCGTTGCTGATGACTGACATTCCTTCAAAGTGTAGCTTCACCCCCACACCCCTTATATAATCAAATTATTCTTCTTTTTCAAGTGGAGGATGAAGGATATACGATGTCACTTATGAATGATATACGATGCCACTGATGAAGGATATACGATGAAACTTATGAAAGATATACGATGCCACTGATGTAGGATATACGATGCCACTGATGTAGGATATACGATGCCACTGATGTAGGATATACGATGCCACTGATGAAGGATATACGATGTCACTGATGTAGGATATACGATGCAACTGATGTAGGATATACGATGAAACTTATGAAAGATATACGATGTCACTGATGAAGGATATACGATGCCACTGATGAAGGATATACGATGCCACTGATGAAGGATATACGATGCCACTGATGAAGGATATACGATGCCACTGATGAAGGATATACGATGCCACTGATGAAGGATATACGATGCCACTTATGAATGATATACGATGTCACTGATGTAGGATATACGATGAAACTTATGAAAGATATACGATGTCACTGATGAAGGATATACGATGAAACTTATGAAAGATATACGATGCCACTGATGAAGGATATACGATGCCAATGATGAAGAATATACGATGCCACTGATGAAGGATATACGATGCCACTGATGAAGGATATACGATGCCACTGATGAAGGATATACAAAGCCAATGATGAATGATATACGATGCCAATGATGAAGGATATACGAAGCCACCGATGAAGGATATACGAAGCCACGGATGAAGGATATACGAAGCCACTGATGAAGGATATACGAAGCCACGGATGAAGGATATACGAAGCCACGGATGAAGGATATACGATGCCACCGATTTCACGAAAAAGAAATTCCCGATAACTGCGTTAAATGAGATTCTTTTTAAAATAAATGATCGCAGGTGCGGGTTGGTGCGCAGTATTTTCTTTTGCTTTCTGTAATAGTTGGTGAAATAAATCTGCGGTGTAAAAGCGGGTTGGTGTAACAGCGGGTTGGTGTAAAAGCGGGTTGGTGTAAAAGTGGGTTGGTGTAACAGCGGGTTGGTGTAAAAGCGGGTTGGTGTAAAAGCGGGTTGGTGTAAAAGTGGGTTGGTGTAAAAGTGGGTTGGTGTACAATTGGATTAGTCATTAGAATATTAATATAGTTAAGGGGCGTTTCAAAAATATGTCGTTGCGAGTCGGGGGTGGGGGGGGGGGACTCATTGGGATTCTTATAAAGTGCGTTACTTGATGCACGTTTTGTCAAATTTTCTGCCTAACCGTCTATTGCTTGATATTACATTTTGTATGGGGTTTATAGGAAAATGGAGTTGTTGAATTTCTAATAGGAATATAACACGAATGAGATAAGAAGGGTTTGAGGATTCTGTGTGTTGAGCAGATGTTGTGAGGAGTCTGTGTGTGGAGCAGATGTTGTGCGGAGTCTATGTGTGGAGCAGATGTTGTGAGGAGTCTGTGTGTGGAGCAGATGTTGTGAGGAGTCTGTATGTGTGGAGAAGATGTTTGTACAACAATTTAATTTGACGTAAATTAGTCTAAATTGTGTCCGACTAAAGATAAATAGGCGTCTTGTCAAGGAAGGTTCCAGGCGTCTTGTCAAGGAAGGTTCCAGGCGTCTTGTCAAGGAAGGTTCCAGGCGTCTTGTCAAGGAAGGTTCCATGCGTCTTGTCAAGGAAGGTTCCAGGCGTCTTGTCAAGAAGGTTCCAGGCGTCTTGTCCAGGAAGGTTCCAGGCGTCTTGTCCAGGAAGGTTCCAGGCGTCTTGACCAGGAAGGTTCCAGGCGTCTAGTCCAGGACGCTTCCAGGCGTCTTGTCCAGGAAGATTCCAGGCGTCTAGTCCAGGAAGGTTCCAGGCGTCTTGTCCAGGAAGGTTCCACCTAGTTGTGATGAAGTAATGCGATAAATCTAGTCGTCTTATCAAGGAAGGTTCCACCTAGTTGTGATGAAGTAATGCCATAGATCTAGTCGTCTTGTCAAGGAAGGTTCCACTTAGTTGTGATGAAGTAATGCCATATATCTGGTCGTATGTAATAATTGAGTTTCCATCTGTTAAGTGTACACCCTGCAATTTCCGTCCATTAAAAATTCATGTATAGCCTCACGCACAGAATTTGATCCAATTATTAAGATGGTTTCGGCTGGTGGTTGAGAGTATTACCGTTGTGCTATTACAGTGGGGGTATCAAATATGATATTCTGGAAAAGTTTTGTGGGAGGAGGTGTGTGTGGTGAGAGTGGTGGGGTGTGGGTTCACATGTGATCATGATCCTCATCATCATCACCATGTCCCTCAGTCCTTGGACCGCTGTGTCGCCACAGATGACATGCAAACGATCCTTCTCCATTCTTCTCTGTTTTCTGTGATACATTGATGGAAATAGATCCGGTTAGAGCTCGGAGTGCGAAACACATGTATCCCAACTAGTGATACTTCTTTCCTAGTCCCAACTTGTATCCTAACTAGTGATACTTATATCTTAGTCCCAACTTGCATCCTAACTAGTGATACTTATATCATAACCCCATCATTTATCCTAACTAGTGATACTTGTATCCTAGTCCCAACTTGTATCCTAAATAGTGATACTTATATCTTAGTCCCATCATTTATCCTAACTAGTGATACTTATATCCTACCATCATTTATCCTAACTAGTGATACTTATATCTTAGTCCCATCATTTATCCTAACTGGTGATACTTTTATCCTAGTCCCAACTTGTATCCTAACTAGTGATATTTATATCATAGCCCCAGCTTGTGTCCTAACTAATGATACTTATATCTTAGTCCCAATGTTTTTCCCCACTAGTGATACTAATATCTTAGTCCGCATGTTTTTACTCACTAGTGATACTTATATCTTAGTCCCCATGTTTTTCTCACTAGTGATACTTATATCTTAGTTCCCATGTTTTGCCTCACTAGTGATACTTATATCTTAGTCCCCATGTTTTTTCTCACTAGTGATACTAATATCTTAGTCCCCATGTTTTTCCTCACTAGTGATACTTATATCTTAGTCCCCATGTTTTGCCTCACTAGTGATACTTATATCTTAGTCCCAATGTTTTTTCTCACTAGTGATACTTATATATTAGTCCCCATGATATCTTAGTCCCCATGTTTTGCCTCACTAGTCATACTTATATATTAGTCCCCATGATATCTTAGTCCCCATGTTTTGCCTCACTAGTGATACTTATATATTAGTCCCCATGTTTTTTCTCACTAGTGATACTAATATCTTAGTCCCCATGTTTTGCCTCACTAATGATACTTATAGTTTTGTCCCAATTTCCCTTAAAGAATTATTGAACACATAAGATAGTTTCTTCCTTTCATAACCTTGAAAGTAATGCCATTTAAATCAATTCTAGCTGTGGAACATTTAAATTATGGGTAGGGCAGGGTGGGGAATTTGCCCCCACGCCCCTGAATTTGCAGGTTTAATTTAAATTGCTATGTACTGTGGCGCCTCCAGTAAAAAAACAAATAACCAGCCGACCAAGTCTTAGGTGCCCCCCCCCCTTTTTTTTTAAAAACCTGAAATAACGCCCCTGTAATAAATGTCATAACGATTGTATAGAGTGTAATAAATTACATATCAATTGTAATAAATGTCACGTACTGTCACATTGTGACTTGTTTGCTGATCTGTTGTACACACTCATGTGTACAGTAGTTCATATGTACAGTAGTTCATGTGTACAGTAGTTCATGTGTACAGTAGTTCATGTGTACACTAGTTCATGTGTACAGTAGTTCATGTGTACACTAGTTCATGTGTACAGTAGTTCATGTGTACAGTAGTTCATGTGTACAGTAGTTAATGTGTACACTAGTTCATGTGTACAGTAGTTCATGTGTACAGTAGTGCATTTGCTTCCCTATTCAAAGATTCAAACATTCTATACTTGTTCAAAGTTTCTTAAATTACAGTAAATCAATTTCACAAAATTCTCATGACATTTCGATCTAAATATTTATTGTACGAATGTTTCGTTTCATTATTATTGTTGCATAAGCATTTTTTGTTTTTTGTTTTTGCATACGTGAAAATCTCATCTGTCTCAATGACGTCTCGATTCATTATTCCAATATAATGTATTACATGACGGCGATGACAATGTCCCCTTGAAGTAACTCTTACATTCAGTCAGTCATGAATGACTTCAATACACAATTGTATAACCTCCCTTTCCTCTAGTGAACCACGACAAAGCAGGCAATTTCCCAAACAGATTAAAACTATTCAAAGTTTGGCCCATTCCTCCAGAGACTTCAAATAATGGTGCTCGCCCTTTTTGGAGGGGAAAAACAACTGGAATTTCATTTGTTAGAGCGGCTGACATTAATTACCGCATCTCATGGCTCCAAGCTGGAAAATATCATCATCTTGCGGTCGGCTTTTTTCTGGTGTTGTGCGGAGAATCCTCGGTGGAGTTGAGAATGTGTACATGTACGGCTATCAACAGATGAACAGTTGGGAATGTGTACTTGTACGGCCAGCAGCAGACAACACAAAAAATGACATAGACAAAATATTCGTTCTCTCTATCTCTCTCTCTCTCTCTCTCTCTCTATATATATATATATATATATATATATATTGATCTTTAACATTTAACGTTCAGATGATATTTAATGTTCAGCAGACATTTAATGTTCAGATGAGATTAATTTCAGATGACATTAAATGTTCAGATGACATTTAATATTTACATGACATTTAATATTCAGATGACATTAAATATTACCATGAAATTACATGTTCAGATGACATTTAATGTTATCATGACATGACGTTTAATATAACCATGACATTTAATGATTAGTTGACATTTCAATATGTCATAACCAATCGATGATGCTAAAAATAAAATGACACAAAGCAAAAATCAATATTTTGCTTGAATTCCGGTGGACAGCTATCTGATACATGTTAACTCTCATACAACCATCTATGGCTGAAAAAAAGGGTCTGGGCAAAGATTAGTCAGTCCCCCAGGGACCAAAGCACACGGCACGAGAACCTCGAGGTTTGCTGGCGCTAATGTCCGACGTGAATTGGCGTCCACGTGGAGTCAATAATTTTACAATTGAAATGATTAACACACAACTTTTGGGGGGTCTTCAATGCCCCCCGGGGGGACAAGAGATAGGGGCTGGGAAAAAGGGGGGGGGGGTTGTTAGAATAAATTCAGACCAGGGAAAAACAGTTATATGCTCTTCAGAGTATGAAGGTCAAGGCTGGACTCGTGGGATAGAAGGATGGGATGGACTTGCGGGATAGAGTGATGTGATGGACTTGTGGGATAGAAGAATATGATGGACTTGTGGGATAGAGGGATGTGATGGACTTGTGGGATAGAAGAATATGATGGACTTGTGGGATAGAGGGATGTGATGGACTTGTGGGGTAGAAGAATATGATGGACTTGTGGGATAGAGGGATGTGATGGACTTGTGGGATAGAGGAATTTGATGCAACTTTACAGCTTATAATATAACACCAACTTTACATTTTATAATACACCACTTGACCACTTGCCCAGTTATATTTGACCACTTGCCCAGGTATATTTGAAAACTTGCCCAGTTGTATTTGACCACTTGCCCAGTTGTATTTGATCACTAGCTTAGGTATATTTGACCACTAGCCCAGGTATATTTGACCACTAGCTCAGGTATATTTGACCACTAGCCCAGGTATATTTGACCACTTGCCCAGGTATATTTGACCACTAGCCCAGGTATATTTGACCACTAGCTCAGGTATATTTGACCACTTGCCCAGGTATATTTGACCACTAGCCCAGGTATATTTGACCACTAGCCCAGGTATATTTGACCACTAGCCCAGGTATATTTGACCACTAGCTCAGGTATATTTGACCACTTGCCCAGTTGTATTTGACCACTTGCCCAGGTATATTTGACCACTTGCCCAGGTATATTTGACCACTAGCCCAGGTATATTTGACCACTAGCCCTGGAATATTTGACCACTTGCCCAGGTATATTTGACCACTAGCCCAGGTATATTTGACCACTAGCTCAGGTATATTTGACCACTTGCCCAGGTATATTTTACCACTAGCTCAGGTATATTTGACCACTAGCCCAGGTATATTTGACCACTTGCCCAGTTGTAATTGACCACTTGCCCAGGTATATTTGACCACTTGCCCAGGTACATTTGACCACTAGCCCAGGTATATTTGACCACTTGCCCAGTTATATTTGACCACTAGCCCAGGTATATTTGATCACTAGCACAGGTATATTTGACCACTAGCCCAGGTATATTTGACCACTAGCCCAGGTATATTTGACCACTAGCCCAGGTATATTTGATCACTAGCCCAGGTATATTTGACAACTTGCCTAGGTGTATTTGACCACTTTCGAGGGTATGTTTTACCACTAGCCCAGGTATATTTGAACACTAGCCCAGGTATATTTGACCACTTGCCTATGCGTATTTGACCACTTTCGAGGGTATGTTTGACAACTTGCCCAGGTATATTTGACCACTTGCCCAGGTATATTTGACCACTAGCCCAGGTATATTTGACTACTTGTCCAGGTGTATTTGACCACTTGCCCAGGTATATTTGACCACTTGCCCAGGTGTATTCGACCACTAGCCCAGGTATATTTGAGCACGTGCCCAGGTGTATTTGAGCACTTGCTCAGGTATATTTGACCACTAGCCCAGGTGTATTTGACCACTTGCCCACTATTTTAGAACTATGAAATTAAGGTTTCTGGGTCACTTATTTATGTTGTTGAAAAACTCAAATACCATTTACATGACATTTTAATTACATGACATTTGGATCACATGACATTGAATCACATGACATTTGGATCACATAACATTTAAATTATATGACATTTCAATTACATGACATTTGAATTACATGACATTTAAATTATATGACATTTGGATTACATGACATTTGAATTACATGACATTTGGATCATATGAAATTTGAATAACATGACATTTGGATAACATGAAATTGAATTGCAAGAAATTTAAATGACATGAATTTGACTTATTACATTTGGATTACATGACATTTGAATTACGTGACATTTGAATTACATGACATTTGAATGACATGACATTTCATTGTGTCGGCGTCAATAATTGCGCCCTTTGATTGGATTAATGTAATAAGAAATTGTTTCACCAGAACCCACTGTTGATGCATGCAACAATTGCTCAGTTTTACTGGAGAGAAAATCTGGACCAATTATAAGCATTTATTATTGGTGGCACTACGTACCTGGGCCAATTATAAGCACTTATTCTTATTTGTTGGACTTCATTTTAAAATCGATTGCTAAGGAAATGAGAATAGATCAAATTTTGTTTCCAAGCATGCGATCGACAAAACGACGATAGAAAGCGTCTAATCATCTTGTCATCTAATTAGTGTATCTTTAATGATTAGGTAATTGGTGGAGCTGCCATATAAGACATGTAATGGTTCATTTGTGTGTTACCTGGGTAAGAGTAAGAGACATGTAATGGTTCATTTGTGTGTTACCTGGGTAAGAGTAAGAGACATGTAATGGTTCATTTGTGTGTTACCTGGGTAAGAGTAAGAGACATATAATGGTCCATTTGTGTGTTACCTGTGTAAGAGTAACAGACATGTAATGGTTCAGTTCTGTTACCTGTGTAAGAGTGAAATACACCACATCCTTATTCCCTACAATCTTAACTTAATATTACATCATTCCATATAGCAAGATCTACATCACAAAAAGAATCACTAGCGTCTCAATATGACTTTAGCATTCATTATCTACCTTACTCTAGCAGCCATTCAGCCTCTTAATATGACTTTAGCATTCATTATCTACCTTACTCTAGCAGCCATTCAGCCTCTTAATATGACTTTAGCATTCATTATCTACCTTACTCTAGCAGCCATTCAGTGTCTCAATATGACTTTAGCATTCATTATCTACCTTACTCTAGCAGCCATTCAGTGTCTCAATATGACTTTAGCATTCATTAACTACATTACAGCAGAACAAACTGTCATTATCAAACTGTCATCGTCAAACTGTCATTGTCAACCTGTCATTATCAAACTGCCATTGTCAAACTGTCATTGTCAAACTGTCATTGTCAAACTGTCATTGTCAAACTGTCATTGTCAAACTGCCATTGTCAAACTGCCATTGTCAAACTGCCATTGTCAAACTGTCATTATCAAACTGTCATTGTCAAACTGTCATTGTCTTTCCTAATTCATTAACAATAGTCCTCAAAACTACTCTAAACCAACCTTCACAACCTACATTTGAACACCCTTCACAACCTACATTTGAACACCCTTCACAACCTACATTTGAACACCCTTCACAACCTACATTAAAACACCCTTCACAACCTACATTTGAACACCCTTCACAACCTACATTTGAACACCCTTCACAACCTACATTTGAACACCCTTCACAACCTACATTTGAACACCCTTCACAACCTACATTTGAACACCCTTCACAACCTACATCTGAACACCCTTCACAACCTACATCTGAACACCCTTCACAACCTACATCTGAACACCCTTCACAACCTACATCTGAACACCCTTCACAACCTACATCTGAACACCCTTCAGAAACCTACATCTGAACACCCTTCACAACCTACATTTGAACACCCTTCACAACCTACATTTGAACACCCTTCACAACCTACATTTGAACACCCTTCACAACCTACATTTGAACACCCTTCACAACCTACATTTGAACACCCTTCACAACCTACATTTGAACACCCTTCACAACCTACATTTGAACACCCTTCACAACCTACATTTGAACACCCTTCACAACCTACATCTGAACAGCCTTCACAACCTACATTTGAACAGCCTTCACAACCTACATTTGAACACCCTTCACAACCTACATTTGAACACCCTTCACAACCTACATTTGAACACCCTTCACAACCTACATTTGAACACCCTTGACAACCTACATTTGAACACCCTTCACAACCTACATTTGAACACCCTTCACAACCTACATTTGAACACCCTTCACAACCTACATTTGAACACCCTTCACAACCTACATTTGAACACCCTTCACAACCTACATTTGAACACCCTTCACAACCTACATTTGAACACCCTTCACAACCTACATTTGAACACCCTTCACAACCTACATTTGAACACCCTTCACAACCTACATTTGAACACCCTTCACAACCAACATTTGAACACCCTTCACAACCTACATCTGAACACCCTTCACAACCTACATCTGAACACCCTTCACAACCTACATCTGAACACCCTTCACAACCTACATCTGAACACCCTTCACAACCTACATTTGAACACCCTTCACAACCTACATTTGAACACCCTTCACAACCTACATTTGAACACCTTTCACAACCTACATTTGAACACCCTTCACAACCTACATTTGAACACCCTTGACAACCTACATTTGAACACCCTTGACAACCTACATTTGAACACCCTCGACAACCTACATTTGAACACCCTCCACAACCTACATTTGAACACCCTCCACAACCTACATTTGAACACCCTTCACAACCTACATTTGAACACCCTTCACAACCTACATTTGAACACCCTTCACAACCTACATTTGAACACCCTTCACAACCTACATTTGAACATTCTTCACAACCTACATTTGAACACCCTTCACAACCTACATTTGAACACCCTTCACAACCTACATTTGAACACCCTTCACAACCTACATTTGAACACCCTTCACAACCTACATTTGAACACCCTTCACAACCTACATTTGAACACCCTTCACAACCTATATTTGAACACCCTTCACAACCTACATTTGAACACCCTTCACAACCTACATTTGAACACTTTTCACAACCTACATTTGAACACCCTTCATAACCAACATTATAAAAACACTCACATGTCTGTCAAATATGAAGTTCAATGTCTGTCAAATATGAAGCACAATGTCTGTCAAATATGAAGTTCAATGTCTGTCAAATATGAAGTTCAATATATGTCAAATATGAAGTTCAATGTCTGTCAAATATGAAGCACAATGTCTGTCAAATATGAAGTTCAATGTCTGTCAAATATGAAGTTCAATGTATGTCAAATATGAAGTTCAATGTCTGTCAAATATGAAGCACAATGTCTGTCAAATATGAAGTTCAATGTCTGTCAAATATGAAGTTCAATGTCTGTCAAATATGAAGTTCAATGTCTGTCAAATATGAAGTTCAATGTCTGTCAAATATGAAGTTCAATGTCTGTCAAATATGAAGTTCAATGTATGTCAAATATGAAGTTCAATGTCTGTCAAATATGAAGTTCAATGTCTGTCAAATATGAAGCACAATGTCTGATAAAGCTTGAAATGAAACAAAATAGTAGATCCAGCAAGATGTCCAATACAAAGTACTTTTTCTCATCACCCCCCCCCCCCCCAAAATCATAAGACTACACGTAAGAATGAGGTCACTAACCTAACACCTCAACATTTAGTTTTGGTCGTGCACATTTTGATGGAATAGTTTTGTAATAAAATAGTTCAGCCGTAACTGACATTGTCAGATATCCTTTGGTCATCATAGATCAGCCTGCTTCTGTCCCCTGGGACCGGAGTCGCCCCCCCCCCCCTTGTGCAATTTCCCAGGGGCTATTGATCATGTTTTCGGAGTGAGCGATCCCTGGCGGGGATCAAGTGATCAACAAAAGACATAACTTGAGTCGTTGGGGCCTTGTTTGGGGTAGGCCTTGAATAATAGGCGATGGGAAAATTTGGGATGGAGATATTGTTTAAAATATTCCAGGGCTCCGAGAGGAGGTGTAAATAAAGTAGGGTGTATATGGTAGACTGGTGTAAAGTGTAGGGCTGGTTGGTATAATATGTGTGTAAATAAAGTAGGGTATATGTATTAGATTGGTGTTTAGTGTAGCACTGACATAATATGTGGGTAAATGCAGTTTGTATCAGGGGTTCCCAACCTTCTTGGTGCCGCACCCTTTAATACAGTTCCTCATGCTGTGGTGACCCCCAAGATTAAAATCAATTTCGTTGCTCCTTCATACATATTTGTTTTCCGATGGTCTTAGGCGACCCCTTGGTTGAGAACCGCTGCTATAGTTGCCTATCTTGCAAGATGATCAAGTTGATTAATTTTATGTGTACAAGGCATCGTCTACTAATTAATAGTTGTTATATATATATATAAAACTAAAACGTTCCTACTAATAGAAATAAAAAAAAAAAAGGCTGACAAGCATTCCCTAAAAATTTGAACGATAAGCAATGATCGTTGTGGCAATGATCGTTGTGGCAATGATCGATGTGGCAATGATCGTTGCGCTATTTTAAGGCTACCATTTTTTGTTAACACCAGAGTTACATAACTCTTTTGAACTTTGTACCATTGCGTTTGTTGTTTAAATGTTGTACCATTGCTTTTTTGTCGTTTGAACTTTGTACCATTGCATTTGTCGTTTGAACATTGTACCATTGCGTTTGTCGTTTGAACTTTGTACCATTGTGTTTGTCGTTTGAACTTTGTACCATTACGTTTGTCGTTTGAACTTTGTACCATTGCGTTTGTCATTTGAACTTTGTACCATTGCGATGAAACCCACGTGTATCTATAATCTAAGATTGCTTGGTCTAAGATTGCTTATCCTCTGAGAGAATCTGTTAGTCCTCCTGACATCTAGTCTGATCCACTGAGAGAATCTTTTGGTCCTACTGACATCTAGTCTGATCCTCTGAGAGAATCTGTTGGTCCTACTGACATCTCGTCTGATCCACTGAGAGAATCTGTTGGTCCTCCTGACATCTCGTCTGATCCACTAAGAGAATATGTTGGTCCTACTGACATCTAGTCTGCTCCACTGACAGAATATGTTAGTCCTCCTGACATCTAGTCTGATCCTCTGAGAGATTCTGACGGTCCTCCTGATATCTAGTCTGATCCACTGAGAGAATCTGTCGATCCTCCTGATATCTAGTCTGACCCACTGAGAGAATCTGTTGGTCCTCCTGACACCTAGTCTGATCCTCTGAGAGAATCTAAGAAATGTGAATCTTCAACTGCACCAATCATACTTTGTCATTGAGTACGGCCACGCGCAGTGACCTTTTTATGTCCGTGGGCTGTAAAATGTCGTGCATGATAATTACTTAGTGAGCAATGGGGAGCCCGGGCCAACTGGGACACAACAGAGCAGTGATGGAGTGAGGGAGGGGTCCTGAGCAGTGTTGGGGTTAAGGAGGTGGTTGTGAGCAGTGATGTGGTTGTGGGACGTGTTGGGAGCAGTGATGTGGGTTTGCATGTAGGTGGTTGGGAGCAGTGATGTGGATGGGCATGTAGGTGGTTGGGAGCAGTGATGTGGATGTGCATGTAGGTGGTTGGGAGCAGTGATGTGGATGTGCATGTAGGTGGTTGGGAGCAGTGATGTGGGTGTGCATGAAGTTGGCAGCAGTGATGTGGGTGTGCATGTAGGTGGTTGGGAGCAGTGATTTGGGTGTGCATGTAGGTGGTTGGGAGCAGTGGTGTGGATGTCATGTAGGTGGTTGGGAGCAGTGATGTGGATGTGCATGTAGGTGGTTGGGAGCAGTGATGTGGATGTGCATGTAGGTGGTTGGGAGCAGTGATGTGGATGTGCATGTATGTGGTTTGGAGCAGTGATGTGGATGTGCATGTAGGTGGTTGGGAGCAGTGATGTGGGTGTGCATGGAGGGGGTTGTGAGCAGTGATGTGGGTGTGCATGAAGGGGTTGTGAGCAGTGATGTGGGTGTGCATGGAGGTGTTGTGAGCAGTGATGTGGGTGTGCATGAAGGGGTTGTGAGCAGTGATGTGGGTGTGCATGGAGGGGGTTGTGAGCAGTGATGTGGGTGTGCATGGAGGGGGTTGTGAGCAGTGTTGTGGGTGTGCATGAAGGGGTTGTGAGCAGTGTTGTGGGTGTGCATGGAGGGGATTGTGAGCAGTGATGTGTGTGTGCATGAAGGGATTGTGAGCAGTGATTTGGGTGTGCATGGAGGGGGTTGTGAGCAGTGGTGTGGGTGTGCATGAAGGGGTTATGAGCAGTGATGTGGGTGTGCATGGAGGGGGTTGTGAGCAGTGATGTGGGTGTGCATTGAGGGTGTTGGGAGTAGTGATGTGGTTTGGGAGGGTGTTTTCGTGGAATGCTAATGGGAGTTGTGGGGAGATAAGCCTTGATGTAAATCAATAGTTCTCTGTAAACAATATCACGTTGTTGTTAAAGTGACAGAAAGTTACGTTTATAAGATAAGGTCCTTTGTTACGTTTCTAAGATAAGGTCCTTTCTGATGAATTGCTTTTTGTTTGTATCCGCCCATTTTATCTGAGGATCCGCCGCTATGTGGACCGGAAAGAAAATTGTTAAAACGAAAGTAAGATGAAAGGCGATTTAAAGGTGATATGATGGTGATAAGAGGTTGGTATGGTGGTGATATGATAGTGATATGAGGGTGGTATAGTTGTGGTATGATGGTGATATGGTAGTGATATGATTGTAATATGATGGTGATACGGTGTTAATATGGTGGTGATATGGTGGTGATATAAAGGTGATAAGAAGGTGATATGATGGTGATACGATAACGATATGATGGTAACATAATAATGATATGGAGGTGATATGATAATGATATGATTGTGATATGGCGGTGATATGACGATTATATAATGGTGATATGGTTGTGATATGGTGGTGAAATGATGGTGATATGATTGTAAGGTAATGTTAAGATGAATAAAGATTGATAAAAGAATACTTAAGTCAAGTGGTTGTTATTGTTGAACAAATGTTCAGCCATCTTGAACGCATGGGGTCAGAAGGGTCGCAGTTCAAACACATAGGACGTAAGCAAGTTAAAACACATAGGACGTAAGCAAGTTAAAACACATAGGACGTAAGCAAGTTAAAACACATAGGACGTAAGCAAGTTAAAACACATAGGACGTAAGCAAGTTCAAACACATAGGACGTAAGCAAGTTAAAACACATAGGACGTAAGCAAGTTAAAACACATAGGACGTAAGCAAGTTCAAACACATATGACGTAAGCAAGTTAAAACACATAGGACGTAAGCAAGTTAAAACACATATGACGTAAGCAAGTTAAAACACATAGGACGTAAGCAAGTTAAAACACATAGGACGTAAGCAAGTTAAAACACATAGGACGTAAGCAAGTTAAAACACATAGGACGTAAGCAAGTTAAAACACATAGGACGTAAGCAAGTTAAAACACATAGGACGTAAGCAAGTTAAAACACATAGGACGTAAGCAAGTTCAAACACATAGGACGTAAGCAAGTTAAAACACATAGGACGTAAGCAAGTTAAAACACATAGGACGTAAGCAAGTTAAAACACATAGGACGTAAGCAAGTTAAAACACATAGGACGTAAGCAAGTTCAAACACATAGGACGTAAGCAAGTTAAAACACATAGGACGTAAGCAAGTTAAAACACATATGACGTAAGCAAGTTAAAACACATAGGACGTAAGCAAGTTAAAACACATAGGACGTAAGCAAGTTCAAACACATATGACGTAAGCAAGTTAAAACACATAGGACGTAAGCAAGTTAAAACACATATGACGTAAGCAAGTTAAAACACATAGGACGTAAGCAAGTTAAAACACATAGGACGTAAGCAAGTTAAAACACATAGGACGTAAGCAAGTTAAAACACATAGGACGTAAGCAAGTTAAAACACATAGGACGTAAGCAAGTTAAAACACATAGGACGTAAACAAGTTAAAACACATAGGACGTAAGCAAGTTAAAACACATAGGACGTAAGCAAGGACATTGGACAAACTGAGGTTTAAGTATGCTTTTATTTACGTCTCATGTGGCGAGGATTGAGAGAATTATTTGAATCAACGTCTGATGTGGTGAGGATTGAGAGAATTGTTTGAATGAACGTCTGATGTGGTGAGGATTGAGAGAATTATTTGAATGAACGTCTGATGTGGCGAGAATTGAGAGAATTATTTGAATGAACGTCTGATGTGGTGAGGATTGAGAGAATTATTTGAATGAACGTCTGATGTGGTGAGGATTGAGAGAATTATTTGAATGAACGTCTGATGTGGTGAGGATTGAGAGAATTATTTGAATGAACGTCTGATGTGGTGAGGATGGATTGAGAGAATTATTTGAATGAACGTCTGATGTGGTGAGGATTGAGAGAATTATTTGAATTAACGTCTGATGTGGCGAGGATTGAGAGAATTATTTGAATGAACGTATGATGTGGCGAGGATTGAGATAATTATTTGAATGAACGTCTGATGTGGTGAGGATTGAGAGAATTATTTGAATGAACGTCTGATGTGGTGAGGATTGAGATAATTATTTGAATGAACGTCTCATGTGGCGAGAATTGAGAGAATTATTTGAATGAACGTCTGATGTGGCGAGAATTGAGAGAATTATTTGAATGAACGTCTGATATGGTGAGAATTGAGAGAATTATTTGAATGAACGTCTGATGTGGCGATAATTGAGAGAATTATTTGAATGAACGTCTGATGTGGTGAGAATTGAGAGAATTATTTGAATGAACGTCTGATGTGGTGAGAATTGAGAGAATTATTTGAATGAACGTCTGATGTGGTGAGAATTGAGAGAATTATTTGAATGAACGTCTGATGTGGTGAGAATTGAGAGAATTATTTGAATGAACGTCTGATGTGGTGAGAATTGAGAGAATTATTTGAATGAACGTCTGATGTGGTGAGAATTGAGAGAATTATTTGAATGAACGTCTGATGTGGTGAGAATTGAGAGAATTATTTGAATGAACGTCTGATGTGGTGAGAATTGAGAGAATTATTTGAATGAACGTCTGATGTGGTGAGGATTGAGAGAATTATTTGAATGAACGTCTGATGTGGTGAGGATTGAGATAATTATTTGAATGAACGTCTGATGTGGCGAGAATTGAGAGAATTATTTGAATGAACGTCTGATGTGGCGAGAATTGAGAGAATTATTTGAATGAACGTCTGATATGGTGAGAATTGAGAGAATTATTTGAATGAACGTCTGATGTGGCGAGAATTGAGAGAATTATTTGAATGAACGTCTGATGTGGTGAGAATTGAGAGAATTATTTGAATGAACGTCTGATGTGGTGAGAATTGAGAGAATTATTTGAATGAACGTCTGATGTGGTGAGAATTGAGAGAATTATTTGAATGTTTAAAGACATAACTGGATACATAGTTGGAATTGCAAGCAGACATTTGCAGCAATACATTTGAAACAAGACATTTGCGACAAGACATTTGTGACAAGACATTTGCTACAAGACATTTGCGACAAGACATTTGCGACAAGACACTTGAAACAAGACATTTGCGACAAGACACTTGAAACAAGCAATTTCACAAAAAGTGATGATTATTGATTGATTGATTGATTGATTGATTGATTACTTGTCAAGACCTGGTCTCCATGCTTTTCTAGAATGCTCGAAGCGCTCTGATGTTTATCAAATCTATTTTGAGAAAAATGTCTTTCAATGTCTCATGAATGATTTTTTTTATCCTTTTTAATTTCCCTCATAGACTGAGGCAAACTGTTCCATAATTTAGATCAATAGTTTAGTATTGAAAGGTTAGAGTTCAAATCTTGTGAT
Source organism: Omphiscola glabra (assembly GCA_964017045.1). Lineage (NCBI taxonomy): Eukaryota > Metazoa > Mollusca > Gastropoda > Lymnaeidae > Omphiscola > Omphiscola glabra. Next base: position 530,898 of record OZ024808.1, on the reverse strand, counting down.
GAATGGTGTTGAGACAAGTATGTTGGTTTGTAGACACAAATGTCGCAGAGTCCAAGATATTGATGTCCTCAATACTTTTAGTCATAGTATCTGTGTCCATGTTTGCTATACAACAACCTACAAATGTATCCTTTACTGCGTAGTTATATTTCGTACTTATCATTAACTTTTTACTTATCATATACTTCGTACTTATCATATACTTCGTACTTATCATATACTTCGTACTTGTCATTTACTTCGTGATGTGTCATCTATTGGTTGAATCCCATTTGTCATTACCCCTTACTGCGCATCTCTCTTCAACTCTGAGCACACCCCCTCCCCCCAAAAAATTTAATCTCGAGACCCAGGCGAATATTTAGATGAACAAAAACACAAGATACATTGGAGGCTAAAGGTTAAGGGTCAGTCATTTGGGTCACCATGCCTTGTCGCGTTTACCAATTGGACTCCAGGGCGGCAGTAAATATCATGCCAAGCTAGTGAGTCACCAGGCAAATGGTGAGTACAACCAGCCAACAAACTGGTGAGTAAAACCAGCCAACAAACTGGTGAGTAAAACCAGCCAACAAACTGGTGAGTAAAACCAGCCAACAAACTGGTGAGTAAAACCAGCCAACAAACTGGTGAGTAAAACCAGCCAACATACTGGTGAGTTGAACCAGCCCACATACTGGTGAGTTGAACCAGCCAACATACTGGTGAGTTGAACCAGCCAACATACTGGTGAGTTGTACCAGCCAACATACTGGTGAGTTGAATAAGCCAACATACTGGTGAGTTGAACCAGCCAACATACTGGTGAGTTGAACCAGCCAACATACTGGTGAGTTGAACCAGCCAACATACTGGTGAGTTGAACCAGCCAACATACTGGTGAGTTGAACCAGCCAATATACTGGTGAGTTAAACCAGCCAACATACTGGTGAGTTAAACCAGCCAACATACTGGTGAGTAAAACCAGCCAACATACTGGTGAGTTGAACCAGCCAACATACTGGTGAGTGAAACCAGCCAACATACTGGTGAGTTAAACCAGCCAACATACTGGTGAGTTAAACCAGCCAACATACTGGTGAGTAAAACCAGCCAACATACTGGTGAGTAAAACCAGCCAACATACTGCCAAAGTATTCATAACGTTGGTTATTTTGGCTTGTTTTAGTGCAGAGACAGGGAGACAGTAAGACAGGGGGACAATAAGACAGGGAGACAGAAAGACAGTGAGACAGCTAAACAGAGAGGCAGTAAGAGAGGGGGACAATAAGACAGGGAGACAGAACGACAGCTAAACAGTGAGACAGTAAGACAGGGAGGCAGTTAGAAATTGAGACAGGGAGACAGACAGGGAAACAGTTAGAAATTGAGACAGGGAGACTGGGAGACAGGATTGATGAGCAGTTAAATTATTAAAATGAAAGGAGCTTAACAGAATTATTAGCCCAAGGCTGACAACGGTTTTTGGGGTCCTAATCTTATGTCTGCTGGTACAGGGCATAGAAGTGACTTCATGGCTGATCTACTCATACATTCAAGTCATGGAATGTTGACGTTATGTGGACAATGAAACTATTTAATATGGGCACTTTATTTTGTGGATGTGTTCCCCTTTCCGATCAAACGTTCGAAGTCAATTTATTTCCAACCATCCCCACACCATTCCCCACATAAATCACACCATACCCCCACCCAAATCTAACCATCCCCTCTCCCTCTAAAACAAGGCACTACGACAAGTCACTACGACAAGTCACTACCAAGCTGTGCCATTTTCCTTTTGATTTAAGATAGCTCTATTTGAAAAAGTCTTGTCTAGCCTCCAACACAATTGCATCACAAATCAAATCTCTGTTTGGTAACGCGGGATTTCTCTCCCTTTTCAGGTCTCACCTTTCCATTGGCCGAGCCTTTTATCCTCGTTTCCAAATGGTCTCTGCTACTAACACGGAACGTTTTGTCACCCCTCCTCCCCCCCATGCCACCCCTTCCCAGTGCGCCCCCCCCCCACCGGTCGCCTTCTCATGCATATTGATAAGTTAGACAACTCTGTTCAAACTCAATTTGTAGAAATTTAGAGTTGTCACTCTTGATCACAATTATCCCATCCCGTAGATTGTGTTTTCTCCCCTGCCATCAGACCTCTCCATTTTTAAGTGTTTGGGGTAGAACAAGAGTCGTTAAGGCGGGGGGGGGGGGGGGGCTCAAAGAAATGGTGGGCTAAGAACAAGGATCGCTGCGGCAGGGAGAGACGGTGCTGCAAGGTGGGGTGAGGGTGTGGGGGGGGGGGTATACAGCCGCGCGCTTGCCCCCCACCCACCCCCAAGTCATAAGGGAGAATGAATCATTCCGGAATCATATCGGCTTCCGCCAGTTTATTGTCGGCATTACCACGGATTCAACACGTGTCCTCAGTGAAAATCACATAAACCAGGGGCGCATTCATATTTGACGCCATCTTATCCTTTATGCTGGCCTAAATCACATTTTGCCCGATTTCCCCCCTCAGTTGGGGAGGCACGCGATATTGTTGTTTAAATCATAACTCTTATTTGTATTTCATTTCACTCGCCTGTCCAATTGGGAACCACGGCCGGCTGGAGTCGGAGAACACCCGGGTAAGGGGGTGGGGGTGGCGAGGGCGGACTGTAAGGGCGCTGGCCGGCCATAAAACGGTGACAAATGGCGAATCAGTTTTTATTGAAATCGTTTTTGCTTTTGTCGTCTGGCTGAATGTGGAAGGGTTATTGCTTGGTAAATTAAACGTAATGTTATCTGTATTCAACTATCACTGTAACTGAAGCAAGAAACTGTTGGCTAGTTTTATATCATGGAATTATTTTACTGTAATATTTACTGACGCAAGAAACGTTTGGTTAGTTTCAAATCATGGAAGTATTTTACTGTCATATTTACTGACGCAAGAAACGTTTGGTTAGTTTCATATCATGAAAGTATTTTACTGTCATAACTACTGTAGGAGCATTTTTGCCTGATGGTGATACACATGTACATGACGTCATGAATGAGAGGGAGGGTACAGTTCATTTAAACAATGGGGTACAACGATATGGGGTAAAACGATATGGGGTAAAACGATATGGGGTAAAACGATATGGGGGTAAAACGATATGGGGTACAACGATATGGGATACAATAATATGGGGTAAAATGATATGGGGTACAAAGATATGTGGTACAACGATATTGGGTACAATGATATGGGTTACAAAGATATGTGGTTCAAATATATGTGGTACAACATTATGGACTCAAAACTTGTTTGTGCTCAGAACTATTAATTTGTTTTAAAAAATCACTTGGGTATAGTTGACATCTGTATGACACATGACACCTGTCTTACATTAAAAGACATTCCATGCGGTTGGACGAGCTGTAATTATTACGGGCCTATATCGTTTCTGAGATTGGGCCCTAATTGGGCCCTAAATTCAATGTTGAGAAGAGTTAATATACACGAGACTATTTATAGGAGAAAATGTAAAATTTTGACTGCTACTTCAGATTTTAACTGCTACTTCAGATTTTGACTGCTACTTCAGATTGTGACTGCTACTTCAGATTTTGACAGCTACTTCAGATTTTGACAGCTACTTCAGATTTTGACTGCAACTTCAGATTTTGACAGCTACTTCAGATTTTTTTTGACTGCTACTTCAGTGAAGTGTTTTTGACAGAGCACTAACACTTTAGAAGCTTGATTTTTCCGAATACAGCCCCGACCAACGCCGGGTAGCTATGCTAGTAAATGTAATGTTTGAAATTATAGAAATAATTATAATATTATTAATTACTATTATTATTATTATTAATACTCCTCTACATGATGTAATGTCATCTTTGATGTAAGTCTCATAAATTAGCTGATGAACAAAAATGTTCATAAAACGTGTTCGTCAACCAATGTGTTCGTTGACTGGGGGCGTACGCTATCCATGGTTCCAATGTTAGACACGAGAGCATCACCACTACTGTTATATTTGCCTGAATGCACACATTTTGTAAGCATATCCGAGACTCATTGGGTTAAAAGTCTATTCCTACAGCGAGAGAGACACAACTATCTTTAGAATATCGGTGGACAGAGGAGGATATAATATGAGTCAAGTACACATATGTACATGTGATGTGAATCTAGGTACACACAAGTACATGTGATGTTAATCTAGGTCACAACAGGTAGATATGATATGAATCTAGGTAAAAACATGTACATGTTATATGAATCTAGGTAAACAGATACCTTAGGTATGAATCTAGCTCACACACAGAGGTAGATATGATATGAATCTAGCTCACACACAGAGGTAGATATGATATGAATCTAGCTCACACACAGAGGTAGATATGATATGAATCTAGCTCACACACAGAGGTAGATATGATATGAATCTAGCTCACACACAGAGGTAGATATGATATGAATCTAGCTCACACACAGAGGTAGATATGATATGAATCTAGCTCACACACAGAGGTAGATATGATATGAATCTAGCTCACACACAGAGGTAGATATGATATGAATCTAGCTCACACACAGAGGTAGATATGATATGAATCTAGGTACACACAGGTAGATTCAGGTGTACGTGGCCATGGATAGATTATGTGGGAATCGTATTCTCTAGATGAACAGTTGCTGCATTAAGAGAAACTTGAAAACGAAATGTCATGTGCAGAAATAATGATACACATTAATGATACACCTTAATGATACACCTTAATGATACACATTATGGATACACATTAATGATACACATTTATGATACACCTTAATGATACACATTATGGATACACATTAATGATACACCTTAATGATACGCATTAATGATACACATTATGGATACACATTAATGATACACATTAATGATACACATTATGGATACACATTAATGATACACATTATGGATACACATTAATGATACACATTAATGATACACATTAATGATACACATTATGGATACACATTAATGATACACATTATTGATACACATTAATGATACACATTAATGATACACATTATGGATACACATTAATGATACACATTAATGATACACATTATGGATACACATTACTGATACACCTTAATGATACACATTATGGATACACATTAATGATACACATTAATGATACACATTATGGATACACATTAATGATACACATTAATGATACACATTATGGATACACATTAATGATACACATTAATGATACACCTTAATGATACACATTATGTATACACATTATGGATACACATTAATGATACACATTAATGATACACATTATGGATACACATTAATGATACACATTATGGATACACATTAATGATACACCTTAATGATACACCTTAATGATACACATTATGGATACACATTATGGATACACATTATGGATACACCTTATGGATACACATTATGGATACAAAATTATGGATACACATGCCATTGAATGTTAGTTTTAAATGATTTGAAATTGTGTTAATTTTCGTACACTTTGTTCAATAGATTAGCATTATTGATTTATTATTCTTGATTTAACTCAAGTTATTGTGCTCCCCCCCCCCCTCACCCGCGCAATGAGTTATTATAGCTATGAAGCTTCTAGAGAACAGGGATAATGGATTATTTATGTCAATAATTTATTAGATTATAAATAAAACTGGGAAGTTCATCCCTGAAGATAAATCTATTGTGTCAGTTGACAATCTGTTGTGTCAGTTGACAATCTGTTGTGTCAGTTGACAATCTGTTGTGTCAGTTGACAATCTGTTGTGTCAGTTGACAATCTGTTGTGTCAGTTCACAATCTGTTGTGTCAGTTCAGTCTGTTGTGTCAGTTCACAATCTGTTGTGTCAGTTGACATTCTGTTGTGTCTGTTCACACCTGTTGTGTCCGTTCACAATATGTTGTGTCAGTTCACAGTCTGTTGTGTCAGTTGACAATCTGTTATGTCAGTTGTGACGTACAAACAACTCTGAAGACAGAGTTATCTCCCTCTGAAGATAGAGTTATCTCCCTCTGAAGACAAAGTTATCTCCCTCAACCCACTGTACCATGACAAAATGGCATTGATCAAACCATGGCCGTGAACAATGACGCCCTCAAACCATGGCAGTGATCAATGACGTCACCAAAGCATGGCGTTGACGAATGACGTCCTCAAACCATGCCAGTGACCAATGAAGTCATCAAAGCATGCCAGTGACCAATGACATCATCAAACCTTTTTTCTCACAGAAAATCTTAGTTTTTTGTCTTCGTTGTGGTACGTCAAATACATCCAAAATGTCCTTCTAATCCCATTTATGATGAATACCAGTATGGATAACATGGATAACACTGACCTGTGTTACATTTAGCAGTGCTCTTGACATTGCTCTTGGCAGTGCTCTTAGCAGTGCTCTTAACAGTGCTCTTACCAGTGCACAGTGCTCTTGGCAGTGTTCTTGGCAGTGCTCTTAACGGTGTTCTTGGCAGTGCTCTTAACGGTGCTCTTGGCAGTGCTCTTAACAGTGCTCTTAACAATGCTCTTAACAGTTCTATTTGCAGTTCTCTTAACAGTTATCTTAACAGTGATCATGGCATTGCTCTTAACAGTGCTCTTGACAGTGCTCGTAATAGTGCTCTTGACAGTTCACTGAACATAAATATTAACAATCATATTCGTAAAAAGTTTTTTTTTAAGCATCCACGTAAAATAGGTAACATATCAGTGTATAATAACAAACTTATCCATGGATCGTAACAAACATATCCGTTGATTATAGCTAACCTATTATTTTATAATAAACATACCCCGTCTATTGTAAAAACACTCATCCGCACTGGCATAACCAGGCAGTAGGATCCGCACTGGCATAACCAGGCAGTAGGATCCGCACTGGCATAACCAGGCAGTAGGATCCGCACTGGCATAACCAGGCAGTAGGATCCGCACTGGCATAACCAGGCAGTAGGATCCGCACTGGCATAACCAGGCAGTAGGATCCGCACTGGCATAACCAGGCAGTAGGATCCGCACTGGCATAACTAGGCAGTAGGATCCGCACTGGCATAACCAGGCAGTAGGATCCGCACTGGCATAACCAGGCAGTAGGATCCGCACTGGCATAACCAGGCAGTGGGATCCGCACTGGCATAACCAGGCAGTAGGACGGATGAATCTCGGGCACGGTGTTAACAAGGACTAAAGTTGAAAAGATAGAACGAATATATGGTGTATTACAGACATGTTTACTCTTACGATTTTGGCGTACAATGTTCGATTTTGAGGTGTATACATTATATATACTGTGTGTTTTTTTAATATTAAGATAATGTATTGAACGATTTTGTGATGATATTGTACGATTTTAAGATTTTGAGGGTAAACAGGTCTGGTATAACTTTGAATATTGCAGCTGAACACTTTGGTTTTATACCGATAGCGAATAGTATAATGGGGAAAATGGGAAATTAAATATTTTCCTTAAAGGATGAAACTGTCAAAGTACATGGAAATGATCAATTCCAACAACATGGACCTGAATGTTTCTAACAATAAATAGTTTGACAAAACTCCAATACGATAAACGGGTCAGTCGCTTCTGTACATTTACAATAGATTTCTCACGGAGTTGTCTTTCCGTGTTTTGTTAATTGTAACCAAATTTAATCTCCCAATAAATGTTGCCTTGAGTGGCAAGGGGCCATAAATAATGCCCCTCATTGCCCCCATTGATTGTCCGGCGATGATGAGGCCGAAGAACACGGCGTGTCAGAGCCGGGACCGGTCAGGGAGAGCGAATTAAGGCCGGCTAGTAGATAAATCAGAGGGAATCAATCTTCACCTCGACTTCTCGGCCAGAGATAAGAGTAATCCTCCGAGATTTCATTCGGTGCGTTCCTAGGAAAAACGGATTGGCTGTGACGTCACGCGCACACTGCCGGTTTCCATGGGACATAAAATAGCGAGCTACTGAACAAAATGGCGTCGCTTCTTGGAATTAATTTTCCGTCTGGCATCGATATGGCGAGGTGACAGTTGGGCTTCATCCCTGGCTCAGGTACCGGCCGCTCGAGGGAAAGTAATCAGGGGACCCGCATCGGCTCGGCTATCCCAGTGTGTATCAACGCTACCGACAGGTCACCGCTTAGCGGCGCTAGCTTCGTGAGGCTTCGGGAATCTTAGCTAGTGAGGTTGATCACCGACAAAACTGGCTTCTTGTTATATGGTGACATACATAGTTGACCAACTGTCTGTTGGCATACATAGTTGTCCAACTGTCTGTTGACATAGTTGACCAGCTGTAGAAAATTCACTTTCACACCCACTTTAAGCTCCACAGAACTCACTGTCACACCCACTTTAAGCTCCACAGAACTCACTGTAACAACCACTCCCAGCTCCACAACTAATGTCACAGTTTATACCCCCAGCCCCACCCAGCACCCCCAGCACCACCCAGCACCCCCCAGCACCACCCAGCACCCCCCAGCACCACCCAGCACCCCATACACCGGAGAATCTGACCACACCAAGGTTAAACAGACGAATTTCTCTCAACCAATTTTCAAGCAACAACAACCCAAAGAATAACAATATGTGCGATGTAATCAAAACAATATGCGATGTAATCAAAACACTATGTGTGATGTAATCAAAACAATATGTGTGATGTAATCAAAACAATATGCGATGTAATCAAAACAATATGTGCAATGTAATCAAAACAATATGCGATGTAATCAAAACAATATGTGCGATTTAATCAAAACAATATGTGCGATGTAATTAAAACAATATGTGTGATGTAATCAAAACAATATGTGATGTAATCAAAACAATATGTGATGTAATCAAAACAATATGTGCGATGTAATCAAAACAATATGCGATGTTATCAAAACAATATATGCGATGTAATCAAAACAATATGTGTGATGTAATCAAAACAATATGTGTGATGTAATCAAAACAATATGTGTGATGTAATCAAAACAATATGTGTGATGTAATCAAAACAATATGTGTGATGTAATCAAAACAATATGTGTGATGTAATCAAAACAATATGTGTGATGTTTAGCTTATGATATAGAGTCACATTATTTGGTCTTATGATATAGAGTCACATTATTTGGTCTTATGATATAGAGTCACATTATTTGGTCTTATGATATAGAGTCACATTATTTGGTTTTATGATATAGAGTCACATTATTTGGTCTTATGATATAGAGTCACAGTATTTGGCATTATGATATAAAGTCACATAATTTGGTCTTATGATATAAAGTCACATTATTTGTTCTTATGATATAAAGTCACATTATTCGGTCGCATTTTCTCAAACGTTCCAAATTTAACAAAATATTAAAAAATTTCATGTTAAAATCCAATCGTATCTAACCTCAGGAACATTACATTGGGGCACCTACAAAGTGTAGGTGATACAGTGTTCTTGAGAGTGTAGGTGATACAGTGTTCTTGAGAGTGTAGGTGATACAGTGTTCTTGAGAGTGTAGGTGATACAGTTTTCTTGAGAGTGTAGATGATACAGTGTTCTTGAGAGTGTAGGTGATACCGTTTTCTTGAGAGTGTAGGTGATACAGTGTTCTTGAGAGTGTAGGTGATACAGTTTTCTTGAGAGTGTCGGTGATACAGTTTCTTGAGAGTGTATGCGATACAATTTTCTTGAGAGTGTATGCGATACAATTTTCTTGAGAGTGTAGTCTACTCACTGACTTTCAGACCCTTGTGGAAGAATATAAACAGGTTAAATATGAACATATCACAGGGGTTTGAAAAAATGTGAGAACCACTGATGGGAGGCAGTTGACTACAGTTAATATTCTATATGCCTGTGAGAACCACTGATGGGAGGCAGTTGACTACACTTAATATTCTATATGCCTGTGAGAACTACTGATGGGGGGCAGTTGACTACAGTTAATATTCTATATGCCTGTGAGAACTACTGATGGGAGGCAGTTGACTACAGTTAATATTCTATATGCCTGTGAGAACTACTGATGGGAGGCAGTTGACTACAGTTAATATTCGACATGCCTGTGAGAACCACTGATGGGAGGCAGTTGACTACAGTTAATATTATATATGCCTGTGAGAACCACTGATGGGAGGCAGTTGACTACAGTTAATATTCTACATGCATGTGAGAACTACTGATGGGAGGCAGTTGACTACAGTTAATATTATATATGCCTGTGAGAACTACTGATGAGAGGCAGTTGACTACAGTTAATATTCTATATGCCTGTGAGAACTACTGATGGGAGGTAGTTGACTACAGTTAATATTCTATATGCCTGTGAGAACTACTGATGGGAGGCAGTTGACTACAGTTAATATTCTATATGCCTGTGAGAACTACTGATGGGAGGCAGTTGACTACAGTTAATATTCTATATGCCTGTGAGAACTACTGATGGGAGGCAGTTTACTACAGTTAATATTCTACATGCCTGAGAGAACTACTGATGGGAGGCAGTTGACTACAGTTAATATTCTACATGCCTGTGAGAACTACTGATGGGAGGCAGTTGACTACAGTTAATACTCTACATGCCTGTGAGAACTACTGATGGGAGGCAGTTGACTACAGTTAATATTCGACATGCCTGTGAGAACTACTGATGGGAGGCAGTTGACTACAGTTAATATTCTACATGCCTGTGAGAACTACTGATGGGAGGCAGTTGACTACAGTTAATATTCTACATGCCTGTGAGAACTACTGATGGGAGGCAGTTGACTACAGTTAATACTCTACATGCCTGTGAGAACTACTGATGGGAGGCAGTTGACTACAGTTAATATTCGACATGCCTGTGAGAACTACTGATGGGAGGCAGTTGACTACAGTTAATATTCTACATGCCTGTGAGAACTACTGATGGGAGGCAGTTGACTACAGTTAATATTCTATATGCCTGTGAGAACTACTGATGGGAGGCAGTTGACTACAGTTAATATTCTACATGCCTGTGAGAACTACTGATGGGAGGCAGTTGACTACAGTTAATATTCTACATGCCTGTGAGAACTACTGATGGGAAGCAGTTGACTACAGTTAATATTCTACATGCCTGTGAGAACCACTGATGGGAGGCAGTTGACTACAGTTAATACTCTACATGCCTCGTCCATAGTTAGACAGAATTGGACGAAAATTAAAGTCTAACCAATCAGGCTGTTCCGTTGGGTCATGTGGGTGAGCAACAGGTTTAGACTGGAAAGAGATCTGAATGTATAACATCAAGTGAATGATTGAAGTGAATGATTGAAGTGAATGATTGAAAGGAATGTTTGAAGTGAATGATTGAAGTGAATGATTGAAGTGAATGATTGAACACAATTTGACAGGATTCAAAGTGTGAAGATTATTTTATAGGAAATTGTATAAGATAGAAATATTTTTTTTTTTCTTAAAGTCAGTGAATGAACCACGAGTATTATTTATACCAGTGAACCAAGTCAAGGGACATTGACGTTCAATTATATAGATTTTGTAACTGACCATATGTTCACCCCCCAACACACCGCCACACACACCCCCACACACACACCCACACACACCCCTTACCCCAAACGATAGACTAAAAACTTTCTGAAAATATTTTTGTGATCTACGGATGGGGAAAGGGGGGGGGGGGCATTGTCAACGTCAAAAGCGATTAAGCTAGTGGCGGTTTGAAACAGTGTGTGTGTTGGGGGGGGGGTGCGGGGGGAGGGGGGCTATATATATGTGCTTTCTCTAAATGCAATATGAAAATGTCAACCTCTGACCTCTGTGTGCCACGATCGAAGCGGGAATTATGCGGGGTCAGAGGTTAATCAAATCGGACATGGGTTTCAAATTAAGGCACTTTGTTTGATTATTTCAGAGCTGGACAGAGACGGGCCTGGACAGATCACTTGTAGGTCATCGAATAACTTGGACATAGTAGCAGCTGGTGTTAATGACTTGGACATAGTAGCAGTTGGTGTTAATGACTTGGACATAGTAGCAGTTGCGTAAATGACTTGGACATAGTAGCATTTGGCGTTAATGACTTGGATATATAGCAGTTGGTGTTAATGACTTGGACATAGTAGCAGTTGGTGTTAATAACTTGGATATAGTAGCAGCTGGTGTTAATAACTTGGACATAGTAGCAGCTGGTGTTAATAACTTGGACATATTAGCAGTTGGCGTTAATAACTTGGACATAGTAGCAGTTGGTGTTAATAACTTGGACATAGTAGCAGTTGGTGTTAATGACTTGGACATAGTAGCAGCTGGCGTTAATGACTTGGACATAGTAGCATTTGACATTAATGACTTGGACATAGTAGCAGTTGGTGTTAATGACTTGGACATAGTATCAGTTGGCGTTAATGACTTGGACATAGTAGCATTTGGCGTTAATGACTTGGACATAGTAGCAGTTGGTGTTAATAACTTGGACATAGTAGTAGTTGGACATAGTAGCATTTGGTGTTAATGACTTGGACATAGTAGCAGCTGGTGTTAATAACTTGGACATAGTAGCAGCTGGTGTTAATAACTTGGACATAGTAGCAGTTGGCGTTAATAACTTGGACATAGTAGCCGTTGGTGTTAATAACTTGGACATAGTAGCAGTTGGTGTTAATGACTTGGACATAGTAGCAGCTGGCGTTAATGACTTGGACATAGTAGCATTTGACATTAATGACTTGGACATAGTAGCATTTGACATTAATGACTTGGACATAGTAGCATTTGGTGTTAATAACTTGGACATAGTAGCAGCTGGTGTTAATAACTTGGACATAGTAGCAGTTGGCGTTAATAACTTGGACATAGTAGCAGTTGGTGTTAATAACTTGGACATAGTAGCAGTTGGTGTTAATAACTTGGACATAGTAGCAGTTGGTGTTAATAACTTGGACATAGTAGCAGTTGGCGTTAATGACTTGGACATAGTAGCAGTTGCGTAAATGACTTGGACATAGTAGCATTTGGCGTTAATGACTTGGATATAGTAGCAGTTGGTGTTAATGACTTGGACATAGTAGAAGTTGGTGTAAATAACTTGGACATAGTAGCAGTTGGTGTTAATAACTTGGACATAGTAGCAGTTGGTGATAATGACTTGGACATAGTAGCAGTTGGTGTTAATAACTTGGACATCGTAGCAGTTGGTGTTAATAACTTGGACATCGTAGCAGTTGGTGTTAATGACTTGGAAATAGTAGCAGTTGCGTAAATGACTTGGACATAGTAGCATTTGGCGTTAATGACTTGGACATAGTAGCAGTTGGTGTTATTACTTGGACATAGTAGCAGCTGGTGTTAATAACTTGGACATAGTAGCAGTTGGTCAAGAAGGCCAGTAAAGACTTGAAATGGCCAAGTGTCCAGTATTGACATGAAATGGCCAAGGGTGTCGGTAAAGACATGAAATGGCCAAGGATGTCAGTAAAGACTTGAAATGGCCAAGGATGCCGTAAGACATGAAATGGCCAAGTGTTCAGTAGTGACATGAAATGGCCAAGTGTTCAGTAGTGACATGAAATGGCCAAGTGTTCAGTAGTGACATGAAATGGCCAAGTGTTCAGTAGTGACATGAAATGGCCAAGTGTTCAGTAGTGACATGAAATGGCCAAGTGTTCAGTAGTGACATGAAATGGCCAAGTGTTCAGTAGTGACATGAAATGGCCAAGTGTTCAGTAGTGACATCAAATGGCCAAGTGTTCAGTAGTGACATCAAATGGCCAAGTGTTCAGTAGTGACATCAAATGGCCAAGTGTTCAGTAGTGACATCAAATGGCCAAGTGTTCAGTAGTGACATGAAATGGCCAAGTGTTCAGTAGTGACATGAAATGGCCAAGTGTTCAGTAGTGACATCAAATGGCCAAGTGTTCAGTAGTGACATCAAATGGCCAAGTGTTCAGTAGTGACATCAAATGGCCAAGTGTTCAGTAGTGACATCAAATGGCCAAGTGTTCAGTAGTGACATCAAATGGCCAAGTGTTCAGTAGTGACATCAAATGGCCAAGTGTTCAGTAGTGACATGAAATGGCCAAGTGTTCAGTAGTGACATCAAATGGCCAAGTGTTCAGTAGTGACATCAAATGGCCAAGTGTTCAGTAGTGACATCAAATGGCCAAGTGTTCAGTAGTGACATCAAATGGCCAAGTGTTCAGTAGTGACATCAAATGGCCAAGTGTTCAGTAGTGACATGAAATGGCCAAGTGTTCAGTAGTGACATCAAATGGCCAAGTGTTCAGTAGTGACATCAAATGGCCAAGTGTTCAGTAGTGACATCAAATGGCCAAGTGTTCAGTAGTGACATCAAATGGCCAAGTGTTCAGTAGTGACATCAAATGGCCAAGTGTTCAGTAGTGACATGAAATGGCCAAGTGTTCAGTAGTGACATGAAATGGCCAAGTGTTCAGTAGTGACATGAAATGGCCAAGTGTTCAGTAGTGACATGAAATGGCCAAGTGTTCAGTAGTGACATGAAATGGCCAAGTGTTCAGTAGTGACATGAAATGGCCAAGTGTTCAGTAGTGACATGAAATGGCCAAGTGTTCAGTAGTGACATGAAATGGCCAAGTGTTCAGTAGTGACATCAAATGGCCAAGTGTTCAGTAGTGACATCAAATGGCCAAGTGTTCAGTAGTGACATCAAATGGCCAAGTGTTCAGTAGTGACATCAAATGGCCAAGTGTTCAGTAGTGACATCAAATGGCCAAGTGTTCAGTAGTGACATCAAATGGCCAATGATGCCATATTGTGTGACTGGATTAAAGCTCTAAGTACTATCCTATTATTGTGAGCATCGTTCTCTTCCCTATATCATTGGTTGTATTTGATCATAGTCCGCCATATTGATTGAAGACATAGACATAGTCCGCCATATTGATTGAAGACATAGTCCACCATATTGATTGAAGACATAGAAATAGTCCACCATATTGATTGAAGACATAGACATAGTCCACCATATTGATTGAAGACATAGAAAGAAATCACTGGCTTTGGAATTCTTCCTTTGAAATAAAATATCTATTGAAATTGGAATTTCGAAATGTTTTAATTATTTTAGATCAACAGTTGTTTCCAGTAACTCAGTTGTTTCCATGAAGCAGTATGTCAGTTGTATCCATGAAACAGTATATCAGTTGTATCCATGAAACAGTATATCAGTAGTTTCCATGAAACAGTATATCAGTAGTTTCCATGAAACAGTATATCAGTAGTTTCCATGAAGCAGTATATCTATTGTTTCCATGAAGCAGTATATCAGTTGTTTCCATGAAGCAGTATATCTGTTGTTTCCATGAAACAGTATATCAGTAGTTTCCATGAAACAGTATATCAGTAGTTTCCATGAAGCAGTATATCTATTGTTTCCATGAAGCAGTATATCAGTTGTTTCCATGAAGCAGTATATCTGTTGTTTCCATGAAACAGTATATCAGTAGTTTCCATGAAGCAGTATATCAGTTGTTTCCATAAAGCAGTATATCAGTTGTTTCCATGAAGCAGTATATCAGTAGTTTCCATGAAACAGTATATCAGTAGTTTCCATGAAACAGTATATCAGTAGTTTCCATGAAGCAGTATATCAGTAGTTTCCATGAAGCAGTATATCTATTGTTTCCATGAAGCAGTATATCAGTTGTTTCCATGAAACAGTATATCAGTTGTTTCCATGAAACAGTATATCAGTAGTTTCCATGAAACAGTATATCAGTAGTTTCCATGAAGCAGTATATCTATTGTTTCCATG
Organism: Omphiscola glabra; assembly: GCA_964017045.1. Taxonomy (NCBI): domain Eukaryota; kingdom Metazoa; phylum Mollusca; class Gastropoda; family Lymnaeidae; genus Omphiscola; species Omphiscola glabra. Next base: position 515,109 of record OZ024808.1, on the reverse strand, counting down.
AAGCAGTATATCAGTTGTTTCCATGAAGCAGTATATCTGTTGTTTCCATGAAACAGTATATCAGTAGTTTCCATGAAGCAGTATATCAGTTGTTTCCATGAAGCAGTATATCAGTTGTTTCCATGAAGCAGTATATCAGTTGTTTCCATGAAGCAGTATATCAGTAGTTTCCATGAAGCAGTATATCTGTTGTTTCCATGAAGCAGTATATCTGTTGTTTCCATGAAGCAGTATATCTGTTGTTTCCATGAAGCAGTATATCAGTTGTTTCCATGAAGCAGTATATCAGTTGTTTCCATGAAGCAGTATATCTATTGTTTCCATGAAGCAGTATATCAGTTGTTTCCATGAAGCAGTATATCAGTTGTTTCCATGAAGCAGTATATCAGTTGTTTCCATGAAGCAGTATATCTGTTGTTTCCATGAAACAGTATATCAGTAGTTTCCATGAAGCAGTATATCAGTTGTTTCCATGAAGCAGTATATCTGTTGTTTCCATGAAGCAGTATATCTGTTGTTTCCTTGAAGCAGTATATCAGTAGTTTCCATGAAGCAGTATATCAGTAGTTTCCATGAAGCAGTATATCTGTTGTTTCCATGAAGCAGTATATCTGTTGTTTCCTTGAAGCAGTATATCAGTAGTTTCCATGAAACAGTATATCAGTAGTTTGTCTAACTCAGTTTCTAAGTATTAAATTAATGAAAATTGTAACTTTTAAAAAAAAAAATGTTAAATCTGATTAGATATTTGTGGCAAAGTTTAATTTACTTAGCTTAGAATTGTAAGATCACAGATAAAAATCACAAAATAATAATTAAGCCCTGTATGTATGTATGTATGTATGTATGTATGTATGTATGTATGTATGTATGTATGTATGTATGTATGTATGTATGTATGTATGTATGTATGTATGTATGTATGTATGTATGTATGTATGTATGTATGTATGTATGTATGTATGTATGTATGTATGTATGTATGTATGTATGTATGTATGTATGTATGTATGTATGTATGTATGTATGTATGTATGTATGTATGTATGTATGTATGTATGTATGTATGTATGTATGTATGTATGTATGTATGTATGTATGTATGTATGTATGTATGTATGTATGTATGTATGTATGTATGTATGTATGTATGTATGTATGGCTGTAACGCAGTGTTCAATAGGCGCGCAAAACACAATGTACAGACTGTAGCACTAATTGGGATCCTTATGTAGTGCGTTACTGGAAGACGTGCTTTGTCATGGGAAGTTCACGTATCACCCCTGCTATTCAATAGCCCAATGGTCGGCAAACCGGGGCTCGCGAGCCGCATGCGGCTCTTTAGCGACCTGAGTGTGGCTCGGCCAGTCGGCCACAATTCGCGGTTCTTGGAAAGAAATTTGGCTCTCAAATTTTTTCAACATTTTCCTACTGCTGATTTTTGGCTCTTTTGACTAATGAAATTTCCCACCACTGCAATAGCCTATTGGTTGACAGGCTATTTGACTAATGAGATTGCCCACCACTGCAATAGCCTATTGGTTGACAGGCTATTTGACTAATGAGATTGCCCACCACTGCAATAGCCTATTGGTTGACAGGCTATTTGACTAATGAGATTGCCCACCACTGCAATAGCCTATTGGTTGACAGGCTATTTCTAGCATCGTAAGAATGTGACTCGTTATAGTGTTTTGTGATCAAAAGTTTGAGAACCGTTCATGATTTTCGTTGGGAGAATATGTCATCTTTTTTTAAAATGAATTTTCTAGGAACTTATTCTAGATGTCTTGTGTTTAAATATTCTTTGTATTGTTGCAGGTGTGACGTCACTACGCCCGAACATGGACAATACGATCACAAACATGACCGTTATTGAAGGCCGTACGGCAATATTGCCATGTATAGTGAGCAATTTAGGTCGCCACCAGGTAAAGGTAATTGCATGCGCTTATCTTTCCTGTACTCTCCAACCAACAGGTCATCGGGAGGTAAGCATGACCTGTCCACGTAAACTATTTTGGCGCAAATGTCTCTATTCTAAATTATGTCTACTCGTGACTGTAGAATACTCTCCTGATCTGTGTCAACTTTTAATGTCAACTTTTAATGTCAATTCTTAATGTCTTCTCATAGGGCCTCTCTCGTTGTCACCTCTCTGTTTCAACACTCAATTAGTTCTTTCAATGTCATCTCTCGGTGTTTTTTCTCATTCTCTCTCTTTTAAAAAAAAAAATTTTTTTTTAAATTTGTATCTGTGATGAATACCATCAAACATAAGATATCTTATGTTGCAGTGATGAGTACCATCAAAATAAATGAAGATGTCCACCATGTTGCAGTGATGAGTACCATCAAAATAAATGAAGATGTCCACCATGTTGCAGCAATATAAAACGTTTGACAGGCTGTTGTGTTTTGCACTGCTCCCTTGCAAACTCCTTTCTGATGATGTAGAATTAGTCCAATAATTTAATGTCCAATAATAAATACTTTATAAATAACGAATTATTTTTCTTATATCAAAGGGAAAGCACTAGCAGCCCTAATGACAGCCCCAGCAGGCCTAATGACAGCTCTAGCAGGCCTAATGTCAGCTCTATCAGGCCTAATGACAGCTCTAGCAAGCCTAATGGCGGCTAAAACAGGCCTAGTGGCAGCTCTAGCAGGCCTAATGACAGCTCTAGCAGGCCTCAACTACTCTAGCAGGCCTAAAGACAGCTCAAGCAGGCCTAATGACAGCTCTAGCAGGCCTAATGACAGCTCTAGCAGGCCTAATGACATATCTAGCAGGCCTAATGACAGATCTAGCAGGCCTAATGACAGATCTAGCAGGCCTAATGACAGATCTAGCAGGCCTAATGATAGATCTAGCAGGCCTAATGACATATCTAGCAGGCCTAATGACAGATCTAGCAGGCCTAATGACAGATCTAGGAGGCCTAATGACGATCTAGCAGGCCTAATGACAGATCTAGCAGGCCTAATGACAGATCTAGCAGGCCTAATGACAGATCTAGCAGGCCTAATGACAGATCTAGCAGGCCTAATGACAGATCTAGCAGGCCTAATGACAGATCTAGCAGGCCTAATGACAGATCTAGCAGGCCTAATGACAGATCTAGCAGGCCTAATGACAGATCTAGCAGGCCTAATGACAGATATAGCATGCCTAATGACAGATCTACATGCCTACTGAAAGCACTAGTAAACCTACTGTTTTTTTTTAATGCAGTTTTTTTTCCATAACGTAAATTTGGTATAATAGAGAGACAGGGACCAATCTCCGGCTTTATACATCAATGAAGTTTAGATTATTGTGTCCTGGTAGATGTGATAATGTAAATACTACCAACAAAATAAATAAGTAAACGTGTACATTTTGGTAAATATTTTTTTATTAATTAAAAATAATTTAGAAATGTTGCGAGTTTAGAAAAACTACCGTCGGATGATGTGATATGGCAATCAAGAATTATTTCCCTTTACTATCTGCTTGACTATTTCCTGTTAAGTTTGAAAGTCAATCTGCATTTTCTATTTTCAAATCTGCTTGTCTGTTCTCTCGTAGTAACAAGTATTTTGATATCAGATTCAAAGCAACTTTATAATTATAACATATGAGAGTTATAGAAGCGATAAAATGATTGTTTAAATAATTTGAATGTTTTAATAGTATAGTATATGCATTACGTATGATTAAGTTATTTAAAAGACGGTTACGTTACTTTTTTTAAAGACGACTTTGTTGACAAATTCATTGAATTTATTTTGATTGTTTTAACTTTAACGCCGATTATTGCTGGTGAACCGAGAATTTAATCCAAAATAAAATTTCAGCATCATGTGTAATTCAGTTAGAAGAGTGCCCAGAAATGTATGTAACAATGACTGACTTATTATAGTAAATTTCATACAAATTATGTTTCATAAATTAAAGTTGGTGTAAACTTAAAGTAAAAGTGAAAGGCCATATGTTTTTTAAAATCTTTTTTTCTTTTTAGATTAATGTTAAGCCTTTTATAAACTTTGATGGTGCTCTTTTAAACATATGATAATAATAATTATATCTTTAGTCTGAACAACTTGAAGTCAAGTTATTAATTAGTTAATATCAAAAGTGTAAAACTAAAAGGATATATAATATATGATATGTTATGTAATTTATTAAGGCTGGATAGAGTTAAAAATTAATAATTATAATTACATAATAAATGATTGAAATAATAATATTTCATTATTTTCAACATATTTAATCTTATTTATAATTTATGAAATAAAACTGTAAACTTTGTTCAATTATTTTTTATCATTATTTTTTAAAATTTTAATTTATTAGGCCAGATATAAAGTATACATTTATTTTTTAAATATTAATTTAGTAGGCAGTAGGCAATTTATAGATTAGATGTACAGTTATTTTTTAAAATATTAATTTAGTAGGCCAGATCTACCTTTTTTTTTTTAATCCCCAAACATTGAGCAAGTTAATAGATCTAGATAACAGAGCAAGTTAATAGATCTAATTTATAGAGCAAGGAATTGTAAAAATAACAAAAAAAAACAACTGTTGACATTTATAAATTAAAACACAGGTATCAATCAAATGTTAAAGTTGTCTTAATTGCATCCTGATCAAAATACTTATCCTATTAGATATTCTCTAACTCAGATGTTACGTTCTGCTCTCAATTCTTTTCTTATGGTGGTAACGTAAACTATTTGCCTTTACATTTCTATGTGCTAGACTCACCTCATTCAACTCTTTGCCTTTATATTTCTATGTGCTAGACTCGCCTTGTTCAAATCTTGCTCTTTTTCTCTTTATTTTTTTTATATTTATGTTATGTCCTTTGATGGATCATATATATTTTTACATTCGTCTTTTTACAGATGCCACTATACAACGTTTTGTTTTAAGATCAGAAATAATTTCATAAATTTGAAAGAAAATAGTCTATGATACAGCGAGTAGCACACGACCAGCAACCAATACAAGGATAATAAATCATTATGCCGCCAGCAACCAATACAAGGATAATAAATCATTATGCCACCAGCAACCAATACAAGGATAATAAATCATTATGCCACCAGCAACCAACAAAAAGATAATAAATCATTATGCCGCCAGCAACCAACAAAAAGATATAATATAATACTTGATACAGCCAGAACCAAACTAAGGATCATAGTACTCGATACAGCCAGCTACAAAAAAAGGATACAGTAATTAATACAGCCAGCAAAAAACATAAGGATATAGTACTTGATACAGCCAGCTACAAAGACAAGGATATAGTACTTGATGCAGCAAGTATACTACAAACTGAAGGATTATAATACTTCATACAACTAGCAAGACACTAAAGGATAATAGTACTTGATATAACTAGCAAGATACTAAGGGATTATCTAAGTTGGCACCACCGTCCCCAAGGGCTCAGGTATAGTCCAGGGGCGCCCAAAGGCTTGTTAGACTTTAAAGGGGGCTGGGACTCCCAAAGGTGTCGCAAGTGAATTATTTCTAGGGAACTTTTTAAATTAAATTATTTTTTTTGATCGAAATGTGGTTTTAGTTTTAGTGGGGTCTTCCGGGCAAAGTAATAGCCTAGAAATATGAACATTATGAAATGCATTTATAATATAGACATTGTAAAGACTACACGTTATAAACTATCACTTTAACAACACCGCCAATCAATTAAGAATAATTGACCATTGAAGACGTTACATATCTTAACCACTTGCTAAAAAATTAACCTACTTAAAATAAATGAGTTGTATTAAAAATAAATTGATCAGCTTATTTTTGAACCAAGGAAATTATTTTTAAAAAGTTTAATTTTTATTTTGATAGAATGTTACATGTTTTATATATAGGAGACTTCTCTATTAAATGGTTTCACTATCATTTTGGAGGAATGTGGGCAGAAAACGTTTGAGAAGCACTGAACTAAAGGACTTGACCAGGAGCAAACTAAAAGTGGTCCAGAGCTTTATGTGTGGAAAGTGATCCATTTTTGAATTGTGGATTTATTATGTTAATTAGACTCTGTTTGACAATGTCTCACATATCTCACTTGATAGCCTTGGACAATAAGAAAAAACATGAGCAATGGATTTAACAGTTACAATTATTTTTGTCGGATCAGAAAAAAGTAACACAAATTCAAATACAATGAGACAAATTCTGGTGCTGACATGAACCTTGTTATTTTCCTGGGACAAGTTGACCAACAAATACAATGAGACAAATTCTGGGGCTGACATGAACCTTGTTATTTTCCTGGGACAAGTTGACCAACAAATACAATGAGACAAATTCTGGGGCTGACATGAACCTTGTTATTTTCCTGGGACAAGTTGACCAACAAATACAATGAGACAAATTCTGGGGCTGACATGAACCTTGTTATTTTCCTGGGACAAGTTGACCAACAAATACAATGAGACAAATTCTGGGGCTGACATGAACCTTGTTATTTTCCTGGGACAAGTTGACCAACAAATACAATGAGACAAATTCTGGTGCTGACATGAACCTTGTTATTTTCCTGGGACAAGTTGACCAACAAATACAATGAGACAAATTCTGGGGCTGACATGAACCTTGTTATTTTCCTGGGCCAATTTGACCAACAAATACAATGAGACAAATTCTGGGGCTGACATGAACCTTGTTATTTTCCTGGGACAAGTTGACCAACAAATACAGAGTACTTACTGTTACAGTGTAACCTAATGCACTATCAACAGAATCATAGGGTAACACTAGAAATCTGCTTTGACTGACAATCTTATTTTCTGGTCCACTCTATGGGTCAATCACTGATCCTCCCCCCTGCAACCCCTCCTCCCCCACGTCAAGCCTGTGGTGATTGACACCAGCCAAAAGGTCAACAAATATCCAGAGATCATTTCAGCTCCAAGGGGGAGACAACCTGTTGTAGGTCAATATCCTTGAACTCATCATCAGAATCATCTCATGGGAATATAATAGAGAGGTTCTCACGAGTATTAGACCATCAATTCTTCATTCCAACCATTCATGGGTTCTCACTAGTTTTACTGTAAGGCATCCTTTATTTATAATACTATTCATTATTTTTGGATGCCAGCTCCCAGAGAAAGTAGTTGACTGCTTAAAATAAGGTGGAAATAAATGACTAGGACCCAATGTCCTATTCATGGAAATTACATGACTTTCCAATTTATGGTAGAATTTCTTGGAACTGGATTTTCTATTGAAGGAATAATGAGTCAACTTTAATTGCTAATTGTGGAACAAATTCTTGCCTATAACATGACAGAGAAATGGTTGGAACTGGAGTGGATTCATTAAAAACATTGCTGTTCAATTGATGTGTATCCCAAGGGTGTCGGGGATTTAAACGTTATTTGAAGTTAACATTCTTTAGAATATCTAATATGATTATTTTTTAGTTATTTTCTTATAGTTGTTAGTATATGATAAATTCACGCAAAACCATAACCGAGGGGTTCTTAACTAGGGGTGGCGGCAGGCAGCATCAAAGCGATGCATGAAGACATTGAAAATCAGTTTTCTTTGCATTTTTATTATAATTTTTTTTTTATCATAGCTGGTGCGGGAAATGTTTTGTAATCAAGAGGTGGGGGGGGGGGGGGGGTCAAAAAAAGTTAAGAACCTCTTCCCAACCCATTATAGACTGAAATAATTGATCTGTGAACATATTTTTAATTTATACTTTGATCACATAGTCCTGATTTATACTTGCACATATGGACAAGAAGCACAGTCCTAATTTTTACTTAAACAAATATATCACAAACACACAGATCTTAAACACACATAGATCACAAACATGCTCTAATTTATGATTGTCTACTTCATATGGCGTCACCTAGGTAGTATGGTTGGACAAATGGAAGACAGTGTTAACCCTGAACGAGGGCCGCATCATTGATGACGCCAGGTACAGCGTGTCTCACCAAAGTGATGAAGAGTGGAACCTCCATCTAGACAAGGTCAAGTATGGAGATCAGGGCCTCTTTACCTGTCAAATCAACACAGAGCCACCCATGTCACAGGCCATCTCGTTGTCAGTTGTAGGTAGGTTCATGTCACTGGCCATCTCATCAGCTCGAGGTGGGTTCATGTCACTGGCCATCTCATCAGCTGGAGGTAGGTTCATGTCACTGACCATCTCATCAGCTGGAGATGGGTCCATGTCACTGGCCATCTCATCAGCTGTAGGTAGGTCCATGTCACTGGCCATCTCACCAGCTGTAGGTAGGTCCATATCACTGGCAATCTCATCAGCTGTAGGTAGGTTCATATCACTGGCCATCTCACCAGCTGTAGGTAGGTCCATGTCACTGGCCATCTCATCAGCTGTAGGTAGGTCCATGTCACTGGCCATCTCGTTGTCAGTTGTAGGTAGGTTCATGTCACTGGCCATCTCATCAGCTGTTGGTAGTTTCACAAACATCTTCTTCATACAGATTTAGTGTTACATCAACATCATTGCATACATTTTTCCAGGAATTGTCAACTTAATTTGCCAACTAGTATTATAATGTCTGCTATACAAAGTGTATCACACAGTATTTTTCTCCAGTACCACCACGAATTCTGACCGAGAATGAGCCATCTACAATCACAGTGAGAGAGGGAGAGAAGGCCACACTTACCTGTAACGCCACAGGAATACCACGTCCTACCGTCACATGGTACCGTCAACCTAGCGCTAAAGGAGATTCTAGAGAGAGTGAGTCATGCTTGGAGTTCAATTATAGTAAGAAGTTTCCTAAACTAGATTGTCTCTTTAACATCTAACAGCATTCTGTCATCTATTTAGACTTAAAGGCCGACTGGTCTGTATATAAACCAGTAGACCAATGTCATCTCTTTGTGAACCAACAAACTAACAATGTGAACTTTTTGACAACTGAACATTCTGTTATTACACTGTTATGCTTTCTGTAAACTAAATACCGCATTATGTCAACAACAAAACACTGTAAATTTATTGATGTACTTATTGTAAATCAAACGCATTGGTGTTCTCATTGTAAACCAAACACATTGGTGTTCTCATTGTAAACCTAATAACATATTGGTGTTCTCAAATGTAAACCAAATAACATTATGTTCTCAATGTAAACCAAATAACATTATGGTGTTCTCATTGTAAACCAAATAACATTATGGTGTTCTCATTGTAAACCTAATAACATATTGGTGTTCTCATTGTAAACCAAATAACATTGTGTTCTCAATGTAAACCAAATAACATTATGGTGTTCTCATTGTAAACCAAATAACATTATGGTGTTCTCATTGTAAACCTAATAACATATTGGTGTTCTCATTGTAAACCAAATAACATTGTGTTCTCAATGTAAACCAAATAACATTATGGTGTTCTCATTGTAAACCAAATAACATTATGGTGTTCTCATTGTAAACCTAATAACATATTGGTGTTCTCATTGTAAACCAAATAACATTGTGTTCTCAATGTAAACCAAATAACATTATGGTGTTCTCATTGTAAACCAAATAACATTATGGTGTTCTCATTGTAAACCAAATAACATTGGTGTACTCCCTCTAAACCCAACACACTGGTATTCTTATCAAAACCAAACACAATGGTTTTCTCTCTCCAAACCAAGCACATAGCTGTACAACCGTTAAACAAAATATTACACTGCTGTAAACCAAAATGATCCATTTCATCATTTTGAGAACTGAATAACCTGCTGTGCGGTCTATAATCCAGTGTCACACAGAATGTTGTCAAGGTCACATAATTTTTTCTAGGGTCACATTGAACTTTTCCATGGTCTTGTAGAATGTGTCCAGTGTCAAGTAGAACTTGCGTATTTGTCTTTGAGTCATGTCAGAAAATGGTTGCATACAGTGCAAGGGAAATAAGTGTTGATTTTACAATAAATGAGATCCGAAAAATTGTTTATTAAATTATCTCCCTTTACCATTACGTGCACATTTTAAATCTATAATTTAGTGATTCAAAATTCTGGTTGTTTTAAAACATTTTTTTTTTAAAATTATTTTTAAAAAAACATTCTACCTAAGTCTAAATTAAACACATAAAAAGTGGAAAATAATTTTAAATTTTTTAATACGCAAAGGACTAGATTTGAATTTGAATGTTGACCAAACTTAAATATTAGCAAAGGACTAGATTTGAATGTTCACCAAACTTAAATATTAGCAAAGGACTAGATTTGAATTTGAATGTTGACCAAACTTAAATATTAGCAAAGGACTAGATTTGAATGTTGACCAAACTTAAATATTAGCAAAGGACTAGATTTGAATGTTGACCAAACTTAAATATTATTTTATTTGTTGAAAATATTAGCTGCACATACTTTCTTTGTGTAATGCGTTGTACGTCATTTTAAATTATGAAGAAAAATAAAGTGGAATATTTGTTTATTTTCTATGTTTAAGTATTACAATTGCAATCTTTAAATTATCGAGGGAAGTAGTAGTATTACCGTATGCCCTGCCCCTGACCCCCTCGGAATCACCCCTCCCAAAAAGCCTACTGACCACTATTCACTGAATGAAGCAGACATGATGAACCATGATCACCTGAATGAAGCAGACACGTTCAACCATGGTCACCTGAAGGAAGCAGACACGATGAACCATGATCCCCTGAATGAAGCAGACATGATGAACCATGATCACCTGAATGAAGCAGACATGATGAACCATGATCACCTTAATAAAGCAGACATGATGAACCATGATCACCTGAATGAAGCAGACATGATGAACCATGATCACCTGAATGAAGCAGACATGATGAACCATGATCACCTGAATGAAATAGTCATGTGTGTTGACAAAAAAAAATACAACAAACAAGAATGAATAGAGAGCAGAGAGAAGATGTTTAAAAGGAATAACTATGCACCACGTTTGTATACTAGATAACTATGCACCACGTTTGTATACTAGATAACTATGCACCACGTTTGTATACTAGATAACTATGCACCACGTTTGTATACTAGATAACTATGCACCACGTTTGTATACTAGATAACTATGCACCACGTTTGTATACTAGATAACTATGCACCACTTTTTTATACTAGATAACTATGCACCACTTTTTATACTAGATATCTATGCACCACTTTTGTGTACTAAATAACTTGCACCACTTTTGTATACTAGATAACTATGCATTACTTTTGTATACTAGATAACTATGCATTACTTTTGTATACTAGATAGCTATGCATTACTTTTGTATACTAGATAGCTATGCATTACTTTTGTATACTAGATAGCTATGCATTACTTTTGTATACTAGATAACTATGCATTACTTTTGTATACTAGATAGCTATGCATTACTTTTGTATACTAGATAGCTATGCATTACTTTTTGTATACTAGATAACTATGCACCAATTTTTTATACTTCATAATTTTTTTAACACCACCATTTATGATAATGGAGGGGGGGGGGGGCAAATAACACAATGAAGAACAAATATGAAAAGAAGACAATTTTGATAGAGATTAAATATTTATTTTAGTATTTTGTCAAAGTCGTCCCCCCCCCCCCCCACACACACACTGGGGAATTTTGGTCCAATTAAAGTAATTCAATGTAATAAACAAAAATACAGCATTATTTAAAAAAAAACTTAGATTACATCAAATGAAACAATGAATAAGAATCTAAACTTAGATTACATCAAATGAATCAATGAATAAGAATCTAAACTTAGATTACATCAAATGAATCAATGAATAAGAATCTAAACTTAGATTACATCAAATGAATCAATGAATAAGAATCTAAACTTAGATTACATCAAATGAAACAATGAATAAGAATCTAAACTTAGATTACATCAAATGAATCAATGAATAAGAATCTAAACTTAGATTACATCAAATGAAACAATGAATAAGAATCTAAACTTAGATTACATCAAATGAATCAATGAATAAGAATCTAAACTTAGATTACATCAAATGAATCAATGAATAAGAATCTAAACTTAGATTACATCAAATGAATCAATGAATAAGAATCTAAACTTAGATTACATCAAATGAATCAATGAATAAGAATCTAAACTTAGATTACATCAAATGAATCAATGAATAAGAATCTAAACTTAGATTACATCAAATGAATCAATGAATAAGAATCTAAACTTAGATTACATCAAATGAATCAATGAATAAGAATCTTTAACCTTAAAATAAAATTACACATTTTTGAAAAATATGAGGCATCCATTAATCATCAGAATCAGAGAATGGGATATCCGTCTCAGAATCCAGTTCATCAGAAAACTTCCTGTGTGTTTGCCTGATGTACATGCCTCACGTGGGGGGGGAGGGGGCATTGGCCATTCATTTAGTGTATCTGTGTCAACTGGTGTTTGACCTGGTGTGGTAGCTTTCAAGAAGTCAACTGGTGTTTGACCTGGGTGGTAGAATTCAAGAAGTCAACTGGTGTTTGACCTGGTGTGGTAGCATTCAAGAAGTCAACTGTTGTTTGACCTGGTGTGGTGGTATCATTCAATTAGTCAACTGGTGTTTGAGCTGTTGTGGTAGCAATCAATTAGTCAACTGGTTTTTGAGCTGTTGTGGCAGCATTCAATTAGTCAACTGGTGTTTGAGCTGTTGTGGCAGCATTCAATTAGTCAACTGGTGTTTGAGCTGTTGTGGCAGCATTCAATTAGTCAACTGGTGTTTGAGCTGTTGTGGTAGCATTCAATTAGTCAACTGGTGTTTGAGCTGTTGTGGTAGCAATCAATTAGTCAACTGGTTTTTGAGCTGTTGTGGCAGCATTCAATTAGTCAACTGGTGTTTGAGCTGTTGTGGTAGCATTCAATTAGTCAACTGGTGTTTGAGCTGTTGTGGTAGCATTCAATTAGTCAACTGGTGTTTGAGCTGTTGTGGTAGCATTCAATTAGTCAACTGGTGTTTGAGCTGTTGTGGTAGCATTCAATTAGTCAACTGGTGTTTGAGCTGTTGTGGTAGCATTCAATTAGTCAATTGGTGTTTGAGCTGTTGTGGTAGCATTCAATTAGTCAACTGGTGTTTGAGCTGTTGTGGTAGCATTCAATTAGTCAACTGGTGTTTGAGCTGTTGTGGTAGCATTCAATTAGTCAATTGGTGTTTGAGCTGTTGTGGTAGCATTCAATTAGTCAATTGGTGTTTGAGCTGTTGTGGTAGCATTCAATTAGTCAACTGGTGTTTGAGCTGTTGTGGTAGCATTCAATTAGTCAATTGGTGTTTGAGCTGTTGTGGTAGCATTCAATTAGTCAACTGGTGTTTGAGCTGTTGTGGTAGCATTAAATTAGTCAACTGTTGTTTGAGCTCATGTTGTAGCATCCATGTATCAACTGTACTTAGAGCTTGTATCGTGATGTTCAAGAAGTCAACTGCCTTTGACGTGGTGTGGTAGCATTAAAGACGCCAACTGGTGTTTGACCTGGTGTGTCAGCACTCAAGAAGTCAAAATCATGTGACCCATCTACACACTGGTGTTTGACCTGATGTGTTAGCACTCAAGAAGTCATATGATGTTTGACCTGGTGTGTTAGCACTCAAGAAGTGAAATGATGTTTGACCTGGTGTGTTAGCACTCAATAAGTCAAATGATGTTTGACTTGGTGTGTTAGCACTCAAGAAGTCAACTGGTGTTTGACCTGGTGTGTTAGCACTCAAAAAGTCAACTGTTGTTTGACCTGGTGTGGTAGCATTAAAGACGCCAACTGGTGTTTGACCTGGTGTGTCAGCACTCAAGAAGTCAAAATCATGGGACCCATCTACACACTGGTGTTTGACCTGATGTGTTAGCACTCAAGAAGTCATATGATGTTTGACCTGGTGTGTTAGCACTCAAGAAGTGAAATGATGTTTGACCTGGTGTGTTAGCACTCAATAAGTCAAATGATGTTTGACTTGGTGTGTTAGCACTCAAGAAGTCAACTGGTGTTTGACCTGGTGTGTTAGCACTCAAAAAGTCAACTGTTGTTTGACCTGGTGGTTAGCACTCAAGAAGTCAAATGATGTTTGACCTGGTGTTAAACTTCCTCTTTCTTGAGGGCATTGACTCGATTTCTTTGCATTATCTCAAGTCTTGTAGATGTGCCAGAATTGAGCCAGAAATTGAAATGTTTTTAGCATTATTTCCAACAACTGCTTCGGCCATAATTAGCCTATTCAAAAACTGTTCAAGGTTTGTAGGATAAATGCAGACCTGTTTACTCTTACGATTTTGGCATACAATGTAAGATTTTGAGATCTATACATTATATATACTGTATGTTTATTTTTTACTATTAGATAATGTATTGAACAATATTGTAATGATGTCGAACGATTTTAAGAGTTTGAGGGTAAACAGATCTGTAAATACCAGTTTTTCCAAAACCATCTTTTATGTTGTCTGCTGAGTTTTCATTAATGGCCAACATAAGTTTCTTAAAAGTCTAAATAAATTTGAATGATTTGGGCTTTTTGCCATGTGCCAAAGTTGCCCCAAAATAGGGCAGAGTTTTAAGGGTAATACCCCCAAATAAAATAGGGCAGAGTTTTGGGGGTAACACCCCCAAATAAAATAGGGCAGAGTTTTGGGGGTAACACCCCCAAATAAATTAGGGCAGAGTGTTGGGGGTAACACCCCCAAATAAAATAGGGCAGAGTGTTGGGGGTAACACCCCCAAATAAAATAGGGCAGAGTTTTGGGGGTAACACCCCCAAATAAAATAGGGCAGAGTGTTGTGGGTAACACCCCCAAATAAAATAGGGCAGAGTTTTGGGGGTAACACCCCCAAATAAAATAGGGCAGAGTTTTGGGGGTAACACCCCAAATATGCCACAGTGTTTGGCCACCTTAAATTTTCCTTCTTATTTTATCTTTAGCGACTCATGTAATATAGGGCCATGAATCTCAGAAAGCAATCCGGGAAAAACACCGGCGATTTGGCTGAAGTATCATAAATTGACTGGAATAGCAAAACCTTGGTAATTGTTCTAACCGTGATTGCATGATTTGATCTTCCAGGGATTGGCTACACGGGGGAGATACTTGTCATTCACAACGTCACTCGTTTCTGTGGAGGTGTCTACGAGTGTGAGGCGGAGAATGGTTATTCCCCTTCTGTCAAGCGGGCAACTATGGTTAGAGTGAAATGTAAGTAAACAACCTTGACCTTGTCTTGTCCAAGTTAATCCATGTTCCTATCTCCACTATATTCTTACTCAACACTTTCAATATCGTAATTAAATTCAAGTCCATTATATGTATTGAACAATGCCTTCCACTCTATTCAACGATGCCTTCAACTCTATTATACAATGCCTTCAACTCTAGTCAACAATGCCTTCAACTCAATTCAACAATGCCTTTAACTCTATTCAACGATGCCTTCAACTCTATTCAACAATGCCTTCCACTGTATTCAACAATGCCTTCCACTGTATTCAATGATGCCTTCCATTCTATTCAATGATGCCTTTAACTCTATTCAACAATACCTTCAACTCTATTCAACAATGCCTTCAACTCTATTCAACGATGCCTTCAACTCTATTCAACGATGCCTTCAACTCTATTTAACAATGCCTTCAACTCTATTCAACAATGCCTTCAACTCTATTCAACAATGTCTTCAACTCTATTTAACAATGCCTACCATTGTATTCAACAATGCATTCCACTCTATTCAACAATGCCTTCAACTCTATTTAACAATGCCTTCCATTGTATTCAAAAATGCCTTCCACTCTATTCAACGATGCCTTCCACTCTTTTCAATGATGCCTTCAACTCTATTCAACAATGCCTTCAACTCTATTCAACAATGCCTTCAACTCTATTCAACAATGCCTTCAACTCTATTCAACGATGCCTTCCACTTATTCAACGATGCCTAGTTCACCCAGAAGTCCATGTAGAGAACAAGCGATTAACTCAGATGGTTGGGAAAGACACTATCCTGGAGTGCACGGTGTCTGGCTATCCTCAGGCAGAGGCTGCTTGGAAGTTTGAGAACCGCCAGCTCAGTAACACAGAAAAATACAAGGTGAGTGACATTTGTCCAGGACCTTAAGGATCTTATTTCTTGGAATAAATTCAGTGGCACCTATTTTGTTTTTCACAAGTTACTGGAAACAGGCATATCCGGAAATTTTTTTGAAAGAAATTTTGTCGACGGAAAATTTGTCAACAGAAATTTGACCGAACGGAACTCTGTAGTGCATTGCGTTCAAAAATAAATTTGACGAAAATTTTAACGTGTGAGCTGAAAAAAAGATTCGACCAAATTTCCATTCGATCACATTTCCGTCTATCAATTTTCCGTCTATTAAATTTCTTTCAAACAAATTTCTGGAAACAGGTGGTATAGCCATTGTATTAGATGTTCCTGTCATGGGTGTGAGAATCACTGTTGTTAGTGTCAGCTTGTCACCATGTGTTTGTTGTCACCATGAGTCTGTTGTCACCATCAGTCTGTTGTCACAATGAGTCTGTTGTCACAATGAGTCTGTTGTCACCATGTGTTTGTTGTCACAATGAGTCTGTTGTCACAATGAGTCTGTTGTTGTCACAATGAGTCTGTTGTTGTCACAATGAGTCTGTTGTTGTCACAATGAGTCTGTTGTTGTCACAATGAGTCTGTTGTTGTCACAATGAGTCTGTTGTTGTCACAATGAGTCTGTTGTTGTCACAATGAGTCTGTTGTTGTCACAATGAGTCTGTTGTTGTCACAATGAGTCTGTTGTTGTCACAATGAGTCTGTTGTTGTCACAATGAGTCTGTTGTTGTCACAATGAGTCTGTTGTTGTCACAATGAGTCTGTTGTCACAATGAGTCTGTTGTTGTCACAATGAGTCTGTTGTTGTCACCATGAGTCTGTTGTTGTCACAATGAGTCTGTTGTCATAATGAGTCTGTTGTTGTCACAATGAGTCTGTTGTTGTCACAATGAGTCTGTTGTCACAATGAGTCTGTTGTTGTCACAATGAGTCTGTTTTTGTCACAATGAGTCTGTTTTTGTCACAATGAGTCTGTTGTCACAATGAGTCTGTTGTTGTCACAATGAGTCTGTTGTTGTCACAATGAGTCAAAGCTATTAATGGATGTTTTGAAGAGTTTCGACTTATTATGCCACAACATTAAACATGTGCCAACATTAATTCAATTGTCATCTTACAGTAGCAGTAATATGCTACTGATGTCAAGACAAGACACATACATTGACACATACTATGGTGTATAGGCACATACTTTGACATTTAGACATGTACATTGACACATAGACACATACTATGGTGTATAGACACATACTATGATGTATAGGCATGTACTTTGACAGTTATGTACATAGACACATAGACACATACTTTGATTTATAGGCATGTACTTTGATGTTTATACATGTATATTGACATATAGACACATACTTTGATGTATAGACACATACTTTGATGTATAGACACATACTTTGATGTACAGACACATACTCTGACGTACACACACATACTCTGACGTAAAGACACATACTTTGATACTCTGACGTACAGACACATACTTTGAGAGTTTGCTGATGTCAGGTATTAGTTTTTTATAATCATTTGTAAACAAGCTGTTGATAACTTAGAAAGTTCCATTAGAATCATTTGTAAACAAGCTGTTGATAACTTAGAAAGTTCCATTTTCTTAGAAACTACTACAAAAAAAAGCCAGCATGCACTTGTCACAATTTTCTTATTAAATTTTGTTTTTCAATTTTTTTATATTTATATAAATATAAAATATTGGTAATAAAAAATTCAATAAGACATGGACTGACCCAGTGCTCAAAGAAAGTTTAAACTAAGAACTTTAATTCATGTCCTAATCACTGTCATGTCACTGCCGCAGCTTGATATCTTCACCTTACTTCACTAATCACTGTCATGTCACGTCCACAGCTTGCAAACCTTCACCTTGCTTCACTAATCATTGTCATGTCACTGCCGCAGCTTGATATCTTCACCTTGCTTCACTAATCACTGTCATGTCACTTTCACAGCTTGATATTTTCACCTTGCTTCACTAATCATTGTCATGTCACTTCCACAGCTTGATATCTTCACCTTGCTTGAAGACGAGACAAAACTCACCTTGTATCTTAACATTAAGGACTTGCAGAAAAGTGATTTCGGAGATTATGTTTGCATGGCATCTAATGACATGGGTCAGGCTAGTGATAGAA
The DNA here is from genome assembly GCA_964017045.1 of Omphiscola glabra. Lineage (NCBI taxonomy): Eukaryota > Metazoa > Mollusca > Gastropoda > Lymnaeidae > Omphiscola > Omphiscola glabra. The sequence continues at coordinate 496,843 of OZ024808.1, read as the reverse complement.
TGGTGCTGGAAGGTAGGTGCTAAGTATGTTAGTATTATGGTGGGGCTGGAAGTTTTTTGTTAAGTATGTTAGTATTAAGGTGGTGCTAAGAAATGGTATTAAAATGCACTAGAATATGCTATGTAAGTATGATTTTAAAAAATATATGAAATACACCCATACCTCGCTTTACGGCCTAGATACGTTCCGGAAAAGTTGGCCGTAAAGCGAAAAGCCGTATAATGAATCAATAATTTTTTATATAAACCCATAGAAATTTAATTGTATCTGTTCCAATTTTTGTATAAAATAATATAGTCGTTAGTTCATAAATCATTTCATTCTTTTCATTTCCTATAAAAATAAAAGTACAAAACATTGTAATAGTAAACAGAAATTAAAAAAAATAAACATATAAATTAAAAAACAAAAGAAATCATATGCACATATTTATACATCAAATAAAATTCACCAATTAATCCAAACAAACAAAACAGAAACAAACACGTCAACTTACTGAGTCACAGGATATGAATAAGGTGGGATAGCACAGGATATGAATAAGGTGGGATAGCACAGGATATGAACAAGGTGGGATAGCACAGGAAATAAGGCAGACTACTAAAGCAGGGCCGCCTAAGGGGAGAAGCTGAAACTAAAGAGAGGATATCTATTGGCCGTATAATGAAACATCGTGGGCCGTAAACCAAAAAAGTGCCATAATTTAAAGTTGGCCGTAAAGCGAAATGCCGTATAAATTAATAAAGAGCGGCCGTATAGCGAGGTATAGGTGTATTGATTTTAACTTGACTACTGTTATGTCAATATTTGGTTTATGTTACCAAACCTGTTTACTATTACCATTTTGGCATACAATGTATAATTTTGAGGTGTATACATTATATGTACTGTATTTTTATTTTTTTACTTTAAGATAATGTATTGAATAATTTGAGATGATATTGTACGATTTTAAGAGTTTGAGGGTAAACCGGTCTGTGTTACTTTCACTACCTAGATATCAATATTTGGTTTACATGACCTTTATGTCTCTATTTGATTTACATTACCTTCATTACTTACCTTTCTATATTTGGTTTACATTACCTTCATTACTTACATGTCTATATTTTGTTTACATTACCTTCATTACTTACATGTCTATATTTTGTTTACATTACCTTCATTACTTACATGTCTATATTTTGTTTACATTACCTTCATTACTTACATGTCTCTATTTGATTTACATTACCTTCATTACTTACATGTCTCTATTTGGTTTACATTACCTTCATTACTTACCTGTCTATATTTGGTTTACAGAGTACAAGAGAAAGCCAACAACGACTCAGCCAACGACAACAACGAGCACAACAACACTTCTCACGACCAACGTTCAAACTTTCATTCAAAATACTAACCTTCAATCTCAGGTATTCATTTCTTGTATGTGTTTGTAATCTGTCAACTAGTTCTGTGTTTGTAATCTGTCAACTAGTTCTGTGTTTGTAGTCTGTCAACTAGTTCTGTGTTTGTAATCTGTCAACTAGTTCTGTCTTTGTAGTTTGTCAACTAGTTCTGTGTTTGTAATCTGTCAACTAGTTCTGTGTTTGTAATCTGTCAACTAATTCTGTGTTTGTAATCTGTCAACTAATTCTGTGTTTGTAATCTGTCAACTAATTCTGTGTTTGTAATCTGTCAACTAGTTCTGTCTTTGTAGTTTGTCAACTAGTTCTGTGTTTGTAATCTGTCAACTAGTTCTGTGTTTGTAATCTGTCAACTAATTCTGTGTTTGTAATCTGTCAACTAATTCTGTGTTTGTAATCTGTCAACTAGTTCTGTCTTTGTAGTTTGTCAACTAGTTCTGTGTTTGTAATCTGTCAACTAGTTCTGTGTTTGTAATCTGTCAACTAATTCTGTGTTTGTAATCTGTCAACTAATTCTGTGTTTGTAATCTGTCAACTAATTCTGTATAAGTAATGTTTACATCGGTTGAATAATTTTTTTTTTTTGCAATGGTAGTTGACTAATGGTACTATTTATTTGCAATGTTAGTTGACTAATGGTTCTATTTATTTGCAATGGTAGTTGACTAATGGTTCTATTTATTTGCAATGGTAGTTGACTAATGGTTCTATTTATTTGCAATGTTAGTTGACTAATGGTTCTATTTATTTGCAATGTTAGTTGACTAATGGTTCTATTTATTTGCAATGTTAGTTGACTAATGGTTCTATTTATTTGCAATGGTAGTTGACTAATGGTTCTATTTATTTGCAATGGTAGTTGACTAATTGTTCTATTTATTTGCAATGGTAGTTGACTAATGGTTCTATTTATTTGCAATGTTAGTTGACTTATGGTTCTATTTATTTGCAATGGTAGTTGACTAATGGTTCTATTTATTTGCAATGTTAGTTGACTAATGGTTCTATTTATTTGTAATGTTAGTTGACTAATGGTTCTATTTATTTGCAATGTTAGTTGACTAATGGTTCTATTTCTACTCCTGTAAAATAAAATATATTCCAATGAGTAATGATTTTTAAAAATTATTAGTTATTTGGTGAGCCAAACTGTTATGTGGTACTTAATTAACTAGATGCTATGTGGCACTAACTATGTACTTAACTAAATAGATGCTATGTGGCACTAACTATGTACTTAACTAAATAGATGCTATGTGGCACTAACTATGTACTTAACTAAATAGATGCTATGTGGCACTAACTATGTACTTAACTAAATAGATGCTATGTGGCACTAACTATGTACTTAACTAAATAGATGCTATGTGGCACTAACTATGTACTTAACTAAATAGATGCTATGTGGCACTAACTATGTACTTAACTAACTAGATGCTATGTGGCACTAACTATGTACTTAACTAACTAGATGCTATGTGGCACTAACTATGTACTTAACTAACTAGATGCTATGTGGCACTAACTATGTACTTAACTAACTAGATGCTATGTGGCACTAACTATGTACTTAACTAACTAGATGCTATGTGGCACTAACTATGTACTTAACTAACTAGATGCTATGTGGCACTAACTATGTACTTAACTAACTAGATGCTATGTGGCACTAACTATGTACTTAATTAACTAGATGCTATGTGGCACTAACTATGTACTTAATTAACTAGATGCTATGTGGCACTAACTATGTACTTAACTAACTAGATGCTATGTGGCACTAACTATGTACTTAACTAACTAGATGCTATGTGGCACTAACTATGTACTTAACTAACTAGATGCTATGTGGCACTAACTATGTACTTAACTAACTAGATGCTATGTGGCACTAACTATGTACTTAACTAACTAGATGCTATGTGGCACTAACTATGTACTTAACTAACTAGATGCTATGTGGCACTAACTATGTACTTAACTAACTAGATGCTATGTGGCACTAACTATGTACTTAATTAACTAGATGCTATGTGGCACTAACTATGTACTTAACTAACTAGATGCTATGTGGCACTAACTATGTACTTAACTAACTAGATGCTATGTGGCACTAACTATGTACTTAACTAACTAGATGCTATGTGGCACTAACTATGTACTTAACTAACTAGATGATATGTGGCACTAACTATGTACTTAACTAACTAGATGCTATGTGGCACTAACTATGTACTTAACTAACTAGATGCTATGTGGCACTAACTATGTACTTAACTAACTAGATGCTATGTGGCACTAACTATGTACTTAACTAACTAGATGCTATGTGGCACTCACTATGTACTTAACTAACTAGATGCTATGTGACACTCACCATGTACTTAACTAAATAGATGCTATGTGACACTCACTATGTACTTAACTAACTAGATGCTATGTGGCACTAACTTTTTACTTAACTAACTAGATGCTATGTGGCACTAACTATGTACTTAATTAACTAGATGCTATGTGGCACTAACTATGTACTTAACTAACTAGATGCTATGTGGCACTAACTATGTACTTAACTAACTAGATGCTATGTGGCACTAACTATGTACTTAACTAACTAGATGCTATGTGGCACTAACTATGTACTTAACTAACTAGATGCTATGTGGCACTAACTATGTACTTAACTAACTAGATGCTATGTGGCACTAACTATGTACTTAACTAACTAGATGCTATGTGGCACTAACTATGTACTTAACTAACTAGATGCTATGTGGCACTCACTATGTACTTAACTAACTAGATGCTATGTGACACTCACCATGTACTTAACTAAATAGATGCTATGTGACACTCACCATGTACTTAACTAACTAGATGCTATGTGACACTCACTATGTACTTAACTAACTAGATGCTATGTGACACTCACTATGTACTTAACTAACTAGATGCTATGTGACACTCACTATGTACTTAACTAAATAGATGCTATGTGACACTCACTATGTACTTAACTAACTAGATGCTATGTGACACTCACTATGTACTTAACTAACTAGATGCTATGTGACACTCACTATGTACTTAACTAACTAGATGCTATGTGACACTAACTATGTACTTAACTAACTAGATGCTATGTGACACTAACTATGTACTTAACTAACTAGATGCTATGTGGCACTAACTATGTACTTAACTAACTAGATGCTATGTGACACTAACTATGTACTTAACTAACTAGATGCTATGTGACACTAACTATGTACTTAACTAACTAGATGCTATGTGGCACTAACTATGTACTTAACTAACTAGATGCTATGTGACACTAACTATGTACTTAACTAACTAGATGCTATGTGACACTAACTATGTACTTAACTAACTAGATGCTATGTGACACTAACTATGTACTTAACTAACTAGATGCTATGTGACACTAACTATGTACTTAACTAACTAGATGCTATGTGACACTAACTATGTACTTAACTAACTAGATGCTATGTGACACTAACTATGTACTTAACTAAATAGATGCTATGTGGCACTAACTATGTACTTAACTAACTAGATGCTATGTGACACTAACTATGTACTTAACTAAATAGATGCTATGTGACACTCACTATGTACTTAACTAACTAGATGCTATGTGACACTCACTATGTACTTAACTAACTAGATGCTATGTGACACTCACTATGTACTTAACTAACTAGATGCTATGTGACACTCACTATGTACTTAACTAACTAGATGCTATGTGACACTAACTATGTACTTAACTAACTAGATGCTATGTGACACTAACTATGTACTTAACTAACTAGATGCTATGTGGCACTAACTATGTACTTAACTAACTAGATGCTATGTGACACTAACTATGTACTTAACTAACTAGATGCTATGTGACACTAACTATGTACTTAACTAACTAGATGCTATGTGGCACTAACTATGTACTTAACTAACTAGATGCTATGTGACACTAACTATGTACTTAACTAACTAGATGCTATGTGACACTAACTATGTACTTAACTAACTAGATGCTATGTGACACTAACTATGTACTTAACTAACTAGATGCTATGTGACACTAACTATGTACTTAACTAAATAGATGCTATGTGGCACTAACTATGTACTTAACTAACTAGATGCTATGTGACACTAACTATGTACTTAACTAAATAGATGCTATGTGACACTCACTATGTACTTAACTAACTAGATGCTATGTGACACTCACTATGTACTTAACTAACTAGATGCTATGTGACACTCACTATGTACTTAACTAACTAGATGCTATGTGACACTAACTATGTACTTAACTAACTAGATGCTATGTGACACTCACTATGTACTTAACTAACTAGATGCTATGTGACACTAACTATGTACTTAACTAACTAGATGCTATGTGACACTCACTATGTACTTAACTAACTAGATGCTATGTGACACTCACTATGTACTTAACTAACTAGATGCTATGTGACACTCACTATGTACTTAACTAACTAGATGCTATGTGACACTAACTATGTACTTAACTAACTAGATGCTATGTGGCACTAACTATGTACTTAACTAACTAGATGCTATGTGGCACTAACTATGTACTTAACTAACTAGATGCTATGTGGCACTAACTATGTACTTAACTAACTAGATGCTATGTGGCACTAACTATGTACTTAACTAACTAGATGCTATGTGGCACTAACTATGTACTTAACTAACTAGATGCTATGTGGCACTAACTATGTACTTAACTAACTAGATGCTATGTGGCACTAACTATGTACTTAACTAACTAGATGCTATGTGGCACTAACTATGTACTTAACTAACTAGATGCTATGTGGCACTAACTATGTACTTAACTAACTAGATGCTATGTGGCACTAACTATGTACTTAACTAACTAGATGCTATGTGACACTCACTATGTACTTAACTAACTAGATGCTATGTGGCACTAACTATGTACTTAACTAACTAGATGCTATGTGGCACTAACTATGTACTTAACTAACTAGATGCTATGTGACACTCACTATGTACTTAACTAAATAGATGCTAACTGGTTGTATTTTTATACTTTGATGTACTACCAACAAACTATGATGTACTACCAACAAACTATGATGTACTACCAACAAACTATGATGTACTACCAACAAACTATGATGTACTACCAACAAACTATGATGTACTACCAACAAACTATGATGTACTACCAACAAACTATGATGTACTACCAACAAACTATGATGTACTACCAACAAACTATGATGTACTACCAACAAACTATGATGTACTACCAACAAACTATGATGTACTACCAACAAACTATGATGTACTACCAACAAACTATGATGTACTACCAACAAACTATGATGTACTACCAACAAACTATGATGTACTACCAACAAACTATGATGTACTACCAACAAACTATGATGTACTACCAACAAACTATGATGTACTACCAACAAACTATGATGTACTACCAACAAACTATGATGTACTACCAACAAACTATGATGTACTACCAACAAACTATGATGTACTACTAAGTCTCTCATTTGGAATAGCTGTTATAGCTTTGATGATGAAGCTGGAATAAATGTTGTCTTTAAATGCCAGAAATAAGGAAATCATAACTTCTGTGTTTTTCTTGCATTTTGTCCCTTTCAGAAATAAATGCTTTATATGAACCATTAAAAAATTGTATTTCCAGAACTTTGGCAACAAACCTCAAGGGAGAGCAGGTGTGGGGCATCATAGACAACTCATTGATGATAAACGTATGGCGCAAAGTGCCAAGTCAGGTGGGTCAATTAATCTGATGTACACTTGAGATAGGTGGGTCAATTAATCTGATGTTGAAATAGGTGGGTCAATTAATCTGGTGTACATTTGTGATAGGTGGGTCCATTAATCTAGTGTACATTTGTGATAGGTGGGTCAATTAATCTGGTGTAAATTTGTGATAGGTGGGTCAATTAATCTGGTGTACATTTGTGATAGGTGGGTCAATTAATCTGATGTTGAGATATGTGGGTCAATTAATCTGATGTTGAGATAGGTGCATTCATTCGAACACCACATGTCCAAGTTATCTTATACTAATGCTTATTTCTTCAGGGGACACTACAGAAAATTCAGCTCTGCAGAACACAAAGATATCATCAGTCTGTAACATATTAGGCCTTCTCTCGTGGATCTACAGCATCTACAAGGTGCTTCCTCTCTGAGATCATTATGTTTGGTGGATTGTATGGATGTTCCATGGATTGTAGGTTCATGTTTTTCATGTTTATTTGAGACCAGTTATCATTTTGGACTCGTGAGGTTTTCATTAGGAGAGGAAGTTAATGTGTCACCTTGAGGAAGTTGATGTGTGACCTTGAGGAAGTTGATGTGTGACCTTGAGGAAGTTGATGTGTGACCTTGAGGAAGTTGATGTGTGAACTTGAGGAAGTTGATGTGTGACCTTGAGTAAGTTGATGTGTGACCTTGAGGAAGTTGATGTGTGAACTTGAGGAAGTTGATGTGTGACCTTGAGGAAGTTGATGTGTGACCTTGAGGAAGTTGATGTGTCACCTTGAGGAAGTTAATGTGTCACCTTGAGGAAGTTGATGTGTGACCTTGAGGAAGTTGATGTGTCACCTTGATCTCGTATTAACTCAATCATTTCCAAGCTTTCTACATTTTTAATTGTTCCATTGTCCTCTTATCTGCACTGACATGATTTCCTGTTTGCTTTTCTTACTGAAAACTTCAGGACATTTAAGTAACTATTGCCAGTGAAACTTCAGGACATTTAAGTAACTATTGCCAGTGAAACTTCAGGACATTTAAGTAACTATTGCCAGTGAAACTTCAGGGCATTTAAGTAACTATTGCCAGTGAAATCTACTTCGCCATCAGTGAAGTCAGCCAGTTCCAATGATGTTGTTCAATAAAAGGCTTTGTTGTATTGATACATAATGTATGGGAAACATCATCTTCATGATATAATAAGGAGTTACACATAGTGAAAATGTTTTAGGAACCACTGGGCTGTGCCAAACATTTTAGGAACCATTGGGCTGTGCCAAGCATTTTAGGAACCACTGGGCAGTGCCACACATTTTAGAAACCACTGGGCTGTGCCACACATTTTAGGAACCACTGGGCTGTGCCACACATTTTAGGAACCACTGGGCAGTGCCACACATTTTAAAACCACTGGGCTGTGCCACACATTTTATGAACCACTGAGCTGGAGGAAAACCTGTGACACATTTAACTGGGTTTAAGGTGGCATCATAACTGGTGGGGGGGGGGGTGGTCAATAAAAGTCGGGGTGCAACATTGGTAAGGGTGCAACAGTGGTGTTAAATTTTGATTTTTTTGGGGCCTATATCGGACAAGGATGTGAAAGATTAATTTTACAGAGTTTCAACCATCTGGGAGTTGATACATCTAGGAGTTGATACATCTAGGAGTTGATACAACAAGGAGTTGATACCTCTAGGAGTTGATACATTTAGGAGTTGATACAACAAGGAGTTGATACCTCTAGGAGTTGATACATCTAGGAGTTGATACCTCTAGGAGTTGATACCTCTAGGAGTTGATACATCTAGGAGTTGATACATCTAGGAGTTGATACATCTAGGAGTTGATACATCTAGGAGTTGATACATCTAGGAGTTGATACATCTAGGAGTTGATACATCTAGGAGTTGATACATCTAGGAGTTGATACCTCTAGGAGTTGATACATCTAGGAGTTGATACCTCTAGGAGTTGATACATCTAGGAGTTGATACATCTAGGAGTTGATACCTCTAGGAGTTGATACATCTAGGAGTTGATACATCTAGGAGTTGATACCTCTAGGAGTTGATACCTCTAGGAGTTGATACATCTAGGAGTTGATACATCTAGGAGTTGATACATCTAGGAGTTGATACATCTAGGAGTTGATACCTCTAGGAGTTGATACATCTAGGAGTTGATACATCTAGGAGTTGATACCTCTAGGAGTTGATACATCTAGGAGTTGATACATCTAGGAGTTGATACCTCTAGGAGTTGATACATCTAGGAGTTGATACATCTAGGAGTTGATACATCTAGGAGTTGATACATCTAGGAGTTGATACATCTAGGAGTTGATACCTCTAGGAGTTGATACATCTAGGAGTTGATACATCTAGGAGTTGATACATCTAGGAGTTGATACATCTAGGAGTTGATACCTCTAGGAGTTGATACATCTAGGAGTTGATACATCTAGGAGTTGATACATCTAGGAGTTGATACATCTAGGAGTTGATACATCTAGGAGTTGATACATCTAGGAGTTGATACATCTAGGAGTTGATACATCTAGGAGTTGATACATCTAGGAGTTGATACATCTAGGAGTTGATACATCTAGGAGTTGATACCTCTAGGAGTTGATACATCTAGGAGTTGATACATCTAGGAGTTGATACATCTAGGAGTTGATACATCTAGGAGTTGATACATCTAGGAGTTGATACATCTAGGAGTTGATACATCTAGGAGTTGATACATCTAGGAGTTGATACCTCTAGGAGTTGATACATCTAGGAGTTGATACATCTAGGAGTTGATACATCTAGGAGTTGATACATCTAGGAGTTGATACATCTAGGAGTTGATACATCTAGGAGTTGATACATCTAGGAGTTGATACATCTAGGAGTTGATACATCTAGGAGTTGATACATCTAGGAGTTGATACATCTAGGAGTTGATACCTCTAGGAGTTGATACCTCTAGGAGTTGATACATCTAGGAGTTGATACATCTAGGAGTTGATACCTCTGTGCCATCTGAGATCAATGTCTGACTGAGATTGGTTTATGACTGAGAAATTGGAGTGTAACTGAGAACATTGTATGACTGAGAGATCTGTTTATGACTGAGAGATCTGTTTATGACTGAGAAATTGGTGTATGACTGAGAGATTGGTTTATGACTGAGAGATCGGTTTATGACTGAGATATCTGTTTATGACTGAGAAATTGGTCTATGACTGAGAGATTGGTGTATGACTGAGAGATCTGTTTATGACTGAGTTAATGACTTTGTGTCTGAGGGAACATCTGTGTCATTCGCCCCATTGTCTTATGTCTTGACGACCTGTCTCACTTTTAAGTAGTGTATGTCACCATGTAAAAGTGACCTGTCTCACTTTTAAGTAGTGTATGTCACCATGTAAAAGACTTGATGGTTGGTCAACATTGAGGCCTGGTGGTTGGTCAACATTGAGGCCTGGTGGTTGGTCAACATTGAGGCCTGGTGGTTGGTCAACATTGAGGCCTGGTGGTTGGTCAACATTGAGGCCTGGTGGTTGGTCAACAATGAGGCATGGTGGTTGGTCAACAATGAGGCCTGGTGGTTGGTCAACAATGAGGCCTGGTGGTTGGTCAACATTGAGGCCTGGTGGTTGGTCAACAATGAGGCCTGGTGGTTGGTCAACAATGAGGCCTGGTGGTTGGTCAACAATGAGGCCTGGTGGTTGGTCAACAATGAGGCCTGGTGGTTGGTCAACAATGAGGCCTGGTGGTTGGTCAACATTGAGGCCTGGTGGTTGGTCAACAATGAGGCCTGGTGGTTGGTCAACAATGAGGCCTGGTGCCTTCATCTGCTGTGTTGTTTACGTAATACTTTATCAGGTTCATAAGTACAACATATTTTATGACCATGAAATAACATGGTACGATAATAACTTATTAATGAATGCATTCCATTAATGCTCATCAAGCAGTCAAACATTATCACACGAAATCGATCTTTGGTCAACAATCAGTCAATCAAACACCAACCATTAAGTTACGGTCACCCAGAATGTTTTTATGAAAAATGGAATGTACATATGCAAAGACTTGTATACAAGGTTTCATATGGAATTTCCATATTCAAAGACTTGTATACAAGGTTGCATTGTCAAATTCTTTCATTGGGTGAATGGTTCTCAAAGTGTTTAATGTATGTGTCTTTGTATGTACATAAACTGTAAGATTTTGTATTTGTTTTTAAAATACATTTTAGCGATTAGGTTTTTGTAAAAGGATCTTCACACGGCTGATTTATGGGAAGACACTTGTTTTGTGTTTAATATTTTAAACATTTATTAACCTTCCGTTAGAGAAGACAGTTGTAGCTCAAGTGTAAAGAGAAGACACGTAAATCTCAAGTGTAAAGAGAAGACACTTGTAGCTCAAGTGTAAAGAGAAGACACGTAAATCTCAAGTGTAAAGAGAAGACATGTTTATCTCAGGTGTAAAGAGAAGACACGTTTATCTCAGGTGTAAGGAGAAGACACGTAAATCTCAAGTGTAAAGAGAAGACACGTAAATCTCAAGTGTAAAGAGAAGACACGTAAATCTCAAGTGTAAAGAGAAGACACGTAAATCTCAAGTGTAAAGAGAAACATGGTTTTCTCAGGTGCCGTTCAAGCTAACAAATTGGTTATTATTATTTTATTCATTTTGTAAATTTCTAAATAACGGGTCAAATGGAATTGACAAATGAACAGTCAAATGGAATTGACAAATGAACGGTCAAATGGAATTGACAAATGAACCGTCAAATGGAATTGACAAATGAACGGTCAAATGGAATTTAAAAATTACAGGTCCAATGGAATTGATAAATAACAGGTGGAATGGAATTTATGAAATGTCAAATGGTATTTATTTCAAGCATAAATAAAAAGTAATCATTACATTGAAATTATGATTATAATTTCTGCCAGGATAATTGACCATTCCAAATGTGTGTATTTTTGTTCATGAACTTTTATATTTATGATTTGTTTATTATTGAAATGATGATGTTATATGACATACCGAACTGTAATAGTTACAACAATTACATTTCAAGGCATCCATGTATGTTATATGACATACCAAACTGTAATAGTTACAACAATTATATTTCAAGGCATCCATGTATGTTATATGGCATACCGAACTGTAATAGTTACAACAATTATATTTCAAGGCATCCATGTATGTTATATGACATAACTTGAAATATCAACTAAACAAAGGTGAAACTTGTGAGGTAAAATGACGGTATTAAATTTGTGATGTTACCAAATGTGTGATGTTATGACGTAGTACCATATTTGTGATGTTACCAAACGTGTGATGTTACGACATGGTACCGCATTTTGCTGTTAACCTGGCAATTCCACAACAGTGATGTTACAGAGTGTGCCACCAGACTCGCACTGCGAGACTTGAGTTGTTACGTGGCATCAGTAAGTCGACGACCTGATTAAAAGATAATAACATAAAAAAATCGTTCTACTATTTCATTATAAGATGGCGAGGTTTGAAAAAGAGTGGATTTATTTTAGAAGATATTCACAAAACTTCAAAAGGATTAAAAACAACGGAGATATTTATCGATACAGACCATGCATTGTTTTGGAAGTTGGTTTTTTTCAAATGTGATTTGTGTTTTTATATGATCAATGGACATTTTCAGTCACTTTAGGCCACTTATATTTTGAATTTCTTTGAATGTAACCAAAAAGAGTCGCAATAAAGGGGAAGTTAAAAAAAAGTTGTACTCTCCATTTTCATAAATGTTTTAAATTAAATAAACGGAAACATCGCCGAAACTTTTGTAAAAATGTTACATGACTTCATCATCTGTACAACCTTACATTTACATATATCATTTGTACATCATCTGTACAACCTTACATTTACATATATCATTTGTACATCATCTGTACAACCTTACATTTACATATATCATTTGTACATCATCTGTACAACCTTACATTTACATATATCATGTGTACATCATCCATACAACCTTAATTTATCAACATGAAATCATTGAGTCAGAAACATTAACCTCATTTCAATATTAAAATCTACCACAAACATTAAATTGATATTACCACCACAAGACCATTAAAATTGCCAGTATTAGGTAATGAGCACCTTAAGCCTTTATGATCATCAACATGAACATCTTCATCCTGTCATCAAAACCACACCCTCAGTGAAACGAATCGGCTTAAACCAGCGGTTCTCAACCTGTGGGTCGCGACCCTTTGGGGGTTCAACAACCCTTTCCCATGGGTCGCCTAAGACCATCGGAAAACACATATACTCTATAGTTAAGTATTAAAGGGTTGCTGCATTAGAAAGGTTGAGAACCACTGGTCTCAACAGTTTCCATTATAACACATTCTCCGGACTTGGTTTTGTGCTTGTGTAATTCAAATTTTATAAGAACACTATTTTGTTAATGGACCATGAGATACAAATCAATAATTTTTTGAAAATCTGAAAAAATTTCTACAAATAAATTCAATAAACTTCCATGGAAATATGGAAGTTAACATTTAATACATTTTCTTTTGACAATTTCCGTTTTGTTAAGTTATTGTTTAGTGGGAACGTAACGGTTGAATGGATTATATGAAAATTGATGGACTGAGATAGTAGACTGAATAATATGATTGAATGATATAATAATTGATTGAATTTAAGGCAATGAAATATATAATAATTGATTGAATAAGATAATAATTGACTGACAGAGAATAGATTGAAATTGAATGAGGTCATTGAAATTTAAGTAAAGCTTGATTGCAAACTAAATGTTTGATACAAAGCTTGATTGCAAACTAAATGTTTGATACAAAGCTTGATTGCAAACTAAATGTTTGATACAAAGCTTGATTGCAAACTAAATGTTTGATACAAAGCTTGATAGCGGCACGGTAAACGTTGGAGTTAGCCATGCTGAATATTTGGCAGATGGTGTGATTTTTAATCTAGAGTTTTCATTTGAGCTGAGAAGTTGTCAGAAGCATGTGTAAAATGAGTCCTCAACGTCATTACATAACATAATCTGTTGGTAAGGGAGACAACCTTATAAAAAAAGGGGTGACAAACCCGTTACGGACTGCTTTAATTGCAACTTCACTCATTAAACCTAATAATGTGAAGATGTCCACATTTATTGATTTCTATGCATATAAACATCAGATGATAGAACTTCTCCTCATATAGCATCAGATGATAGAACATCTCCCATATTAACATCAGATGATCGAACATCTCCCATATTAACATCAGATGATAGAACATCTCCACATATAAACAACAGATGATAGAACATCTCCTCATATAAACATCAGATGATAGAACATCTCCCATATAAACATCAGATGATAAAACATCTCCCATATAACATCAGATGATAGAACATCTCCCATATAACATCAGATGATAGAACATCTCCCTATGACATCAGATGATATAACACCTCCTCGTTCCGCCAAACATAAATTATAGATTTGAATCGAAATATAAATCTTTTGTATATGGAGATAAATAAAACGTGAATTAATGTAGATACCAAGATGGCCGACCTTGACACTTTGGCCATCTAAATATATCAGACAAGGCGGAATATTTGACAGAAGTCAGTGTGTTGAGAGCAGTCAGAGCAGTATCAGTGGCAGTCAGTGTGTTCAGAGCAGTATCAGTGGCAGTCAGTGTGTTGAGAGCAGTCAGAGCAGTATCAGTGGCAATCAGTGTGTTGAGAGCAGTCAGAGCAGTATCAGTGGCAATCAGTGTGTTGAGAGCAGTCAGAGCAGTATCAGTGGCAGTCCGTGTGTTGAGAGCAGTCAGAGCAGTATCAGTGACAGTCCGTGTGTTGAGAGCAGTCAGAGCAGTATCATTGGCAGTCAGTGTGTTGAGAGCAGTCAGAGCAGTATAAGCATCATTGGCAGTCAGTGTGTTGAGAGCAGTCAGAGCAGTATAAGCATCATTGGCAGTCAGTGTGTTGAGAGCAGTCAGAGCAGTATAAGCATCATTGGCAGTCAGTGTGTTGAGAGCAGTCAGAGCAGTATAAGCATCATTGGCAGTCAGTGTGTTGAGAGCAGTCAGTGCAGTATAAGCATCAGTGGCAGTCAGTGTGTTGAGAGCAGTCAGAGCAGTATAAGTATGAGTGTATTGAGGTTTTATAGAGAACGCTTTGTAAACGTCTCATCGTCCAGTGTGGCCGTGTCCATAAAGTAGTTAAGTGTTTTCAACCTGGTATTTTACGTTTTGTCGCCATTAAGTGTGTACGAAAGTATACCCTGGAATAGTATTTTTTCCCCAGACTCTGGTTGTTCGTCCGTCAAATCGACTAGGACCATCCAGTCATCCGGTTAGGGGGGTGGGTTACGGTGGGTTCGTAGGTGGCTTGCCAATCCTATACGTGCTCGGAATAGTCTGTGGCACCGCGGGCAGGGGATAGTTGGTGCAGTCGTGACTTTGATAATGTTCTTTCGGGCTTGCCTGCGTGTCTCAATGGTGGCCATCCTACTGGCTTCATAAGATTTAGCCCCTATCTTGACCACTGATCTCCACCTGACTCTGTCCTGGGCGGTCTGCTGCCATTTAGTAGTGTCGATGCTGAAGGCCTTTAGCGCCACTTTCAGTGAGTCTTTGTAACGTTTTTTTGGACCTCCTTGGGAGCGCTTGCCTGTCGTGAGCTCACCATAGAATATTTGTTTAGGGAGCCGGTGATCTTCCATACGGGCAACGTGTCCCATCCAACGGAGTTGATACTGCATCAGGGTGGTGAAGATACTAGGTATGTTCGCTCTAGCGAGAACCTCTGTGTCAGGAGTTTTGTCTTGCCACCTGATGCCGAGGAGTTTCCTGAGGCTGGTTGTGTGAAAATGGTTCAGTTTTTTAGCGTGACGCTGGTAGACTGTCCACGTTTCACACCCGTAGAGCAATGTCGAGAGGACTGCTGCGCTGTAGACCTTGATCTTCGTTTCCCGTCTGATACCTCTCCTGTCCCAAACAGTGCTGTGGAGCCTGCCAAATATGGCACTAGCTTTTGCAAGTCTGGCATTCATTTCATCATCAATGATGACAGATCTGGAGAGGGTGCTGCCCAAGTAAGTCAATTTATCCACCGCGTTAAGACGCTGTCCGCTGATGATGATGTTGGGTTCAGCGTAGGGCCTACTGGGAGCTGGCTGATAGAATACCCTCCCAAAATTTGTGGAAACTGAACTTAAAACTTAGGCCAAATCAGAAAGTATGTTTTCGGATAAGTATTAGCATTTAATAAGACGGTAAAAGGAAACTTCCGGCTACGATAATCATAGCGGTAAATAACAACAAGAGCACAAAGCTGTATGTGTTGGGGCGTGCAGCCAAGGCCAAGTGCTAGTCTTTAGTATTGATACAATAAATATAAAAGATTGATGTCCTCAATATACAACACTATCCCGGCCATCTGACCTATACACCCTATCATACGGCTTCAAGATGGCGGTATAATAACAAGTAAGAAAAAAAAGAAGGAAGGAGTTCTTAATCCCCAGACTCTAGACAGCAAAAGAACCATCCACCCATCACCTAGTGATGAGCTGATCCTAACAAGGAAGTTTCGTTACAGCTTCATTTCTTGAAAAGTTTTATTTTAAGATTTCAGGTTACTCATTTGATCCTACTTTTATTTTAAATCTGTAAATATTTTTGAAATGTGCGTTTTCGCCAAGAAGGAAAATAATCGCTAAGGGAATGAAGTAATAAGTTCATTTTTGATACAGATTTAGAGTGATGTCCCTTGGCCATGCGGTCAGAAAGCCAAACCTCTTGTCCTGTTTTACCGTGATTCCATAGTCGATACCCCTTCCCTGCCCTAACCCTGTACGATGTTCACCCCGACACGGAGGATAACATTGGGCCAGCCAAGCTACTATAACTTTGCCATTGGGCGCAAGTTTGGAGTTGTTTTGGATCGCGATGTGTGGTGACTACTTGTCAAGATGGCGGCGCCCAGTGCAAAAAGCAGCTTACTTTCGGTTTATGCTTTTTAGGATCCTCTCTTGGAATGTTACACCTGACTAGGTAGGGGATGAATTTTGACTTTCATCTCTAACGTCTTGGAATGTTACACCTGACTAGGTAGGGGATGAATTTTGACTTTCATCTCTAACGTCTTGGAATGTGACACCTGACAACGTAGGTGATGAATTTTGACTTTCTTCTCTAACGTCTTGGAATGTTACACCTGACAAGGTAGGTGATGAATTTTGACTTTCTTCTCTAACGTCTTATAACTGTGAAGAAATCACTCAACCTGCAATATATGCTTTAAGCCCAACATTTCAGATCCCCAACCAAAGTTCAGCCCTGCTCTGGATTCACCCACAAAAGATAGATAGAATAGTTAAATACCAACTTCTATCTTCTGAGCACCTCTCATGGGTACCGATATTTTTTTCTCATCTGGCCAGTTGAACATAATCCCGCCCGAGACATCGGCGTTTCCCATGCGTTCTTTGTGGGGAAAACGTGCAAGAGCCATTTAAAAGCCATTGACTGCAACAATTGAACACACAGAGACTGCCTAGTTATGACAACTTCAACTAACAATCAACTCGGTGAATACAGCGATCTATGGTATTGTCTCAAATGTAACAGTCATAACAGATCATCCACAATTTACTCCATTCCTGCTGATCCAATGGATACATCAACCCATTCGCATTCCTGCTGATCCAACCATGCATGACTCTCCAAGAACTTCCATCAATTTGTCATCTATTACAAATTAATCTAGTATACAATTATATTTCCTTCGCCAGCCTACTGAGAACACAGCAGCCAACGGAGAACACAGCAGCCAACCGAGAACACAGCAGCCAACTGAGAACACAGCAGCCAACTGAGAACACAGCAGCCAACTGAGAACACAGCAGCCAACTTAGAACACAGCAGCAAACTGAGAACACAGCAGCGATCACAACAAATGATTCGACATCCTGTGATAGATCTACGGCATTATTATTTGACTCCCCTACTCCCTCGGGTGTATCTTCTTCAAGCCACCCTTCCACGTCACACTCAGTCTGCACACACATCATATCCGGAAGTGACACCATAATCGATCCCTTATATTTTGCAGTTACCAGAGACAAACTCCTCTCCGAAGCCTCTAAGATCCTGTATGCCCCGGCCAAATGACAACAGACCTTCGCCCCTACCACACAACAATAGACCTTCACCCCTACCACACGACAATAGACCTTCACCCCTACCACACGACAATAGACCCTCCCAAGACTAAGGTGGGGACTCTCCCAAGCCTAAGGTGAGGACCCTCCCAAGCCTAAGGTGAGGACCCTCCCAAGCCTAAGGTGGGGACTCTCCCAAGCCTATGATGTGGACCCACCCAAACCTATGGTGTGGACCCACCCAAGCCTATGGTAGGGACCAGCCCAAGGCGCCAAGCCTATGCTAGGGACCCACCCAAGCCTATGGTGGGGACCCACCCAAGCCTATGGTGTGGACCCACCCAAGCCTATGGTGTGGACCCACCCAAGCCTATGCTAGGGACCCACCCAAGCCTATGGTAGGGACCAACCCAAGCCTATGGTGGGGACCCACTCAAGCCTATGGTGTGTACCCACCCAAGCCTATGCTAAGGACCCTCCCAAGCCTATGGTGGGGACCCACCCAAGCCTATGGTGTGGACCCACCCAAGCCTATGGTGTGGACCCACCCAAGCCTATGCTAGGGACCCACCCAAGCCTATGCTAGGGACCCACCCAAGCCTATGCTAGGGACCCACCCAAGTCTATGCTAGGGACCCACCCAAGCCTATGCTAGGGACCCACCCAAGCCTATGCTAAGGACCCTCCCAAGCCTATGGTGGGGACCCACCCAAGCCTATGGTAGGGACCAACCCAAGCCTATGGTGGGGACCCACTCAAGCCTATGGTGTGTACCCACCCAAGCCTATGCTAAGGACCCTCCCAAGCCTATGGTGGGGACCCACCCAAGCCTATGGTGTGGACCCACCCAAGCCTATGGTGTGGACCCACCCAAGCCTATGCTAGGGACCCACCCAAGCCTATGCTAGGGACCCACCCAAGCCTATGCTAGGGACCCACCCAAGTCTATGCTAGGGACCCACCCAAGCCTATGCTAGGGACCCACCCAAGCCTATGCTAAGGACCCTCCCAAGCCTATGGTGGGGACCCACCCAAGCCTATGGTGTGGACCCACCCAAGCCTATGGTGTGGACCCACCCAAGCCTATGCTAGGGACCCACCCAAGCCTATGCTAGGGACCCACCCAAGCCTATGCTAGGGACCCACCCAAGTCTATGCTAGGGACCCACCCAAGCCTATGCTAGGGACCCACCCAAGCTTATGGTGGAGTATTTATTGCGTCAAAAGCTGCACTGGGACCTCACAATACCGGGACTTCACAATACCGGGACTTCACAATACCGGGACTTCACAATACCGGGACTTCACAATACCGGGACTTCACAATACCGGGACTTCACAATACCGGGACTTCACAATACCGGGACTTCACAATACCGGGACTTCACAATACCGGGACTTCACAATACCGGAACTTCACAATACCGGGACTTCACAATACCGGGACTTCACAATACCGGGACTTCACAATACCGGGACTACACAATACCGGGACTTCACAATACCGGGACTTCACAATACCGGGACTTCACAATGCCTGCTTAGCGAAAGACGTCGACCTCATCTCTGTAACATTTAAAACTTCAAGACAACACAAGAAAGTTACCATAGCAACCCACTATCGTCCGCCTAAAAGGACGGATGAAAGATACATTTAAGCTATACATATATACATTTAAACTATACATATATACATGTAAGCTATACATATAGACATGTAAGCTATACATATAGACATGGAAGCTATACATATAGACATGGAAGCTATACATATAGACATGGAAGCTATACATATAGACAGGGAAGCTACCAAAGAAGAATTTGAGAAACTGAAGAAAGCAATCAGGAGCAATGATCGTCATTGGAGTTTAATACCCCGTGATATCAAATGGATTTCACTGTAACACCCCTGATATCAAATGGACTTCACTGTAACACCCCCTGATATCAAATGGACTTCACTGTAACACCCCCTGATATCAAATGGATTTCACTGTAACACCCCCTGATATCAAATGGACTTCACTGTAACACCCCCTGATATCAAATGGATTTCACTATAACACCCCCTGATATCAAATGGACTTCACTGTAACACCCCCTGATATCAAATGGACTTCACTGTAACACCCCCTGATATCAAATGGACTTCATTGTAACACCCCCTGATATCAAATGGATTTCACTATAACACCCCCTGATATCAAATAGACTTCACTGTAACACCCCCTGATATCAAATGGACTTCACTATAACACCCCCTGATATCAAATGGACTTCACTGTAACACCCCCTGATATCAAATAGACTTCACTGTAACACCCCCTGATATCAAATGGACTTCACTGTAACACCCCGTGATATCAAATGGACTTCACTATCAATAGCCGGAAATCGATACCCGAAACAAAACTGAAAATAGACTGAACATAGACTAAACTTATTAAGGACATTCAACGCCCGAGAGAGCCCGGTCCCTATGGAAGAAGAAGACACCCGATGGCCTGCAAAATTAAGTTTTGATGGTCGCCCCTGCATTTAAGAACGTTGCAATTTCAGAATGATTCATTTTAAAATCAGAGGTGTGTTGTTTTTGTTGTTGCATATATAGATATAAATATAAAGATTTAATATATAGATATAAATATAAAGATATAAATATATAGATATAAATATAAAGATATATATATATATATATATATATATATATATGTAAATATATAGATGTACAGTTATAGATCTTTAGATATTTTCCTTATTCACCGTTAAAGCTTTTTAATCCACTGTTAGTTCTTGGTAGCATATTGGTCGCCAGCGAGTGCACATTAGTCGCCAGGGAGTCCAAATTGCCTGGTGGATAAAAGTAGGCCAAATAACACACACATCCATCTTTTGGCCTCCGTAATGATACGCCGATGCCAACAACTCTGCTTCCCTTCTTTAGCAACTGCGACATATTTCCTGTTTAATCATAGTTCATTAGACTCAGAAAACCAAGTTATTTCATTTATGTTGGATATTGTATTCAAATTGCTAGCAATGGAATAGAAATATTATAAGACCGTTGGAAGTTCTGTAAATGTTTGATACTAGCAATGGAATAGAAATATTATAAGACCGTTGGAAGTTCTGTAAATGTTTGATACTAGCAATGGAATAGAAATATTATAAGACCGTTGGAAGTTCTGTAAATGTTTGATACTAGCAATGGAATAGAAATATTATAAGATCGTTGGAAGTTCTGTAAATGTTTGATACTAGCAATGGAATAGAAATATTATAAGACCGTTGGAAGTTCTGTAAATGTTTGATACTAGCAATGGAATAGAAATATTATAAGACCGTTGGAAGTTCTGTAAATGTTTGATACTAGCAATGGAATAGAAATATTATAAGACCGTTGGAAGTTCTGTAAATGTTTGATACTAGCAATGGAATAGAAATATTATAAGACCGTTGGAAGTTCTGTAAATGTTTGATACTAGCAATGGAATAGAAATATTATAAGACCGTTGGAAGTTCTGTAAATGTTTGATACTAGACAAATATTTTTCATTTATTTTTTTCAAAACATGCGATCTACGATGAACTTTAAAGTCAATCTTAAGCACATTAGTCAATTAATTTAACACGAAACGGCCATAAACAAAAAAATCATCCATAAACACCAATCAGCCATGAACACCAAAATCAGCCATAAACAAAAAAATCATCCATAAACACCAATCAGCCATGAACACCAAAATCAGCCATAAACAAAAAAATCATCCATAAACACCAATCAGCCATGAACACCAAAATCAGCCATAAACAAAAAAATCATCCATAAACACCAATCAGCCATGAACATCAAAATCAGACAATAACAAAAAAATCCTCTATAAACACCAATGAGCCAAGAATATCAAAATGAGCCATGCTTTCACTGGTGTCAACGTTTAGTACATATTTCTGTTCATATCACCATATTATGCGTTATTACAGTTAAAGAAAAATATTGGGGATTTAAAAAAAAAATTTTTATTCTAATTTACATATTTCAAAAAATGAGCAAGAAAATCTCTAAAATGAACGTACCTGATAATTTGTGACCATCCGGGATTTTGACATCGTCACTGCTATCTTCCGTGTACCACTGGTCAATGAGCTCTCTAGCTGAGGAAATAGATTCAGAGTCAATGAAATGTTCATATTGGAAATACAAATAGTTTCTTTTTCAATTGACTTTGAGCCTTACATTTTAACGACACAAGAAAATTTAACACCCAAAAAAACAGGATGTAGTGCGAGTTATAAGACGTTTAGGTCTTGGCATAAGACCCAGGGGCGTATTAAAAGTAACTTGCCCCCCCTGGGTAAAGTAATTCGCCCCCCACACCCATTTCTCTTCAATCTATTCAAGTGGCCCGTGCGTTCTAAACAGTATTTCCTTCAGACAATTTCATCAAGTTGGTGGGGGGGGGGGGGGGGGGGGGCGTCATTTCAGACAATTTCATCAAGTTGGTTGGGGGGGGGGCGTCATTTCAGACAATTTCATCAAGTTGGTTAGGGGATTCATTTCAGACAATTTCATCAAGTTGGTTGGGGGGGGGGGGGGGCGTCATTTCAGACAATTTCATCAAGTTGGTTGGGGGGCGTCATTTCAGACAATTTCATCAAGTTGTTGGGGGGCGTCATTTCGGACAATTTCATCAAGTTGTGGGAGGCGTCATTTCAGACAATTTCATCAAGTTGGCTGGTGTGGGGGCGTCATTTCAGACAATATCATCAAGTTTGTTGGGGAGCGTCATTTCAGGCGATTTCATCAATTTGTGGGGGGGGGGGGGGGTCATTTCAGGCGATTTCATCAAGTTGTGGGGGTGCGTCTTTTAAGACAATTTCATCAAGTTGGTTGTGGCGGCTGGGGGCGTCGTTTCAGGCAATTTGGAGTCGGTGGTAGTAGGCGCATCTATCAAGGAAAAAAGTAGACATTATGACGCCCAGGGCCAGCTCTGATCATACATGCCCAAAAATGGATTCCGGTTGTGGCACCCCTCGGGGGCATTCTTTTGTCCTCAGCTTAGTTTCGCCCATGGAATTTAAATATTTAGTTTTGTTTAAATGTACACTTGTTTTGAGAACAACAGATGAGATGTGTGTCCCTTGGTCGAATTGTTTCTTTACAAATCCTTTTTATTTAGTTGTTTCTGTACAAATCCCTTACATTTAGTTGTTTCTATACACATTCTTTATATTATGGCCCGCACAAGTCCTCTTCTATTTTCTTTTGGCCCGCACAAGTCCTCTTCTATTTTCTTTTGGCCCGCACAAGCTTTTCATAAAGTATTACGGCCCGCCTTACATTTTGAGTTGTGCAGGTCTGGTCTAAACGACTACAAAATACCAAGGGAGAAAACTGTGTAGATAAAATGAATGAAGAATTGTACCACTTATCTCCCCTGAACTCCAGGCCATGCATTGCCCCACACACGTCATCGGTTTGTAATGAAGGTTTCCCGTTTCAGCAATTTTATTGGCACATCTGTCAGCAATGGCACTCAGCTTTTCACTGAAACAGAATTTCTTAAAATAGGAATGACAAACAGATGTCAACTAGTTTTAATGTATCTAAACTATCAGATGTCAACTAATTTTGTTGTATCTAAACTATCAGATGTCAACTAGTTTTATTGTATCTAAACTACCTGATGTCAACTAGTTTTATTGTATCTAAACTACCTCATGTCAACTAGTTTTATTGTCTCTAAACTACCTGATGTCAACTAGTTTTATTGTATCTAAACTACCTGATGTCAACTAGTTTTATTGTATCTAAACTACCTGATGTCAACTAGTTTTATTGTCTCTAAACTACCTGATGTCAACTAGTTTTATTGTATCTAAACTATCTGATGTCAACTAGTTCTATTGTATATAAACTACCTGATGTCAACTAGTTCTATTGCATCTAAACTACCTGATGTCAACTAGTTCTATTGTATCTAAACTACCTGATGTCAACTAGTTGTATTGTATCTAAACTACCAGATGTCAACTAGTTCTATTGTATCCAAACTAAAGACAAGGGGCGCCAAGAAGTCTTTTTTACTGAACCGCCCCAGGCGCAACTTTTAGTTATACATTGATGGAGCAGCTCATAGTAAAGGTGTCAGAAATGTGGTTGTGTGGCTGTCAGAAATGTGGTTGTGTGGCTGTCAGAAATGTGGTTGTGTGGCTGTCAGAAATGTGGTTGTGTGGCTGTCAGAAATGTGGTTTTATGGCTATCAGAAATGTGGTTGTGTGGCTGTCAGAAATGTGGTTTTATGGCTATCAGAAATGTGGTTGTGTGGCTGTCAGAAATGTGGTTGTGTGGCTGTCAGAAATGTGGTTGTATTATGTAAGGTGAATGAGTTGTGTCATGTAAGAGTGATGAGTTGTGTCATGTAAGGGGAATGAGTTGTGTCATGTAAGAGTGATGAGTTGTGTCCTGTAAGGGAGGTGAGTTGTGTCATGTAAGAGTGATGAGTTGTGTCATGTAAGAGTGAGGAGTTGTGTCATGTAAGAGTGATGAGTTGCGTCATGTAAGAGTGAGGAGTTGTGTCATGTAACAGTGATGAGTTGTTTCATGTAAGAGTGATGAGTTGTGTCATGTAACAGTGATGAGTTGTGTCATGTAAGGGTGATGAGTTGTGTCATGTAAGAGTGATGAGTTGTGTCATGTAAGAGTGATGAGTTGGGGCTATAAGCTTAATTACAATAGAGTAAAAAGATTAACCATACAATAATAACCTAGTATACAAAAGACACAGAAATACGATATTTACCTCATATCTAGAGGGGGTGCTGTATGGCGCACCCTGTACTCATTCATTGCGATAAGAGCTTCAGAGCGGAAGGCGAAATTTGGCGCATACAAATCTATCAGACTCGATCTCTGTGAAAAATATTTCGATTTCTCTTTTTTAAACTTCTAGTACAAATGAACGTTAACCTTGTAGATGATAAAATGCTTGTCATTATCTCATATTAGCCTAATTTCTGTTCAAAATAATAATAATAAATGAGACGATAAGAGACCACAGCATATAGATACAATTGAAATTATAAGATAAGATTACCACATGAAGCTACAATAGAAACAATAAGATAAGAAGCTACAATGGAAATTATAAGATATTACAGCATTAAGCTACATGAGAAATTATAAGATAAGATTATTTATATAACAATAATTTATTGATACAAATAAATACAAACTACGTTGCTGTGTTTAAAAGGCACACACATTGCACACACACACACGCACATAAACGCACATCAGCTGCACTAAACATGACATGACATCTGTTACATGACATGAATTCTGATGTAGAAGAAACCACCTTACTTGAATAAGCAATGTGTTCTCTGGGAAATAAAGTAGTTATTTTTTCATGAATTATTTAAGTCTACTGTTGATTAGTCTGTTGTGGATAAGTCTGCAATGGCTAAGTCTGCAGTGGATAAGTCTGCAATGGCTACGTCTACAGTGGCTAAGTCTGCAGCGGCTAAGTTTGCATCGGCTAAGTCTGCAATGGCTAAGTCTACAGTGGCTAAGTCTGCAGTGGCTAAATCTGCTGTGGCTAAGTCTGCAGTGGCTAAGTCTACAGTGGCTAAGTCTACAGTGGCTAAGTCTGCAGTGGCTAAATCTGCAGTGGCTAAGTCTGCAGTGGCTAAGTCTACAGTGGCTACGTCTGCAGTGGCTAAGTCTACAGTGGCTAAACTTTAACAGAACTTAGTTACTCCCAACGTGGGGACGGTCGGCCCTATTCCGTCACGAACTGAACGCTCAAGTAAACAAAAGTCTTGCGAGTCAAGTGGTTACCGAAGGGTAGAAATTAAGATGGGGACTGAGGAGGTCTTCTTTAGTTTAAGGTTGGTAAATAAAACAGAGACAATTTTGAGAAATATGTGATTAGCGTTTATTTCGTTAGAATTTTGTAGAATTAAGAATTAGTTTTTATTAGTCTTTTCCTTTCTTTTTGGACTTAAACGCATCAATGAGTTGTCTCCATATTTCGTGTGTTTTTACCGAATGATTGCAGCCCCCCTCCCCCTTTTTTTTTCTTTTCGGGTGGCTTTTTTCTGCTCGGTATTTATATCCGTGTGAGTTCCTGTATTTTTCAGTACTTACCTCCCGTGGATATTCAACAAGCTTCTTGCCACACTTTTATTTGATTTTGAGGGAGGAGATCATTGCAAATAGACGTAAAATAATGTATAAATATTTTTTAAAGTCACATTGAATTGAAGAGGATTACAATTTGTCCAAATAATTTTAATCAAAATATCAATAATATTTAAAACTAACGCATCAAAATTATGACGACTCATTTAATTGTCTATTACAGTGTATCCCATCCTTTTTTTAGTGGCCCGGTTATATTTAGTCTTTTCCTTCGGGAACCTATTCACTTTTATTGCTTATCTGTCCTATAAGTTACATAAAAGTAATTGGAATGTCCATACAGTTTTAATATACGTCAGTATAAACTCATATTTATGCTCTTTCAAAAATTAAACTGCTAATAAAAAGATTTTTTTTTTTAAATTAAAAAAAAGGTTCGGAGAAACAATATAAAATATGCCTGGCTCGACATCTTACAGTAATAAAAACTATTGAACCTTAGATTGCCTTAGCCCTTATTACCCCCCACCCCCTTAGATTGCCTTAGCCCTTACTACCCCCACCCCTTAGATTGCCTTAACCCTTACTACCCCCACACCCTTAGATTGCCTTAGCCCTTACTACCCCCACACCCTTAGATTGCCCTAGCCCTTACTATCCTCTCGTGCTTCTCTGGGAACAGAACAAACCACCTTCGACTTGCATGTGTTACTCAACAGGGTCTTACAATATCCCACAAAGTCTAGAGTCTTGATCGGATGGATATATTCTAGCGATAAAATATATACTACTTCTTGTAGCTGCCAGTCTCTGCGTACGTGTGTTGACTTATTCCAAAAATAAAATTGCTCCCCTCTGTCTCCGCTCTCTAGCCTCCTGTGCTCTAACCACGTGATCTTATTGATATGCCCCAACCCCATCTTTTTTTTCCTAACGTAAAAACAAAAGAAAAATGTCCGCTATCTCTCAAAACTTACTAAAAATCCCTGTGTCGGACGGTTCACTAATTCAACTCATATCATGATATAGTTTGAGTTAGTGTTTCACTAATTCAACTCATATCATGATATAGTTTGAGTTAGTGTCTCACTAATTCAACTCATATCATGATATAGTTTGAGTTAGTGTCTCACTAATTCAACTCATATAATATACTACATTATTGTTTAACCATTCTACTTACTCTTGGCCTGGAGGTCTCGGCGCCCATCATGCTATATGACTTAAGTCACCGCCATACGACTTAAGTCATCGCCGTACAACTTAAGTCATTCTTTTATGAAGATATAGAAATATATTGACTTTAACTTAGTCCTAGGACAAAATAAAATAAGGTAACTGTGAGTTGATCACTGTGAGTTAATCACTGTGAGTTAATCACTATGAGTTGATCACTGTGAGTTAATCACTGTGAGTTAATCACTGTGAGTTAATCACTATGAGTTGATCACTGTGAGTTAATCACTGTGAGGAGTTAATCACTGTGAGTTGATCACTATGCGTTGATCACTGTGAGTTGATCACTGTGAGTTGATCACTGTGAGTTGATCACTGTGAGTTAATCACTGTGAGTTAATCACTATGAGTTAATCACTGTGAGTTAATCACTGTGAGTTAATCACTATGAGTTAATCAATGTGAGTTAATCACTATGAGTTAATCACTATGAGTTGATCACTGTGAGTTGATCACTGTGAGTTGATAAATGTGAGTTGATAACTGGACAAAACAAAATAAGGTAACTGTGAGTTGATCACTGTGAGTTAATCACTATGAGTTAATCACTGTGAGTTAATCACTATGAGTTGATCACTGTGAGTTGATCACTGTGAGTTGATAAATGTGAGTTGATAACTGGACAAAACAAAATAAGGTAACTGTGAGTTGATCACTGTGAGTTGATAAATGAAAGTTGATAACTGTGAGTTGATAAATGTTAGTTGATAACCGTGAGTTAATAACTGTGGGTTGATAATTGTGAGTTGATAACGGTAAAAATTGATCATCCTCTCAATGAATTGTGATGTCCAAAATCTGGTTGACAAAATAAACGTTTCAATTCTCTTCTGGATCAAGAATAGGATCTATCGGATCAATAAGATCAATAGGATCAATGGGATCAATAGGATCAATAGGATCAGTAGGATCAATAGGAACACCATAGCAAAATGTTCTCCTTTATTTCATCCATTTTTAACAGTACATTCGTTTTTTTAAAAAGTTAATTACAAGTTCTTCTCATGTCAATGAATTTGCTGTTTTAACTGTTATATGAAAACCTTCCTATGTCCTGTCAATGATTTAGCTATAATATTTGTTCTATGAAAACCTTCCTATGTCCTGTCAATTATTTAGCTGTTGTAATTGTTATATGAAAACATTCCTATGTCTTGTCAATGATTTAGCTGTTGTAATTGACTTATGAAAATGTCATTCTGGAGTGTTGAAGCATTTTCGTTGCATTCAGTTTTTCAATTATTTATCAGGATCTTTTTCTTGAAACAGTTTGCTAGATATACCGGTATTCATCTAAAAATAACATATTTAACCACCAATGAACAAACTTGAGAGGTTGGATTTATTGCTTCCCTTAGATTCTCCACGTGACTGCACGAGATCTCCGTGGTCCAATCAGTGAAACCTCGTCAGCTATTGAAATGATTGCATTGTACATTTCAAATGTTTGGTATCATATTCCTATAACACACAGATGTAAGCGGGGTGGTGGGGTGGGGGTTTGAGGGGACGGGGTCTGCCCAGCGGGGTGGGTGGCGGGTGGGGGTTTCAGGGACGATCCGCCCTAGTCGGAAATTTTTTCTGTGTTTACAGGGGCGACAGTTTCGACCAATTGCAAAGTTCTTCGTGTGGTGGGATAAAGCAAAAATTTGCCTTATTCTTGCTCATGGCGGGATTTCTGTTTAAAACATTCATTTTACTAATTCTAGGCGAGAAGAGCGTTATAAGCCATGTTGTCGGGGGACCCTTTGTCGGGGCATTATTGACGGAGGGACTAGATGAAGGGGGCCTTATTGTTCAGGGCCTTAAAGTCTGGGGCATTATTGACGGTTGTCATTGTGCACGGGCCCCTTTATCGGGACCGATTATTCAAGGGCCGATTATTCAAGGCCGATTAGTCAAGGGCCGATTATTCAAGTACGTGGATTCTTTTCAGGAATTTTTATACTTAAAAAACTAGAACTAAA
This sequence comes from Omphiscola glabra, assembly GCA_964017045.1. Lineage (NCBI taxonomy): Eukaryota > Metazoa > Mollusca > Gastropoda > Lymnaeidae > Omphiscola > Omphiscola glabra. The sequence goes on along the minus strand of OZ024808.1, from coordinate 467,032 downwards.
AATGAAGTCAAGTTGATGAGTTTTTAAATCTTTCTTTACCTTCGAGCTTCTCATTTATATTGAAGCCAAGATCTAACGTCATTTTATTCATTCGGCCCAGTATAGCATTTGTTCAATAATAACAGCAGGATAACTAAAGGGATACCTGTCTTATTTAATATTTGTATAGCCAGTACTACAACTTCTGTGATATTTTTCAATGATACATTGGAACATCTTCAGTTTTGACATGAACCATTTTATGTGTGATGTCTTAGAGAGTATTACAAGGAATTGTTTGATTTCCGGCATTAAAGTTATTATTACGTCATCTTTGAGCCGACCACGTAGCAAAGTTATCCATTTTTGCACCATGAAAACTAGCATTTCAATAGGTTTATGGCAAGGGGAATTTGACATTTCAATTTTTAATCTTTAACTTTAACACATACTTTGCGTAATGAACTTTAAGAAATTTTAAGAAAATTTAGCTCATCTTCAAAAGAAAATCTTTCTTTTTTAACGTTTTTTTGATTTTTTTAAAGCTTTCATATTAAAAACAAAACCGGATCTACAACCATGTTTGTAACATTAAAATTGTGGCCCAGTGGTCAACATTTAACATTTAAACTAGGCTTGGTAAACAAACAAATAAAATTAAAGCATACAAAAATGTTGAAATGTTGTTTAATGTACCAACATTGTAAATGTTTTTAATTTATTCTATAATTGACGTGAAATTAATATGAGCTAGTAGATTTTTTGGGGTTGAAATGTACACCAAGAATCAAATGAAGGGCTCAAGGGAAAAACCAGTGATGTCAGGTCTTGAGAGTTTTGAGAAAAATGACAATAAAGTTTGAAAATTCCCCATAAAAGTATCAAAATATTAAAATTTCTAAATATTTATTTATTGAATACGCTGCTTGTTCAGTTGGACCTACGTGTCATTTTATTCTATTGAATGGAATGTAGCCACACGGGAGATAACTGACAAATTTCGAAAAACTGACATCACTGGTTTTCCCCTTGAACTCTTCAAATAGTTTTTACCATTTACACGATGATATCAATAGAGCAGCAATGTCAAGGAAACTATTTTTATAAACTGCTTGAACTGCTGGTATTTTTTAATCTAGTTTAGAGCTGTAGTTTTTTTTTTTTTTTTTAAATATAATTTTTAAAATTGAATGTAAACTGATTGAACATAAAGAAATACTGCCTTTCCTTCGTCTATATTCTGAGGGCCCACTATTCATGTATTGATCATTCTGGCTCCTATAATCATATACTCTTGTTTCTCGGGCTAAGACTTTGTATTTTAGCCAAAATATAATTATGGGTAAAACTGGCAGGCAGTTTTTCGATTTTTGTAGCAACCTCAGAGGGAGTAACAAAGGAATTGCTTTTTCTTCAGTGTACCCGTTGCCCCAGCAACCATATATTTTCTGTAATTTCTTTACAAGCAAAGTTGCTGACATCCGCGCTGAACTTGATTGTCTTGACATATCCCCCCTAGATTTGCCTCCTTTTTCTTGTGTTAGTTCACATTTCGAAATTTTTAAACTGGTTTCAGAACAAGAGGTCAAAAGTACTATTCTGAAGTCTAAGCATACGTCATGTTCTTTGGACCCCATCCCCCCCCCCCCCCCCTGTTGGTTGAGTCGTTAAATCACTTGCTCCCAACGATAACCCACATAGTCAATGAAAGCTTGTCTTCTGGCACTGTTCCCTCAATGTGTAAGTCAGCTGTCACCAAACCATTGCTTAAGAAGCCTGGTCTGGATGAAAATAATTTAAAAAACTATAGACCAGTATCTAACTTATCATTTTTATCTAAAGTCATTGAAAAACTAGTTCTAAAACAACTTTTTGCTTACTTAAATGACAACTCTCTTCTCAGTCCTAATCAATCAGCCTATAGACCTTTCCATAGCACAGAGACAGCTCTCTTCTCAGTCCTAATCAATCAGCCTATAGACCTTTCCATAGCACAGAGACAGCTCTCTTCTCAGTCCTAATCAGTCAGCATATAGACCTTTCCATAGCACAGAGACAGCTCTCTTCTTAGTCCTAATCAGTCAGCCTATAGACCTTTCCACAGCACAGAGACAGCTCTCTTCTCAGTCCTAATCAGTCAGCCTATAGACCTTTCCATAGCACAGAGACAGCTCTCTCCTCAGTCCTAATCAATCAGCCTATAGACCTTTCCATAGCACAGAGACAGCTCTCTTCTCAGTCCTAATCAATCAGCCTATAGACCTTTCCATAGCACAGAGACAGCTCTCTTCTCAGTCCTAATCAATCAGCCTATAGACCTTTCCATAGCACTGAGACAGCTCTTTTAAAAGTAACCAATGACCTCTTGCTCGCATTGGACAGCGGTGATGTCTCCCTCCTGATCCTCTTGGACCTCAGTGCGGCCTTTGACACTGTCGACCATGAAACCCTTTACAAATCCCTTGAAAATTACTTTGGCATTTCTGGTTCAGTTTTGGCTTGGTTTAGGTCCTACCTCTCCAATAGAACGCAGGCGGTCGCTGTCGATGGCTGTCTCTCCAGCAGTGCTGACTTGGTGTATGGAGTGCCACAGGGGTCCGTTTTAGGCCCGGTTCTATTTACAATGTATACCAGGCCACTGCTCCCTTTGCTAGAGAGGCATGCTGTGGAGAGCCAGTCATTCGCGGATGACACGCAGCTATACATTCATACCCATCCCTCTCTTGTCGATTCCGCTGTCCGGACTTTGCAGGAGAGCATTGCTGATGTCAAGTCATGGATGACACTCAGCAAGTTGAAACTTAACGATGACAAAACGGAAGCACTTCTTATTCACGATTGCAAATCATCCTCTAACTCAGCTCTCCCCACCTCATTTCAAGTAGGTAACTCAGACATACAGTTTACATCCTCCACTAGGAATCCTGGTTATATTCTGTCTGACAATATGTCTCTCGATAATCATATATATCCCACATTTGTCACTCTGCATATACGGCTATCCGTCAGATCAGCTCAATCCACCACTACCTCACAGTTAGTGCAACAAAAACCCTAGTCTGTGCTCTTGTTTTCTCTCGTCTTGACTATTGCAACTCTCTTCTGTCAGGTTCACCAAAACACTTCTTAGAAAAACTACAAAAGGTTTTAAAACTCAGCTGCTAGGCTAGTTTTAAAGGCAAAAAAACGTGATCACGTCACACCACTACTTCATTCACTTCATTGGCTCCCTGTACAAGCATGGATTGACTATAAACTCTCTGTTCTCTGCCACAAATTTTTCTCGAATTCCTGCCCTTCCTATCTAACCGAACTTCTTTCTGTCTATTCACCCCTTCGACAGCTTCGCTCCTCCGCAGACGAGCGTATTCTTTCTGTCCCCAAGACTCGCACAAAAACATACGGTGAAAGATCTTTCTCTTACTGTGCCCCCAAACAATGGAATTCTCTTCCACTACACATCCGCAATATATCAACCATCACAGCCTTCAAAACTGCACTCAAAACACATCTCTTTAAACTCTACTATCCCGACTGATTCCCCACATCTGAGCGATAAACGATGCTGCTGGCCGTCGTCCATGGCTTGTCATGTAAAAGTTCTGGGGTGGGTGGGGTGAATATGCATTTGTTTTTGTTTTGTCTCTATACAGCTGTTCTTTATTACATAAATGTATTTTATTTTATTGTCACGAGTATATCTCTTTTGCTAATATTTTTATGTACAGCGCGGTGAGCCTAGCCCTAGACTGGGGTACCGCGCTATATAAGACAACTAATAATACTAATAATGACATACAAAAATAAATGATTGTGTAAAGTTAGCATATTTATGTCTATTGCAATATAAATATAAATATTCAAAAAAAAGATGTTCTATCAAAGACGAGTTAAAGCGCACTATACTATAGACACTATATACAAAACCTATATTATAGACACTATATACAAAACCTATATTATAGACACTATATACAAAACCTATACTATAGACACTATATACAAAACCTATATATAGACACTGTATACAAAACCTATAGGCCTACTAAAGACACTATATACAAAACCTATACTATAGACACTATACAAAATATATTCTATAGACTCGACACAATATACGAAACCTATACAATAGACACTATATACAAAACCTATACTATAGACAATATATACAAAACCTATACTATAGACACTATATATTAAACCTATACTATAGACACTATATACAAAACCTATTCTATAGACTATAGACACTATATACGAAACCTATACTATAGACTATAGACACTATATACGAAACCTATACTATAGACTATAGACACTATATACGAAACCTATACTATAGACTATAGACACTATATACGAAACCTATACTATAGACTATAGACACTATATACGAAACCTATAATATAGACACTATAGGGAATATTTAAAAAAGGAATAGTGCACCGAAAATGTCTCCTCAAAATGCGGCCTCCCCCTTCCCCCTCTACCCCACTTTCCCTCCCCCCACTTTCCCTCCCCCCACTTTCTACGTCCGTGTATATACACAAATTATTAAAAAATTCCATCCATCCCCGTGGCACTACAGCCCATGTATGGCTTTAGCCTGCCTCATCACTTCCTTCCACTCAGACCATCCATCCCTCTGGCTCTACATCCCACATATGGGTATGGCCTGCCTCACCACTTCCTTCCATTCAGACCATCCATCCCTCTGGCTCTACATCCCACATATGGGTATGGCCTGCCTCACCACTTCCTTCCATTCAGACCATCCATCCCTCTGGCTCTACATCCCACATATGGGTATGGCCTGCCTCACCACTTCCTTCCACTCAGACCATCCATCCCTCTGGCTCTACATCCCACATATGGGTATGGCCTGCCTCACCACTTCCTTCCATTCAGACCATCCATCCCTCTGGCTCTACATCCCACATATGGGTATGGCCTGCCTCACCACTTCCTTCCACTCAGACCATCCATCCCTCTGGCTCTACATCCCACATATGGGTATGGCCTGCCTCACCACTTCCTTCCACTCAGACCATCCATCCCTCTGGCTCTACATCCCACATATGGATATGGCCTGCCTCACCACTTCCTTCCATTCAGACCATCCATCCCTCTGGCTCTACATCCCACATATGGGTATGGCCTGCCTCACCACTTCCTTCCACTCAGACCATCCATCCCTCTGGCTCTACATCCCACATATGGGTATGGCCTGCCTCACCACTTCCTTACACTCAGACCATCCATCCCTCTGGCTCTACATCCCACATATGGATATGGCCTGCCTCACCACTTCCTTCCACTCAGACCTAACTGATGCTTTCTTTTCCATGCTTGGATTCCCAGTATTTTTGGATCTTTTTCCACACCATCCATCCATCTAAGCCAAGGTCTGCCTTTGATTTGTTTCACTCTGGGGTTTTGGTGGTGCACCATCTTCATTCCTCTGTCATTTGGCATTCTTTCTGTGTCCTGCCCAGCATAGCCTGTCCTTTGTATTTCCCTACTAGCGTGGGATCCTGATATAGACTATAAAATTCCTGGTTTGTTCGAATTCACCATCCATATTCATCATTTGCTGGTCCATATTAATTCTGGATAACTTTTCTCTCCTATGTGATTAATAGTTTTTTTTAGCCGTTTTTGTTAGGGTCCAAGTTTCACATGCGTATGCTACAACTGGTCTAACTAAAGGTTGACTTATGGTTTTCTTTGTTTTTTCTTGTAATGTATTTACTTTTGAGTATTGTCTTACACCGAAGGGTGCCTGTTTCCGGTCGATATTCTTTCTTTTATTTATTTTAAATGGGTTTTTTTATTTACTCCCCCCCCCCCCTCCCGGGCCTTCCTTTTCCGCGATAAAAAAAAACCCTGCAGATGGCCAAAAAGAAAAAGGGACCCCAGGGGTGGACCGCCCATCCACCCCCACTGCCACTGCTCACCTGAACAAGTGAAATGCCCATTTGGAGCAAATTCCCTGAAAGAAATGCTTGGGGGAAAAACGGATGGGGAGAGGACATGGGTAAAGAGCAGGGTAGGATGAGGGGGAAAACGTCAAGAAATACTTAACTAGATTGACACTGGGGGAAGGGACTAAAGAGGAGAGCTAAATACCACTTTCCTAGTTACCAGGTAAGAACACTAGCAAAGACAGGCTAAAATATCAGTACATGTACCGGTATGGTATAATTATTTGTTTGTAGTCTGTTTAACCACGACCTACGAGAACTCTAGTGGGTCATTTAACTCACTGAGACAGCATATTATATTTTTCTTATCTAAATAATTTATTTACATATAGAAAATCAAAGACCTTTACAAAATAATTTTATTGTGTCAAAAGATAAACAAAGTTGAAATAATTCAAAATCAAAGTGCATGGCATAAAAAGGGGACTGTGACTTAGTCAGTTTTTTTTAATAAATACTTCATTTCGGGTATATCTGCGAGCCACCACTGATTTCGGTAAATAAGCAACACAATTTATTGGTAGCCCTACAGCCTACAGCATACGGCTTTATTTCTTTTGCTGTCGCTGACGCTTTCAAGGATTTTTTCTTTTTTTAGGGTAAGCAATTTGCAGCAAAATTTAGAAATCATTTTTAACACAACAAAATTTCTTATTTTTGTATATCTTTTGTTATTAATGACAATAACATCACTAAAAGTTTCTTAGGCATTTCATTAGAAATTAGACCTAACTAAACTATAATTAAATTAGTATTATAAATTATTTATTAAATATTATTATTATGACTATTAATTAATAGACTATTATTAGCCCTGACATCTAATTTATTTATTATTAATATTATGCTGCGTAAATTCCCTTATGAGGAGTAAAAGGACAAAAGTATATGTAAGTTGTAAGGTAAAAAAAAAAGCTGTGTTACCACTAAAGTAAAAGGGACATTGGTTGGCCAGTATTATTTAAAATGTTATGAAGTTATGACTATTTAAAACTATTTATTATTATATTTTATTGTATAACCAAGCTGCCAAACTCTGCAATAACAGAAATGCTGAAATGTGTCCACAATGCCACAGACAGTTAAAATTAATACTAATAAATTTAATAAAGTGTAATCTTATATTATACTTTATACCTTTAATTTAAAAGTTACAAGTCTACAAGTTTGAAGTTGTTATGTTATGAATGTTTGTAATCTAGTCTATATTTATATTATTATTTAGTCTATTTTTGCATGATTTTACTTTTTGTGTGCTGCAGAAGTCATGTAAAGGCCTAGGCAACGTTTATCAAACTTTTAAGTTTGGTGTACAAGTTTTGAAATAGTTAATAGCACCAGGGACCGGTGCCAGTTTTATAAATTATATATATATCTGACCATACATTTTCATGTAGTTTGGTCTGGCAAGAAAGGAATAAGGCTCGTGCATTACCATTCTGGGAATGCTGGCCTATATTGTGTAGTACTGTAGTGCAAGAAAACAGGCGGCTGAGCTCTAATGTAGATGTATTAAGTGTCTTAGACATCGACTTCTCCTTTGTACTTATACTATAATAGTAAGACTATTAAAAATATATTGACTAAGCAATTTAAATACTTATAAACCCTATTACTATTTAATCAAACTTCACTGAAAGCTGTAGAGTGGCTTGAAGTTTTGCAGGCAATGCAAATGCCCATTTGAACTAAAGCCGCTAACAAAAATAAATAAAAGCAGAAATAATAAGTATGAGGCAGGCTACATGCCTGAGAATTTTAATCTTGAAAATGATGGTAGGCTAGTTTTATATTTTATCTGGATCGATTGTGAATAGTAAATCTTATAAAAGGTGTTGCCTGTAACTACATTAATTTATACATTTTTCCATAATTTTTTTAGACTTGTCTCAAAGTGTTCTTAACTTTTTAGCATATGAATATTGCTTGTATTAAATAGAGACATTGAGTTCAAGTTTTTTTACTCTCTGTAGATATGTTATTTAAAGTTGCCTGCATGTGAGCAGATGAAATGTAATGTAAAATACACAAAAATGTAACATTTTAAAAGGAAGATTCTCATCTGTTTTAAATTAAGGCTAATATTTTGTATTTTAATATTGAGGATTCATTTTTGTTCTTGTTTAGGTTGGATGTGAGCATTCGTCTTATTACTAGATCAATTTATTTCAACCTTCTAAAATGACGTCAGCCGATGAAATGGAACTCCAGCAACTCAGGAATGAGCTAGAAGAGGTTTGTGCAGGTTTCACTCAATGATAACTTTTTTAAAATGTTTTTAATTAAATTAGAACTATTTATCAATTATTTTACGATTGGTTTATTACTTTAGTAACTTTACTGGATTTATCTATAAGAGTATAGAAGTCACTGTATTGAGGACCATCTATAATATAGTACATAATTCATTGTATACAGGTGTAGGGCCATCTATAATATAGCACATAATGCACTGTACACAGGTGTAGGGCAATCTATAATATAGTACAGTGGTTCTCAACCTTCCTAATGCTGCGACCCTTTAATACAGTTCCTCATGTTGTGGCGACCCCCAACCACAAAATTATCTTCGTTGCTATTTCATAACTGTAGAGTATATGTGTTTTCCGATAATCTTAGTTGACCCCTGTGAAAGGGTCGTGCGACCCCCCACAGGTTGAGAACCACTGATATAAAATAGTATATAATTCACTGTATACAAGTCTAGTGCCATCTATAGTATAATAAATTATTCACTGTATACAGGTCTAGGGACATCTATAATATCTTTATTTCCAGCTACCTGGAAATCAAATTTAAAAAATATTTATAAACCTTTTATATTTTTTTCTTGGTATATTTCCCTTATATTTACAATTTTAATATTTAAAAAAACGTTTGCATCTTTATTAAATACTATGTGTGGAATTGTCTTGTGGATCACGGTCAATCCATCTCACTCTTGGTTGACCCCTGAGCCTTCTTGCCCCTTGGCTTATTTCTAAAAAACACCTTTGCTCCTTTATAATCTGGAAAGCTTTTGCGGTGCCCCTTTTCAGCGCAGCCCCCCCCCCCCCTGATTTTATTGTCTTGACTATGGTTGGGTCTTTGTACAACTATATATCTCTGGATTTGTACACATTCTCCCCTGTACAGACATATATATTTTTCTGAGGCATTTACTCGCCCATGCCCTGAGCAGGTTTTCGACTTCTGGTTGAGGGTCCACGTTTCACTACTGGTTATATAATATTGAGGTTCTTGATTGTCTTTGTTTCCATTGAGAGGTGTCTGCTTCCTAGTAACTTTTTTAAGCTGAAATAAGAACTGCTCTTATAATTTCCTTCTCATGTTTGTCATTGTCTGATTCAGCTCATTTATTGGTAGCTCCTAGATAATGAAATGTCATGACTGTCATTGTCTGATTCAGCTCATTTATTGGTAGCTCCTAGATAATGAAATGTCATGTCTGTCATTGTCTGATTCAGCTCATTTATTGGTAGCTCCTAGATATTGAAATGTCATGTCTGTCATTGTCTGATTCAGCTCATTTATTGGTAGCTCCTAGATAATGAAATGTCATGACTGTCATTGTCTGATTCAGCTCATTTATTGGTAGCTCCTAGATATTGAAATGTCATGTCTGTCATTGTCTGATTCAGCTCATTTATTGGTAGCTCCTAGATATTGAAATGCATCCACTCTCTGAAAGGTGTCACTTTTTTTTATCAAGCATCATGTACTTGGTAATTGTCAAGTCTATTTAACACTTTAATGATGGATACGAATGATAAAGACATCAAATTGCACTTCAATGAATGAGTCCTCACATAAATATCCAACAAACCCATTTTTTTTTTAAGGGTCCAAATCTTTATGGTGAGCAGACTTTGAAAAGTTGCTTCGCTGAAATGTAATTGAATAAGAAAAGAGAGCGAAATGACATAACAGTGGTTGAAAGTTTTGCGTGGTCTCTTCATTCATCCGCAGAAGGCAGTAGATAGGCCAGTTTAGATGCAGCCAGTGTAAGAGTAATGTACAAAGAATAGTTTAAGTTATTGCAGTTTGTTAAAAGCTATTTTCTCAACTTTAATAAATTTTTAATAAAAATAATTTTTTGAACAATATGGTTATCGGACAGTATTTATTTTTAGAAAAACATTAATCTCATTTAAAAAGCGATCTGCTTATTCGGCTTCCCTAATTTCCCCTGAGTCTTTGCCATATCTTATGGGATATAGTTGCCACGTCTTTGGGGATATAGTTACCCGTATACGGAAATTTGATAGAAAGAAATTTCGTAGACGGAAAATTGATCGACGGAAATTTTATCGAACGGAAATTTGTTCGAATCTTTTTTTTAGTTTACACGTTAAAATTTTGAGTCAAATTAATTTTTTTAACGCATTATTTTGTTTTACTATATAGTATAGTGTGTTCAAAAAGAAATTTGATGAAAATTTTAATGTGTGAACTGAAAAAAAGATTCGACCAAATTTCCATTCGATCAAATTTCCGTCAATCAATTTTCTGTAGACGAAATTTCTTTTGATCAAATTTCCGGTAACCATAGTTACCACGTCTTTGGGGATATAGTTGCCACGTCTTTGGAGATATAGTTGCCACGTCTTTGGGGACATAGTTGCCCTTATGATCTCTTCTTTGTTAAGTATTCACATGTTATGATCTTCCTAACGTTTCGAATTCATGTGTTAGGATGTTCCTTAACAACTGCAGCCGTATGTAAGTTTTACTGAGGGCAGTAGATTCCTCGTTGTCTAGGGGTTAAAATACTATCCTAGGATACAATTCACAGACTCCATGTTGAAAATGCTTAAGTTCTTTATTTACATTCAATACTCTGAATAACAACAGGTTCAACAAAAGTCCTCTTTTCAAAAGAACATTGCAACTAGCACTTCAATTATCACCTTACTCATTGCTGATTCTAAATATCCCTTAACACACCCTCTTTTATATCCTTACACAACAAACACTACACATGCCACGAAACTCAACACCAGGAACCACCTTCATAAAACCTAAAAACCTCTAACAATTAACAACCCCCCCCATACCAAACATTCACACTCCTAAATCTGGTTCACAGCATTCCTCTCCCCCCCCCCTCTTTTTTTTTTGTTGATCTCACTTACACTAGCGATGTCACACACAGAATTGTAAAGACAACTGTAAAAACAATCTTTGCCACCAAGTCAAGCTCCCTACATGGACATAATATTCCGTTAAATATGTCTTACATGCCTACCTTAATGTACATGGACATAATATTCCATTAAATATGTCTTACATGCCTACATTAATGTACATGGACATATTCATCTCTTTGATGACCTATATTAAAACCACAATTGCACATCTCATGCAAGAACGTTTAGTGTCTAAACCAGAGGTCCCCAAACTTTTTTGTCTCATAGACCACTTGTCTTGTTTTTCGGTTTTGGGTAGACCCCCTGCTTACCTGATATTGATTTTTTGCAAATTCATTAACTTCAAATGTATTTTTGACAGCCGGTATAGTGCTACTCACTTTGAAAGATTTAAATGTATATTCATACATCATTTTACCTGACAACTTAAATTTTAATATGAATCTTCATCATGTTTCATGAACATTTATGTTTTAAATTTTTTTATTTCATAGGTACTTTTATAATTTATGTAGGAAGATATATGTCTTATATTATAAGGTAATATTATGTAAGTAAATAGGTACTATCTGTGTATGTGGATTATTCCATTCATGGGATACCAAAATAGATGTCACGACCTGCTTGAGATCCTCTATCGTTGACCCCCATTTTCATTTCATGGACCCCCAATTTTTTTTTCCGCTGACAAGGACCCCTTGCAAGTTGTCATCGACCCCTGGGGGGCGATATAGACCACTTTGGGAATCACTGGTCTAGACACAGCACTACCGACTGGCTGTGCAACCTTTATATCATTGAGATGATTCATTCCAACTCAAATACATAGATATTGTTCAACATATTTAGAATAGTATAGATATTGTTCAACATATTTAGAATAGTATAGATATTGTTCAACATATTTAGAATAGTATAGATATTGTTCAACATATTTAGAATAGTATTTCCATTTTGGTGCAAGTAAGAGAAAATTGTAATTTCAAATTACGATCCCTTCATGGTTCATAAATGGATAAGCACACATTGAATAACACATGCACGTTGTGCATTGAAAGTGCTTGTAATAATAAATCTAATATACTTGATATTCTACATTTAAAGTACATGAAAGAATACATATAATATACATGAAATAATACAATTAATAGGCATGAAATAATACATTTAAAGTGCATGAAATAATACATTTAAAGTGCATGAAGTAATACATCTAACATACATGAAAAAATACATTTAAAGTGCATGAAGTAATACATTTAACATACATGAAATAATACATTTAAAGTGCATGAAGTAATACATCTAACATACATGAAATAATACATTTAAAGTGCATGAAGTAATACATTTAACATACATGAAATAATACATTTAAAGTGCATGAAGTAATACATCTAATATGAAATAACAACTTGAATAGACATGAAGTAATACATTTACTATTCATGATAACCCAAAGGAAATGCCAACCAGCAATGGTATTTGTAATCCCGAGAACGTCAATCCACCCCTTTGTAAAGTACCTCAAGCTCTACATTTATGATTTATCCCCCTTTTCACCTCAAACCTCATAAGGTCAGCCACGTAGATGAGCTGGGTATATTACAAGCTTCATATGGAGTAGAACAATTAAACCAATGGAGACAGTCTGTCGGCGCGAAATTGTCATTTCCCTTTATATGCTGCACTGTAAAGCTAAACTCTTAAAATCATAAGAGTAAACAGGTCTGGGATGTAGTTGTCACATCTTTGGGGATATAGTTGGCATATCTTTGGGGATATAGGTGCCACTTCTTTGTTGATATAATTTCCATGTCTTTGGGGTCATGTTGCCACATCTTTGTGGATATAGTTGCCACGTCTTTGGGGACATGTTGCCACGTCTTTGTGGATATAGTTGGCACGTCTTTGGGGACATGTTGCCACTTCTTTGGGGATATAGTTGACACTTCTTTGTGGATATAGTTGGCACGTCTTTGGGGATATAGGTGCCACGTCTTTGGGGATATAGGTACCACTTCTTTGGGGATATAGCCACATCTTTGGGGATATAGATACCACTTCTTTGGGGATATAGTTGCCACATCTTTGGGGATATAGGTGTCAAGTCTTGTAGGAAGCTATGTCAAGTCTTGTAAGAAGCTATGTCAAGTCTTGTAAGAAGCTATGTCAAGTCTTTTAGGAAGCTATGTCAAGTCTTGGATGAGGCTATGTCAAGTCTTTTAGGAAGCTATGTCAAGTCTTGTAAGAAGCTATGTCAAGTCTTTTAGGAAGCTATGTCAAGTCTTGTAAGAAGCTATGTCAAGTCTTGTAGGAGGCTATGTCAAGTCTTGTAAGAAGCTATGTCAAGTCTTGTAAGAAGCTATGTCAAATCTTGTAAGAAGCTATGTCAAGTCTTTTAGGAAGCTATGTCAAGTCTTGTAAGAAGCTATGTCAAGTCTTGTAGGAGGCTATGTCGGGTCTTAGAGGAAGCTATGTCGGGTCTTAGAGGAAGCTATGTCGGGTCTTAGAGGAGGCTATGAAGCAGTTGTTACTTAAGGAGAATAAGATATCTGTACTTGTCAATGTTAACTGTTTAAGAAAATTCTTCTTTTACTCTGTACAAGTTTTATACAACTTATCATTAACTTATCATTAACATTTTCATTAATTTTTTTTTTTATTTTCAGAATTTCAAACCCATATTTGATAAGGTGAGTTCAATGTTTAAAAAAAAAATGTCTTTAACCCACCCAGCCTAGAGATTGTGAGATTCAGTTTGTGACAGTAAGTGTCTTTAACCCACCCAGCCTAGAGATTGTGAGATTCAGTTTGTGACAGTAAGTGTCTTTAACCCACCCAGCCTAGAGATTGTCGAGATTCAATTTGTGACAGTAAGTGTCTTTAACCCACCCAGCCTAGAGATTGTGAGATTTGGTTTGTGACAGTAAGTGTCTTTAACCCACCCAGCCTAGAGATTGTGAGATTCAGTTTGTGACAGTGTCTTTAACCCACCCAGCCTAGAGATTGTGAGATTCAGTTTGTGACAGTAAGTGTCTTTAACCCACCAAGCCTAGAGATTGTGAGATTCAGTTTGTGACAGTAAGTGTTTAACCCACCCAGCCTAGAGATTGTGAGATTCAGTTTGTGACAGTAAGTGTCTTTAACCCACCCTGCCTAGAGATTGTGAGATTCAGTTTGTGACAGTAAGTGTCTTTAACCCACCCTGCCTAGAGTTTGTGAGGTTCAGTTTGTGACAGTAAGAGTCATTCTACAGAATAACCCTATTCCTGTGTCCCTCACACCAGCCACGATTAAATTAGATTGAAAAATATTTCATTTCTTTATTTTTTATTTAAATATAAAAAGGTTAACTTGCTTTGATATACAAGTGCTTTGAAATAAAAGTGCTTTGATGTACAAGTGCTATCAAATACAAGTGCTATCAAATACAATTTTGTTTCAAGAAGGAATTCTGCCCACATACAAGGTTTTCCTGGGTTATAATCTCTGAAAGTGTTAAAATATCAATTTAGTGTTAAAATGTTAACAGCCTGGTATTGCCAGGAGGAGTGTTTTCATTAAGATTTGCTTTATTTCAGCATGGACCTGGCGGTCTTCCAGCCGGAGAGCTCCGTCAAGAGTTGGAGGACGAGGGCTTAATGGAACATATACCGAGGTCAAGGCTTATTGCGCTCATAGATCGGGCCGACACAGATGCAGACAAACAGATAAACTACAGGGAGTTTGTTAGAATGGTTTGTTGGTTTCATTGTTAGTTTAATGTGATAGAATTGTTTGTTGGTTTATTGGTTTGTTAGTTAAATGTGTTAGAATGGTTTGTTGGTTTATTGGTTTGTTAGTTAAATGTGTTAGAATGGTTTGTTGGTTTATTGGTTTGTTAGTTAAATGTGTTAGAATGGTTTGTTGGTTTATTGGTTTGTTAGTTAAATGTGTTAGAATGGTTTGTTGGTTTATTGGTTTGTTAGTTAAATGTGTTAGAATGGTTTGTTGGTTTATTGGTTTGTTAGTTAAATGTGTTAGAATGGTTTGTTGGTTTATTGGTTTGTTAGTTAAATGTGTTAGAATGGTTTGTTGGTTTATTGGTTTGTTAGTTAAATGTGTTAGAATGGTTTGTTGGTTTGTAACTTTAATGGTGTTTTAAAAAGTAACATTAAAATCCCTTCCAAGGTTAAGTTAAACAATTGCTTTTAGCAATTCACAGAATGTCACAAAAATTTGCTACATCCTCTGCAGTGTCTTAAACATTTTCACATCCTACTAGTATCACAGACATTTACACATCCTACTAGTATCACAGACATTTACACATTCTACTAGTATCACAGACATTTACACATCCTACTAGTATCACAGACATTTACACATCCTACTAGTATCACAGACATTTACACATCCTACTAGTATCACAGACATTTACACATTCTACTAGTATCACAGACATTTACACATCCTACTAGTATCACAGACATTTACACATCCTTCTAGTATCACAGACATTTACACATCCTACTAGTATCACAGTACACACATCCCAAGTAATATTCTTGAATGTTTTGCATGTTTAGGTTACAGAAGATTTGACAAAAGAAGAGAGGAAACCTTTTAGACGAGTAATGAGAGCGGCCATAGCATCCATCATTCCTAGGAGGCAACGTGAAGACTTCCTGGCCAACTACACGTGTTGTCCTCCACCAATCTTTATACCACTCATCAGTATTGTAGAGGTACAGTGATGGGCACAGTTATAGTACAGTGATGGGTACAGTGGTGGTACAGGGATGGGTACAGTGATAAAATTTGGCTATATTTAGTTCATGATAATATTTATCTCATACAAGCGTTTGAAGCTTTATGGAAATAATTAATATAATATAGGTAGTAGCAGTATGCCATGCCTCTCGCTGTGAAATTTTTTCTACCAGTACTTGAAATTGTTTAAATGGAAAACAGGAACACGTGTGGACTCAATGATAGCAACATTTGGCTCAATAGAAAATGGAAATTCAGCCACAATTTAATACATAGAAAAATTGAACCAGTGATAGGGTATTATATTACTTTGCCTTAGTTATATTACTTTACTTTCATTATATTGATTACTTATTCCCCTACAATATGTCACTGTCTGTATATCTTTTGTTATCTTAATGTTAATATTGTTGTTATGGAAGTAGGCTTTGTGATACACGATGGCTGGTTGTTGTGCTTGAAAAATAGTTTAGAAATGTCTCACGATCTCTGTCTGTGTCTCATTTTAAAATTATCCTTGTTAAAATTTAAACAAAAATCTTAATCAGAATGATCACTGTCTGTGACTGTCTGTTTGTGTCTATGGCTGTGACTGTCTATGTCTGTGTCTATATTTGATATGCTGAAAAGAAATATATAAAATATAAAATTCAAACGGATTTCTATTTATTTGAAACAATAATAGAATCTCATCTCATAGATTGAGTTACTAAAACTAACTGTCTATGTCTGTGTCTATGTAGACAATTAAATGATTAACTTTATAGTTTTTTGTGTCTCAAACGGACATTTAAATATTTTCCTGTATAGAATTTGCATCACTAATTGAGAATGAAATCTTTGTTTGTCTTCCTACACCTGTGTAGTCTTCATTGCGCATGTGTCTGTCTTCCTGCAGCTGGTAGTCTTCATTGTGTACGTGTTTGACCTCCGTGACAAAGGCATAGAAACAACATCAACAAGTGGTGTGGCCATGTACAGCCCTCTTGTGTACAAAGCCAGCAGACGTTATGAAGCTTGGAGATTCTTGACATATATGTTGATGCACCAAGGGTAATATTCAGCTTTTTAATAGGAATACAGGGAGTTAACTCATACTGTGCGACACACAGTTATCTGTTCCAAATGATTTCATGTTGATCTAAGAGTTTGCAAGCAGGGGTATGCAAGCAAGCAAGCAGGGGTATGCTAGCAAGCAGGGGTATGCTAGCAGGGGCAAGGGAGCAGGGATATGCAAGCATTGTTATGCAGATAAGATATATAGTAGATACTCCAGTGGGATGTAATATGCAATACATTATTAGTATGTAGGAGTTCCACGCAAATCTCTTATATAAGACATAATTAGAATGTAGGAGTTTTACGCAAATCTCTTAAACAAGATATGATTACTTCTTAATTTTGTTTACAATACTTACCTTGTGACGGAATTACAAAGGTTCCCCATTTATTTCCTGAGGGGAAAAAATTACAAAACCACTGTGGTCATCTGAGGGTTGCTGGGACTGATTCAGTCAGCTGGTGCCCAGTCATCTGAGGGTTGATGGGACTGATTCAGTCAGTTAATCCCCAGTCATCTGAGGGTTGATAGGGACTGATTCAGTCAGTTGGTGCCCAGTCATCTGAGGGTTGCTGGGACTGATTTAGTCAGTTGGTGCCAAGTCATCTGAGGGTTGCTGGGACTGATTCAGTCAGTTGGTGCCCAGTCATCTGAGGGTTACTGGGACTGATTCAGTCAGCTGGTGCCCAGTCATCTGAGGATTTCTGGGACTGATTCAGTCAGTTGGTGCCCAGTCATCTGAGGGTTGCTGGGACTGATTCAGTCAGCTGGTGCCCAGTCATCTGAGGATTGCTGGGACAATTCAGTCTGTTGGGGCCCAGTCATCTGACGGTTGCTGGGACTGATTCAGTCAGTTGCTGCCCAGTCATCTGAGGATTGCTGGGACTGATTCAGTCAGCTGGTGCCCAGTCATCTGAGGGTTGCTGGGACTGATTCAGTCAGCTGGTGCCCAGTCATCTGAGGATTGCTGCGACTGATTCAGTGAGCTGGTGCCCAGTCATCTGAGGGTTGCTGGGACAGATTCAGTCAGTTGGTGCCCAGTCATCTGAGGATTGCTGGGACTGATTCAGTCAGTTGGTTCCCAGTCATCTGAGGATTGCTGGGACTGATTCAGTCAGCTGGTGCCCAGTCATCTGAGGGTTGCTGGGACAGATTCAGTCAGTTGGTGCCCAGTCATCTGAGGATTGCTGGGACTGATTCAGTCAGTTGGTTCCCAGTCATCTGAGGATTGCTGGGACTGATTCAGTCAGCTGGTGCCCAGTCATCTGAGGGTTGCTGGGACTGATTCAGTCAGTTGCTGCCCAGTCATCTGAGGGTTGCTGGGACTGATTCAGTCAGTTGGTGCCCAGTCATCTGAGGGTTGCTGGGACTGATTCAGTCAGTTGGTGCCCAGTCATCTGAGGGTTGCTGGGACTGATTCAGTCAACTGGTGCCCAGTCATCTGAGGATTGCTGGGACAATTCAGTCAGCTGGTGCCCACTCATCTGAAGGTTTCTGGGACTGATTGAATAACTTGATAAAACATTCCATCACTTCTCTATAGCATTTGGCTGTAAGGACAGTAAAAACATTCCATCTTTTCTCTATAGCCTTTGGCTGTTAGGACACCAGCTTCAGTTTCCATGTGTAATTGTTCTTTGAGGTAAAGTGTTGGAATTGTTTGTTTCATTTCTTTTGACAACATTTTTTTAACATCTGGGTTGATTAGCTTTAGTAAAAGCCTTTTATCAGTTTCATTTCAAGTTTAGTTAGAAGTTAACAATGTTCATTATTTTATCTAGTGTTTTTATGAACAAATGTTCATTAGTTTATTTATTGTTCTTGTGAACAAATGTTCATTAGTTTATTTATTGTTCTTGTGAACAAATGTTCATTAGTTTATTTATTGTTCTTGTGAACAATTGTTCATTAGTTTATTTATTGTTCTTGTGAACAAATGTTCATTAAGTTATCTAGTGTTTTTGTGAACAAATGTTCATTAACCCTTTGAGCCCTTGGCTCCTGGGCCTAAAATACTCATGCCCCTGGGCTCCTGGGAAAAATGTCCACACACTGACACACAAAATCAAATGATTATAAAATTAAATACATTTTATTTATTTCAATGTAAATGTGTCTGTTAGTAGTCCATTAGTATTATAAAATGTATCACAGAAATAAAATTGTCTTAGAAATGTTGTAAAATGTCATAGGAAACGGTCATTTATACGGCCCTGATTTTTCATAAAAGCAAAGGCTAGAACTAGGGGGTAGACCTTGTTTAATTTATTCCCTAACAACACATCGATAGCACTAGAACTAGAAGTTGTAGTCAATCGATCGTCAATATCATTGTCTATTTACTTATTTCACTCCTTTTTCAAAACAAAATAAATATTATCTAAATTATTTACATTATCATAAAACTACTCTAGTTTGTGTCCTTGAGAAAAGTAATTATTGCATTTTCGCCACTTCTATACATCGAAAAACATGACTAAAACATAACAAAAACAATGCAACCATGTGCGCGGCCATTACTGTGACCTTTCCAAAGTCACGTGATGAACCATGAACTCAGTATTTATAACACATTTTACATACGGACTGTCGATCTATGGTAAGGTATGGGAGACCGATATATCGGTCTGACGGGTTGTGGATTTTTAAGGCGCAGACCGATAAAGCGGGATCCCGGGTTCAAAAGGTTAAGTTAGCTAGTGTTCTTGTGAACAAATGTTCATTAGGTTATCTAGTGTTATTGTGAACAAATGTTCATTAAGCTATCTAGTGTTCTTGTGAACAAATGTTCTTTACGTTATCTAGTGTTCGTGTTGGTAATGTTCAACAATCACACCCCTCTCCCCCCCCCCCCCCGGTCACACTGAGAATTTAAATGTCATGAAATTTTAATAAAAGAACAAAATTACATTTTAAAATTTGGTTAGATCAATCTGGTTTTTCTGTTGGATTAGTTAGATCAACCTGGATTTTTTGTTGGATTAGTTAGATCAATCTGGCTTTTTTGTTGGATTAGTTAGATCAATCTGGCTTTTTTGTTGGATTAGTTAGATCAATCTGGCTTTTTTGTTGGATTAGTTAGATCAATCTGGCTTTTTTGTTGGATTAGTTAGATCAATCTGACTTTTTTTTTGGATTAGTTAGATCAATCTGTTTTTTTTGTTGGATTAGTTAGATCAATCTGACTTTTTTGTTGGATTAGTTAGATCAACCTGGATTTTTTGTTGGATTAGTTAGATCAATCTGGCTTTTTTGTTGGATTAGTTAGATCAATCTGGCTTTTTTGTTGGATTAGTTAGATCAATCTGGCTTTTTTGTTGGATTAGTTAGATCAATCTGGCTTTTTTGTTGGATTAGTTAGATCAATCTGACTTTTTTTTTGGATTAGTTAGATCAATCTGTTTTTTTTGTTGGATTAGTTAGATCAATCTGACTTTTTTGTTGGATTAGTTAGATCAACCTGGATTTTTTGTTGGATTAGTTAGATCAATCTGGCTTTTTTGTTGGATTAGTTAGATCAATCTGGCTTTTTTGTTGGATTAGTTAGATCAATCTGGCTTTTTTGTTGGATTAGTTAGATCAATCTGGCTTTTTTGTTGGATTAGTTAGATCAATCTGTTTTTTTTGTTGGATTAGTTAGATCAATCTGGATTTTTTGTTGGATTAGTTAGATCAATCTGGATTTTTTGTTGGATTAGTTAGATCAATCTGGCTTTTCCCATCCCAACATTAATCCATCTTCGTATTCACTATTGTTTTCAAAGCTATTCATTTTATGTTATCACCTTATCAATGTTTTATTTATTTCATTTTACAGTTTGAAAAATTCCCCCACTTTGCTTCTAACATATTTTTGTCAATGCAGATATCTGGTATTGATTCATCATTTTGGTTTAGGGGTAAAAGTAATTTTGAAGTTAGTTCAAAATAAATTTTAAAAGGCGCAAGAACTGCTATTGACTGTATAAAATGTTTACTTTTGAATACGGTGAACTACGTTTGTATTTGTTGTCTTATTGATCAGTTGGTGGCCGTTATCCAGTTTGTAAATCTATGCTCATATTTTGTACAGGTACTTGCACATTATTTCTAATCTTGCTTACCAAATTCTTTTTGGTACATCATTAGAAGTAGTCCATAAGTGGTGGAGGGTTGGACTTGTGTACCTATTGGGCGTTATTGCAGGTAAGTGTACACAAATGATCACTGTATGGGGCTATTGCATGTATGTGTACACAAATGATCACTGTATGGGGCTTTTGCATGTATGTGTACACAAATGATAATTGTGTGGGGCTGTTGCATGTATGTGTATATGTAATAAAGGATAAATTTATGGGGCTATTGCGGATATGTGATAAAATCTAAACTTTGAAATTTATTTTATGTGCATATACAAATATTAATCATTGGCAGCCAGTCATTTAATTGTTCATATTTTCTTCTGTGTTACAAGATGTTGATCTCCCTCTAATGCTGTCTTCCATGTTGATCTCCCTCTAATGCTGTCTTCCATGTTGATCTCCCTCTAATGCTGTCTTCCATGTTGATCTCCCTCTAATGCTGTCTTCCATGTTGATCTCCCTCTAATGCTGTCTTCCATGTTGATCTCCCTCTAATGCTGTCTTCCATGTTGACCTCCCTCTAATGCTGTCTTCCATGTTGACCTCCCTCTAATGCTGTCTTCCATGTTGACCTCCCTCTAATGCTGTCTTCCATGTTGATCTCCCTCTAATGCTGTCTTCCATGTTGATCTCCCTCTAATGCTGTCTTCCATGTTGTTCTCCCTCTAATGCTGTCTTCCATGTTGACCTCCCTCTAATGCTGTCTTCCATGTTGATCTCCCTCTAATGCTGTCTTCCATGTTGATCTCCCTCTAATGCTGTCTTCCATGTTGATCTCCCTCTAATGCTGTCTTCCATGTTGACCTCCCTCTAATGCTGTCTTCCATGTTGATCTCCCTCTAATGCTGTCTTCCATGTTGACCTCCCTCTAATGCTGTCTTCCATGTTGACCTCCCTCTAATGCTGTCTTCCATGTTGATCTCCCTCTAATGCTGTCTTCCATGTTGACCTCCCTCTAATGCTGTCTTCCATGTTGATCTCCCTCTAATGCTGTCTTCCATGTTGAGCTCACTCTAATGCTGTCTTCCATGTTGACCTCCCTCTAATGCTGTCTTCCATGTTGACCTCCCTCTAATGCTGTCTTCCATGTTGACCTCCCTCTAATGCTGTCTTCCATGTTGACCTCCCTCTAATGCTGTCTTCCATGTTGACCTCCCTCTAATACTTTCTTCAATGTTGAGCTCACTCTGTTATCTTCCATCGTAGCTCACTCTCATGTTTCTCTCCAGTATCTAATATGTGTTGTAATTGAATCAAATAAGCCATTGTATATTTTGATCCCTTTCTTCTGTGTTGCACTTGGCTGAAAATGCTCCCCCCTCCCTCCCCCTTTTAATAGAAAAAAAGTTGTGCCACCTAAACCTTCCTATGCCATTGGCTCATATTTGGTTTCCTCCATGTTACAGGTTGTATGCCACTGGCTCATATTTGGTTTCCTCCATGTTACAGGTTGGTTGCCATTGGCTCATATTTGGTTTCCTCCATGTTACAGGTTGTTTGCCACTGGCTCATATTTGGTTTCCTCCATGTTACAGGTTGTTTGCCATTGGCTCATATTTAGTTTCCTCCATGTTACAGGTTGTATGCCACTGGCTCATATTTGGTTTCCTCCATGTTACAGGTTGTTTGCCATTGGCTCATATTTAGTTTCCTCCATGTTACAGGTTGTTTGCCATTGGCTCATATTTGGTTTCCTCCATGTTACAGGTTGTTTGCCATTGGCTCATATTTGGTTTCCTCCATGTTACAGGTTGTTTGCCATTGGCTCATATTTGGTTTCCTCCATGTTACAGGTTGTTTGCCACTGGCTCATATTTGGTTTCCTCCATGTCCTACTCAATCCAGTAGTCACGATGCTATGTTTGGTTTCCTCCATGTTACAGGTTGTACAACTCACTCCGGTTGTCAGACTGGCTCATATTTAGTTTCCTCCATGTTACAGGTTGTACGACTCACTCCGGTTGTCAGACTGGCTCATATTTGGTTTCCTCCATGTTACAGGTTGTACGACTCACTCCAGTTGTCACACTGGCTCATATTTGGTTTGGCTCACTATTATTTGGCTCATTGTTGCAGGTGGTTTGGCTCATTCCATCACTGATCATTCTGTGGGTCTAGTTGGTGCAAGTGGAGGGGTATACGCTTTGCTTGGGGCGCATGTGGCAGCCATTGTTATAGTAAGTAAAACGATGGTCCATTTTGTGGTTGGGGCTCATGTGGCAGCCATTGTTATAGTAAGTAAAGCAATGGTCCATTTTGTGATTGGGGCTCATGTGGCAGCCATTGTTATAGTAAGTAAAACGATGGTCCATTTTGTGGTTGGGGCTCATCTGGGAAAAATGACAAATTCTTGATTAGACATTGTATGTAAAGTAGTATGCAAATCACCAGTAATGGTATATAATCAAACTAAAATCAAAGAGAATGAAGGTTCCCCATTTTCCATCTTTGTCTCTTGTCAAGAAAAGCTAACTCTGGTCCATCTTTGTCTCTTGTCAAGTAGTTATAAAGAAAAGCTAACTCAGGTCCATCTTTGTGTCTTGTCATGTAGTTATAAAGATAAGGTAACTCTGAAGTTTCTGTCACTCTTGGTATCCAAAAATTCCCTTTCTTTTCAAGGAATCACACGTCTAATTCAAGCTTGTTTTCTTATAAAACGGCTAATTCACACTTGTTTTCTTATAATAACCAGATTGTGCCCCCTGATTTAAAGTTCTTTTTTTAATTTCTTTAGAATTGGAAAGAGATGAACTACAAATGTATGGACCCTGCAGAGTTTGACGACAACGTCTGTTGTGGTATAAGTCGTGTTCTACTGAGTGCCCCAGTTAGGTTGGCAATCATTCTCCTATTAGGTGAGTTGGCTACGTCTGCTGTGGTTCTGGTTGTAATGCTACCATGCCATTCAGTGCTACCTATTAGGTGAGTTGTCTGCTGTGGTTCTGGTTGTAATGCTACCATGCCATTCAGTGCTACCTATTAGGTGAGTTGCCTGCTGTGGTTATGGTTGTAATGCTACCATGCCATTCAGTGCTACCATGCCATTCAGTGCTACCATGCCATTCAGTGCTACCTATTAGGTGAGTTGTCTGCTGTGGTTATGGTTGTAATGCTACCATGCCATTCAGTGCTACCATGCCATTCAGTGCTACCTATTAGGTGAGTTGTCTGCTGTGGTTCTGGTTGTAATGCTACCATGCCATTCAGTGCTACCTATTAGGTGAGTTGTCTGCTGTGGTTCTGGTTGAAATGCTACCATGCCATTCAGTGCTACCTATTAGGTGAGTTGTCTGCTGTGGTTCTGGTTGTATGCTACCATGCCATTCAGAGCTACCTATTAGGTGAGTTGTCTGCTGTGGTTCTGGTTGTATGCTACCATGCCATTCAGAGCTACCTATTAGGTGAGTTGACAACATCTGCTGTGGTTCTGGTTGTATGCTATTGAGCTACATACAGAAGCATTTGCATAGCTTTTTTTTTAAAAGAGTTATTTCAACATACTTGTTATTTTGGTAGGAATGAAGAGTCAGTAACTCAACACTACGTTACATAGAGTTATTTATAGCTTATTTATATCAATTAGGATTGTAAATAAATTCTATTAATTATCATGACATACAAGAAGTCAACAGTTGAAAACAAGAACTTAGCACCCCCCCCCCCCCCAACCCCCTTTTTGCATGCAGTGAAGCTTTCTTCCCTTCTTTACCTGGAGTGAACTGTATATCATCGTTTACCTGGAGTGGACTGTATATCATCGTTTACCTGGAGTGGACTGTATATCATCGTTTACCTGGAGTGAACTGTATATCATCGTTTACCTGGAGTGGACTGTATATCATCGTTTACCTGGAGTGAACTGTATATCATCGTTTACCTGGAGTGGACTGTATATCATTTACCTAGAGTGAACTGTATATCATCATTTACCTGAAGTGGACTGTATATCATCGTTTACCTGGAGTGGACTGTATATCATCGTTTACCTGGAGTGAACTGTATATCATCATTTACCTGGAGTGAACTGTATATCATCGTTTACCTGGAGTGGACTGTATATCATCGTTTACCTGGAGTGAACTGTATATCATCGTTTACCTGGAGTGGACTGTATATCATTTACCTAGAGTGGACTGTATATCATCATTTACCTGGAGTGGACTGTATATCATCGTTTACCTGGAGTGAACTGTATATCATCATTTACCTGAAGTGGACTGTATATCATCGTTTACCTGGAGTGGACTGTATATCATCGTTTACCTGGAGTGAACTGTATATCATCATTTACCTGGAGTGAACTGTATATCATCGTTTACCTGGAGTGGACTGTATATCATCGTTTACCTGGAGTGAACTGTATATCATCGTTTACCTGGAGTGGACTGTATATCATTTACCTAGAGTGGACTGTATATCATCATTTACCTGGAGTGGACTGTATATCATCGTTTACCTGGAGTGAACTGTATATCATCATTTACCTGGAGTGAACTGTATATCATCGTTTACCTGGAGTGGACTGTATATCATCGTTTACCTGGAGTGAACTGTATATCATCGTTTACCTGGAGTGGACTATATATCATTTACCTAGAGTGAACTGTATATCATCATTTACCTGAAGTGGACTGTATATCATCATTTACCTGAAGTGGACTGTATATCATCATTTACCTGGAGTTATATCCACCCCCCCCCTGACATAAAATAAAGTGTATTTCTCATTGTTATGTTTCAGTTGTTCCGGATACAGGTCTCGCAATTTATCGTCGCATTTCAGAGCCAGCAGCAAACAAGATAGGAGTAACAGCTCATGTCGGTGGATTTCTGGCAGGTCAGTCATCTAGTTTATATTGGTGACTTTCTGGCAGGTCAGTCATCTAGTTTATATTGGTGACTTTCTGGCAGGTCAGTCATCTAGTTTATATTGGTGACTTTCTGGCAGGTCAGTCATCTAGTTTATATTGGTGACTTTCTGGCAGGTCAGTCATCAAGTTTATATTCATTCTGATATGATGTAGTTAAGTTGTTAACAAACTTTGTCAGACTTCAAGCTGATATGATGTAGTTAAGTTGTTAACAAACTTTGTCAGACTTCAAGCTGAAATGATGTAGTTAAGTTGTTAACAAACTTTGTCAGACTTCAAGCTGAAATGATGTAGTTAAGTTGTTAACAAACTTTGTCAGACTTCAAGAAGCTGATATGAAGTAGTTAAGTTGTTAACAAACTTTGCCAGACTTCAAGCTGAACTGATGTAGTTAAGTTGTTAACAAACTTTGTCAGACTTCAAGCTGAAATGATGTAGTTAAGTTGTTAACAAACTTTGTCAGACTTCAAGCTGAAATGATGTAGTTAAGTTGTTAACAAACTTTGTCAGACTTCAAGCTGATATGATGTAGTTAAGTTGTTAACAAACTTTGTCAGACTTCAAGCTGAAATGATGTAGTTAAGTTGTTAACAAACTTTGTCAGACTTCAAGAAGCTGATATGATGTAGTTAAGTTGTTACCAAACTTTGCCAGACTTCAAGCTGAACTGATGTAGTTAAGTTGTTAACAAACTTTGTCAGACTTCAAGCTGATATGATGTAGTTAAGTTGTTAACAAACTTTGTTTGAATATGTTTAATGTCTTTGCAGGTCTGATGCTTGGCATAGTCATCCTCAATATCTTCATTGTCTTTGCAGGTCTGATGCTTGGCATAGTCATCCTCAAGAATGTCAACACTCTGACATGGGAGAAGAACTTGGGTTGGGTGACCTTGGCCGTGTATCTGGCCTTTGTTGCCTTCTGCTGTCTTTTCAATGCATTTTATGATGGCTATCCCGCTACAGACTGGACACCTTTGTAAAGAAGGACTAATGCTACAGACTGGACACCTTTGTAAAGAAGGACTAATGCTACAGACTGGACACCTTTGTAAAGAAGGACTGATGCTACAGACTGGACACCTTTGTAAAGGACTGATGCTACAGACTGGACACCTTTATTAGCAAGGACTGATGCTACAGTCTGGACACCTTTATAAACAAGGACTGATGCTACAGACTGGACACCTTTATAAACAAGGACTGATGTAGCAAGTTCACTGACTATGCAAATATCCATCAGATTTTTTTAATATTCTGACATACTTTCCTTTACTTTATTGATAGATTTCAGTGTATGATGGCCCTGTCCTTTACTTTATTGATAAATTTCAGTGTATGATGGCCCTGTCCTTTACTTTATTGATAGATTTCAGTGTATGATGGCCCTGCCCTTTACTTTATTGATATATTTCAGTGTATGATGGCCCTGTCCTTTACTTTATTGATAGATTTCAGTGTATGATGGCCCTGTCCTTTACTTTATTGATAGATTTCAGTGTATGATGGCCCTGTCCTTTACTTTTTTGATAGATTTCAGTGTATGATGGCCCTGCCCTTTACTTTATTGATATATTTCAGTGTATGATGGCCCTGTCCTTTACTTTATTGATAGATTTCAGTGTATGATGGCCCTGCCCTTTACTTTATTGATATATTTCAGTGTATGATGGCCCTGTCCTTTACTTTATTGATAGATTTCAGTGTATGATGGCCCTGTCCTTTACTTTATTGATAGATTTCAGTGTATGATGGCCCTGCCCTTTACTTTATTGATATATTTCAGTGTATGATGGCCCTGTCCTTTACTTTATTGATAGATTTCAGTGTATGATGGCCCTGTCCTTTACTTTATTGATAGATTCAAGTGTATGATGGCCCTGTCCTTTACTTTATTGATATATTCAAGTGTATGATGGCCCTGTCCTTTACTTTATTGATAGATTTCAGTGTATGATGGCCCTGCCCTTTACTTTATTGATATATTTCAGTGTATGATGGCCCTGTCCTTTACTTTATTGATAGATTTCAGTGTATGATGGCCCTGTCCTTTACTTTATTGATAGATTTCAGTGTATGATGGCCCTGCCCTTTACTTTATTGATATATTTCAGTGTATGATGGCCCTGTCCTTTACTTTATTGATAGATTTCAGTGTATGATGGCCCTGCCCTTTACTTTATTGATATATTTCAGTGTATGATGGCCCTGTCCTTTACTTTATTGATAGATTTCAGTGTATGATGGCCCTGTCCTTTACTTTATTGATAGATTTCAGTGTATGATGGCCCTGTCCTTTACTTTATTGATAGATTTCAGTGTATGATGGCCCTGCCCTTTACTTTATTGATATATTTCAGTGTATGATGGCCCTGTCCTTTACTTTATTGATAGATTTCAGTGTATGATGGCCCTGTCCTTTACTTTATTGATAGATTCAAGTGTATAATGGCCCTGTCCTTTACTTTATTGATATATTCAAGTGTATGATGGCCCTGTCCTTTACTTTATTGATAGATTTCAGTGTATGATGGCCCTGCCCTTTACTTTATTGATAGATTTCAGTGTATGATGGCCCTGTCCTTTACTTTATTGATAGATTTCAGTGTATGATGGCCCTGTCCTTTACTTTATTGATAGATTCAAGTGTATGATGGCCCTGTCCTTTACTTTATTGATAGATTCAAGTGTATGATGGCCCTGTCCTTTACTTTATTGATAGATTCAAGTGTATGATGGCCCTGTCCTTTACTTTATTGATAGATTCAAGTGTATGATGGCCCTGTCCTTTACTTTATTGATAGATTCAAGTGTATGATGGCCCTGTCCTTTACTTTATTGATAGATTCAAGTGTATGATGGCCCTGTCCTTTACTTTATTGATAGATTCAAGTGTATGATGGCCCTGTCCTTTACTTTATTGATAGATTCAAGTGTATGATGGCCCTGATGGAATAATCCTTCAACATCTCATTCATTATGTCACTAAGAAAATGTTTATTTTGGCAATATTTTTATAGCTTTTTAAATGTTCCTTTTACTTCGATTATTTTAATTTTTACTTAATAAACTGTTATGGGTTTGTGTGTAAATATATATATATGCCTAGGAGTAAAGACAATCTTATCCAATGGCTTTGTGTGTATATGACTAGGAGTAGAGACCAACATATCCAATAGGTTTGTTTTGTATTTGACTAGGAGTAAAGGCCAACATATCCAATGGCTTTGTTTGTATATGACTAGGAGTAAAGACCAAAATATCCAATGGGTATGTGTGTATATGTCTAGGAGTAAAGACCAAAATATCCAATGGGTATGTGTGTATATGTCTAGGAGTAAAGACCAACATATCCAATGGGTATGTGTGTATATGTCTAGGAGTAAAGAGAAAGTTGTCCTGAGTTCGTTTTGTTTTAAAAACTTTTTTCTTGTTGCTATTATTTAGCTTTGTATTTTTTAAACTTTTAATGTAATCTTAATTAATCTTATATCCATATATATTGCTACTTGTGACTTATACAATGGACAAAATGTCAACTTTTTTTAACAATTTGTTACTGTTTTGACTTTGTTTACACCTGAACGATCTTTTTTATGCCATTTATTGCCATTTTAATTTTTACTTTCTTAGTTGTATTCTTGTTTCTATGGTAACAGTATTCTTGTTTCTATGGTAACAGTTGGCAGACGACACAATATACTTTCATAAGAACTTAGTATTTCAACAATGCATAAATCTTTTGTATGTTATCGACAATTTTTAAAAATTATCTGTAGGTGTCATTCATATGAGATCATATGGATTTATAGCAATTTATTACTAATTTATGTACTGTTCCTTGCCTTTTTATAATTAAGTGTCATAAAGAGCTGGCTCATCTACTGAGCATGTTGAGCTCAGGGTATAAAGAGATGGCTCATCTACTGAGCATTTTGAGCTCATGGCATTCCATTTTTAATTTTGAACTTTGTGGAACAATGTATTATAGTCCAAAGAACAAGTTAGTCAGAAATATTGGCAGAAAGGTCAGCTTATTTTTACTCTGATTTAACGGGGGGGGGGGGGGGGGCACGAATCTAATTGTTAAAACATCAAGATGATGGGAAATGATACAATCACCAAATTTAAAGATCAGCTTGGCATAATATGTAATAACTGATTTTAAAGATCCAACTCGTAAAATATCCCAAACATGAAAGGTCAGCGTCATATGAAATGAAACAATCCACTTTTTCAAATATATCATAGATATCAATAATACGCTACAAGGAAAAGTGGCAGACTTGTATGCATAAGTTCTAGACTGCATAGTAACTGGGATTGTTCTTACCGTGCTTGTACATTGATGCCCAACTTTTGATATATTTGTGTCTTGTTTTTTTTCTTTTCTTTTTAATAATGCTCTTTATATACAGGCAGCAAAAAGTCTATTTGCTACATTTTGTCTATTTGCTCAGTTTTGTCTATTTGCTGCATTTTGTCTATTTGCTCAGTTTTGTCTATTTGCTGCATTTTGTCTATTTGCTTAGTTTTGTCTAATGGAATGGGAATATATTTCAAAGGATGATTTCTTGTCCTGTTTGACACAAAATTCTTTTTTAAGTTATAATAAATTATATTTCATTATAAACGGTTACAAAACTAAGTTTGCTCGTGTAGATCATGATTCGTTGTGTTGTGTTGAAATCGCAATTCCTTGTGTTAGATGAACTGTGCCTTGACTGATCAATTGAATTATATCTTGTGTGGTCATTTGGACAATATCTTGTGTGGTCATTTGGACAATATCTTGTGTGGTCACTTGGACAATATCTTGTGTGGTCATTTGGACAATATCTTGTGTGGTGACTTGGACAATATCTTGTGTGGTGACTGGACAATATCTTGTGTGGTCATTTAGACAATATCTTGTGTGGTCACTTGGACAATATCTTGTGTGGTCATTTGGACAATATCTTGTGTGGTCATTTGGACAATATCTTGTGTGGTCACTTGGACAATATCTTGTGTGGTCACTTGGACAATATCTTGTGTGGTCATTTGGAAAATGCCTTATATGGTCAGTTGAACAATGCCTTATATGGTCATTTATCAATGCCTTAAATGGTCATTTGAACAATGCCTTATATGGTCATTTTAACAATGCCTATATGGTCTTTTGAACAATGTGTGGTCAGCTGAACAATGATGTGTGGTCATTTGAACAATGATGTGTGGTCAGCTGACAATGTATGCCCTGTGTGGTCAATTGATCAAAAATATTTCCCATCCTTTGTCCTTACTATGGAATAATCATTTTTTACAATTAACTAAAATACTAGAAATCAATTTTAATTGTTTCCACCAGAAATCATAATACTCTGAATAGCAAATATTGATGTTGTACAGACCATACAATAGTTCATAGGAAGACATATTTGAATGTTCTACAGACCATACAATAGTCCATAGGAAGACATATTTGAATGTTCTACAGACCATACAATAGTCCATAGGAAGACATATTTGAATGTTCTACAGACCATACAATAGTCCATAGGAAGACATATTTGAATGTTCTACAGACCATACAATAGTCCATAGGAAGACAACTGAATAGAAAGCAGGATTAAGATCAATCTATTGTCTTCATATCTATTACTGTGACTGTTTGTCTTCATATCTATTACTGTGACTTTTTGTCTTCATATCTATTACTGTGACTTTTTGTCTTCATATCTATTACTGTGACTTTTTGTCTTCATATCTATTACTGTGACTTTTTGTCTTCATATCTGTTACTGTGATTGTTTGTCTTTGATTTGATTGGTGCCTAACTCCGACTTTAGTTGGTCAATTTTCTACACAGACAAAATCCATGGACAATTTATCCTTTTGAACATTTAGACTCCATATTAGATGTGATTATTGGGACTACTAATTTAGGCTTTCATTTTACTGTTATAAGAATAACAATTTATCCTACTCCTGTGCCTTCTTTTATGTGAAATTACCATTACTCAATATTTTTATTCTGAAAACTATCACAAATTACTAATACACAATTACTAATTCACAATTACTAATACACAATACATTTTTATGTTTTTAAGGCTTAATGATGTTTTATTTTTTATTTGTATAGTAGTGTCAAAGAATGAGAATCAATGTGTCTAGGGTGAACTCTGTGTCTAGGATGAATTATATTAATTTGTCTAGGATGAACTCTATTAATGTGTCTATGATGAACTCTGTTAATGTGTCTAGGATGAACTCTGTTAATGTGTCTAGGATGAACTCTGTTAATGTGTCTAGGATGAACCTGTTAATGTGTCTAGGATAAACTCTGTTAATGTGTCTAGGATGAACTCTGTTAATGTGTCTAGGATGAACTCTGTTAATGTGTCTAGGATGAACTCTGTCAATGTGTCTAGGATGAACTCTGTCAATGTGTCTAGGATGAACTCTGTTAATGTGTCTAGGATGAACTCTGTTAATGTGTCTAAGATGAACTCTGTTAATGTGTCTAGGATAAACTCTGTTAATGTGTCTAGGATGAACTCTGTTAATGTGTCTAGGATGAACTCTGTCAAGGTGTCTAGGATGAACTCTGAAAGTGTCTAGGATGAACTCTGTCAAGGTGTCTAGGATGAACTCTGTTAAGGTATCTAGGATGACCTTTATTAATGTGTCTAGGATGAACTCTGTCAAGGTGTCTAGGATGAACTCTGTCAAGGTGTCTAGGATGAACTCTGTTAATGTGTCTAGGATGAACTCTGTTAATGTGTCTAGGATGAACTCTGTTAAGGTGTCTAGGATGAACTCTGTCAAGGTGTCTAGGATGAACTCTATTAATGTGTCTAGGATGAACTCTGTCAAGGTGTCTAGGATGAACTCTATTAATGTGTCTAGGATGAACTCTGTTAAGGTGTCTAGGATGAACTCTGTTAAGGTGTCTAGTATGAACTCTGTTAAGGTGTCTAGGATGAACTCTGTTAAGGTGTCTAGGATGAACTCTGTCAAGATGTCTAGGATGAACTCTGTCAAGGTGTCTAGGATGAACTCTGTTAATGTGTCTAGGATGAACTCTGTTAATGTGTCTAGTATGAACTCTATTAATGTGTCTAGGATGAACTCTGTTAAGGTGTCTAGGATGAACTCTGTTAAGGTGTCTAGGATGAACTCTGTTAAGGTGTCTAGGATGAACTCTGTTAAGGTGTCTAGGATGAACTCTGTCAAGGTGTCTAGGATGAACTCTGTTAATGTGTCTAGGATGAACTCTGTTAAGGTGTCTAGGATGAACTCTATTAATTTGTCTAGGATGAACTCTGTTAAGGTGTCTAGGATGAACTCTGTTAAGGTGTCTAGGATGAACTCTGTTAAGGTGTCTAGGATGAACTCTGTGTCTAGGATTGACTCTGTGTCTAGGATTGACTCTGTTAATGTGTCTAGGATGAACTCTCTGTCTAGGATGAACTCTGTTAATGTGTCTATGATGAACTCTGTTAATGTGTCTAGGATGAACTCTGTGTCTAGGATGAACTCTATTAATTTGTCTAGGATGAACTCTGTTAATGTGTCTAGGATGAACTCTGTTAATGTGTCTAGGATGAACTCTGTTAATGTGTCTATGATGAACTCTGTTAATGTGTCTAGGATGAACTCTGTTAATGTGTCTAGGATGAACTCTGTTAATGTGTCTAGGATGAACTCTGTTAATGTGTCTATGATGAACACTGTTAATGTGTCTATGATGAACTCTGTTAATAGTGTCTATCATGAACTCTGTTAATGGGTCTAGGATGAACTCTGTTAAGGTGTCTAGGATGAACTCTGTGTCTAGGTTGAACTCTGTTAAGGTGTCTAGGATGAACTCTGTTAATGTGTCTAGGATGAACCTGTTAATGTGTCTAGGATAAACTCTGTTAATGTGTCTAGGATGAACTCTGTTAATGTGTCTAGGATGAACTCTGTTAATGTGTCTAGGATGAACTCTGTCAATGTGTCTAGGATGAACTCTGTCAATGTGTCTAGGATGAACTCTGTTAATGTGTCTAGGATGAACTCTGTTAATGTGTCTAGGATGAACTCTGTTAATGTGTCTAGGATAAACTCTGTTAATGTGTCTAGGATGAACTCTGTTAATGTGTCTAGGATGAACTCTGTCAAGGTGTCTAGGATGAACTCTGAAAGTGTCTAGGATGAACTCTGTCAAGGTGTCTAGGATGAACTCTGTTAAGGTATCTAGCATGACCTTTATTAATGTGTCTAGGATGAACTCTGTCAAGGTGTCTAGGATGAACTCTGTCAAGGTGTCTAGGATGAACTCTGTTAATGTGTCTAGGATGAACTCTGTTAATGTGTCTAGGATGAACTCTGTTAAGGTGTCTAGGATGAACTCTGTTAAGGTGTCTAGGATGAACTCTGTCAAGGTGTCTAGGATGAACTCTATTAATGTGTCTAGGATGAACTCTGTCAAGGTGTCTAGGATGAACTCTATTAATGTGTCTAGGATGAACTCTGTTAAGGTGTCTAGGATGAACTCTGTTAAGGTGTCTAGTATGAACTCTGTTAAGGTGTCTAGGATGAACTCTGTTAAGGTGTCTAGGATGAACTCTGTCAAGGTGTCTAGGATGAACTCTGTCAAGGTGTCTAGGATGAACTCTGTTAATGTGTCTAGGATGAACTCTGTTAATGTGTCTAGTATGAACTCTATTAATGTGTCTAGGATGAACTCTGTTAAGGTGTCTAGGATGAACTCTGTTAAGGTGTCTAGGATGAACTCTGTTAAGGTGTCTAGGATGAACTCTGTTAAGGTGTCTAGGATGAACTCTGTTAAGGTGTCTAGGATGAACTCTGTTAAGGTGTCTAGGATGAACTCTATTAATGTGTCTAGGATGAACTCTGTTAAGGTGTCTAGGATGAACTCTGTTAAGGTGTCTAGGATGAACTCTGTTAAGGTGTCTAGGATGAACTCTGTTAAGGTGTCTAGGATGAACTCTGTTAAGGTGTCTAGGATGAACTCTGTGTCTAGGATGAACTCTGTGTCTAGGATTGACTCTGTGTCTAGGATTGACTCTGTTAATGTGTCTAGGATGAACTCTCTGTCTAGGATGAACTCTGTTAATGTGTCTATGATGAACTCTGTTAATGTGTCTAGGATGAACTCTGTGTCTAGGATGAACTCTATTAATTTGTCTAGGATGAACTCTGTTAATGTGTCTAGGATGAACTCTGTTAATGTGTCTAGGATGAACTCTGTTAATGTGTCTATGATGAACTCTGTTAATGTGTCTAGGATGAACTCTGTTAATGTGTCTAGGATGAACTCTGTTAATGTGTCTAGGATGAACTCTGTTAATGTGTCTATGATGAACACTGTTAATGTGTCTATGATGAACTCTGTTAATGTGTCTATCATGAACTCTGTTAATGGGTCTAGGATGAACTCTGTTAAGGTGTCTAGGATGAACTCTGTGTCTAGGTTGAACTCTGTTAAGGTGTCTAGGATGAACTCTGTGTCTAGGATGAACTCTGTGTCTAGGATGAACTTTGTGTCTAGGATGAACTCTCTTTGCGGTCGTCATTTGTATTCTGAGGTCTAAAATTTAATGGGATGATGTCATGGCCAGCTCGTTGTGTGTCATGGCCAGCTCGTGGTGTGTCATGGCCAGCTCGTGGGTGTGTCATGGCCAGCTCGTGGGTGTGTCATGGCCAGTTCGTGGGTGTGTCATGGCCAGCTCGTGGGTGTGTCATGGCCAGCTCGTGGGCCTTGATATGATGTCATGGCCAGCTCGTGGGCCTTGATATGATGTCATGGCCAGCTCTTGGGCCTTGATATGATGTCATGGCCAGCTCTTGGGCCTTGAAATGATGTCATGACCAGCTCGTGGGTGTGTCATGGCCAGCTCGTGGGTGTGTCATGGCCAGATCGTGGGCCTTGATATGATGCTGGGTGTGCTGTGGCAAAATGCGTCATGGTGAATAATTTGCTTTCTCCACAATCGTTCTCTGTTTGTGGAGGTTTTTGTGGAGTTTGGTATTCTTTATTGGAAGTATATGTCGTAGCACGCTGGACAGTGGTCGAGATGGTTTGTTACTGGCAGTGGTTGAGAGTATCTGTTACTGGCAGTGGTTGAGAGTATCTGTTACTGGCAGTGGTTGAGAGTATCTGTTACTGGCAGTGGTTGAGAGTATCTGTTGCTGGCAGTGGTTGAGAGTATCTGTTACTGGCAGTGGTTGAGAGTATCTGTTACTGGCAGTGGAAGTGGTGGTGTGTTACTGGCAGTGGTCAAGGTGGTGTGTTACTGGTAGTGGTCAAGGTGGTGTGTTACTGGCAGTGGTCAAGGTGGTGTGTTACTGGCAGTGGTCAAGGTGGTGTGTTACTGGTAGTGGTCAAGGTGGTGTGTTACTGGCAGTGGTCAAGGTGGTGTTACTGGTAGTGGTCAAGGTGGTGTGTTACTGGCATTGGTCAAGGTGGTGTGTTACTGGCAGTGGTCAAGGTGGTGTGTTACTGGCAGTGGTCAAGGTGGTGTGTTACTGGCAGTGGTAGAGGTGGTGTGTTACTGGCAGTGGTCAAGGTGTATTGACGTCATTCACGGTAGACGTCATTCACGGTTGACGTGAATTTATTACCAATGAAGATTACAAATAAACATTGTGAAATGTTTTGTGATACACAGTTAAAGGAGAAATTCCATCAAGTTGGTTTGTATTAAAGGATGTGGACAAAGATAAATATCTTGCATTTTGCGAACATGCTCTGTCGATGGTTTCACTATTTGGAAACACGTATGCGTATTTACAGCTTTTTAGTCGTATGAATCACATCACAAGTGAGAACACGAATTACTGATGTTCATTTGGAAAACTGTTTGCCTGTAGCAACAACATCAGTGGAGATCAATTTTGATGGACTTAGTTCTGCAAAACAAAGTCAGATGTCTCACTTATATATATGTTTAAATAGTCTAATAAATAACCAAGTCAGATGTCTCACTTATACATATGTTTAAATAGTCTAATAAATAACCAAGTCAGATGTCTCACTTGTACATATGTTTAAATAGTCTAATAAATAACAAAGTCAGATGTCTCACTTATACATATGTTTAAATAGTCTAATAAATAACCAAGTCAGATGTCTCACTTATACATATGTTTAAATAGTCTAATAAATACGTTTGATTCTCAGTTATGTTTTATTTACCTCAACAAAATAAATCTACCTATTTCTTGTTTTTTTTTTACATTAAACCAGGCAAGCATTTGACCATGATCTCACCTACTGGGACCTGACGATGTGGTTAATGCTGTACACTAAGCCAGGCAAGCATTTGACATGATCTCACCTACTGGGAACTGACGAGCTAATGCTGTACACTAAGCCAGGCAAGCATTTGACATGATCTCACCTACTGGGAACTGACGATGTGGTTAATGCTGTACACTAAGCCAGGCAAGCATTTGACCATGATCTCACCTACTGGGAACTGACGATGTGGTTAATGCTGTACACTAAGCCAGGCAAGCATTTGACATGATCTCACCTACTGGGAACTGACGATGTGGTTAATGCTGTACACTAAGCCAGGCAAGCATTTAACCACGATCTCACCTACTGGGAACTGATGATGTGGTTAATGCTGTACACTAAGCCAGGCAAGCATTTGACATGATCTCACCTACTGGGAACTGGTGATGTGGTTAATGCTGTACACTAAGCCAGGCAAGCATTTGACATGATCTCACCTACTGGGAACTGACGATGTGGTTAATGCTGTACACTAAGTTGTATGCCGCAACATTGTGAATTGTTAAAGCCTTTATCTTCCACTTTATTTTTGTACATATATTTATTATTTTTGGGTGGTCTCTACAGGAATACAGTTTCTTCCAAAAGACAGTTGAAATTGATGTTAAGATGTGAACACAGAAATGAGTCTTGAAGTGGAGTCTCGTCTAGATGTGTCAAGTTAACCACCATGTTAAGTTCACCATCATGTCAATTTCACCATCATGTCAAGTTCACCATCATGGTAAGTGATATGGGTGATTTTATATTTTCTAACTATTGAACAATGGCAGGTTTTGACTGGTTATGTGTGCCATTAATTCATAGACCATGGGGTGCTTACATTTAGCCAGTTTAAGGATTATCAACTTTTTATATTTTATATCAGAAAATTTAATGTGTGACTCTTGTTATTTCAAAACTTATTTACAATTGTTATTTGTTAATTTATTGAATTCATTTAAACAAAAATTTAAAAAAATGATAGGTATCCATTTGTCACAAATCATTAACTCAGCATTATGGGAACAATGGTTTGTCACAAATCATTAACTCAACATTATGGGAACAATGGTTTGTCACAAATCATTAACTCAACATTATGGGAACAATGGTTTGTCACAAATCATTAACTCAACATTATGGGAACAATGGTTTGTCACTAATCATTAACTCAGCATTATGGGAACAATGGTTTGTCACAAATCATTAACTCAACATTATGGGAACAATGGTTTGTCACAAATCATTAACTCAACATTATGGGAACAATGGTTTGTCACAAATCATTAACTCAGCATTATGGGAACAATGGTTTGTCACAAATCATTAACTCAACATTATGGGAACAATGGTTTGTCACAAATCATTAACTCAACATTATGGGAACAATGGTTTGTCACAAATCATTAACTCAACATTATGGGAACAATTGTTTGTCACAAATCATTAACTCAGCATTATGGGAACAATTGTTTGTCACAAATCATTAACTCAACATTATGGGAACAATTGTTTGTCACAAATCATTAACTCAACATTATGGGAACAATTGTTTGTCACTAATCATTAACTCAACATTATGGGAACAATTGTTTGTCACAAATCATTAACTCAGCATTATGGGAACAATTGTTTGTCACAAATCATTAACTCAGCATTATGGGAACAAGGGTTTGTCACTAATCATTAACTCAACATTATGGGAACAATTGTTTGTCACAAATCATTAACTCAGCATTATGGGAACAATTGTTTGTCACAAATCATTAACTCAACATTATGGGAACAATTGTTTGTCACAAATCATTAACTCAACATTATGGGAACAATTGTTTGTCACAAATCATTAACTCAACATTATGGGAACAATGGTTTGTCACTAATCATTAACTCAACATTATGGGAACAATTGTTTGTCACAAATCATTAACTCAACATTATGGGAACAATTGTTTGTCAC
Organism: Omphiscola glabra; assembly: GCA_964017045.1. Taxonomy (NCBI): domain Eukaryota; kingdom Metazoa; phylum Mollusca; class Gastropoda; family Lymnaeidae; genus Omphiscola; species Omphiscola glabra. The sequence continues at coordinate 427,869 of OZ024808.1, read as the reverse complement.
AAATCATTAACTCAACATTATGGGAACAATTGTTTGTCACAAATCATTAACTCAACATTATGGGAACAATGGTTTGTCACTAATTATTGGGACAAAGTTAAAACATCTTTTCTTATTATTATTTGGTTTGGATGAACACCACACTAACTGGCAATTAGCTTGACCACCACACTAACTGGCAATTAGCTTGACCACCACACTAACTGGCAATTAGCTTGACCACCACACTAACTGGCAATTAGCTTGACCAAACATTTTAACAACTTTTCAAATATAGAAATTATTTTCAATAAACACATTTTAAATATATTTTTTTTCTTCCAACAGTTATTCCTAGAAAGAAATGGAATGCTACATGTTAGCAGAGATCTGTGTCTGAATTAATCTCTTGGCTTGGTCAGCAGATATCTGTGTCTGAATTAATCTCTTGGCTTGGTCAGCAGATATCTGTGTCTGAAGTGATCTCTTGGCTTGGTCAGCAGATATCTGTGTCTGAATTAATCTCTTGGCTTGGTCAGCAGATATCTGTGTCTGAAGTGATCTCTTGGCTTGGTCAGCAGATATCTGTGTCTGAAGTGATCTCTTGGCTTGGTCAGCAGATATCTGTGTCTGAAGTGATCTCTTGGCTTGGTCAGCAGATATCTGTGTCTGAAGTGATCTCTTGGCTTGGTCAGCAGATATCTGTGTCTGAAGTGATCTCTTGGCTTGGTCAGCAGATATCTGTGTCTGAAGTGATCTCTTGGCTTGGTCAGCAGATATCTGTGTCTGAAGTGATCTCTTGGCTTGGTCAGCAGATATCTGTGTCTGAAGTGATCTCTTGGCTTGGTCAGCAGATATCTATATCGGAAGTAAGTTCTTGTCTTGGTCAGCACTAATCTATATCTGAAGTGATCTCTTGGCTTGGTCAGCACTAATCTTGGCTTGGTCAGCACTAATCTTGGCTTGGTCAGCACTAATCTTGGCTTGGTCAGCACTAATCTTGGCTTGGTCAGCACTAATCTTGGCTTGGTCAGCAGTAATCTTGGCTTGGTCAGCACTAATCTTGGCTTGGTCAGCACTAATCTTGGCTTGGTAATGGACAAGAATGGTTTTCTTAGGTTAGTTTTTTCACCTGTTTTGATTATACTTTATACATTTAAATAGAAACAATATATTTATACTTAATGTTTTTATAAAGTTATATTTATATCTTTAAATATAATTTTTAAAATGTTCTATTTCTAGCTTTAACTATGTATGACACGATTAACAACCATGGGCAGTTACAATAATGGATGACCCAACAACAGCCACTATCTTAGATCCATGAATGACCCATCAACAACCACTGTGAGATCCAGTGGATAATTGAATCCTCACCATCTGATGTTAGCTTCAATTTTTTTCATATGTATTCTCTACAGTTTTTAAGAAATATGTACATTTGAAGAGCTTATTTTCAAAATGCGGTATCCACCATTTTTTAAAATGAAAAAACCTTACCTTTTTGTAGAGCAGACCAGGTTCCTATTTTGGATGTGGTCAATTTTAAATACTAAACACATTATATTCCTATTCTTTTCTAAATGATTTCATTCTCTAAACACGTTATTTAAAATTTTTTTTTAAAGTTGAATAATCTCAAAACCCCACAAAATGGAAATACAGCATTTTGAAAATCTTCATTTTGAATTTGTAAAAAACATTAAGTTAAAAACTAAAAAACATGATTAAAAACCTAAAGAATGATTCCAAAATGATAAAAACTTTAAAAGTTTAATCTATCCATCCATCGATCCATCCATCCCTGTGGCACTACAGCCCATGCAGGGCTTTGGCCTGCCTTACCACTTCCTTCCACTCAGGCCTAACTAATGCTTTTCTTTTCCATGTTTGGATTCCCAGTTGTTGTGGATCTTTTTCCACATCATCCATCCATCTAAGCCTAGTTCTGCCATCTAAGCCTAGGTCTGTCTTTGAGCAGTTTTGCTGATGCACCCTCTTCACTCCTCTGTCATTTGGCATTCTCTCTAAGCGTCCTGCCCAGCGTAGCCTGCCCTTTTTTATTTCTGCTACTATCGTTGGATCCTGATATAGACCGTACAATTCGTGGTTGGTTTGTATTCTCTATCCATATTCATCCTTTGCTGGTCCATATATTTTCCTGAGAACTTTTCTCTCCCACGTGTTTAATAGGTTTTCTGCCGTTTTTGTTAGGGTCCAAGTTTGACTTGCATATGTTACAAACGGTCTGACGACAGTTTTATAAATAATTTTCTTTGTTTCTCTTGTAATGTTTTTATTTTAGAGTATTTTCTGACTACTGAAGGATGTCCTGTTTCCGGCTGATATTCTTTCTTTTATTTCTGTTAGTAATTCATTTCTTTCATTTAATAAAGATCCTAGGTATTTGAATTGATTTACTTTTTTTAAAAGTCTGATTTCTAATTTTAATGGCTTCATCTGTCTGTTCTTCTCTTATCATAGTCATGTATTTTGTTTTTTGGTTGTTAACTTCCAGCTCTGCTTGTAGTGATGCGTCTTCTAATGCAATAAAGGATTTTGATGTGTCTTTAATACTTTTCCCTAACAGTGCTATGTCATCAGAATATGATAGATACTGAAGGGGCTGGTTGGGGAGAGTGCCCATTGGTTGTGGGTCTTGGGTTTCCATCAGAAAGTATCCTGCTATTGTTCCTCATGTGTCAATATGTGTGCTTCTTATAACTCTCTCCAATGTTAGGTTAAATAGCATACAAGACAGTGAGTCTCCTTGTCTTAGGCCTCGTTTAATCTAAAAATTCCCTTGAATATTCTCCTTAACCTTGATTTTGCTTTTTGACTTGTTCAATGATACATGTGTCAGTCTTGTCAGTTTGTTGTTCAATGTTACATGTATCAGTCTTGTCAGTTTGTTGTTCAATGTTACATGTATCAGTCTTGTCAGTTTGTTGTTCAATGTTACATGTATCAGTCTTGTCAGTTTGTTGTTCAGTGGACATGTATCAGTCTTGTCAGTTTGTTGTTCAGTGTTACATGTATCAGTCTTGTCAGTTTGTTGGGTTACATGTATCAGTCTTGTCCGTTTGTTGTTCAATGTTACATGTATCAGTCTTGTCAGTTTGTTGTTCAGTGTTACATGTATCAGTCTTGTGAGATTGTTGGGTATGCCAAACTCCTGCAGAGCCTCATATAGATATTTTCTGTTGATGCTGTCACAGGCCATTTTATGGTCCACATAGAGTTGATGTACTGGGATATTATATTCATAGCATTTCTCTAATAGGCATCTGATGGTGAAAATCTGATCAGTTGTTGATCTGTTGTTGATCTGTTTTGTCTGAATCCACACTGGTAATCACCCAGTATTTCTTCAGTGTACAGTTGTAGTCCTTTGGCAATTAGCTTCATTAGTATTTTGTATGAAACATTTAATAGGGAGATTGCTCTGTAGTTGTTGCACTGAAGTTTGGAGCCTTTCTTGTGTATTGGGGTTATTAATGCTGTTTCCCATTCTGTATGAATTTTCTCTTGTAGCCAAATTTTAGTTATAAATGTATGTATTGGAGTTAGTAGCTCTCCATATTTGATAAGTTCCGCTGTGATGAAGTCTTCTCCAGGGGCTCTGTGGTTTTTAATATAATTAATTACTTCTTTAGTTTTTTCTAGAGTTGGGGAGTTTATAAAAGAGTCTGGTCCTCCCTGGGGTGGTTGGTAATCTTCATATTGTCCATTGTCTGCATTTATCATAAACCATGTCATGGCTGTATCTAAATGTCTGGCTTTGTCCCTGTTCTTCTAGGTTTGAGAACATCTGAAAAAACTCTGACATGATGTCAATTTAACTCTAGACGTTGCTGTGCTGTGTGGGATATTTTCTGATCTTTCTTCTTGTTATTTCATGAGCACAAATCTCAAGTAAACAGCCTGATAATATATTATATAATTTATTCAATAACCCAAGTTTCTTATTTTACTTAACTGGTTCAGTAACTCCTGATTTGGCAGTCATTTGTATTAGTAAAAGCATTTGTTAAAAATAAAATCTATTTGTCGTAATTAATGTGTACGGTGCAAAGAAAATGCAAGATAATGTTCCAGTTAATTTTAAGACATAAAGAGTGACAAAATGAATTAATATAATACATTTTTTTTGTTGTAAATATCCTTACACTTACACATTCAATTTTTGCCATGCCATATTTTCTCAAAGTTTCTGTATTTCAACATAAGTGATTTTGAATTTAAAAAAATTATATAATAAAATAATAAGATTACTAATCAATTAATTTTGGTTGTTTTTATTTACGTTGTTCCCAATAGTTGTGTTATGTTGGATGTTGTAACAATCAAAACTTTGTCCATCTCATTCATTTTATTAATTGTTTTCCTCTATACTAATTTTTTTTAAAATATATAAATTTATATATAAATATAATTTTATATAGATACTGATGCATACTAAGATCCTTCCAACCCCAAACACCGAAAAAAAAATACTGATCTATACTTCTCTATCAATATCTTACAAAGGTTAAAGTCAGTGGTCATAAATTGTCTATCAATATCTAACAAAGGTGAAAGTCAGTGATCATTACTTCTCTATCAATATCTTACAAAGGTTAAAGTCAGTGGTCATAAATTGTTATCGTAAGACATACGGTAATTCACTTGTTAAAAACCGGTTTTTGGGGACATCAATGATGTCTTTGAATTAATTCACAATTCATACACGTACATTTTTCTAATGCATTAAGGAATGTATGAAGCTCATTCCACTTGCTAGGCCCAGCTGTCAAAATTAACATCTTGTATGAGTCAGGGATAAGAAGACATCAACTTCCTGTTTACTTTTGGAATATTACTAATAATTACAACCCAGAAACTAATATTAGCTGTCATGAGAAAAATATCAAACCACATTATAAGGGCTTTAATGAAAGGCCCTAAAGTGAAATTAAATTCTTTAGATTATCGTTATTATATAAAATTAAAAGGAGAAGATTTTTTTTAAAGATTCTAATTTTTATTGTAACATCAAGTTTAAACTACCAGGTATTAATTAATTAAACACAAATTAAACGCAAATAAAAACTAAAACATAATTGCCCTAAACTGTCCCAATTTTAAATACCATTTTTAAAAGTGCTTCATTAAATTAAGATCTGTAGTAAAATTTCTCTCCTTTAAGTCTTTATATCATTGATTTAAAAGGAGCTCATTTAAAATTATTATATTATTATTATATATATTATATTATTATTGTTTAAAAGTATGGTAATGAGAGATAACAAGGAATCTGGAAAAAATTTGAAGCAAATTATTTTACGGTCTAAGGGAAATAACCTGGCACAGAAAAATTTAACTCTTTTAAAAAATTCGCTAATTTAATGGGGAATAACTGTAGCAATCCAAAGATTTAAAACATTATATACACGATAACATCCCATTGGCCGTACAAAGGTAAAAGAAAATACACGACTGCCTTTGACGTAAGAATTGAAAAAGGTGATTTGCCGCTGGTAATTTCGTAATTTTAAAAATGAAATGATGGAACTTTCTGACCACTAAATTGGTACTTATTTGCAAAATATATAATTCCGGAAATGCACAAAGTAACCTATTAATACTTAGAGCCTGTATCAGTTATGGTGGAGAAGACCAAGTTTAAGTTTTTGCTCTAAATCAATTCCTTTTTTGTGTGGATATCACAGCCTTGCAACTTTGTTATGATGAAAACCAGGGGAAATGAAGAAAAAAGATAACACAGACATATATTTAATTAAGTTTATATGCATATATTTATTAGAGAGGCATATGCAATTAACATACCGGTATTCTGATTACATTATAATGATTAATATATATAATACCCCATATATATGCTATTGCTTATTTTATATTAGCAATCGAAATTTGCATATGCAAATTTACAAACACCTATCAAAAGTGACCATGTTTTAAACTTATCTTCAAAATTTCTGGGGTAGGTGGTAGGGGTGGACGGAAAAATAAGGGCAAAACAAAACGGATCCAAATTAGCAGGCCCGAATCCCATCACACTCAAAAAAAAATAAGGATTGCGACATGGGGGGAAAGATGACCCCCTGTAGAAAGACCACAAGTGAAGACCATAATAATAATAAGAGGAACATCATCATAAAGACAATATATAGCCCCAAGAACCAATGGCTCAAAAAGGGGAGACAATCGAACAAAGGGAAGCAACCCAACCCAACAACACGACACATACACTTCAGTAACAAAGTCAATTTTAAAGCTTTTAAAATAACCTTTATTGCTCTCCCCTTACCAATTACAAAAAATAGCAATAAAATAATAACCCCACATTTGCCCCAAATTAACCATCACTGAACACAAACCCACAAGTCCAATGTAATGCCTGCTGGAAAATCATGGTTGTCCTAGTCAATGGCTGCTTGAAGGAAGGTGACTCAAAACAAAAACACATTTTAAATTTACCAAATACTACATTAAAGAACACTTCAAATACATAAAACAAAATAAGACTAGATGAGATGAGATAATGAAGACAACACAAAGAAAATGGAGTGTGACCAAGCAGTGAATCAAATAAACACAGAATATGTGCAAGTCAGAGTGAGCATGCACTAGTGATGCATTGTTGGTGGCCCATTAGAAAATATGGACTTTGTATTACAGTTTGCTTTTCCGATCAACACCCACAATCAATACAAAGAAACAAAACAAAAATTATGTGTATAGTTACACTTTGCTAAGTTACACACCTACATAGAAATCACATAGTGGAATAAATCACATAACATGTTAAATGGAATAAATCACATACAATCAAACATAGCAAATTGGTAAATACACATGTAATTTTAGTGCCATATGTATCTGAGATAACAATTTATCTAATAGAAAGTTGTTTTAAAAAAAGAAAATTCAAAACATAAATCATTTGAAGTTTCTTTCTATTTAGAAATGTCGCCATACATAAGAATGTAGTGAATAGTGAACATAAGAATGTATTGAATAGTGAACATAAGAATGTATTGAATAGTGAACATAAGAATGCAAGTGGACAACACAAGGCAAGTGGACAACACAAGGCAAGTGGACAACACAAGGCAAGTGGACAACATAAGGCAAGTGGACAACTCAAGGCAAGTGGACAACACAAGGCAAGTGGACAACACAAGGCAAGTGGACAACACAAGGCAAGTGGACAACACAAGGCAAGTGGACAACTCAAGGCAAGTGGACAACACAAGGCAAGTGGACAACACAAGGCAAGTGGACAACACAAGACAAGTGGACAACACAAGGCAAGTGGACAACTCAAGGCAAGTGGACAACACAAGGCAAGTGGACAACTCAAGGCAAGTGTCCACCAACACCAATAATCCACTGTTGGCAAATCAGGAAAAATTTCAGTTTATTTTAAATCTGACTTTTGGAATGAACAACATCCGCTCAAAGAGTGGAAGTGCCTAGGAAGTGAGGTCACTAAAGGTAGCATAGTGACAATGTCTTGATTATGGTATACATTACGAAATGTTCTCATATTAAAGAACAACATCTCTACTTTTTAGATCAGTTGATACTGAATGCACATTCATAATGGTACATTTTCATTGTGAGTTGGTCTGACCCAATCCAAAAAATTTCGCCAGCTCATTTAGAATACCAATACCTAATTCTTCTCTATGCAAGAAGACATTAAAATGTAATCTAGAAATTAAAGAACCCATGGAATATTCTGACCAAAAACCATGCAATGAAGAACTGAAATGTCAGACAAGAGATTGACAGAACATGGAACACATCCCAGGACAGCGCTAACATGGACAGAACATGGAACACATTCCAGGACAGCGCTAGGATGGACAGAACATGGAACACATCCCAAGACAGTGCTAAGATGGACAGAACATGTAACACATCCCAAGACAGCGCTAAGATGGACAGAACATGGAACACATCCCAAGACAGCGCTAAGATGGACAGAACATGGTACACATCCCAAGACAGCGCTAAGATGGACAGAACATGGAACACAAAACTATGGAAGACGCAAAAAGAGCTGGTACAATATAAAAGAGAGGAAAAGAAACCTGACCCTATGTAAAGCTTCCTAAGAGGCAGTTAATCAACAAGAGTAGCATTCCTTGACCAGTAAATGAGTGCCATCAGACTGGCAGAGGGGACAGATTTTATAGACTGTATACCAGTTATGAAAAGTCATGTGATATGCAAATGAGTACTACAATTTTTAAAACATTCCAGACAATTTATGACATTAATAATTATTGCTGACAGTGTTCAACATTTTTATTGCAGCAACCCCTTGATAGCATTTGTAATGTTTTTATATCTAATAAAAATAAAGATTATTTTTTTATTAAAAACAACTCAAATTTCTGGTATTTTGTTACACGTCCCCCTAGGGAGTCCTAACAGACAGGTTGAGAACTACTGAATTAGTGTAATAATCATATTTAAATACATATATATATTTATATATCACAGTCAAATGTAATGAATGCAATTATTTGGTTTCAAAGAGCTTCCAATCTTGACTCATAAGATGTACTTAGTCCCTCAAAATCCAGTGAGTCCATCCAACTCCAAAGATCATGTACTTGATCTGGTGAGTTGTTTTATCTCTAGATAACAATGGTTGATGATGGTAAATCTGTTGTTGTCTGATTCATCCATTCAGTGGCTGGGTCATCCAATATAGGTAGCTTAAAGTTTATTCTATAGTTGAATATAGAAAACCATTTAAAATTAATTAAAATTTCAGGATATTAATAAAGGTTTAAAAAAAACAGCTTAAAATATATATAACAATTACTATTGTTATGTGCCATTGCTTATGCAGGAGGTTATTTCAATTTCCTTTTATCTGTAGTCATAAAATGTCAATGATATCTTAAATAGATAAAGAATAGATAAATAGATAAAGAATAGATAAATAGATAAAGAATAGATAAATAGATAAAGAATGGTATTTATCAAGTTTTAAATTTGCAAATATTGAAATATTTAATGAAAAATAATTGATATTATAAGCAATAAAAAGATCATACATTTTATATATTGATTAAGCCAACAAGTAGAGCTACATATGCAGTAAAGAAAAACACCAATTTTAATATAGCTACCTTGTGGGCTAACATAGCCAGGACCACCTGATTGGACCACATGATTGGCTCTCTTATCAACAAATTTCTCGTAGTGCTGTCATAGCTGTCCATTCTCCAATGATGAGGAGGGCTGTAGTCTGGTATTTTGTAAGGGATCCCCAAGAATTACTGTAATACTGGTGTAGTCCCTTTTCAAGTCTCCCCTTGCAGGTATCTTGGCCATGTAGCTCTCTCATTTGTTTTTATCGATCGTCCTGACCAAGGCTGTAAATCAAGTGATATGTCATGTTCCTCCCACCAGGTTTGGAAACCCTTCAGGTTATGGACAGACACCACATCCTGATCTAAGCCAAGAGGCCGAGAAGCAATCTGATTTTTTGTGGACTTATTAAGCCATGATAATATGCATTCCTAAGCCTAACATATTATTATTCCCTTTAAAAAAGTCATTTTTTATTCAAGAAAAAAATCAAAAGTTTTTAATCAAAATTCCTAGATGAAAACATTTTGTTTTCGTAAGGGATCCCCAAAAAGTTCTACAATTCTGGGCTAGTCCATGTTCAAAGTCTGCCCTTGCGGCGCTCTCATTAGTTTTTATCGATCGTCCTGACCAAGGCTGTAAATCAAGTGATATGTCATGTTCCTCCCACCAGGTTTGGTAACCCAGCGGGTTAAGGACAGACACCACATCCTGATCTAAGTCAAGAGGCCGAGAAGCAATCTGATTTTTTGTGGACTTATTAAGCCATGATAATATGCATTCCTAAGCCTAACATATTATTATTCCCTTTAAAAACGTCATTTTTTATTCAAGAAAAAATCAAAACTTTTAATCAAAATTCATAAATGAAACATTTTGTTTTCGTAAGGGATCCCCAAAAAGTTCTTCAATTCTGGGCTAGTCAATGTTAAAAGTCTGCCCTTACAGCTCTTTCATTAGTTTTTATCGATCGTCCTGACCAAGGCTGTAAATCAAGTGATATGTCATGTTCCTCCCACCAGGTTTGGTAACCCAGCGGGTTAAGGACAGACACCACATCCTGATCTAAGCCAAGAGGCCGAGAAGCAATCTGATTTTTTGTGGACTTATGCAGCCATGGTAATATGCATTCCTATGCCTAACTATTATTATTCCCTTTAAATAAGTCATTTTTTATTCAAGAAAAAATCAAAACTTTTTAATCAAAATTCCTAAATGAAAACATTTTGTTTTGGTAAGGGATCCCCAAAAAGTTCTTCAATTCTGGGCTAGTCCATGTTCAAAGTCTGCCCTTGCGACGCTCTCATTTGTTTTTATCGATCGTCCTGACCAAGGCTGTAAATCAAGTGATATGTCATGTTCCTCCCACCAGGTTTGGTAACCCAGCAGGTTAAGGACAGACACCACATCCTGATCTAAGCCAAGAGGCCGAGAAGCAATCTGATTTTTTGTGGACTTATTAAGCCATGATAATATGCATTCCTAAGCCTAACATATTATTATTCCCTTTAAAAAAGTCATTTTTTATTCAAGAAAAAATCTAAAGTTTTTAATCAAAATTCCTAGATGAAAACATTTTGTTTTCGTAAGGGATCCCCAAAAAGTTCTTCAATTCTGGGCTAGTCCATGTTCAAAGTCTGCCCTTGCGGCGCTCTCATTAGTTTTTATCGATCGTCCTGACCAAGGCTGTAAATCAAGTGATATGTCATGTTCCTCCCACCAGGTTTGGTAACCCAGCGGGTTAAGGACAGACACCACATCCTGATCTAAGTCAAGAGGCCGAGAAGCAATCTGATTTTTTGTGGACTTATTAAGCCATGATAATATGCATTCCTAAGCCTAACATATTATTATTTCCTTCAAAAAAGTCATTTTTTATTTAAGAAAAAATCAAAACTTTTTAATCAAAATTCCTAAATGAAAACATTTTCTTTTCGTAAGGGATCCCCAAAAAGTTCTTCAATTCTGGGCTAGTCCATGTTCAAAGTCTGCCCTTGCGGCGCTCTCATTAGTTTTTATCGATCGTCCTGACCAAGGCTGTAAATCAAGTGATATGTCATGTTCCTCCCACCAGGTTTGGTAACCCAGGGGGTTAGGGACAGACACCTCATCCTGATCTAAGCGAAGAGGCCGAGAAGCAATCTGATTTTTTGTGGACTTATTAAGCCATGATAATATGCATTCCTAAGCCTAACATATTATTATTTCCTTCAAAAAAGTCATTTTTTATTTAAGAAAAAATCAAAACTTTTTAATCAAAATTCCTAAATGAAAACATTTTCTTTTCGTAAGGGATCCCCAAAAAGTTCTTCAATTCTGGGCTAGTCCATGTTCAAAGTCTGCCCTTGCGGCGCTCTCATTAGTTTTTATCGATCGTCCTGACCAAGGCTGTAAATCAAGTGATATGTCATGTTCCTCCCACCAGGTTTGGTAACCCAGCGGGTTAAGGACAGACACCACATCCTGATCTAAGCCAAGAGGCCGAGAAGCAATCTGATTTTTTGTGGACTTATTAAGCCATGATAATATGCATTCCTAAGCCTAACATATTATTATTCCCTTTAAAAACGTCATTTTTTATTCAAGAAAAAATCAAAACTTTTAATCAAAATTCATAAATGAAACATTTTGTTTTCGTAAGGGATCCCCAAAAAGTTCTTCAATTCTGGGCTAGTCCATGTTCAAAGTCTGCCCTTGCGATGCTCTCATTTGTTTTTATCGATCGTCCTGACCAAGGCTGTAAATCAAGTGATATGTCATGTTCCTCCCACCAGGTTTGGTAACCCAGGGGGTTAGGGACAGACACCACATCCTGATCTAAGCGAAGAGGCCGAGAAGCAATCTGATTTTTTGTGGACTTATTAAGCCATGATAATATGCATTCCTAAGCCTAACATATTATTATTCCCTTTAAAAAAGTCATTTTTTATTCAAGAAAAAATCAAAACTTTTTAATCAAAATTCCTAAATGAAAACATTTTGTTTTGGTAAGGGATCCCCAAAAAGTTCTTCAATTCTGGGCTAGTCAATGTTAAAAGTCTACCCTTACAGCTCTTTCATTAGTTTTTATCGATCGTCCTGACCAAGGCTGTAAATCAAGTGATATGTCATGTTCCTCCCACCAGGTTTGGTAACCCAGCAGGTTAAGGACAGACACCACATCCTGATCTAAGCCAAGAGGCCGAGAAGCAATCTGATTTTTTGTGGACTTATGCAGCCATGGTAATATGCATTCCTAAGCCTAACTATTATTATTCCCTTTAAAAACGTCATTTTTTATTCAAGAAAAAAATCAAAACTTTTTAATCAAAATTCATAAATGAAACATTTTGTTTTCGTAAGGGATCCCCAAAAAGTTCTTCAATTCTGGGCTAGTCAATGTTAAAAGTCTGCCCTTACAGCTCTTTCATTAGTTTTTATCGATCGTCCTGACCAAGGCTGTAAATCAAGTGATATGTCATGTTCCTCCCACCAGGTTTGGTAACCCAGCAGGTTAAGGACAGACACCACATCCTGATCTAAGCCAAGAGGCCGAGAAGCAATCTGATTTTTTGTGGACTTATGCAGCCATGGTAATATGCATTCCTAAGCCTAACATATTATTATTCCCTTTAAAAAAGTCATTTTTTATTCAAGAAAAAATCTAAAGTTTTTAATCAAAATTCCTAGATGAAAACATTTTGTTTTCGTAAGGGATCCCCAAAAAGTTCTTCAATTCTGGGCTAGTCCATGTTCAAAGTCTGCCCTTGCGGCGCTCTCATTAGTTTTTATCGATCATCCTGACCAAGGCTGTAAATCAAGTGATATGTCATGTTCCTCCCACCAGGTTTGGTAACCCAGCGGGTTAAGGACAGACACCACATCCTGATCTAAGTCAAGAGGCCGAGAAGCAATCTGATTTTTTGTGGACTTATTAAGCCATGATAATATGCATTCCTAAGCCTAACATATTATTATTTCCTTCAAAAAAGTCATTTTTTATTCAAGAAAAAATCTAAAGTTTTTAATCAAAATTCCTAAATGAAAACATTTTCTTTTCATAAGGGATCCCCAAAAAGTTCTTCAATTCTGGGCTAGTCCATGTTCAAAGTCTGCCCTTGCGGCGCTCTCATTAGTTTTTATCGATCGTCCTGACCAAGGCTGTAAATCAAGTGATATGTCATGTTCCTCCCACCAGGTTTGGTAACCCAGGGGGTTAGGGACAGACACCACATCCTGATCTAAGCGAAGAGGCCGAGAAGCAATCTGATTTTTTGTGGACTTATTAAGCCATGATAATATGCATTCCTAAGCCTAACATATTATTATTCCCTTTAAAAAAGTCATTTTTTATTCAAGAAAAAATCAAAACTTTTTAATCAAAATTCCTAAATGAAAACATTTTGTTTTGGTAAGGGATCCCCAAAAAGTTCTTCAATTCTGGGCTAGTCCATGTTCAAAGTCTGCCCTTGCGACGCTCTCATTTGTTTTTATCGATCGTCCTGACCAAGGCTGTAAATCAAGTGATATGTCATGTTCCTCCCACCAGGTTTGGTAACCCAGCGGGTTAAGGACAGACACCACATCCTGATATAAGCCAAGAGGCCGAGAAGCAATCTGATTTTTTGTGGACTTATGCAGCCATGGTAATATGCATTCCTATGCCTAACTATTATTATTCCCTTTAAATAAGTCATTTTTTATTCAAGAAAAAATCAAAACTTTTTAATCAAAATTCCTAAATGAAAACATTTTGTTTTGGTAAGGGATCCCCAAAAAGTTCTTCAATTCTGGGCTAGTCCATGTTCAAAGTCTGCCCTTGCGACGCTCTCATTTGTTTTTATCGATCGTCCTGACCAAGGCTGTAAATCAAGTGATATGTCATGTTCCTCCCACCAGGTTTGGTAACCCAGCGGGTTAAGGACAGACACCACATCCTGATCTAAGCCAAGAGGCCGAGAAGCAATCTGATTTTTTGTGGACTTATGCAGCCATGGTAATATGCATTCCTATGCCTAACTATTATTATTCCCTTTAAATAAGTCATTTTTTATTCAAGAAAAAATCAAAACTTTTTAATCAAAATTCCTAAATGAAAACATTTTGTTTTGGTAAGGGATCCCCAAAAAGTTCTTCAATTCTGGGCTAGTCCATGTTCAAAGTCTGCCCTTGCGACGCTCTCATTTGTTTTTATCGATCGTCCTGACCAAGGCTGTAAATCAAGTGATATGTCATGTTCCTCCCACCAGGTTTGGTAACCCAGCGGGTTAAGGACAGACACCACATCCTGATCTAAGCCAAGAGGCCGAGAAGCAATCTGATTTTTTGTGGACTTATGCAGCCATGGTAATATGCATTCCTATGCCTAACTATTATTATTCCCTTTAAATAAGTCATTTTTTATTCAAGAAAAAATCAAAACTAAAACTTTTTAATCAAAATTCCTAGATGAAAACATTTTGTTTTGGTAAGGGATCAGATTTTTTGTGGACTTATTCAGCCATGGCGTTTAGTAATATGCATTTCCTAACAAAACATATTATTATTCCCTTTAAAAAACTGATTTTTTATTCAAGAAAAAAATCAAAACTTTTTAACAAAAACTTTATAAAAAGTCAATATTGGGTTAAGGCCGTTAAGCTGCTTGTCTACTAAGCCTGAGCCCTTGTTAATGAAAATTAAAATTTCGCATGAAAGTTTGTTTAGAATTTGATTCAAATTAAGTTTTACGAGGTTAGCACTTTAAGTTCTTCATTTTTCTCTTCATTTAATTTCACAATTTACATTAAGTGTGGCAAATGTTACTTTCATAGGTCTTTTTGGAGCAGGTACCATGTGACAAAAAGATGTGCGGTTTCGCTATTTGCCGAGCGGATTGTAAGAACGGAAAAAAGTCACAAAGAGAACGCCACAGGAAAAAAGTTACAGAAACGAAATAGTCGTATTTATATTTGTTAGCCCATATAATAATTGTTTATGATAGAATAAAATCCCTAAATATCAGTAAATGGAACCAAACTTCACATGTAGAAAAGTGACAGAAAGAAAATGACGAAATATGGAACTCAGATGCATTTACACAAATATTTATTCATTGATAAGCATCACATAAATAAATTAATAGATACGTCTGAGCGTAAAACATTATAAAAACACGATTTTGATTTCTTTTATGAAAACAGCCGGAGGAGCACTCTGGTAAATTCAGAAAAGACTGGAAAACAAATGAATTTTTATATCTTTTGGTCCAACGCCGCATTGAGCACATACAGGCCATTGATGCTTTGTCTGGATAGTTATCGCTACACTAGAAGCACAATGCCACGCCACTCTCTGTCCTTTGATTCATGTCCTATATGTGTCGGGGGGAGGGGGGAATCAGAGGTGAGAATAAAATGCTAACCCTTAATTGTACTTCACTTGTAATACTCGTGTTTATTGACTTCATGCGTGGCAATAAAACTAAATACGAATGAATCATAGAATTAATTGTATTATTTTAATTCGTATACATAACACAGACAACACACACATATCCCTGGCGTATAGCTGTATAATAGGCTCTGGACCTGAATATCTTCAAAATCTGATTTCTTAACATGTATCCATACAGCACTTGCGCTCTTCAACACAGTCCTTCCTGTGGGGGGGGGGGGGGGGCCCAATGTGGATGGACACAGAAATAAGTCATACGACGTGCGTTCTTTTGAAGCTGTTGCGCCTAAGTTGTGGAACAGTTTGCCTCAATCTTTGAGGAAAATTGAAAATCCTCAATCTTTGAGGGAAATTGAAAAAAATTATAAAAAGTCGTTTAATGACCATTTAAAGGCTTTAAAAAAAATAGATTTTAGGACATCAGAGCGCTGGGAGCATGCTAACAATCATCATCAATTATCTAATCACAAGCGAGTATCGAAACGTGTTCCTAATTAGCCGTCTCTTACATCCATTTACACAAATTTAGTCTTTAATAAACATTTATACATATTTTAAAATAAAATATGAGTAAATAAAAAGTTTTTCTGTACCCTTTTTCATGTGAATTTATTTCCAGTGATTTTTTCGAGGAAAACTTGCAGCTTTTTTCCGTGACGTTTTTCCTGTGACTATCCAGGGGCGTCTATCCAAGAGAAGATGAGGCAGCCACCTACAATCTGATTTAGGGGTGAGGATACCCCCATCCCCTGATTATGTAAAGAGTAGTGAATTATTCTTTTCACTTCCTCCCTGTTTATTTAGAGTAGTAAATTATTCTTTTTCAACCCCCCCCCCCCTTTTTCCCTTTTCCGTTCCGGGGAGAATTAGTGCATCAGACAGAGACACCTCTATTTCAAGGTTCGTTTTTTTGTCCAGGTTTCACTGTGCCAAAATGCATTTAAATCTTTATGTGCAGTGATTTCGGAGGGAGGTGGACGGCAGATTCAAATACCACCCCCCACCATGAGTCACCATGACTCGCTACGCCCATGAATAATGATATTTTTAAATATCATTCAATGAAGTTAAACTTCGATGAATTCAATTTATTTTTTAAAAAACAACAAAATCATCCAAGATCAATAATAGTTTAAAAACATCAGAAATAAACTATAACTAATCAAAGTTTAATAAATTAACAAAATGTCATTTTCCATGCACATAAGTGAAAGCCAGTTCAAAGCTTTTTGTCCCATTAAACTGCGAAGCTGATTCTTTTCTTATTTTTTTCGAATTATATATGGGGAAAAGTAAAACTTTTTGACGAGAGTTATTCCTCTTTAAAAGTTTAAAAAATTTCCAACTTTGATTTGCATTTATAATATTAATTTTGGAATGTGCTGATATATATCGTGGGTTAAAATTGGGAAATAGGGAGTTTTAAATCCAATTAAATTGCCAAAATCTTTCAATATTCATTAAAAATATATAAAGCATGATGCCTCTATAAGAGTGAGTCTCCTAGAAGCGTGAGGCCCCCTACAAGCGCGGGGCCTGGGCAAGTGCCCACTGGGCCCATGCCTTAAGTCGACACTGCCAGTAGGGAGATAGTAGGGAGAAAATATGGAGACTGTTGAGGCCCGTTTGCCCTCAACATTTGAGACCCACTGGCTCACATTCTCTCCATCCCTACCCCGCGTGACATTGCACAATTAGGTTGGGCCTAACATTACTAACCATGGAAATTACCTTGGTAACTTTGACCGCGACCCAACTGAAACAATGCGCTCATCTGGTCAAGCGTCACATGCTGCCTATACGATAGTGCAGGCTACGACGCTATATACTGTATATAAGCCAAGGCCCCATCAGTTCTCGCCCTCTTTTACCTTAATTTGTGCAGCAGAGCCTGGCTAGCTATCTTATTGTGCTGAAGTTTTGTAAATTCAAAATGGTGTAGGTTTGTATCTTTTAATTTTCATGTGTAAGATTTTATTAAGAAATGCTAGTATTGTAAGTTAGCTTATGATTAATTATTCAAATGTCTTAGTTATGTCTTATGTCTTGCATTCCTTATTCTAATTTCTAGCCAGTATTGACCATTACAGTATAGTCAAGTATTAAAGACCAGTTGAGTTGAGTTGGAGTCAGTCGGTTAGTGGTTATACGAACGCTTACATCCTCAATAAAGAATTCAAATGTAGATTATGCTTAATGGAGATAATCCCGAATTCCCGCCAGCAACACACGACGTTAGAGTGTTAGAAGGCTAGACCTTCTTACACCAGAAGTACCACAGTGACCTTGCACGAGAGTGAGAGAGGGCAAACAAACTGCTGCTGCTGTGCATGTGTGATTTGCGCCTTACCTGAGGACTAGACAGCCAGACTATATGGCAATCAGTAGTATACTGTATCCGTACTTGTTGTTTATGTTAAATGTGATAACATATCTGCATTTAGTTATTTTGTTACTTATAATTAAATATTTATTATTCGTGGGCTGAACCACATGTGTTCATATAGTCTCATATTAACAGTGTTATTAGAAGTTTGTAAGTGAGAGAGTGCCGTTGAATGTTAGTTTGAGTGTGGTGATATTAGCTTAGAATAGATAAATAATAGATTAAATCATACCCCTAGTAGTAACAAATTACGTAACAGAGACAATAAGGAGATAGTAGGGAGATGAATGTTATGGGAATATAGTAGGGAGATGACTCTAGTAGGGAGATTGTAGAGAGATAGTATGTCGAGTATGGGAGTTCATTAGTAATTGTTGTTACTGAATGCCATGTTTATTACTCGCGGTGTGTGTTAGAGAGTTTTAATGAGTTAGTGAACGCTCTTCCCGCGCTTGACGGAGTGACGTATTTTTATGCTAATTGTGACGTATTGTCTAGACTGTATTGTGACGTAAGTTTTAGTCGTGCGGCAGTCTTAAGTGGAACTTTGTGGAAGTAAGATGTGTTTCTTGTAGGTCTGATAGCGAGCTGCGCTATATCATAATATATGCATGTGTCTATTGAAGTTGCAGCCTGTATTTCTAATTAGTTATTAAAGTTATAATTACTATGAAAAGGACTTGAGTTGATTCAGTGATATTAAGATTAGTACGACGCATTACGACGTGTTTGGGAACTTGCCGAATTGATCAATCCAGAAGAACATAGAGGGGTTGACATAGTATAGTAGGGAGATGAATAGGGGGGAGATAGTAGGGAGATAGTAGGGAGAAAGTAGGGAGAAAGTAGGGAGAAAGTAGGGAGAAAGCAGGGAGATGACGAACGGAAAACTGTTTTGAAATTACAACAAAATAAAATTCAAGTTTAAACAAATAAATAGTTTTAAAATGAAATTATGAAACAACATTACTTTTTAGACCCCCCCCCCCTTTTTCCCCCAAACCTTACCACAAGTTTCGTTCGGCGCCCTCGATCTCCCCACCCTTACCAAACCTTACCACAAGTTTAATTCGGCGCCCTCGATCTCTTCTCTCTCCCCAAACCTTACCACACGTTTCGTTCGGCGCCCTCGATCTCTTCTCCCTCCCCAATTAAAGAGACAGTACTGACACATTTAATCTAAAAGAAAGCGTCTGATGTTATTAAATACAATTTATTTATTTTTTGAACGGACAAAATTGCTATTTTCCGTTATTGTAGTATGCGTAGGTGGACTTGATAGAGTAGGTGGACTTGATAGAGTAGGTGGACTTGATAGAGTAGGTGGACTTGATAGAGTAGGTGGACTTGATAGAGTAGGTGGACTTGATAGAGTAGGTGGACTTGATAGAGTAGGTGGACTTGATAGAGTAGGTGGACTTGATAGAGTAGGTGGACTTGATAGAGTAGGTGGACTTGATAGCGTTATACTAAGTTATAGGTGGACTTGATAGCGTAAGTGGACTTGATAGAGTAGGTGGACTTGATAGAGTAGGTGGACTTGATAGCGTTATACTAAGTTATAGGTGGACTTGATAGAGTAGGTGGACTTGATAGCGTAGGTGGACTTGATAGCGTAGGTGGACTTGATAGAGTAGGTGGACTTGATAGAGTAGTTGGACTTGATAGCGTTATACTAAGTTATAGGTGGACTTGATAGCGTAAGTGGACTTGATAGCGTAGGTGGACTTGATAGAGTAGGTGGACTTGATAGAGTAGGTGGACTTGATAGCGTAGTTGGACTTGATAGCGTAGTTGGACTTGATAGCGTTATACTAAGTTATAGGTGGACTTGATAGCGTAAGTGGACTTGATAGCGTATGTGGACTTGATAGCGTAGGTGGACTTGATAGCGTCGGTGGACTTGATACCGTAGGTGGACTTGATAGCGTAGGTGGACTTGATAGAGTAGGTGGACTTGATAGAGTAGGTGGACTTGATAGCGTAGGTGGACTTGATAGCGTAGGTGGACTTGATAGCGTCGGTGGACTTGATACCGTAGGTGGACTTGATAGCGTAGGTGGACTTGATAGAGTAGGTGGACTTGATAGAGTAGGTGGACTTGATAGCGTAGGTGGACTTGATAGCGTAGGTGGACTTGATAGCGTCGGTGGACTTGATACCGTAGGTGGACTTGATAGCGTAGGTGGACTTGATAGAGTAGGTGGACTTGATAGAGTAGGTGGACTTGATAGAGTAGGTGGACTTGATAGCGTAGGTGGACTTGATAGCGTAGGTGGACTTGATAGCGTCGGTGGACTTGATACCGTAGGTGGACTTGATAGCGTAGGTGGACTTGATAGAGTAGGTGGACTTGATAGAGTAGGTGGACTTGATAGCGTAGGTGGACTTGATAGCGTAGGTGGACTTGATAGCGTAGGTGGACTTGATAGCGTAGGTGCACTTGATATATTCCAAAGGTAAAACTAAACTGGGACTAAAAGAATATCCTCAGTGGGCTCCACTGGTTATGTAGGGTGGGGGGGGGGGACGAAGTCAAAGCTGCGTATGGGCGTCACAATGCTTAATTTTGGTGCCGATAGATGCCCTGCACCGCCCCTTCTCTGAACACGTGAAATGCTACCCCCACTCCCCCGGGAATAAAATTACCTGTAAGCAAACGTTCAAAACACATGGGTCAACCTGAGCCAACCTGGTCCATAATGCTACTCATAACAATGCTTGAACAGTTAGCTCTATACAGAGGAAAAGTGACCGGTACACAAATTTTGGCACCCTTGTCTATGTGAAATACATGGGATCTTATCGTTTAATTCACTTGAAGGGCCTATCATAAGACAAACAATTTTGGCGCCCCTGATGTTGGCACAAGGGGTGATTGGCCCTCTCGTCCCCTCCCTTCGCACAGCCCTGAGTATATAGATAAAGGGACTCAGTGCATTACTTTGCCCAGGGCCCACGGTGCTGTAAACGGCCCTGCCTTAACTTACAGCAGGATTTAAGACAAAGTCTGGCGCCACGGCCTGCTACTTAAACAAAGAGATGGGAGTCTCAGCAGACTTAAGACAGAGTCTGGCGCCACGGTCTGCTACTTAAACAAAGAGATGGGAGTCTCAGCAGGCTTAAGACAAAGTCTGGCGCCACGGCCTGCTACGTAAACAAGGAGATGGGAGTCTCAGTGAAACTTGTACTGTTCGCTAAAAGTATTTTTTAAATATAGAATCAGAGTCAGGAGAAAAAATTTCGAACTGCTTTGTCCCGTTACAAAACGATAGAGCAGATACTATCCCAAGGATCTGCCCTCAGCTGTGTACTATCCCAAGGTTCTGTCCTCAGCTGTGTACTATCCCAATGATCTGCCCTTAGCTGTGTACTATCCCAAGGGTCTGCCCTCAGCTGTGTACTATCCAACTGATCTGCCCTTAGCTCTGTACTATCCCAAGGTTCTGCCCTTAGCTGTGTACTATCCCAAGTTTCTGTCCTTAGCTGTGTACTATTCCTAACGCTTACCAACGACCCGTCGGGGGAAGTTAGTAGTAACAAGTTAATGACTGCACGTGATCTCATCTTCTGGCAAATAGGTCAACACGTCATCAACATTGCCGTGACACTTCCGCCAGGCCTTGATTCTATAAAAAGCTTTACGAAGAAAGGGGAGGTCACTGTGAACACCGACAAGACCATCTACAATCTCTTGACTAGCGTTACGCTCTGTTATAGGCAACACTCCACCAGTATAACACTCCACCAGTATAGCACGCCACCAGTATTAGTGTTTGCCAGCAAAACTGCAGAGGCTAAACTTGACCTAGTCAAAAACCTATTAATCTCTGGCACGTTCAAGACCATGCCTATAGCTGCGACATTACAGATGCTCTCAATTGCAGCATTACAGATGTTCTCAATAGCTGCATTACAGATGTTCTCAATTGCTGCATTACAGATGTTCTCATTTGCTGCATTACAGGTGTTCTCAATTGTAGCATTACAGATGTTCTCAATAGCAGCATTACAGATGTTCTCAATAGCTGCATTACAGATGTTCTCAATTGCAGCATTACAGATGTTCTCAATAGCTGCATTACAGATGTTCTCAATAGCTGCATTAAAGGTGTTCTCAATTGCAGCATTACAGATGTTCTCAATTGCAGCATTACAGGTGTTCTCAATTGCAGCATTACAGGTGTTCTCAATTGCTGCATTACAGATGTTCTCAATTGCATCATTACAGATGTTCTCAATTGCAGCATTACAGATGTTCTCAATTGCAGCATTACAGATGTTCTCAATAGCTGCATTACAGGTGTTCTCAATTGCAGCATTACAGATGCTCTCAATTGCAGCATTACAGATGTTCTCAATTGCAGCATTACAGGTGATCTAAAGTGCAGCATTACAGGTGATCTAAAGTGCAGCATTACAGGTGATCTAAAGTGCAGCATTACAGGTGTGCTAAAGTGCAGCATTACAGGTGATCTAAAGTGCAGCATTACAGGTGATCTAAAGTGCAGCATTACAGGTGATCTAAAGTGCAGCATTACAGGTGATCTAAAGTGCAGCATTACAGGTGTGCTAAAGTTCAGCATTACAGGTGTGCTAAAGTGCAGCATTATAGGTGATCTAAAGTGCAGCATTACAGGTGATCTAAAGTTCAGCATTACAGGTGTGCTAAAGTGCAGCATTACAGGTGATCTAAAGTGCAGCATTACAGGTGTGCTAAAGTGCAGCATTACAGGTGATCTAAAGTGCAGCATTACAGGTGTGCTAAAGTGCAGCATTACAGGTGATCTAAAGTGCAGCATTACAGGTGTGCTAAAGTGCAGCATTAGTGATGTTTTTAAAGCTGAAGCCATTCAATCTAAAATGTGATGGAGCCGCCCTGACCCTGACCCTGACTTCACTCGGGAGCAACAGGTGATTCAACAACCCAGGCCCTTATGAAGATGTGGATAGACTACGTAAGACATCACTCCCACGAGTGGTGTGGATAGACTACGTAATACATCACTCCCACGAGTTGTGTGGATAGACTACGTAAGACATCACTCCCACGAGTTGTGTGGATAGACTACGTAATACATCACTCCCACGAGTTGTGTGGATAGACTACGTAATACATCACTCCCACGAGTTGTGTGGATAGACTACGTAATACATCACTCCCACGAGTGGTGTGGATAGACTACGTAAGACATCACTCCCACGAGTGGTGTGGATAGACTACGTAATACATCACTCCCACGAGTGGTGTGGATAGACTACGTAAGACATCACTACCACGAGTTGTGTGGATAGACTACGTAATACATCACTCCCACGAGTTGTGTGGATAGACTACGTAATACATCACTCCCACGAGTTGTGTGGATAGACTACGTAATACATCACTCCCACGAGTTGTGTGGATAGACTACGTAATACATCACTCCCACGAGTGGTTCGTGCACTCCATTCCCGCGAGTGGTTCGTGCACTCCATTCCCGCGAGTGGTTCGTGCACTACATTCCCACGAGTGGTTCGTGCACTCCATTCCCGCGAAGGGTTCGTGCACTCCATTCCCGCGAGTGGTTGGTGCACTAAATTCCCACGAGGGGTTCGTGTACTCCATTCCCGCGAGTGGTTTGTGCACTCCATCTCCGCGAGTGGTTCGTACCCTCGAACGTGAGCTACAATGACCTAAAATTAGAGACAAACGAGATCGTTGCCCTGGTCAAACTCTCGGCCTGTCGATAATCTAAAGGACCATATCTCGCTGACCCAGAAACTAACAGTGTATTTTTATCCCCTCTTCTTATTGTCTTCAGATGGGATACGAATCTATGTGATCTCACCTTGGAACAGAACCATGAATTTGCCCCTATGTACTGGAAGCATTGGGGACTTTTACCACAAAAAAGGCTTCACATGTATCAGTCGCAATGTGATCAATGTGATTGTTTTTCGCTCCTGTTACATAGGTTACATGGGAAAATATCTTGTTTCAATATTTCCAACACACTTCTTGAACACAGTCTCTCATACGGTATATTATTATTATTATTGGTAGTTTTCTATAGCGTGGTACCCCAGCCTAGGGCTGGGCTCACCACGCTGTACATACAATTTAACAAAGATAATCATGAAACCACAAATTAACTGACATTAATTAAAAAAAACCGAACAAAACAAATGTGTTATCTATATTGTTCGTTGCTTTGTTTTGTCTTCTATTTGGATTTTTCCACCCTGTAAATAAACAATCATTTTGATTCTATTATATTATTTATATATAGCATATGACTGGTTAAAAGTGGTTAGGAAAGTTTTATGCTACTGATAACCGGTGAGGGAAATTTTCATCCATTTATTAGTTCATACCAGACCATTATAAAAATCGTATTAAAATTTATTTTTACTAGGCCTTACATTCTAAATGTCAGTAATGACACAAATGCCCTAATTTATTTCAAGTTTATAATTCAAAAAAGCATAAATTAAAACCATATCTCGGATTTAGGTTCGATATAATTCAGGATTCGGTTTTACCTCTTTACATCAAAGATGGTTTTTGTTACCATTTTACATAGACCTTGTTAAACTCTGCTGATTTTGTGACCAAAATGCGAGGATCAAATAATAATAATAATGGCCAAAGCAATAGAGACAGCTCTCAGGTAAATATTGAATTAAGAAAACTAGACTACTCACTCATCAGTACAAAAAACTGAACTGACTGGATATTTTGTGCTGGCTTTACTTTCTAAGTTTCTTCAATTTTTCATCTTCTTAGTGACTTTATACTTAAGACTTAAGTGGTAATCCCTTATTTTAACGAGGTAAACTATTTTAGTAAAATAAGTTTAAAATTTCCTCTTTACCTGATGAAGTTACATTAAAATTATTTTTTGATTTAACGCTTTCACTTACAGTATGAGTTATGGCTAGGGTTTTAGTTTTGGCCAAGGCGCCAAGGGGGCTAAAATGCAGTTAGCGGTAGAGCAGGCGATGTCTTCCACGGTATATAGGTCATGGAGGTTCCCCAGGTCAATTACCGGCCATAGTTCTGTTTCTCAAAATATTTTGAAATTTAGCTCAGTATTTCTTTGATACGTTTCTTACACACCCCCCCCCCCCGGTTTAGGGCTGGGTTGAGGGTTCGAAATTTTTTCTTCTTTTCTTTGTATTGAATTTGGGGGGAGGTGTCTTCCCTCCCCAGAAAATTATATTGAAAATGTCCTGTTGAATTTCGACATTATAATTATATAATGTGACATATGTGGGTATACAGTACAGCAGTTTTAACCATGTGCATGTCTTTTTTCTGGTGGATTGTCTGCGAGGATGAGCTTCTCTTTTTATTTCTTTTGCATCTTGTAAGTTGAATTTTAATAAAAGCCGAATGGAAAATTTCATTTTAATTTATTTCATGTCAACTGTATGGATCATCAGATTATGTTTTTGACTCGAATAACGCTCAGTGAAGAATGGGAAAGTTATTATTCTCATCGTTCAGGTCCAACCGTTGGTCATGTCACCCTAAGTCCAGTGTTGGGATTCCCAAATGTGACCTCACTGCCCGTAGGGTGAGACAACTCTTGGCAAAACCCATGCATTTAATTGCACAGATTACTGCTTAAATTATATTGGAAATGGGTGTCGGCGCAATAACTTAGGAAATATTTGATAACTTGTGTTTCAGAATGAAAGCATTTAAACCAGAAATATTTTCATTTGAGGTTTAAAAACCCAGTAGAGTCCATATTATAAATTATCATAGTTTTCCATTTGCAAAATCTCTTATTGAATTAGAGCTTAGCAACCACAGACCACTTAAACAACTTATTTGCCTACTATGAGATGACTCACAACTGCAAAGAAAAAGTAATTCCAGTTGTGTGGGAATGAGGGGGGTGGTCAACCACAGGTGGCACTTTTTTGTTTATATGAAGGGTGGCATTTTCGGCAACTGAAGAGTTTTTTTTTAATTTCTAAAGATGATTTTGGTGCCCTCTGATGTTGGCTCCTGTTGCTCTTTGCGCCATTCTCATAACCCTGTCCGAGGGCAATGAGCAAAAAGGGCGATGCCGAATATTTTCTGGGAACCACTGGGCCCGCCAAGCAGCAAGCAGTAAAAATCCGTGACACATTTTGTTTACTGTAACATAATTATAGAAAGGCTATTGGATTTTGTTGGGTTTTCTGGAAGGGGGGGGGGGGGGGGGGGCAAGAGCTCATTGTACGTTCACAAGGACCCTACATAAGATGAAAAACAAAACTTCAAAAAATTTCTTCAATTTTTTTAATAATGTGCCTGTAATTTATTGGTCATTTGAATACTTGAGACATACACATTTGGAACATCTAATGCCTAGTGTCAAATAGTTTTTTTCTTACTGTATTCTTGAAGAAATCTGGGAAATAAAATATTAAAATATATTCATAATGAAGCAATGTTAGCTTAATAGCTGAAAGGTTTATTATATAAAATACTTAGTAGACCATTTGTATTTTTATTCTCAGATATCTGGTCATGATCAAGGTAACACCTTTCCGATTCCTTCACAAGCACAGAACATGCATTTGCAGCAACAAATGTTTGTACAATTTATGGCACAGCAACAGATAGTTCAACAGGAACAGGTAAGAAATATTTGAATTTTGTCATTCTAAAATCTTTTCAGAATACTCAATATGTCATTTTTAAGTGATACAATTTTCCCATAATTTGTGGGTGTTTTTAGCAATATCAGATCTAAACATTGCCTTTATGATTCTTTACCAGGGGTTCCCTGGTTTTTAATATAAAAGAAATTAAACATTGCATGCATTCAAAATGATGGCATCAATGGGATCCTGTGTTCAAATCAATATTGGTTCTAATGTAGCATGAAGCTTATCTATTGGATCCTGTGTTAACCTCTGATGTTCAAATCAACATTGATTGGTTGTAGCATAAAGCTCATTTTTATTAATCTATCTGGCTGAAAGCTGTCTATTAAAAATAAGTAAAAAGTAAAGTAAGTTAGGCATGAAAAATTGATTAACATGCATTTAGGGCTTTCTATGTTAATATATTATACTTATTTGTGTTTTTTTTAATAGTAAATGGCAATATAGAAAGGTAGTTATCCTTAAGGGGTGCCATCAGTATTTTGCTATATATATATATATACAAATAGTTTGTAAGTCAAAATCAACCATGACCACCTTAATTCTGAACTTGGCTTTGGGTGTGCAGATGGCTGATGAGACCAATGCTGGCATGAAATCTTATTTTGCAGTAAGTGCAGGGATTGGTGGGACATATCCAGGTGCAGAGTTAACACAGGCTTTTCTGGCTTGTCTTTTGTGCTCGGCAGCCACTGTTCTGTTAGCTTCATGTTGTACGGAGCCTTTGTTATAGAAGCACTATTAGCTTCATGTTGTACGGAGCCTTTGTTATAGAAGCACTATTAGCTTCATGTTGTACGGAGCCTTTGTTATAGAAGCAGAAGCAAAGAACAGGGATTAAAAGTACTGTGGAGGTGGGGATGGTGGTGGTTGGTAATGCCTTCCCTGGCTGACACTCTTAGATATATCAAAAATAAGCCAGGATAAATTGCATCAACTATGCCTATTGTTAAGGTTTCTAGGCACACCATTTGATAGTTTGATGCCTATTGTTAAGGTTTCTAGGCACACCATTTGATAAAGTTTGATGCCTATTGTTAAGGTTTCTAGGAACACCATTTGATAAAGTTTGATGCCTATTGTTAAGGTTTCTAGGCACACCATTTGATAAAGTTTGATGTCAATTGTTAAGGTTTCTAGGCACAACATTTGATAAAGTTTGATGCCTATTGTTAAGGTTTCTAGGCACACCATTTGATAAAGTTTGATGCCTATTGTTAAGGTTTCTAGGCACACCATTTGATAGTTTGATGCCTATCGTTAAGGTTTCTAGGCACACCATTTGATAAAGTTTGATGCCTATTTGTTAAGGTTTCTAGGCACACCATTTGATAGTTTGATGCCTATTGTTAAGGTTTCTAGGCACACCATTTGATAAAGTTTGATGCCTATTGTTAAGGTTTCTAGGCACACCATTTGATATAGTTTGATGCCTATCGTTAAGGTTTCTAGGCACACCATTTGATAAAGTTTGATGCCTATTGTTAAGGTTTCTAGGCACACCATTTGATAAAGTTTGATGTCAATTGTTAAGGTTTCTAGGCACAACATTTGATAAAGTTTGATGCCTATTGTTAAGGTTTCTAGGCACACCATTTGATAAAGTTTGATGCCTATTGTTAAGGTTTCTAGGCACACCATTTGATAGTTTGATGCCTATCGTTAAGGTTTCTAGGCACACCATTTGATAAAGTTTGATGCCTATTGTTAAGGTTTCTAGGCACACCATTTGATAGTTTGATGCCTATTGTTAAGGTTTCTAGGCACACCATTTGATAAAGTTTGATGCCTATTGTTAAGGTTTCTAGGCACACCATTTGATATAGTTTGATGCCTATCGTTAAGGTTTCTAGGCACACCATTTGATAAAGTTTGATTCTTATTGTTAAGGTTTCTAGGCACACCATTTGATAGTTTGATGCCTATTGTTAAGGTTTCTAGGCACACCATTTGATAAAGTTTGATGCCTATTGTTAAGGTTTCTAGGCACACCATTTGATAGTTTGATGCCTATCGTTAAGGTTTCTAGGCACACCATTTGATAAAGTTTGATGCCTATTTGTTAAGGTTTCTAGGCACACCATTTGATATAGTTTGATGCCTATCTTTAAGGTTTCTAGGCACACCATTTGATAAAGTTTGATTCTTATTGTTAAGGTTTCTAGGCACACCATTTGATAGTTTGATGCCTATTGTTAAGGTTTCTAGGCACACCATTTGATAAAGTTTGATGCCTATTGTTAAGGTTTCTAGGCACACCATTTGATAGTTTGATCCCTATTGTTAAGGTTTCTAGGCACACCATTTGAAAGTTTGATGCCTATTGTTAAGGTTTCTAGGCACACCATTTGATATAGTTTGATGCCTATCGTTAAGGTTTCTAGGCACACCATTTGATAAAGTTTGATGCCTATTGTTAAGGTTTCTAGGCACACCATTTGATAGTTTGATGCCTATTGTTAAGGTTTCTAGGCACACCATTTGATAAAGTTTGATGCCTATCGTTTAGGTTTCTAGGCACACCATTTGATAGTTTGATATTTTTAATTAATTAAAAAGAATGCACTTTTTATGTTGTATGTTTTATGTATATCATTTTCTCAGTATGTTTTATGTATATCATTTTCTCAGTATGTTTTATCTATATCATTTTCTCAGTATGTTTTATGTATATCATTTTCTCAGTATGTTTTATGTATATCATTTTCTCAGTATGTTTTATCTATATCATTTTTTCAGTATGTTTTATGTATAACATTTTCTCAGTATGTTTTATGTATATCATTTTCTTAGTATGTTTTATCTATATCATTTTCTCAGTATGTTTTATCTATATCATTTTCTCAGTATGTTTTATCTATATCATTTTCTCAGTATGTTTTATGTATATGATTTTCTCAGTATGTTTTATGTATATCATTTTCTCAGTATGTTTTATCTATATCATTTTCTCAGTGAAATGTGTATATACAAAAGTTGAGTACTTATATTTAAAGAATCCCACTAACTTTAAATCTTTGTTTACCAGCTGCAGAAACAGAGACAGCTGACCCAGCAACAAAATGGAATTTTTGCCGCAGTGCGAGATCTTCAACAGAAAACATTTTTTGAGAATCAGTTACAGCAACGACCACCAATTGGTCTCTGGCAGCACACACTTCCTATTCAACAAAACCACGGACCTTGTAGGTCAAATGCCCCATTTCAGATGCCTGGAGTACCTGGTAGTAATCTACCTTTGGGTCAAAGACAACAAAGACCAACTATGTCATCAAACACAATTTGGGCTAGTGCACAAACCATTTCACCAACCGTGATGGGTGCACCAAATTCTTTGCCACCAGCCAAAGGCTCCATGCCACCATCAGGGACCCCAGCTAACATGAGCATGTGTGGTATGATGAACCCCAATGCTAATTTACAAACAATTTCTGTTGTTGCAAGCGCCAACCCCAAGCCCCATAATATGCCTCCGTATGCACAACCGCCACAACACCTAAATCCACATTTGGCATCTTCAAATTTGTCAACTTTAAATACACCCTCTATTCCTGGAAATTTTCCTAGAAAAAATACAGTTTTTCCCAACTTTAATCCGTACAACCCAGGTGTAAGTAGCTTCAACTCCCCCTCTTATGTTGGTCCTAAAGCAAATTTTCCAGGAGTCAGACCAGATGTTACAAAAGTCACTTGCCAGAATTTTTCTTTGCTTGGAAGACACAGAATCCCAAACATGCCAGGAAACAGATTCAGTTCCCCCGCTAATACAATACAGATACAACCTCAAAACGGTTTAGGATTGAAAGTGAAGGCTCAAGACTGTTGTCATGGAAATAGTCCCTCAATCAGAACTCATTCACGCACAGCTAATTCTAATATGAGTAACTCAAATAGTCCAGATGGGAAGAAAACAGATGAAGCGAGAGGAACTGTTGTGAAAAACAACGACGATGAGGCAAAGATGAAATATTTTAATACAGAGAAATCACTAGATGAGAAGAGGAAGGTATCAAGTCAAAGGAGAGATCAAACACAAAGAACTCATGACAGATCTAGAAGCAATGATGACCATTTTCACAGAAATATCCGGAGTCACTCTAGGAATGGTGAAAAATCTAGGTCGTCGGAAAGAAAAGCAGACAGAAGAAACAATGAAAGGCACCACCAGGATTGGAGAAGCCAAAGTATTTCAAGCGTCAGAGAATCTAGGTCATCAAGAGATGCATCACCACACGGTCAGCGAAGAACAAAGAGCCAAAGCTATTCCCAAGACAGGAGAGAAAGACGGCGTAAACGAAGTAAAAGTCCTTCAGTTTCACTCGAGCGGGATTTTAGTACCATCAGTAATCAACTGAGTCAATACCGGCAAGACTTGCTGCACAGTGAACAACAGGACGAGGATGAGGAGAGCGAGGCAATGGCCAAAAGTAAACAAAAGATAGATTCAAAGGCAGAAATAGCTGACATGAGTGATCAGTTGACGGAACCCGAACCCATCAATTATTTCACTCGTTCTTGTCCCGCAGATTTATTTTTCATTAAGAATTCAGAGACGGGCAATATGGAGGCTACGGCAAGAATGATTGAATTAGAAAATAAGTTTGAAGAAGAAATAGTCAAGAGGGCGGAAAATATAATTAGTACTCAAAAACCCTGTGAGGAACAACCACAATGCACTTCTACACAGCATCACCATCACCATTGCTCTGGTCATAAATCATCCACTTGTGATAGCTCTTCTTCTGATGATGATGATGACGATGATGAAGGTGCTGTGAGTCAAATAATGGAGGAATGGGAACGGAGGAAAAAACACCCCCATAGCCTGCACCCGGAGCTTTGGTTCAACATGAAAGGGGAGGTAAGTTTTTTGTCAGGAACAGCTATGCATGTTTTGTTGGAGAGCTATGTATGCATGTTTTGTTGGAGAGCTATGTATGCATGTTTTGTTGGAGAGCTATGTATGCATGTTTTGTTGGAGAGCTATGTATGCACATTTTGTTGGAGAGACATTTAGTAAATTTATTTTGTTTGTTAAATATGTAGGCATACTTTGTAAGGTATTTTTTTAAAAGGGAAGTTGAAAATGTTTTGTAGGGGACAGGTTAGCTTAAAGGTAGTGAATAGGATGGGCTTCTCTTCTAAGAGAAGTGAAGCGTTAGTGATGCTGTAATCATCAGACAAGACAGTGTATGTGTGGACATTAATAGACTGGGGCTTAAAGAAAATTCCTCTTAAAATAAATTATAATGAAGTTACATAGAACAGTAAAATTACATAGAACAGTAAACTTACATAGAACAGTAAACTTACATAGAACAGTAAACTTACATAGAACAGTAAACTTACATAGAACAGTAAACTTACATAGAACAGTAAAGTTACATAGAACAGTAAAGTTACATAGAACAGTAAAGTTACATAGAACAGTAAAGTTACATAGAACAGTAAAGTTACATAGAACAGTAAAGTTACATAGAACAGTAAAATTACATAGAACAGTAAAGTTACATAGAACAGTAAAGTTACATAGAACAGTAAAGTTACATAGAACAGTAAAGTTACATAGAACAGTAAAGTTACATAGAACAGTAAAGTTACATAGAACAGTAAAGTTACATAGAACAGTAAAGTTACATAGAACAGTAAAGTTACATAGAACAGTAAAGTTACATAGAACAGTAAAGTTACATAGAACAGTAAAGTTACATAGAACAGTAAAGTTACATAGAACAGTAAAGTTACATAGAACAGTAAAATGTGTCAATGTTTAATCCTGAAAATCACTTTGATTATTTTTTATTTTATAAACTCATTTATTTATTTCCTATTTCTAATTCACATAAATTATAAGAACTACTTCTTCTTCTAATGGCCTCAGGCTAACGACGGAGCACTCTGCAGGTGCAGTATTAAATCAAGACAGTCTGGTATTCGGCATGATATCTATCCTGGCGAAACACCTCTTGATGTCTGCAAATATGAAGAGAACAACTTGGACAGGCTTTTTCACTACCGTTTAACTATGTCACCGTACACCAATTTCCTAACAAAGGTGGGCTTCATAAGTGAATTTGTACACACAAGCAATACTTCTATAGTCATTAGCACTAAAACACATTTATAGCGATTAGCACTAAAACACATTTATAGTCATTAGCACTAAAACACATTTATAGTCATTGGCACTAAAACACATTTATAGTCATTGGCACTAAAACACATTTATAATCATTGGCACTAAAACACATTTATAGTCATTGGCTAATATTAAATTATTTTCTCAAATCATGACAAACTAAATTCTGTTGGTACCATCTGCATTCTTCAGATACAACAATTATTTAATTTTTTTTGCAGATTCTAATTCTAGGATTGAGTTTATATTTCTCTAGAATGCTCATTTTTATTGACTGTAGTATGTCAGAGTTTTTTTTTTACAAATTCATATTTTCACTAATTACATTGAGAGTTTTTGCAAAGTAATTTGAATTTCAGGTTCCTACTTTGATAAACCATGACAACCATGAATACATTTTTGAGGGGTTCTCAATGTACAGTCACGTCAAACTAGAGAATATTCCACCATGTAAACTTCTACGCTTCAACATCGAATACACTATTCATTTTATTCCTGAGTCTGCTCCTGAAAATTTCACAGTCCGCAGCCTCAATTTATTCAGCAGGTCAGTAGTAGCATATTAAATAAAAATAAAAATACATTTGTCTACTTCTGTTTTATTGGACGCATTGCTTTTATCAACCAATTATCAACCGCATATTTTATGCCAAGTTTGGAGATCACGATAAGCCATGGGTTCCGCATATTTTATGCCAAGATTGGAGATCATGATAAGCCTTGGGCTCCGCATATTTTATGCCAAGAATGGAGATCATGATAAGCCATGGGCTCTGCATATTTTATGCCAAGATTGGAGATCATGATAAGCCATGGGCCCAGCATATTTTATGCACAACTTGTACAGAGCAATAGGTACAGTCAATGAATGCTTGCCTCTAGATTTGGGGAAGAGAATGTACGTCAGCCTGGAACAAATATTACATACCATCAAGGGGTGAAATGGTATGCTGCCATTTTTTTTGACAAAAGACAAGATCTTGATGTTGTTCATTGACTTCACAAACCTATGTCGCACATTTTGTCTACAAGATCTTGGTGTTACATTGACTTCACAAACCTATGTCGCACATTTTGTCTACAAGATCTTGGTGTTGTTCATTGACTTCACAAACCTATGTCGCACATTTTGTTTACAAGATCTTGGTGTTGTTCATTGACTTCACAAACCTATGTCGCACATTTTGTCTACAAGATCTTGGTGTTGTTCATTGACTTCACAAACCTGTGTAGCACATTTTGTCTACAAGATCTTGGTGTTGTTCATTGACTTCACAAAGCTATGTAGCACATTTTGTCTACAAGATCTTGGTGTTGTTCATTGACTTCACAAACCTATGTAGCACATTTTGTCTACAAGATCTTGGTGTTGTTCATTGACTTCACAAACCTATGTCGCACATTTGGTCTACAAGATCTTAGTGTTGTTCATTGACTTCACAAACCTATGTCGCACATTTTGTCTACAAGATCTTGGTGTTGTTCATTGACTTCACAAACCTATGTAGCACATTTTGTCTACAAGATCTTGGTGTTGTTCATTGACTTCACAAACCTATGTAGCACATTTTGTCTACAAGATCTTGGTGTTGTTCATTGACTTCACAAACCTATGTAGCACATTTGGTCTATCAGAATACAACTCAGAGATAGGCCTTCAATGGAAATGTGGTGGTTGGAGAAAAGGGTAAACAATAAGCCCTAGTAACACAAGATGGAGTCATTGTGCTGTAAAAATATATAAAAAACAGTTTGTAAATATATACGTCTAGGCCTTCCTGATAAACAGTTAGTAAATGTATAAGCCCAGAGCTTCCTTATAAACAGTTTGTAAGTGTATACGTCCAAGCCTTCCTGATAAACAGTTTGTAAATGATTTGATTAAGGAACTCAATGAGTAACCAATATGAACTAATCATGGTAAGATGGAATTTTGATGGTCCACAGATCACAAATGATCCATCTGTTATAAATCAATGAATGCAATTGAATCATCTTCACATTATTTATTGCCATTAGATTGGTGTCCAGAGAACCTTACCTGAAGTGGGAAGTCTCACCATGACATGCATGGATAGGAAGCCAGATAGCTGGGGAGTTGGCAGCCAGATAGCTGGGGAGTTGGCAGCCAGATAGCTGGGGAGATGGCAGCCAGATAGCTGGGGAGATGGCAGCCAGATAGCTGGGGAGTTGGCAGCCAGATAGCTGGGGAGTTGGCAGCCAGATAGCTGGGGAGATGGCAACTAGATAGCTGGGGAGTTGGCAGCCAGATAGCTGGGGAGTTGGCAGCCAGATAGCTGGGGAGATGGCAGCCAGATAGCTGGGGAGATGGCAGCCAGATAGCTGGGTAGATGGCAGCCAGATAGCTAGGGACATTGGTATTTTATTGAAATCTTATTGGGGAATGTCCTAGAAGATCCTATCTTATGTAGTTTAATAAAGCAAGATTTTTGTCATGTGTACAATGCTGCATGCTTACAAATGTCATGTGTACAATGCTGCACGCTTACAAATGTCATGTGTACAATGCTGCACGCTTACAAATGTCATGTGTTCAACAATTCATAAACTGAATATCTTGTGAGAAAAATGCGGCCATTTTTTGGAATCAGCTGTTATCATATGCGTAAAAAGATGTCAAACTAACATTTGAGGAGCATATTTTTATGTGTTGACCAGTGTATTGAATGTAAATATGGTTTAATTGACCAATTGACCAATACATTATTAAGGTCACCCCATCACTAGCATTATATGAAAAGTGACATTTTGATAATGGACTTGCTTTCATAGATTTATCTTCACTGAAGTTTTGGAACTCATAGACATGGACTGGACTGGCCACAGTGGAGGCTGCAACCGTTTTCACTTTATGCCAAGATTCTGCAGAACCCTCCCGGACTCGGGATGCAAGGAGGTATTATCGATGAACACAGTTCTCAGTTTCTTGCTTAAATCTGCCACTGCCCTTGTGGATGAGGGAAGGCTAGAAGACATCATGCAGAGTGGAGAAAGTGAATGGCATGCAATGGTGGATAACCTACGAGGAATGATCGTCACAAATCCTGGAAAGGTAAACAACACTGTTGGGCAGGGGTTCTTAACCTTTTTGTAGTGCCACACCTCCTCCTAGTGCCACACCTCCTCCTGATTTTAAAACATTTCCCATATCCCATTCTCAATTTTAAAAAAGCAAATAAAATGCAAATAAACCTAATTTTCTGGGTCTTCCCCCTGACTGCCTCCCACAACCCGATGGGGTGCAAACATCCCTGGTAAAGAACCCTTGGTTTAGGAAACTACTGGGATATGACACAGTAGGAAAACAATTTGTTGATGACACTGTAATGGTAGGAAAGTCAATGTGATAGGACAGAAGTGTAGGAAAGTCCGTCTGATAGGACAGAAGTGAAACCAAAGTAGTGAAGGATGCAGCTGAGATTATTTTTAATTCACTAGACCAAGCTCTAGTGTGCTACAGTTTGGTAGGTGACTGGGTGTGTAGTGTGCAGGAGTGTGGTGTAGGTGATTGGGTGTGTACAGCGGTGTATTGCCAAATTCGTAACAAAGGGTTCGCAGTTAGTATGTCCCCTTATGCCATATCGGTCACCGCCACAGTCAGTCAAATTACGATTAGGGGATCTGGCGTCTGGGCCCACGAAGCTCCTTCAGCGTAGATTCGGGTCCATCCTCCAAGGCATTTTTAGTGTTTGAAGTCAAATAGAGCAAGTTTTTCTATTTCTTTTTTGTTTCGTAAGAAGTCTTTAGAATAGTCTTTTTAGTATATAAAAAAATTATTATTTTGAACTAACGGTTCGCACGAACCTGACCGAACCGGCTCCAAACCACAGCTGGGTTTGTAGTGTGATGCAATCTGGTGGGTGACTGGGTGTGTAGTGTACTGCAATGTGGTAGGTAACTGGGTGTGTAGTGTGCTGAAGTGTGCTAGGTGCCTGGGTGTGTAGTGTGATGCAATGTGGTGGGTGACTGGGTGTGTAGTGTAATGCAATGTGGTAGGTGACTGGGTGTGTAGTGTGCTGAAGTGTGCTAGGTGCCTGGGTGTGTAGTGTGATGCAATGTGGTGGGTGACTGGGTGTGTAGTGTACTGCAGTTTGGTAGGTGACTCGGTGTGT
The DNA here is from genome assembly GCA_964017045.1 of Omphiscola glabra. Classification (NCBI taxonomy): domain Eukaryota; kingdom Metazoa; phylum Mollusca; class Gastropoda; family Lymnaeidae; genus Omphiscola; species Omphiscola glabra. The sequence goes on along the minus strand of OZ024808.1, from coordinate 391,049 downwards.
AGTGTGCTGCAGTGTGGTAGTTGACTGGGTTTGTAGTGTGCAGGAGTGTGGTAGGTGACTGGGTGTGTAGTGCGCTGAAGTGTGCTAGGTGCCTGGGTGTGTAGTGTACAAGAGTGTAGTGTAGGTGACTGGGTGTGTAGTGTGCTGCAGTGTGGTAGTTGACTGGGTTTGTAGTGTGCTGCAGTGTGGTAGGTGATGACTGGGTGTGTAGTGTGGTAGGTGATGACGGGGTGTGTAGTGTGGTGGGTGACTGGGTGTGTAGTGTGCAGGAGTGTGGTAGGTGATGACTTGGGTGTGTAGTGTGTTGTAGTGTCCCAGGTGATGACTGTTGCAGTAGCGTGCACTTTATGTAAAGAACAGGGTGACATATCTACAGTCAAAATGTAAGGTGTTTAAAAATGTATGAAGTTACAAATTTACTTGAATTTTATTATTTTTATAATAAAAAATATATTTTGTCATTTTTTTTAAGAGACCTAGTTCAATCAGAATAGATCAGTTAGATAGGAAGGTGACAACGCCATTGGTCAAGCTTGATGGTCAGAATGATGGCAGTGACACGGGCAGTGACAAGGTTACAGAGACTAAAGATATTCAGCCTAGGTATCCACTCATCATTCATCAGGTATTTTACTCATTGGGGCTTGAGGGACTTTTGTTTACTGTAGTTTTCAAATAACTGGTGACCTTTAAATTAGTGCTGTGACATACTTTTGTCAATGAGGTTATCCAGTATTTTATTGGGGTTTTATTTCATGATTTACACAAGCATTCATTGAGAAATTGGTACAACAAAAATTTACAGTGTTAATATATTAGAATGGCTGCCGATAGTTATTAATTTTGCCATTTAAATATGTTCAACATCAGTGTTGTACATAGTTTGCTTGTGTTGTCTGATACTTTGTCAGTTGGTGCATAAGTTAATCATGTTTGATAAAATATAATTGGAGATCAATAGAACATTTTTATAGAAATAGTAAACAAAATTGATCTGACAAAAAAATAATTTTGTTGAATGCTTCAGGGCTACAGGCCGGCTCAGCTGAGCTACGCAGGTGACCCAGTTTACCGTAAAGCCTGGAAGCAGTACGTCAAATTTAGACATCTCTTGAACAGTAAGCCCAAAATTTTAGCTGCGGACAAGCTGAAGCTAAAAGAGCAGGAGGAGAAGCTGAGAGAGATCAGGATGAAGAAAACAATGAAAAGAGAAGTAAGCCCATAATTATAATTATTGCCCCTGTGTCATTTCATCAAAACTCTAACAAAAATGTATCATGAAAGGTTTGTTATTGGCAGAAAATATGTAACTCAGGAGAAACTGATTAAATAATGATTGTTTAAAAACAAATTTTGGGCCACACAGACATGTATCCAAGCAATAATCACACACACATTTCCAAATATTAACCCCTTCAGACCCATATCCATATTATGACCACTCATATTATTTTTTAGCCTGTTACCATATTACCAAAGAGTTGAGCAATAAAGGTTTCCTCTCTGTCACCAGGTTACCATAGAGTTGAGCAGTAAAGGTTTCTTGTGCACGGGTCTAAGAGCTGATCTGTTCCAACACGCTTTGATGGTACCTGTTTTGATGAGTCATTTGCGTTTTCACATTTGTCTCGATGTACTAGAAGATACATTGGCTTACAAATTTGGAGACAGAAATTTACTGCAGGTTAGTTAGGGATGATACATAAGGTTAGTTAGGGACCTCAGATAGGGTTAGTTAGAGACCATCGATAGTGTAAGTTAGGGACCTTAGATAGGGTTAGTTAGGGACCAACTTCAATCACATAGGGACATCCAGGGGAACAGTGATCTTATCAACTTCAATCACATAGGGACATTCAGTGGGACAGTGATCTTATCAACTTCAATCACATAGGGACATCCAGGGGGACAGTGATCTTACCAACTTCAATCACATAGGGAAATCCAGGGGGACAGTGATCTTATAAACTTCAGTCACATAGGGACATCCAAGGGGCGACAGTGATCTTATCAACTACAGTCACATATGGAAATCCAGGAGGACAGTGATCTTATCAACTTCAATCACATAGGGAAATCCAGGGGGACAGTGATCTTATAAACTTCAATCACATAGGGAAATCCAGGGGGACAGTGATCTTATAAACTTCAATCACATAGGGAAATCCAGGGGGACAGTGATCTTATAAACTTCAATCACATAAGAACATCCAGGGAGACAGTGATCTTATAAACTACAGTCACATAGGGACATCCAGGGAGACAGTGATCTTATAAACTACAGTCACATAGGGACATCCAGGAGGACAGTGATCTTATAAACTACAGTCACATAGGGACATCCAGGAGGACAGTGATCTTATCAACTTCAGTCACATAGGGACTTCCAGGAGGACAGTGATCTTATAAACTACAGTCACATAGGGACTTCCAGGAGGACAGTGATCTTATAAACTACAGTCACATAGGGACTTCCAGGAGGACAGTGATCTTATAAACTTCAGTCACATAGGGACTTCCAGGAGGACAGTGATCTTATAAACTACAGTCACATAGGGACTTCCAGGAGGACAGTGATCTTATAAACTACAGTCACATAGGGACTTCCAGGAGGACAGTGATCTTATCAACTACAGTCACATAGGGACATCCAGGGGGACAGTGATCTTATCAACTACAGTCACATAGGGACATCTAGGGGGACAGTGATCTTATCAACTACAGTCACATAGGGACATCCAGGAGGACAGTGATCTTATCAACTACAGTCACATAGGGACATCCAGGGGGACAGTGATCTTATCAACTACAGTCACATAGGGACTTCCAGGAGGACAGTGATCTTATAAACTTCAATCACATAGGGACATCCAGGGGGACAGTGATCTTATCAACTACAGTCACATAGGGACATCCAGGGGGACAGTGATCTTATCAACTTCAATCACATAGGGATTTCCAGGGGGACAGTGATCTTATCAACTTCAATCACTTAGGGAAATCCAGGGGGACAGTGATCTTATCAACTACAGTCACATAGGGACTTCCAGGAGGACAGTGATCTTATCAACTTCAATCACATAGGGACATGTGCTACTGCTTGTGTGAGTTTAAGACAATCCTCATACAACTGATGGAACACTTGTGGTCAAAGGCAAACAGTTTAGACTTATCAAACCATCTTTCATTCTGAATATTTCCAGAGCTCAAGTGATCTTCTAACCACATTACCAGTCATCATGTAACATCCGTACTAGAAATACAACATGTCATCTTTACAATACAACCACACTGTCATCTTTACAATACAACCAGGCTGTCATCTTTACAATACAACCAGGCTGTCATCTTTACAATACAACCAGGCTGTCATCTTAACAATACATCCAGGCTGTCATCTTTACAATACAACCAGGCTGTCATCTTTACAATACAACCAGGCTGTCATCTTTACAAGACAATCACACTGTCATCTTTGCAATACAACGACACTGTCATCTTTACAAGACAATCACACTGTCATCTTTACAAGACAACCCCACTGTCATCTGTACAAGACAACCCCACTGCCATCTTTACAAGACAACCACACTTTCATCTTTACATGACAACCACATTGTCATCTTTACAAGAAAACCACATTGTCATCTTTACAAGAAAACCACACTGTCATCTTTAAAAGACAAACACACTGTCATCTTTACAAGTCAACCACATTGTCATCTTTACAAGACAACCACACTGTCATCTTTACAAGTCACTCCACACTGTCATCTTTAAAAGACAAACACACTGTTATCTTTACAAGTCAACCACACTGTCATCTTTACAAGACAACCACACTGTCGTCTTTGCTAGTCACTCCACACTTTCATCTTTACAAGACAACCACACTGTCATCTTTACAAGACAAACACACTGTCATCTTTACAAGACAACCACACTGTAACCTTTACAAGACAACCACACTGTCATCTTTACAAGACAACCACACTTTCATCTTTACAAGTTATCCCACACTGTCAATTTTATAAGTCACTTCACACTGTCATCTTTACAAGTCATCCCACACTGTCAATTTTACTAACCAAACAACACTGTCACATTCACTTACCTTAATGTCAGTTTTATAAGTTATTCCGCACTGTCACAATTACTTAACCCACTGTCACATTTACTTACCACACTGTCCATGTAACAAGCAATACCACACTGTCAATGTTACAAGCTGTACCACACTGTCCATGTTACAAGCTATACCACACTGTCCATGTTACAAGCTATACCACACTGTCCATGTAACAAGCTATACCACACTGTCCATGTTGCAAGCTGTACCACACTGTCCATGTTACAAGCTATACCACACTGTCCGTGTTACAAGCTATAACACTGTCCATAGTTACAAGCTATTCCACACTGTCATATAACTAAGCAAAGGATTCTTTCTATCTAGCTATCATTGACTCATACTTCATATAACTAAGCAATGCATTTTTTCTATCTAGCTATCATTGACCCATACTTCATATAACTAAGCAAAGGATTCTTTCTATCTAGCTATCATTGACTCATACTTCATATAACTAAGCAATGGATTCTTTCTATCTAGCTATCATTGACCCATACTTCATATAACTAAGCAATGGATTCTTTCTATGTAGCTATCATTGACTCATACTTCATATAACTAAGCAATGGATTCTTTCTATCTAGCTATCATTGACCCATACTTCATATAACTAAGCAATGGATTCTTTCTATGTAGCTATCACTGACTCATACTTCATATAACTTAGAAATGGATTCTTTCTATGTAGCTATCATTGACTCATACTTCATATAACTAAGCAATGGATTCTTTCTATCTAGCTATCATTGACCCATACTTCATACCGTACAAACTATGGGACCAATCCTGACCACACTCGTAATTCACTGACCAATTGTGGTATGAGACAAGTGGAGTATGGTGACCGTAGAATCCATTACCAGAATACACGCAAGAGAGGAATCTGTATACTAGTGGACATCATGTCTCGGCTTGGGAAGCAAGAAGAAACGGCTTCAGGTGAGTACTGTAGATTGTTTGAGCATGACTCTTATGGCTTGCCAGCTAACATGACTCCTATGGCTTGTCAGCTAACATGACTCCTATGGCTTGTCAGCTAACATGACTCCTATGGCTGGCTAGCTTTTATGCTAACATTGAACAACTGAGCACAATTCAATTGTGATTCATTTGGGGAGTGGGGGGGGGGGGGTGGCATTGTTTAACCCTCTGGAGACGTAAGGGCCAATAAGGTGCACTAGCGAGAAAGACAAAAGTCCGAGCCATCGGCCCGATAAGTCGAGCCTCGTGAATGGCTGGCTTGGCGTTGTACCAGTCAATCAAATTATTCTTACGTATTTCTGCACATCCCGGCATTGTAATGGCGGTGTTCTTTGATGGTGAACTAAATTTATTTGTGTGCAGGAATTTTTGTGTGTGTGTGTAGTTATATTGTGAAATTCGAACATGTCTGACAGTGACTCAGATCAAACTGTGCTTAGTGATTTTGATATTCTAGCAGTGAATCTGACACTGAAACTGATGAAAACAATCAGGTAATTAATGAAGACTTTCAAATTAAGGGTAATGCTAATGTTTTCGTGGGGGAAGGAGGATGAGATCTCGACATTCAGCTCCCACGACAATAGTGCGTCAAAGAACTGGTGATGTTACGCTCATTAATGCGCAGTCATCTGTAAAGACATCATTGATCATCAATGACCTTTTCACTGAGAAAAAAAACAACAAAAACTCAAACTCATGATTTCACACCGCCTCGACGGGGCGTGAAGCGATCAAATCTAATTGATGTTGACTGCCAGCCTGTTGTGAAGCCATAATCACATAATTTCGGGGTACTGTATTTTAATTCCCAGTCATGCAGGAATAAGACATTTGAGGTGTGCGATCTTGTTTTAGAGAGCAAGGCTGACCTTGTATTCATTACCGAGACGTGGTTTAAACATGTTGGAGACGAGGTCAAGCAGCAAGAAATTACACCTCCGGACTACCTCCTTCACTCTTGCCCAAGATGTTTACATTTTTATCAAAGATTTTAGAGAGGGTGGTTCTTCGACAGCTCCTGGATCACCTCACTCGGTGTGACTTGTTTGAGCCTTTTCAGTCAGCATACAGAACGCATCACTCTACTGAGACAGCCCTGTTGCGCATCGTAAATGACCTTCTGTCATCTTGTGGTGAGGGCCAGGTATCCCTTTTTAACTATGGAAAATCACATTAACATGATTTGCAAGGCGATTTTTCTAGAGCTGCGCAGAATTAGTCATATCAGACCCTTCTTAACGTTGGATGCATCAAAGAGGCTGATGTCTGCATTCGTGCTATCACGCATGGACTACTGCAATGCTCTCATGGTGGGTCTTCCAGCTACGCTCCTTGATAAAATTCAAAAAGCACAGAATAATGCGGCTCGAATTGTTCTTCGTAAACGCAAATTCGACCATGCTAAAACTCTTATGATAGAATTGCATTGGCTGCCGGTCCGCGCTCGTATAGAATACAAAATTGCAACTCTGTGCTACCGCTGCTTGCATGACCTGGCGCCGTCCTATCTCCAAGCGCTCATGACGCCTTATGTACCCACTAGACAACTCCGCTCATCCGATAGTGGCAAACTCTCGATACCGCGTGTTCGCCTTGAAACTTACGGAAAGCGCACGTTCGCATTTGCTGGCCCAACCATTTGGAACACTCTTCCTGACGCTCTCAAAAACAACCAGACGCTGGAGTCATTCAAAACAAATTTAAAAACTCATCTATTTCGCAAACACCTGCTGGAATGATGATGTCTACAATCTTTTCCAGCTTGTTATTATCTCCCTGCTTAGTTTTTGTACCGCGCTTCGAGCCTTTGGGGATGAAGCGTGATTTTTCAAATGAACTTTATTATTATTATTATTATTATGTTGTGAACTCTTGGTTTAGTATTAGTAGTATTAGGGGTCCTCAACTGGACAGAGATGACCCCTCTGAATTTTTAGACACCATAGGTCCTATAAATAAGGCATAAGCACCCCATTTGAGTACTTTATGCTATTTTTTTACACTAAATAACACTCAAATGTTTATGAGAGAAACCAACAGATAAGCAGACAACTTTCTTAGTAACATCCAGCGTAAGAGAAGGTCCCTATGTCATAAATGGAGGGGGTGGGGCTGTTACAGTGAGTGTCTGGAACAACTGAAAAATAGGGGGGGGGGGGCTGGAAAAGGAGTAGAACCATGTGCCAGAGGTGTCTGAAGGGCCTCCATGGGCCTTGTTTCCCAAAAACATATGTGTTATGAGTTATTCAGGCTTCATCCATCAAAACATTCACACAATTGATACAAGTAAGTCATGTTTGTTCTAGGTTTTAAAAAAAATTACACACATAAATTATGCAAATCAGGGTAGCTCATTTGCATAAATGTTGATATTTCAGTTTGATTCATAAAGATTGTATTAGTTCATATCTAGTTTTACATAGATTAAGGAAATGTGAGTGCCGAGCTCGTAAAAAGTACTCCGTCTTTTTGGCACATACACCCCGAAAAGGTTCCGTCCTAAGAGGGTTAATCCTATTTAAACCCACCATCAAGTAAAAACCAAATGAGACTGCTAGGACCAACCCTCCTGTTACGACCAACCCTCCTGTTACGACCAACCCTCCTGCTATGACCAACCCTCCTGTTATGACCAACCCTCCTGTTACGACCAACCGCCCTGTATTGACCAACCCCCCTGTTATGACCAACTTTCCTGTTACGACCAACCCTCCTGTTACGACCAACCACCCTGTTTTGACCAACCCTCCTGTTATGACCGATCCCTTTGCTAAGATCAACCCTCCTTTTACACAGTAAATCATGTTATAAAAAGGTAAATTACTTATGAACAGATAACAATCATTTTGTTTTCTCCATAAAGAAAAGGGAAATTCTCTTGAGAGAGTAAATCTGAAACAGTCTAGTGTAACATAGTATAATTGCTAGGTCCCCTGAACCAGCATGATGAGTTCCCCTGAACCAGCATGATCAGTTCCAGTTAACCCCTTCTAGACGGTTCATGACTTGTACAAAAACAAAATAAAAGCCAAGCCTATGTTCAAAATGACAACACACCCAGGAACTCAACAGTTCATAATGACAACTCACACTCAGGAACTTAACAGTTCATAATGACAACTCACACTCAGGAACTCACGAGTTCAAAATGACAACTCACACTCAGGAACTCAACAGTTCATAATGACAACTCACACTCAGGAACTTAACAGTTCATAATGACAACTCACACTCAGGAACTTAACAGTTCATAATGACAACTCACACACAGGAACTTAACAGTTCATAATGACAACTCACACTCAGGAACTCAACAGTTCATAATGACAACTCACACTCAGGAACTCAACAGTTCATAATGACAACTCACACTCAGGAACTCAACAGTTCATAATGACAACTCACACTCAGGAACTCAACAGTTCATAATGACAACTCACACTCAGCAACTCAACAGTTCATAATGACAACTCACACACAGGAACTTAACAGTTCATAATGACAACTCACACTCAGGAACTCAACAGTTCATAATGACAACTCACACTCAGGAACTCAACAGTTCATAATGACAACTCACACTCAGGAACTTAACAGTTCATAATGACAACTCACACCCAGGAACTCAACAGTTCATAATGACAACTCACACTCAGGAACTCAACAGTTCATAATGACAACTCACACTCAGGAACTTAACAGTTCATAATGACAACTCACACTCGGAACTTAACAGTTCATAATGACAACTCACACTCAGGAACTTAACAGATATTCATGCTGCACAATTATTTGATGAAAGACTTGCCACAGCCTAATTTTAAGTCACAACTAAAAACTCAAAAATTTTCAAGATTTAAAAAGATATGTATGTTTTATGATGTATGTTGTATGATGTATGTTGCATGATGTATGTTGTATGATGTACGTTGTATGATGTATGAAAAAAAAGAATTCCATAAAAAGCAGCTGATGTTATTGACAATTTTTTGTTTGAGGAGGGGAGTTAATCTACTCTTCAAAGTACTTGTAATGTCATAATGTATTAACTGATGCGCATCACTATACATCATACATAATAAGGGGGAGAACTCACAAGCTGTTAACTTTTCCTAAGAAGTTGATCACCAAAAGTAGGAGTTTGAGAGACTGAAGTGTTTTGATTACAGCAGGGATAGTTATAATAAAAACTATCATCATCATCATGTCCCGTAGTCCTTCGACCGTCAGGGCGGGGCGCCACAGATGACATGCAAACTATTCTTCTCCATTCCTCTATATCTTCTGCCCTTCGCATAGCCTCGCCTAGTTTTAATCCCGTCCATTCTTTGATGTTATCTTCCCATCTTTTTCTCTGTCTACCACTTCTTCGTCCTCCTCTAGTAGTGCCCTGCAAGATTTCTTTTGCGAGCCCTTGTTTTCTTACAACTTATATAAAAACTATAAGGATGGCTAATTGGTTTTATAGAGTAGGCAATCAAAATTTTGAAACAAAAAGAAAGTCAAGACAAAGTGAAGAATGGATCATTTGTAAGAGGTGAGCAATGGTGTAACTTTACTAAATGATGTGTCACCATTTGTAAGAGGTGAGCAGTGGATATAGTTGCTTTGTTACTTTCAGAAATCCCTCACAACGAAAGACTTGAGTTCCTGGGTGATGCCGTCATTGAGTTCCTGACCAGCGTGCATCTGTTCTTTATGTTTCCTTGGCTGGAAGAAGGAGGCCTGACAACCTACAGAATGGCTTTAGTTCAGAATCAACATTTGGCAGTTCTTGCCAAGAAGCTGAAACTTCAGGTCAGTTCAGGAATGTGTGGTCATTCAATAATTGTGTCAATAACTGTCAGTTCAGGAATGAGTGGTCATTAAGTAATTGTGTCAATAACTGTCAGTTCAGGAATGAGTGGTCATTAAGTAATTGTGCCAAATAACTGTCAGTTCAGGAATGTGTGGTCATTCAATAATTGTGTCATTTACAGTTAGCTCATTTAATGTCAGAAATTTAGGGCAAAAAATGCTACTTAAAAATTGGGTTCGCATTATATGTGCATCGGAGCAATTTTTCATTGAAATAATATCCTATGCAACCAAATCTTCTTGACGTATTCGGAGACCGAGTTTATCTGCACATATCATTAGTATTGTAAGTAGCCTTTTGACAGGATACTTGCATAGTTCTATTGGTATGACCAAAGTTCATTTTAAATATTTTAAAAATGTTAAGGATTTTACATTTTTTATTTGAAAATAATTATTTATTTCATTAAGTAGTATTAAGACAATATGAACAGATTGAATTATACGTAATGATGAACCATATTGCATTATACGTGAAGATGAACAGATCAGATTGCATTATACGTGAAGATGAACAGATTGCATTATACGTGAACATGGCATCTTAGTGACTTTTTAAAAACAATGTTAGGGTATTTCATTATACGTGGATTGTGTTATATGCTGTTATATATACGGTACGTACTGTACTGACAGTATTTATTTTTAACAGTCAGTATTTACTTAACAAATTTTCCCCAATGTTTGTGCACAGGATTTTATGCTCTACGTCCATGGCCCTGACCTTTGTCATGAATCAGATTTGCAACATGCCATGGCCAACTGCTGTGAAGCTCTCATGGGGGCGCTCTTTTTAGATGGAGGTATGGTGATTATAGGGGAGGTATGGTGATTATAGGGGAGGTATGGTGATTATAGGGGAGGTATGGTGATTATAGGGGAGGTATGGTGATTATAGGGGAGGTATGGTGATTATAGGGGAGGTATGGTGATTATAGGGGAGGTATGGTGATTATAGGGGAGGTATGGTGATTATAGGGGAGGTATGGTGATTATAGGGGAGGTATGGTGATTATAGGGGAGGTATGGTGATTATAGGGGAGGTATGGTGATTATAGGGGAGGTATGGTGCTTATAGGGGAGGTATGGTGATTATAGGGGAGGTATGGTGATTATAGGGGAGGTATGGTGATTATAGGGGAGGTATGGTGATTATAGGGGAGGTATGGTGATTATAGGGGAGGTATGGTGATTATAGGGGAGGTATGGTGATTATAGGGGAGGTATGGTGATTATAGGGGAGGTATGGTGATTATAGGGGAGGTATGGTGATTATAGGGGAGGTATGGTGATTATAGGGGAGGTATGGTGATTATAGGGGAGGTATGGTGCTTAAAATGGAGGTATGGTGATTATAGAGGCTGGTTTAGTGTAGATACCCCTGGCTGGTTTAGTGTAGATACCCCTGGCTGGTTTAGTGTAGATACCCCTGGCTGGTTTAGTGTAGATACCCCTACCTGGTTTAGTGTAGATACCCCTGGCTGGTTTAATGTAGATACCCCTGGCTGGTTTAGTGAAGATAACCCTGGCTGGTTTAGTGTAGATAACCCAGGCTGGTTTAGTGAAGATAAACCTGGCTGGTTTAGTGTAGATACCCCTGGCTGGTTTAGTGAAGATACCCCTGGCTGGTTTAGTGAAGATACCCCTGGCTGGTTTAGTGAAGATGCCCCTGGCTGGTTTAGTGAAGATGCCCCTGGCTGGTTTAGTGAAGATGCCCCTGGCTGGTTTAGTGAAGATAACCCTGGCTGGTTTAGTGTAGATACCCTTGGCTGGTTTAGTGAAGATACCCCTGGCTGGTTTAGTGAAGATAACCCTGGCTGGTTTAGTGAAGATGCCCCTGGCTGGTTTAGTGAAGATAACCCTGGCTGGTTTAGTGAGGATAACCCTGGCTGGTTTAGTGTAGATACCCCTGGCTGGTTTAGTGTAGATAACCCTGGCTGGTTTAGTGAAGATACCCCTGGCTGGTTTAGTGAAGATAACCCTGGCTGGTTTAGTGAAGATACCCCTGGCTGGTTTAGTGGTACAGATATAACAGTTGTGTGTTTAAGGGAGTCTGGGAATTCTTCTATCTGTGTAAGTTTAATGATAGGAGGTGTTGGGGAGTTTTTGGGGAGTTTAATGATAGGGCGTTTTGGGGAGTTGTAATGATAGGTTTTGGGGAGTTTAATGATAGGAGGTTTTGGGGAGTTTAATGATAGGAGGTTTTGGGGAGTTTAATGATATAAGGTTTTGGGGAGTTTAATGATAGGTTTTGGGGAGTACAATGATAGGAGGTTTTGGGGAGTTTAATGATAGGAGGTTTTGGGGAGTTTAATGATAGGAGGTTTTGGGGAGTTTAATGATAGGAGGTTTTGGGGAGTTTAATGATAGGAGGTTTTGGGGAGTTTAATGATAGGAGGTTTTGGGGAGTTTAATGATATAAGGTTTTGGGGAGTTTAATGATAGGTTTTGGGGAGTTCAATGATAGGAGGTTTTGGGGAGTTTAATGATAGGAGGTTTTGGGGAGTTTAATGATAGGAGGTTTTGGGGAGTTTAATATGTTTTGGGGAGTTCAATGATAGGAGGTTTTGGGGAGTTTAATGATAGGAGGTTTTGGGGAGTTTAATGATAGGAGGTTTTGGGGAGTTTTATGATAGGAGGTTTCGGGGAGTTTAATGATAGGAGATTTTGGGGAGTTCAATGATAGGAGGTTTTGGGGAGTTCAATGATAGGAGGTTTTCGGGAGTTTAATGATAGGATGTTTTGGGGAGTTTAATGATAGGAGATTTTGTGGGCAAATAAGGATTTAAGCATTCAACTATGTGGAATTAAGATAGGTTTATAAAATAGTTGATTAGCTTGTAGAAATTCTTGATTAATTTATGAAATAGTTGATTATCTTGTAGAAATTATTAATTAATTTATGAAATAGTTGATTATCTTGTAGAAATTATTGATTAATTTATGAAATAGTTGATTATCTTGTAGAAATTATTAATTAATTTATGAAATAGTTGATTATCTTGTAGAAATTATTGATTAATTTATGAAATAGTTGATTATCTTGTAGAAATTATTGATTAATTTGTGTAATAGTTGTTTATCTTGTTGAAATTCTTGATTAATTTATGAAATAGTTGTTTATCTATAGAAATTCTTGATTAATTCATGAAATAGTTGATTATCTTGTAGAAATTATTGATTAATTTATGCAATTATAGTATTTTTTTTTCCAAAACATTTAAAGATAATACAAAAATGTTTCATTTTCAGGTATAGATATAGCGGACAGAATCTTCTCTCAAGCTCTGTTTGATGACGACAGTGTTTTGTTAAACACTTGGAATGACCTGCCCAAACATGTCTTACAGCAGCAGGAACCTGGTGGAGATAGGCGCTGGGTTAAGTCAAGTCCTATTCTACAGGTAATAAATACCTTCTTGGTTATTTAGAACTGTCAGTGTGAGAAATGAAACTGGAATTTTCCATTACAAAATGGTCAGGTAGAATAGTGAGCATGTAGTGACACAACTCAGGTAGTCTGGTGAGCATGTAGTGACACAGCTCAGGTAGTCTGGTGAGCATTTAGTGACACAACTCAGGTAGTCTGGTGAGCATGTAGTGACACAGCTCAGGTAGTCTGGTGAGCATGAAGTGACACAGCTCAGGTAGTCTGGTGAGCATGAAGTGACACAACTCAGGTAGTCTGGTGAGCATGAAGTGACACAGCTCAGGTAGTCTGGTGAACATGAAGTGACACAACTCAGGTAGTCTGGTGAGCATGAAGTGACACAACTCAGGTAGTCTGGTGAGCATGAAGTGACACAGCTTAGGTAGTCTGGTGAGCATGAAGTGACACAACTCAGGTAGTCTGGTGAGCATGAAGTGACACAGCTCAGGTAGTCTGGTGAGCATGTAGTGACACAACTCAGGTAGTCTGGTGAGCATGTAGTGACACAGCTCAGGTAGTCTGGTGAGCATGAAGTGACACAGCTCAGGTAGTCTGGTGAGCATGAAGTGACACAACTCAGGTAGTCTGGTGAGCATGTAGTGACACAGCTCAGGTAGTCTGGTGAACATGAAGTGACACAACTCATGTAGTCTGTTGAGCATGAAGTGACACAACTCAGGTAGTCTGGTGAGCTTGAAGTGACACAGCTCAGGTAGTCTGGTGAGCATGAAGTGACACAGCTCAGGTAGTCTGGTGAGCATGAAGTGACCCAATTCTGGTAGTCTGGTGAGCTTGAAGTGACCCAATTCTGGTACTCTGGTGAACATGAAGTGACACAGCTCAGGTAGTCTGGTGAGCTTGAAGTGACACAGCTCAGGTAGTCTGGTGAACATGACGTGACACAACTCAGGTAGTCTGGTGAGCATGAAGTGACACAGCTCAGGTAGTCTGGTGAGCATGTAGTGACACAGCTCAGGTAGTCTGGTGAGCATGAAGTGACACAAAGCAACTCCCATTTAGTTTGACAGATATTTTTCCCACTGCAAAGTTTTGTCTCTGTCATGTTCATGGTTGAAAATACTATCTCTCATGTATAAGTTATTGCAACCATTGTCAGTACTGCCAGTCTTCTGAGAATTGCAACAATTGTCAATACCAGCTGTTGCCATCACCTCATGTAATCTGTCTGTCACAGCTGTAGCCATCACATCATGTAATCTGTCTGTCACATCTGTTGTCATGACATTGGTCAGTTTAGAACACAGAACTGACTGATGAATGATGCAGTTTAACTGACTGATGAATGATACAGTTTAACTGACTGATGAATGATACAGTTTAACTGACTGATGAATGATGCAGTTTAACTGACTGATGAATGATGCAGTTTAACTGACTGATGAATGATGCAGTTTAACTGACTGATGAATGATGCAGTTTAACTGACTGATGAATGATGCAGTTTAACTGACTGATGAATGAAGTTGTTTAACTGACTGATGAATGATGTAGTTTAACTGACTGATGAATGATGCAGTTTAACTGACTGATGAATGAAGTTGTTTAACTGACTGATGAATGATGTAGTTTAACTGACTGATGAATGATGCAGTTTAACTGACTGATGAATGAAGTTGTTTAACTGACTGATGAATGATGTAGTTTAACTGACTGATGAATGATGCAGTTTAACTGACTGATGAATGAAGTTGTTTAACTGACTGATGAATGATGTAGTTTAACTGACTGATGAATGATACAGTTTAACTGACTGATGAATGAAGTTGTTTAACTGACTGATGAATGATGTAGTTTAACTGACTGATGAATGATGCAGTTTAACTGACTGATGAATGATACAGTTTAACTGACTGATGAATGATACAGTTTAACTGACGGATGAATGATGGCGTTTTCAGATATCAACTGCCTTAAAACGACTGGCATGGCTGAGTCCACTTTTATGTGGGTTCACATGATCCTAGAACAGGGGTGGGCAAACTTTTTGTGCGGAGGGCCACATTGACAAAGGTAAAGCTATTGGGGGGCAGCATGTATATTATGTCCAATTTTCAAATATCGATAAACATTTCCCTATATTAAAATCGATAGTATCGCATTTTAGCATTACATGACAAAGGTCAAGGACTGTTTAAAAGAATAGAAAATTAGAAAGAAATTTGATCAAAAATGTTTTTAAAATCATAACTGTGCATGAAATTCTGTAAAATTCAACAAAATAACTTAAAAATAAAGTAATTTTTAAAAATTTCTAAATGCCTTCGAGGGCCACATAATATCAGTTGCCGGGCCGCATGCGGCCCGCGGGCCGTAGTTTGCCCACCCCTGTCCTAGAACATAGAAAACTATTTCAATTGAGTGCGATGCATCAGACATATTAGGCCGATGAAAAACATTTTTTTTTTAAATTTTGGAAATGATCGGCTGGCAAGTGGAAATGACCATTTGTACAAGACTTGGAGTATCCCTGTTTTAAGTGTTTATAATGTTGTAAACTTAACCTAGGTTGTGTAACAAAGTATTTATGATACATTCCTGGCTGCAACTATCGCTCAATGCTGAAAAGAAAATAATGAAAGAACAGTTCCTCCTAATGGAACAACACTAGTATTTATTCAATGTTTTCATCTCCAGAAACTGGAGAAGTTTGAGGAGTCTCTGGGCATCAAGTTCAATCACATTCGACTTTTGGCCAAAGCTTTCACCCATAGAAACATAGGGATCAACCCCCTGACAATGTAAGTCACATAGAAACATAGGGATCAACCCCCTGACAATGTAAGTCAAATGTCACATAGAAACATAGGGATCAACGCCCTGACAATGTAAGTCAAATGTCACATAGAAACATATGGATCAACCCCCTGACAATGTAAGTCAAAAGTCACATAGAAACATAGGGATCAACCCCCTGACAATGTAAGTCACATAGAAACATAGGGATCAACCCCCTGACAATGTAAGTCAAATGTCACATAGAAACATATGGATCAACCCCCTGACAATGTAAGTCAAATGTCACATAGAAACATAGGGATCAACCCCCTGACAATGTAAGTCACATAGAAACATAGGGATCAACGCCCTGACAATGTAAGTCAAATGTCACATAGAAACATAGGGATCAACCCCCTGACAATGTAAGTCAAATGTCACATAGAAACATAGGGATCAACCCCTTGACAATGTAAGTCACATAGAAACATAGGGATCAACCCCCTGACAATGTAAGTCAAATGTCACATAGAAACATATGGATCAAACCCCTGACAATGTAAGTCACATAGAAACATAGGGATCAACCCCCTGACAATGTAAGTCAAATGTCACATAGAAACATATGGATCAACCCCCTGACAATGTAAGTCAAATGTCACATAGAAACATAGGGATCAACCCCCTGACAATGTAAGTCACATAGAAACATAGGGATCAACCCCCTGACAATGTAAGTCAAATGTCACATAGAAACATAGGGATCAACCCCCTGACAATGTAAGTCACATAGAAACATAGGGATCAACCCCCTGACAATGTAAGTCAAATGTCACATAGAAACATAGGGATCAACCCCCTGACAATGTAAGTCAAATGTCACATAGAAACATAGGAATCAACCCCCTGACAATGTAAGTCACATAGAAACATAGGGATCAACCCCCTGACAATGTAAGTCAAATGTCACATAGAAACATATGGATCAAACCCCTGACAATGTAAGTCACATAGAAACATAGGGATCAACGCCCTGACAATGTAAGTCAAATGTCACATAGAAACATAGGGATCAACCCCCTGACAATGTAAGTCAAATGTCACATAGAAACATAGGGATCAACCCCCTGACAATGTAAGTCAAATGTCACATAGAAACATATGGATCAAACCCCTGACAATGTAAGTCACATAGAAACATAGGGATCAACGCCCTGACAATGTAAGTCAAATGTCACATAGAAACATAGGGATCAAACCCCTGACAATGTAAGTCACATAGAAACATAGGGATCAACGCCCTGACAATGTAAGTCACATAGAAACATAGGGATCAAACCCCTGACAATGTAAGTCACATAGAAACATAGGGATCAACGCCCTGACAATGTAAGTCAAATGTCACATAGAAACATAGGGATCAACCCCCTGACAATGTAAGTCAAATGTCACATAGAAACATAGGGATCAACCCCCTGACAATGTAAGTCAAATGTCACATAGAAACATAGGGATCAACCCGCTGACAATGTAAGTCAAATGTCACATAGAAACATAGGGATCAAACCCCTGACAATGTAAGTCAAATGTCACATAGAAACATAGGGATCAACGCCCTGACAATGTAAGTCACATAGAAACATAGGGATCAACGCCCTGACAATGTAAGTCAAATGTCACATAGAAACATAGGGATCAACCCGCTGACAATGTAAGTCAAATGTCACATAGAAACATAGGGATCAACGCCCTGACAATGTAAGTCAAATGTCACATAGAAACATAGGGATCAACGCCCTGACAATGTAAGTCAAATGTCACATAGAAATTGAAATGTTAGAATGAATACTTGAAGTGGAACTGTTTTGGAGCTCTAGAGAACTATGTGATCATGTCCAGCAGTACTAGAGAACTATGTGAGCATGTCCAGCAGTTCCAGAGAACTATGTGATCATGTCCAGCAGCTCTAGAGAACTATGTGATCATGTCCAGCAGCTCTAGAGAACTATGTGAGCATGTCCAGCAGCTCTAGAGAACTATGTGATCATTTCCAGCAGCTCTAGAGAACTATGTGAGCATGTCCAGCAGCTCTAGAGAACTATGTGATCATGTCCAGCAGTACTAGAGAACTATGTGAGCATGTCCAGCAGTTCTAGAGAACTATGTGATCATGTCCAGCAGCTCTAGAGAACTATGTGATCATGTCCAGCAGCTCTAGAGAACTATGTGAGCATGTCCAGCAGCTCTAGAGAACTATGTGAGCATGTCCAGCAGCTCTAGAGAACTATGTGATCATGTCCAGCAGTACTAGAGAACTATGTGAGCATGTCCAGCAGTTCTAGAGAACTATGTGATCATGTCCAGCAGCTCTAGAGAACTATGTGATCATGTCCAGCAGTTCTAGGGAACTATGTGAGCATGTCCAGACTCCATGCAACAAATCTTAAACTTCTGCTCAGTGACCTTGCAACTTCTGCTCAGTGACCTTGCAACTTTTGCTCAGTGACCTTGCAACTTGTACGTGTGGAGCTGTAATGTAGTCTGAAACCATTTAAAAGACTTTTGCTTTTTAAACCTACATAATAATTTAACTTTATCAGTTACTGCATTTTCTATTTTAACCGCTTAGAAAAATAGAACTTAAACTGGTTTCAGTCAGTATTATAATTTTGTTTATTGTGTTCCTTATAAATTTGTAAGTCTTAATAAAATTTTGCTCATATTTCAGGGGGCATAACCAACGCTTGGAATTTCTAGGGGACACAGTCCTACAGCTTGTAGCGTCAGAATATCTTTATAAACATTATCCAGGTAACTTGTTCATTTGGTACAGCTTGTAGCATCAGAAATCTTTGTAAACATTATCCAGGTAACTTGTTCATTTGGTACAGCTTGTAGCGTCAGAATATCTTAATAAACATTATCCAGGTAACTTGTTCATTTGGTACAGCTTAATTAGTGTACTTCAAACTTGCTAATTTTAATATTCTGATTTATAGTGATTAATTGTCGTGACATTTTGATATTAACGTAAGCCGTCACAATTCACATGTATTTATCATTTGGAAAACCTTAACATACACTTCAAGTTATTTTTGTTCCCATTATTCTGTAACAAAGCCTTGCATAAAATGTAAGAACAATAACTGTGACTATTTGTTTTAAGTTGTTTTTTAACAGTAACACTATAAAATTAAGTTGTTTTTAACAGTAACACTATAAAAGGAGTCTACTTTTAAAAAAAATCAATTTTTGAAAAGATGCGCTTTTAGAATCAAATCACCTATGTCATAATATTACATTTTGTGAAATAGAATTAATGAATTTTTTACTATTAAACCCCAAAAAAACTATTAATTTACAGAGCATCATGAAGGTCATTTGTCTTTGCTCCGTTCATCTCTTGTGAATAGTCGAACACAAGGCATGGTCTATGATGACCTTGGAATGGCAGAATACGTTATTTTTAACGAAAATGCTATCAGCGATGGAGTGGACATGAAGACGAAGCAGAGGGCTGATATCTTGGAATGTAAGTTAATTACTGGAAGACACTGTGCTTGTCATTTATAACCAGTGCTTTGCTATTTAATTTGTATTGAATTGAAATTGGACATTTACTAGTCATTGGTTAGGTAATGTGGGTTTACAATCGCTCTCAATAATGTTCATTGTGGGTTTACAATAGCTCTCAATAATGTTCATTGTGGGTTTACAATAGCTCTCAATAATGTTCATTGTGGGTTTACAATAGCTCTCAATAATGTTCATTGTGGGTTTACAATAGCTGTCAATAATGTTCAATGTGGGTTTACAATAGCTCTCAATAATGTTCATTGTGGGTTTACAATAGCTCTCAATAATGTTCATTGTGGGTTTACAATAGCTGTCAATAATGTTCAATGTGGGTTTACAATAGCTCTCAATAATGTTCAATGTGGGTTTACAATAGCTCTCAATAATGTTCAATGTGGGTTTACAATAGCTCTCAATAATGTTCAATGTGGGTTTACAATCGCTCTCAATAATGTTCATTGTGGGTTTACAATAGCTCTCAATAATGTTCATTGTGGGTTTACAATAGCTCTCAATAATGTTCATTGTGGGTTTACAATAGCTCTCAATAATGTTCATTGTGGGTTTACAATAGCTGTCAATAATGTTCAATGTGGGTTTACAATCGCTCTCAATAATGTTCATTGTGGGTTTACAATAGCTCTCAATAATGTTCATTGTGGGTTTACAATAGCTCTCAATAATGTTCATTGTGGGTTTACAATAGCTGTCAATAATGTTCAATGTGGGTTTACAATAGCTCTCAATAATGTTCAATGTGGGTTTACAATAGCTGTCAATAATGTTCAATGTAGGTTTACAATAGCTCTCAATAATGTTCAATGTGGGTTTACAATAGCTCTCAATAATGTTCATTGTGGGTTTACAATCGCTCTCAATAATGTTCAATGTGGGTTTACAATAGCTCTCAATAATGTTCATTGTGGGTTTACAATAGCTCTCAATAATGTTCAATGTGGGTTTACAATAGCTCTCAATAATGTTCAATGTGGGTTTACAATAGCTCTCAATAATGTTCATTGTGGGTTTACAATAGCTCTCAATAATGTTCATTGTGGGTTTACAATAGCTGTCAATAATGTTCAATGTGGGTTTACAATAGCTCTCAATAATGTTCAATGTGGGTTTACAATAGCTGTCAATAATGTTCAATGTGGGTTTACAATAGCTCTCAATAATGTTCATTGTGGGTTTACAATAGCTCTCAATAATGTTCAATGTGGGTTTACAATAGCTGTCAATAATGTTCAATGTGGGTTTACAATAGCTCTCAATAATGTTCATTGTGGGTTTACAATAGCTGTCAATAATGTTCAATGTGGGTTTACAATAGCTCTCAATAATGTTCAATGTGGGTTTACAATAGCTTTCAATAATGTTCATTGTGGGTTTACAATAGCTCTCAATAATGTTCATTGTTCAGTGATAACTATGGTAAACCTTTAATACATGTTATATTTTTAGGTTTGAAATTGCTTCTGATCAAAATTTATTTCATATAGGATTATGATGGCTTTCATTAGTCATGACTTCTATTATGTCATTCTACATTAGCAATGTTTCTCAGTCATATCACCATCCACTAACAGTTACCAATGTTTCTCAGTCATAGCACCATCCAACAACAGTGACCAATGTTTCTCAGTCATAGCACCATCAACCAACAGTTACCAATGTTTCTCACTCATAGCACCATCAACCAACAGTGACCAATGTTTCTCAATCATAGCACCATCAACCAACCATAAACATTCCATTCAAACCTAAACTATCTGTCTAATCACAATTAAATTCAACAATAAACTGTTCGTATCCCTGTGCTTGTGAAATAATTTAACCTCTTTTGATTCAATTTTGATTCTTCAGAGTCTTCTAATCTCAATTTTTTAAACCTAATTGTAATTTATTTCTAGTTTCATTGTAATATTTGTATCTACATCCTTTGTTTGGTGCTAGTTTCATTGTAATATTTGTATCTACATCCTTTGTTTGGTGCTAGTTTCATTGTAATATTTGTATCTACATCCTTTGTTTGGTGCTAGTTTCATTATAATATTTGTATCTACATCCTTTGTTTGGTGCTAGTTTCATTGTAATATTTGTATCTACATCCTTTGTTTGGTGCTAGTTTCATTGTAATATTTGTATCTACATCCTTTGTTTGGTGCTAGTTTCATTGTAATATTTGTATCTACAGCCTTTGTTTGGTGCTAGTTTCATTGTAATGTTTGTATCTACATCCTTTGTTTGGTGCTAGTTTCATTGTAATGTTTGTATCTACATCCTTTGTTTGGTGCTAGTTTCATTGTAATATTTGTATCTACAGCCTTTGTTTGGTGCTAGTTTCATTGTAATATTTGTATCTACATCCTTTGTTTGGTGCTAGTTTCATTGTAATGTTTGTATCTACATCCTTTGTTTGGTGCTAGTTTCATTGTAATGTTTGTATCTACAGCCTTTGTTGGTGCTCTGTTTGTTGATAAAGACTTGGACTACTGCAGGACCTTCTGTGATGTCTGCTTCTTTCCCAGACTTAAGGTCTGTTACAGTATCCTACTTATAGTTCTATGGTCAGAAAATAAAAATAAGATATATTTTTATAGAATTAATAAAAGATTTCTTTTGTCCAAACAGGGTTTCTCACCCTGGGGTGCTGGGCGAGCACCCCCATGGGGTGCGAGAGAAAGAGATTATAAGAAGTGAAGACCAGCTTTAAAGCTATGATTATAAATGTTAATATATTTTTAAACATTTCTTCGTGAACATTTTCCTTTAAGACATAATTGACAAATTTAGTTTTTTAACATCTACAGTTATCTTTGGCAATCCAGTAAAATAGAAGTCTTTTTTTTTTAAAATCCATTGTTATATTTCTAGGGGTCGAGACTAGTTGGCAGGGGGTGTGAGACTAGTCAAGTAATTGGCAGGGGGTGTGAGACTAGTCAAGTAATTGGTAGGGGGTGTGAGACTAGTCAAGTAATTGGTAGGGGGTGTGAGACTAGTCAAGTAATTGGTAGGGGGTGTGAGACGAGTTAAATACTGCGAAGGGGGTGCGAGACGAGTTAAATAATTGGAAGGGGGTGCGAGACGAGTTAAATAATTGGTAGGGATGCAAGACGAGTTAAATAATTGGAAGGGGTGCAAGAGGAGTTAAATAATTGGCAGGGGTGCAAGACTAGTTAAATAATTGGTAGGGGTGCGAGACAAGTTAAATAATTGGTAGGGGTGCGAGACTAGTTAAATAATTGGTAGGGGTGCAAGACTAGTTAAATAATTGGTAGGGGTGCAAGACTAGTTAAATAATTGGTAGGGGTGCAAGACTAGTTAAATAATTGGTAGGGGTGCAAGACTAGTTAAATAATTGGTAGGGGGGCAAGACTAGTTAAATAATTGGTAAGGGTGCAAGACTAGTTAAATAATTGGTAGGGGTGCAAGACTAGTTAAATAATTGGTAGGGGTGCAAGACTAGTTAAATAATTGGTAAATGTTCCCTTGAATCTATCCAGTGGACATTAACTCACAATCATTAGCTTTTATGGTGGCTCCTGTGGTTTATGGTGGCTCCTGTGGTTTATGGTGGCTCCTGTGGTTTATGGTGGCTCCTGTGGTTTATGGTGGCTCCTGTGGTTTATGGTGGCTCCTGTGGTTTATGGTGGCTCCTGTGGATATAATCATCTGTTACCGAAATTAATATTGATGTGGATCACAAGGTATACTTAACATAAAAGGTTGGTGGGTTTGGTTTGGGGGGGGGGGGGGGAAACCGTCCTTATCAACAATTTTTACTTCCTACCTATAGAAAAACCAAGTCAAATTATCATTTAATTTATTGTTTATACTTTTTATTGAGCTGAATTTCTTTGAGTTTTTGTTTTGTTATTGCAATTATGTGTTACTCAGATGTTAACATGTAGTACTCATATGTTAACATGTGTTACTCAGATGTTAACATGTGGTACTCAGATGTTAACATATGGTACTCAGATGTTAACATGTGGTACTCAGATGTTAACATGTGGTACTCAGATGTTAACATGTGGTACTCAGATGTAAGAATGTGGTACTCAGATGTTAACAAGTAGTACTCATATGTTAACATGTGGTACTCAGATGTTATATGTTAACATGTGGTACTCAGATGTTAACATGTGGTACTCAGATGTAAGAATGTGGTACTCAGATGTTAACATGTGGTATTCAGATGTTAGCATGTGGTACTCAGATGTTAACACGTGGTACTCAGATGCTAACATGTGGTACTCAGATTTTAGTCTGTGGTACTCAGATGTTAACATGTCATAATCAGATGTTAACATGTGGTACTCAGATGTTAACATGTGGTACTCAGTTGGGCATCTGGATTTTTTTTCTATTAGTTTTTAGTATTCAGTGATACATATCACTTGAGGTAAATTGATATCATTTGAAGTAAATTGATATCACTTGAGGTAAATTGATATCACTTGAGTTAAATTGATATCACTTGAGGTAAATTGATATCACTTGAGTTAAATTGATATCACTTGAGGTAAATTGATATATGATTGACTACACACAAATCACAGCTTCATTTTGAACTTCTTGTAAGATGTAAAGAAAGGTTAAAATTGAACTTATTGTAAGAGGTAAAGAAAGGTTTAAATGAACTTCTTTTAAGATGTAAAGAAAGGTTTAAATGAACTTCTTGTAAGATGTAAAGAAAGGTTTAAATGAACTTCTTGTAAGATGTAAAGAAAGGTTTAAATGAACTTCTTGTAAGATGTAAAGAAAGGTTTAAATGAACTTCTTGTAAGATGTAAAGAAAGGTTTAAATGAACTTCTTGTAAGATGTAAAGAAAGGTTAAAATTGAACTTATTGTAAGATGTAAAGAAAGGTTCAAATTGAACTTCTTGTAAGATGTACAGAAAGGTTAAAATTGAACTTATTGTAAGATGTAAAGAAAGGTTAAAATTGAACTTCTTGTAAGATGTACAGAAAGGTTAAAATTGAACTTATTGTAAGATGTAAAGAAAGGTTAAAATTGAACTTCTTGTAAGATGTAAAGAAAGGTTAAAATTGAACTTATTGTAAGATGTACAGAAAGGTTAAAATTGAACTTATTGTAAGATGTACAGAAAGGTTAAAATTGAACTTATTGTAAGATGTAAAGAAAGGTTAAAATTGAACTTCTTGTAAGATGTACAGAAAGGTTAAAATTGAACTTATTGTAAGATGTAAAGAAAGGTTAAAATTGAACTTCTTGTAAGATGTAAAGAAAGGTTAAAATTGAACTTATTGTAAGATGTAAAGAAAGGTTAAAATTGAACTTATTGTAATATGTAGAGCAGGGTCTTTATTTTTTGTGAAGGGGTCTGTTGTTTTATTGTAGGCTTGAGATGAAATTTTTAAATTTGTTGGATCAAAATGAAATAATAATTGGATGATATTTGTTGGATCAAGATGAAATAATAATTGGGTGATATTTGTAGGACTTCATCATGAACCAAGACTGGAATGACCCCAAGTCTCAGCTCCAACAGTGTTGTCTGACCCTTAGAGAAGTAGGGGGAGGAGAGCCAGATATTCCTCTATACAAGTATGTACAACAACTTCATTCATTCATCATTACTCTGTGTACAACAACTTCATTCATCCATCATTACTTTATGTACAACAACTTCATTCATCCATCATTACTTTATGTACAACATTTAGTTCAATTTCTTGTACGCTCCTGACTTGGCATCTCTAACTGAATTAAATTGACTCAAGTGGCGTAAAGACTCGTATGAAACTTAAATCTGTGGCCACCATTGAAAACTAATGTCAAATAAGGAAATTTCATTTTCAAGAAAACTTTGAAAAAAATAAATTTTCCTAGTGGCTAAACTAATAATAGGCTAAACAAATTTTGAGTTCTTATTGGCTAAACTAGTAGAGTTCTTATTGGCTAAACTAATAGAGTTCTTATTGGCTAAACTAACTGAGTTCTTATTGGTTAAACTAATAGAGTTCTTATTGGCTAAACTAATAGAGTTCTTATTGGCTAAACTAATTGAGTTCTTATTGGCTAAACTAACTGAGTTCTTATTGGCTAAACTAATAGAGTTCTTATTGGCTAAACTAACTGAGTTCTTATTGGCTAAACTAGTAGAGTTCTTATTGGCTAAACTAATAGAGTTCTTATTGGCTAAACTAATAGAGTTCTTATTGGTTAAACTAATATAGTTCTTATTGGCTAAACTAATAGAGTTCTTATTGGCTAAACTAATTGAGTTCTTATTGGCTAAACTAACTGAGTTCTTATTGGCTAAACTAATAGAGTTCTTATTGGCTAAACTAACTGAGTTCTTATTGGCTAAACTAGTAGAGTTCTTATTGGCTAAACTAATAGAGTTCTTATTGGCTAAACTAACTGAGTTCTTATTGGTTAAACTAATAGAGTTCTTACTGGCTAAACTAATAGAGTTCTTATTGGCTAAACTAATAGAGTTCTTATTGGCTAAACTAATAGAGTTCTTATTGGCTAAACTAACTGAGTTCTTATTGGCTAAACTAATAGAGTTCTTATTGGCTAAACTAATAGAGTTCTTATTGGCTAAACTAACTGAGTTCTTATTGGCTAAACTAATAGAGTTCTTATTGGCTAAACTAATAGAGTTCTTATTGGCTAAACTAGTAGAGTTCTTATTGGCTAAACTAATAGAGTTCTTATTGGCTAAACTAACTGAGTTCTTATTGGCTAAACTAATAGAGTTCTTACTGGCTAAACTAACTGAGTTCTTATTGGCTAAACTAATAGAGTTCTTATTGGCTAAACTTATAGAGTTCTTATTGGCTAAACTAATAGAGTTCTTTTTAGCTAAACTAGTAGAGTTCTTATTGGCTAAACTAATACAGTTCTTATTGGCTAAACTAATAGAGTTCTTATTGGCTAAACTAGTAGAGTTCTTATTGGCTAAACTAATAGAGTTCTTATTGGCTAAACTAATAGAGTTCTTATTGGCTAAACTAGTAGAGTTCTTATTGGCTAAACTAGTAGAGTTCTTATTGGCTAAACTAATAGAGTTCTTATTGGCTAAAATAACTGAGTTCTTATTGGCTAAACTAATAGAGTTCTTATTGGCTAAACTAATAGAGTTCTTATTGGCTAAACTAATAGAGTTCTTATTGGCTAAACTAACTGAGTTCTTATTGGCTAAACTAGTAGAGTTCTTATTGGCTAAACTAATAGAGTTCTTATTGGCTAAACTAATAGAGTTCTTATTGGCTAAACTAGTAGAGTTCTTATTGGCTAAACTAATAGAGTTCTTATTGGCTAAACTAATAGAGTTCTTATTGGCTAAACTAGTAGAGTTCTTATTGGCTAAACTAATAGAGTTCTTATTGGCTAAACGAATAGAGTTCTTATTGGCTAAACTAACTGAGTTCTTATTGGCTAAACTAATAGAGTTCTTATTGGCTAAACTAACTGAGTTCTTATTGGCTAAACTAATAGAGTTCTTATTGGCTAAACTAATAGAGTTCTTATTGGCTAAACTAACTGAGTTCTTATTGGCTAAACTAATAGAGTTCTTATTGGCTAAACTAACTGAGTTCTTATTGGCTAAACTAATAGTGTTCTTATTGGCTAAACTAGTAGAGTTCTTATTGGCTAAACTAACTGAGTTCTTATTGGCTAAACTAATAGAGTTCTTATTGGCTAAACTAATAGAGTTCTTATTGGCTAAACTAACTGAGTTCTTATTGGCTAAACTAATAAACTTCTTATTGGCTAAACTAGTAGAGTTCTTATTGGCTAAACTAATAGAGTTCTTATTGGCTAAACTAATAGAGTTCTTATTGGCTAAACTAATAGAGTTCTTATTGGCTAAACTAATAGAGTTCTTATTGGCTAAACTAACTGAGTTCTTATTGGCTAAACTAATAGAGTTCTTATTGGCTAAACTAACTGAGTTCTTATTGGCTAAACTAATAGAGTTCTTATTGGCTAAACTAATAGAGTTCTTATTGGCTAAACTAATAGAGTTCTTATTGGCTAAACTAGTAGAGTTCTTATTGGCTAAACTAACTGAGTTCTTATTGGCTAAACTAATAGAGTTCTTATTGGCTAAACTAATAGAGTTCTTATTGGCTAAACTAATAGAGTTCTTATTGGCTAAACTAACTGAGTTCTTATTGGCTAAACTAATAGAGTTCTTATTGGCTAAACTAGTAGAGTTCTTATTGGCTAAACTAACCGAGTTCTTATTGGCTAAACTAATAGAGTTCTTATTGGCTAAACTAATAGAGTTCTTATTGGCTAAACTAATAGAGTTCTTATTAGCTAAACTAATAGAGTTCTTATTGGTTAAACTAATAGAGTTCTTATTGGCTAAACTAGTAGAGTTCTTATTGGCTAAACTAATAGAGTTCTTATTGGCTAAACTAATAGAGTTCTTATTGGCTAAACTAACTGAGTTCTTATTGGCTAAACTAATAGAGTTCTTATTGGCTAAACTAACTGAGTTCTTATTGGCTAAACTAATAGTGTTCTTATTGGCTAAACTAGTAGAGTTCTTATTGGCTAAACTAACTGAGTTCTTATTGGCTAAACTAATAGAGTTCTTATTGGCTAAACTAATAGAGTTCTTATTGGCTAAACTAACTGAGTTCTTATTGGCTAAACTAATAAACTTCTTATTGGCTAAACTAGTAGAGTTCTTATTGGCTAAACTAATAGAGTTCTTATTGGCTAAACTAATAGAGTTCTTATTGGCTAAACTAATAGAGTTCTTATTGGCTAAACTAATAGAGTTCTTATTGGCTAAACTAACTGAGTTCTTATTGGCTAAACTAATAGAGTTCTTATTGGCTAAACTAACTGAGTTCTTATTGGCTAAACTAATAGAGTTCTTATTGGCTAAACTAATAGAGTTCTTATTGGCTAAACTAATAGAGTTCTTATTGGCTAAACTAACTGAGTTCTTATTGGCTAAACTAATAGAGTTCTTATTGGCTAAACTAATAGAGTTCTTATTAGCTAAACTAGTAGAGTTCTTATTGGCTAAACTAACTGAGTTCTTATTGGCTAAACTAATAGAGTTCTAATTGGCTAAACTAATAGAGTTCTTATTGGCTAAACTAACTGAGTTCTTATTGGCTAAACTAATAGAGTTCTTATTGGCTAAACTAATAGAGTTCTTATTGGCTAAACTAATAGAGTTCTTATTGGCTAAACTAATTGAGTTCTTCTTATGTGTTTATACAGGGTTATTGAATCTATTGGCCCGACCAACACACGCAAGTACGTAGTTGCTGTGTATTTCCGGGGCAAGCGTCTGGCCAGGGGAACTGGACACAGCATTCAACAAGCTGAAATGGCGGCAGCTACACAAGCACTAAAGAAACGAGCAGGTTAGATAACTTATTAAGTCAACTTACGCCTTATGTCCCTCTTCTGTTTCAGTAAATTATAGCATAACTTATTAGTCCTCATCTCAAAAGATGCCTATGAGTATGATGGCAATGGTCCTCATCTCAAAAGATGCCTATGAGTATGATGGCAATAACTTTGGGGCTCTAAATAGATTTCTGCCATTGCGACTAGACGTATAACGCATACCGCTTTCTACATTTATTGTAATTCACTACTTTTATTTCTACATTTATTGTAATTCACTACTTTTATTTCTACATTTATTGTAATTCACTACTTTTGTTTCATTTTATAAATCATAAACAGTGTTGTGTTTACATAGTATTATTTTCTGTACAATTTCAGAACTATTCCCAATTCTTCAGCACCAAAGAAGATTTTTAGAGCGTATCAAAAAAGAGGATCAATCCAGTGATGATGACGGAGAAAGTCCTGTGAAAAAATCCAAACAATCTCGTCAAGTGCGCAGACGACGCCCAACTCATAGCAAGCAAAAAATGAAAATTGAAAAATTTGTACGGGAAAAAGTTTGAACGGTATAAAATTCGTTGATGTTCATGGCATCACATTCAACTTACACTCGTGTAGTGTTGTCAAATTTCTGAAGCCAGTCAATGATTCTTTCCCTTCCCCTCATGAATTGGTCCAACTAATTGATTATGAATTGGTCCAACTAATCGATCATGAATCGGTCCAACTTATGAATGTATTCATCAGCTTCCAATAGAAGCTCCTTATAACCTTGGTTTTGCTGTCGGTTGGGTTTCCTCCCTTAGGCTTAGACTTGGACTCAATTCTAGTCGTGTGATTACAGTATCTCTCCAGCAACTACTAACAGTAACATCTTGGGTGCATTTCTCTATTACACACTCCATATGCATCATTACCAGACTGAAACATACGTCACACAGACTGAAACATACGTCACACAGACTGAAACATACGTCACACAGACTGAAACATACGTCACACAGACTGAAACATACGTCACACAGACTGAAACATACTTCACACAGACTGAGACATACGTCACACAGACTGAGACATAGGTCACACAGACTGAAACATACGTCACACAGACTGAAACATATGTCACACAGACTGAGACATACATCACACAGACTGAAACATACGTCACACAGACTGAGACATACGTCACACAGACTGAAACATACGTCACACAGACTGAAACATACGTCACACAGACTGAAACATACAGATCCGAATGGTGGATTAAATATTACTGTTACAATGTGAACGGAAATATTAATTGTAAAACAGAAATGCCATGATCATAACCAAAGATAAATAATCGAACAAGTACATTATTATTTTCAGATCTTTGCAATTTCATTTAGCAACTACCGCTAGACAGTCTTCATTTAGCACCAACCACTAGACAGTCTTCATTTAGCACCAACCGCTAGACAGTCTTCATTTAGCACCAACGGCTAGACAGTTTTCTATTAATTTTTAAACAAATTATTCAATTCATGGCACATGTAAAAATGGACAATTTTAAAAAAAAATTTGCCCATAATTTCTTTTAGAGAGTGAGACCGTTTCATTTGCCTGTATCTGGATATCATCAGGGTGTGTAATACTTGGCATTTTCGGGTATTCGGGTCAAATTTCCAGGTATGTGGGTCAGCACCCGGCTCAGCCCTGCTAGCAATTTGTTGGTTCACCACACTAGTAATTCTAGTGGTTGTCATACTGGTCCAGCAAGCTTGCCAGTTAGGATGTCATTGACCATACTGGTCCAGCAAGCTTGCCAGTTAGGATGTCATTGACCATACTGGTCCAGCCAATTAGGATGTCATTGACCATACTGGTCCAGCCAATTAGGATGTCATTGACCATACTGGTCCAGCAAGCTTGCCAATTAGGATGTCATTGACCATACTGGTCCAGCAAGCTTGCCAATTAGGATGTCATTGACCATACTGGTCCAGCCAATTAGGATGTCATTGACCATACTGGTCCAGCCAATTAGGATGTCATTGACCATACTGGTCCAGCAAGCTTGCCAATTAGGATGTCATTGACCATACTGGTCCAGCAAGCTTGCCAATTAGGATGTCATTGACCATACTGGTCCAGCCAATTAGGATGTCATTGACCATACTGGTCCAGCCAATTAGGATGTCATTGACCATACTGGTCCAGCAAGCTTGCCAATTAGGATGTCATTGATTAAGAGAAAGTTAATACCTTTAACTGACACTTACATTCTTAACAAAGTTTTTACAATTGGTATCAAGTAAGAAAAGAGCCATTTAGGGGCCAGAGCCAAGTTAGAAATTATTTTTGTCCATCATTAAGAAATGTTAATATTATTATTAATTAAACCAATGCTATAAAATATCGTAGGCAGAAGGCAGAGTTAGTTTTTAAACTAATGCAGTTGATTGTCAAGAATTTTATAATGACCATTTATTAATAATATGGTAGAGCATCAATTTTCCTAACGCAGATCTACATGCCGGTTATCCAAACTGCCCATGTATTTTTCATTCTATTATTGTGCGCAAATGGCATAGTATGGAGCATTGGCATACAAACAATATGTCCCCAGTCAACTATTTTTTAAAAATCTCCTGTTTTTGACTTCATGCAGCTGACCTTGATATACCAGGTAGACACATCCTCATGGTGTACCCATGTCTTATTGCATGCTCACAAGACATTGGGTCGGCATCCTCATGGTGTACCCATGTCTTATTGCATGCTCACAAGACATTGGGTCGGCTAAATAATTGTAGGTTTATGAAGTTATTGGATATGATGTCGGTATTAGGACCTGTTTAGTTTCATTTATTGTCTCACTAATTGAAGTATACTTATCCAAAAATAAACATTCCTATTGGCTACAGTCTTTAGTGTGTTGTCCACAAAGTTGAATATTTCCTCTAATTAATTTGTGTCTAAGTCTAAATTTCTTATTTCCTTCCTTTAGTGTGCTCTTGTTACTTTGTGTTCCGCCATCTTGTTGTATTCTGCCATCTTGTTGTATTCCGCCATCTTGTTGTATTCCGCCATCTTGTTGTATTCTGCCATCTTGTTGTATTCCGCCATCTTGTTGTTACAAATAGCTTAAATGTGAACAGACTGATTACTAATTAAATGTTTTAAAATTAAAATTAAATGCCTTCGAGAGACCAACTTTTGACCTTGACATAAGCAACTAATTGCAAATAATAATGAAACAATGTTTTGACATCTGGCCTTATCTTAGCATGAAAATGAAAAAAATTTGTGTATGTTTTTTTGTTTTAAATATATATTTGGACAGATATAAAAGTCAGAAAGGAAAAAAATTACGGGAAGAAATTAATGTATAATTTTTAAGGTAATATAATTATCTAGATAGCCATCAATGTTTTATGGCAGTGATGTCACAAATACTCCATCCTCCATTTTTGACTTCATACAGCTGACCTAGATACACTGTTGATGATTACTGTACATAATACACCCTACATACATGTATATGTCAATATTACACCCTACATGTATATATATTGTATTATATGCGTTGATTTCTTATAAGAAACATTTCCATGGGAATGTTTGGTTTTTCAAAAAATAGATAATTCAGAAAACACCCTGTCCCAATTAGTTCAGAAAATCTATGCTCTACTATGCATAGATATTAATAGATAATTCAGAACACACCCTGTCCCAATTAGTTCAGAAAATCTATGCGCTACTATGCATAGATATTATTTTGTAATCACCCTTTGGAAAAGGTTTATGTTAAAAACTGTTAATGCAAATACATTTTTAACTTAAACTTAAAGATAACAGTTGTTTACTACTATATAAGTGTTATGTTTCAGTTCCAGGTATATTTAATGTAAAAAAACCTACATATTCTACTTGACATATGTTGTCAAATTATAATGTGAAAAATAAAATAGCAAGCATCTTTGACTTTGTGTAATCTCATTTTACTCTCTCTGTAAACTCTTGATTCATCTTTATAAATTCTGGTTCCTCTCTGTTATCTGTATACCTGCCACTAGTGAAATTGTAAAAGTTGCCTCTCTTGATCCTATCTCTTTCATTTTAATGTGGACCATGTGTCAGTTTTGTTGGCCTTTCTGTGTTTCTTAATTTAGAATGAAAAAATGTAGTACTGGAACATTCAAACAATAAAACAAATAGAAAGACCAAAAACATGGAAGATTATTTTAAAAATTTGTTTTTACTTTTAATGCCAACATTTAAACACAAAATAATAGTTGTATACCAAGTGTTACAAATAGCAAAATTATTTTGGGGGGGGGGGGGGGCATAAATATTTGGCAAATATATGGAGGTAGCAAATGTCCAATACTGCGAAATAGCCTATAATAGCATCAAACATTATGTAGAGAATATTAATGGATAGCATGCAAAGATTGAAGCATGTAGCTATAATACTTTTCCTGTTTATACTTTTGGTGTTACTTCAAAATCTGAAACACAACAATGTTGAGAATAACAAAGTTTTAAAATGTTAATTTAAAAAATAACAGAGGATGCATGCACTACACACAAATACAATTCATGAACAAAAATATAGTCTATATTAAAAAAATTGACAGAAAAGATAGAAAATAAATTAACACATTTTTTTCAAACGCCATCCCATGCGTCTAATAAATATACTTTAAAAAATAAATAATTATATGAAGCATTTTTTTTAAAAAACATCAATTATTATGTAGAGAATAAGCATGTCAAGCTATTATTTTCCTCCTCCTACATCTGACGTCACAGTCAGAGATACATGAAAATCCTAAGTTGAATTATCAAAAGTTTTAATTTGTTTACATTTAAAAGAAAACGTTTCCTGGTGCCTGTTCTTTGCAGAATTATAGTATCCTTAAGGATACCAGCCTTTAAAGACTTGCTAATGTTTAGATAGCAAACACAAGTACGACTCATTCCAAGTTGATTTGACTTGCTATTATCAGGCCATTTTGAAATAACGGTAGCCGATAGTGAAAGTAATTTCTACTTTTCACACTGACAATGTCAACAATCAACGAAATTACATGAGAATACTACTGTGCTTTTCTTTGAATTTTAATAAAGTTACATTCACATTCAATTATCTTTCATTTGATACCTCATTTGGTCTTCCAAACCCAACAATAATATTTTAAATCGTTTTTAATCCCAACCTCTCAATTCTGGTACCCGTGTACCAATAGGTGCAGCCGTAAGAAATCAGCTTTTATGCATGATTTTTTTGGTGAATTTTGTTTGCCCCCCACCCCACTTTGGGCGCATGACATCATTTATGGATCTCTCCCCCCCCCCCCCAACCAATTTTGTTGGTTGAATTTCTTATTTCTTTTTAAAAAATTAAAAATTTCGCACCCCATAGTGTCAAA
Organism: Omphiscola glabra; assembly: GCA_964017045.1. NCBI lineage: Eukaryota > Metazoa > Mollusca > Gastropoda > Lymnaeidae > Omphiscola > Omphiscola glabra. The sequence continues at coordinate 356,549 of OZ024808.1, read as the reverse complement.
ACCTGGACCTGGCTACACTACTGATTACGAGTGGTACGACCAGGCCAGGGCATATGGTGGCATTTTTTAAATACTATACGGAGGGGTGTTATTTTTTTATATGGAGGGTGGCCTTTTTTATGTAGGGACGTCATTTTCGGCCAACTGCAGAGGTTAAGGCATTAATCTTAACTACCCCACTGGTTTTTACACATTTTGTGATATTAATATATAATATTTTTTTAAATTTTTATATATTTTAAATATCTCGAGAAGTTTAAACTAGATATGGATATTTTTTAAAATATCAAAGAGGCAATACTGGTTTGGTAAAGAATTACTTCCGGGTTAATCCAACGGAAAAAAAAACAAAACAGAAAAAGCATTTCGGCTACTTTCTCTCAGCCCCCTTTGCTGTAGCAAAATTTAATCATTGAGGTATATTCATGAACTTGCTAAACTATAGCAACATGAATTTGTTCTTTATCTTAGATAGGCCTGCGGTTAAAATTAAGATATTGTTGGCTATAAAACTGCGTTTACCGCATCGTCAGTCTGGTAGTCAGGCTTGAGTATGACTAGTTAAACTAGTTTTACTTTCAGTCTTTCTAATTAACTTAATTATTACGAGTTATGACTACTATTACAGTATGAGTCATGAGTAGGCCTACTTACTTAGTTACTAGTAAAGGCAAAGGGCTGGCTCTAAGTTATATATTACATCAAGAACTTTTATTAGAGGCAGAGGGTATGTTAAAAAAATCATGAACAGAAAAATAGGAAACTATGGTAATTGCACGCTACTGGTCCCTCTATCGCTCACCCTAACCCGAACCCTAAATCTATCATAAACAAAGGGAAGTGACTCCCAATAAGGGGACCACAGAAGCACATTAGCCGAAACGATTATTCAATGGACTACGATTAGTCACTTCCTTGTTTTGTCACGTGATACGTACCAGCCATTAGTAGGCTTTCTGCTACACATAACAACACATAATAACAGATAAACAGCTGATCAGCCATTGCCATTATCATTAATTCTAAAGCAAAATTTTTTTCTCCATCAGCGCTTCCCCAGTGTTTATTAAAATGTTACTTTTCAAAATATTCTTGAATACACGTGTTTCTTTAAATGACATTCATTAAATGTGACAATAATTATAATTCAGTTATGATTAAAGGAAGAAAGTTGTTTGAAGAAAAATTTGTGAGCGACTAGTGTGTTGCAGACAGCCTACCGGAAGTATTACTTGTTTTTACACGTATCACGTGACAAAACAATCGACTAATCGTAGTCCATTTTGTCATGATAAATGAAGGTGTAATCCATAAATGATTTCTTTCAGTGTCTAAGTACTCTAAGTCTAAGGCCACTAAGGTGGGGTGAGGGGGGTGGGCTTAAGCAATGGGACATCACATGGAATATTAAGGTAAAGGATTGCACTAAATAACCCTAAATTACAGTACAGACATTTTTAACATTCTTTTTAAATATGACAAATATTAAAAAAATTTAAAACTATGACACTGAGAGAATCAGTATAGGTATGCGAGGTCAGAAAAATGGCCTCTGATCAAGTTAAAGGCCGCCATGGAGGAGAAGAAAGTTGGTGTAGTGACATTGACAGTGAGGAGAATTTATGTCAAAATTGGGAGACGGTAGTCTCAGTCATAGAATTAGGACTACCACGTAAATTAATTGGGATGGAACGAAAAAAAATGGTTGGGGGGGGGGGGGGTCTTAACCTTTTTTTGCTGCGCTGCATGCTCACTCCGTTTTAAACATCCCCCCAAACCTTATAAATTATATTGGAATAGAATTAAAATAAGAAAATAAATAAATAATTTAGTCATTGTTGTTTTAATTCTGTAATTAATGTTTTATTAAAAAGTCAAAAAATTACCAATACAAGGAATGCACAAACATAATTCACCAGAAAAACATTTACTGCTGCTAATCAAAATGCATAAAAACTTATTTTTAAAAAAAAAGCAGCAACTAGCAATGGCAACAAATACAATTTTCTGGTCTTCCGCACCTTAGGGCTGAGGAGTTACTTTTACCCCTGGTTTAAGAACCACTGTTCTAGGGAAATGTTTATGACACAGGTGCAATATTTTGATATCCATGGGAGGTGATTTTCTTGAGGGTTATAAAGGAAAGTAGTGGAGACAGGGAATTTTTATAGGGAGGGGGGTGTGCAGAGATTTGTGATGGTATATTTGAGGGGGAGGGTCTAACTTTTTTATGATGATCGGGTAAGAGCTTAATTTAAAAAAAATAATTTTAAAAAAATATATATGATTTCCAAAAGTTTTAGACAATATTTCGTTTTCCCATTCAAAATTCTAGGATCTTCGCACATGTTCTAATACTAATATACTATATAATATCCAAAATAGTAATGCATTTTATTAGATGCACTGCTAGATGGTAACAAGGAATTAAAACTTGGCCTTAACAGATAAGTATAGATAGGGAAATCTGGAAGTTCTCCTGCCTAGTCAAAGTAGTAGTAGCAGAAATAGTTCAAGATCTAATTATTAAGTTTAAGGTTATTCTATGTCACCAATGATTGACTAAAACTTTTGAAGTTTTACACTCTTTCCTTCTACTTTTTACAATTCTGATCTGCATAATTTAAAAGAAATGGCAGAAGTTAGAATATGGATTGTACCGTAAAGATATAATACACATTTGGAAGAATATATGATGCTTTGTTATTTTTTTTAACAAAATGGAGACTTTGAAAAATATGAGGAAGAAGAAGATTGGCCTGATTGGCTTATGAAAGACTGAAATAAGAGAAAAAAAGAAAACACTGGCATTTTATGCTGAAATCCGGCTTTCAGCTAACAAAACAAGATAAAGAAAAATAGAAAAATGACTAAGCTGTGAAAAGTAGATTGAAATAGAAAAAGGACTTAGCTGTGAAAAGTAGATTAAGAAAAGAATTAAGCTTTAAAATGGAAATTTTGCTAGAAACTATTTTGGCAAACAATAACATAATGACATTGCAACGAATAACAAATGTGAAGGAATCCATGCTAGTGAAGTTGCCCTTGGTGAAGTTCAGTTTTTAATTACAAGTAGCACATAGTGATATGATATTCTTACAATTTTAAGTTACTTAACCCAAACTGAAGAGAACTGTCACTTAAATGTCATACACATTATTATTTTTTAATGGTAAAATTGTGTGTGCAGTTACATAACTGAAATTACAAAAAGTAATGAACAAATAAAATAAAAATGTATTTACAAATCTATTTCTTTGACTTAATTCAACCATTTTGAGTTTGCCTTTGCTCTAAGTTTAATTGTGTGTGTATTAAAGTTAGTATGTCAATGTCATAAACAGATAGCATTTTCATTTATTTGTTTAAACATTATAAATTAATAAATATTTAGAAAAAAATAAAGTGTACATTAAATGAATATTATTATTCTATTTCAGATGTCTTGTATAGACAAACAGATCAAGTTTGTTCTTTCGTCTGTCGCTTAGTCATTGTCAGAGGATCTATCACAGTCATAACCATGGAAAAACGTGATAATTTTAATTCAAGCCAAATTAAACAAGATCTAGATGTTATCGTAAAGACAGAAATAGATGCTGACATTCATCAGATGCTAAAGAAAGAACTCGTCGCTGTTGAAGCAACACCTGATGCACACATAGATGATGACGCTTTCTTCAATCCTGAAATCAAACAGGAGACCGGATTTAACACAGAACAAGAGTTGGATACAAATTCAAATTTAACTTTGTATACAGATTGTGGTTTGAATACCTCAGAAAAATTAACAAATGACATATATGCCAATTGTCAAGGGAAGTTATCCATTCCTCCATCTGAAAGACATCCAAACATTGTTTATGTGGAAGCTGAAAATGTTCCATCTTTGGAAAGAGAGAAACACTTTCATAAAGAACAGGAAACTGGAAAATGTGACACATGCTTTGCAGTTTTCGCTGATATTTCACATGTTGTGGTTCATCAAAGATCACATGATGGATTCAAGTCCTATAAATGTGACATTTGTTATGCTGCTTATGCTAACAGAATGACTCTTGGTTCACACGACAACAAGCTGATGGGAGATAATCCCTTCACATGTGATCTTTGCTCTGCTGTCTTTGTCCGAAAATCAAATGATAAAAAACACAGTAGACTCCATTCTGAACAAAAATGTGACATTTGTGCCGCTGCATTTTCTGAGTGTTCATATTTATTTGTACACAAAAGACGGCACACAGGAATAAAAGCCAACAAATGTGATACATTTTCTATTGCATTTGCCAGTCTATCAGGTTTAAAAAGTCATGAATGGAAATACCACAAAGAAAAGCCATATGCTTGTGATAAATGTTTTGTTGCATTTGCTCACAGTTCACACTTAACTATACACAAAAGACAGCACACAGGAGAGAAACCCTACACATGTGACATTTGTTCCACTGTATTTGCTATTCATTCAAGTTTAAAATGTCACAAACGACAACATACAGGAGAAAAAACGTATGTTTGTGACATTTGTGCTGCAGCTTTTGCTCAAAGTTCACATTTAACTGTACATAAAAGACATCACACGGGAGAGAAACCCTTCAAATGTGACATCTGTTCTGCTGTATTCCAGTACAGTTCTAGTTTAACAATACACAAAAGAACTCACACTGGAGAAAAACCTTATACATGTGACATTTGTTCTGCTGTGTTTCCATACAGGTCTAGTCTAACTGTACACAAAAGACAGCACACAGGAGAAAAACTCTACAGGTGTGACATTTGTTCGGCGGTATTTGCTGATAGTTCATACTTAAAGCAGCACAAAAGACTTCACACAGGAGAGAAACCTTTCAAATGTGACCTTTGTTTAGTTACATTTTCAAGGAAATCAAGTTTAAAAAGTCACAAAAGACAACATACAGGAGAGAAACCTTACAAATGTCACAGTTGCTTTGTTGCATTTACTACCAGCTCTTGTTTAACTGTACACTTAAGGAAACACTCAGGAGAGAAACCCTACAAATGTGACTTTTGTTCCCCTGCATTTGCTCAGTGTTCAAATTTGATTATACACAAAAGAATGCACACAGGAGAGAAACCTTACAAATGTGATACTTGTTCTGCTGCATATCCTAGTAGTTCAGGTTTAACTGTACACAAGAGAAAGCACACAGGAGAGAAATGTTACAAATGTGACTTTTGATATACTGTTTTTTTTCTGAAAATCAAAAGACAGCCTTTTTACTGTATAGTAAAAGGTTTCCTCCTCTAATTACTTTCCTCAATTTTTCAAGGGCCTTTGTCTGAACTTTGCTCCAGATGATTGATATGAACTTTGCTTCAGAGATAGTATCAACTTTGCTCCAGATGGTATCAACTTTCCTCCAGATGGTATGAACTTTGCTCCAAATGTAATGATATCATTACACTCGTTAGCTGCAGAGAGAATTAGTTTTGTATGTTCATATTCTTTTTTTTACCATCACTACCGGGTACTTTCAAACAGTAGCTATATTTATATATATATATATTTGAGTAGCACCAAGTACAACACATCCATCACTTCTGTTCCTGGGGTTTTATTTATCTTTGACATTTAGTAAATACATTTTTCAATTGTCAGACAGGTGGTAATAAATTCAACTGCTGTAACAGATGTTATGTTGAGATTACAGATGTTATGTTATTGTAACCATTGTTATCAGAAGATAAATCAACTCACCAGCTGTTAGGGCCAATTTTTTAAGTATCATTTTTTTAACCTGCAGAATGAGGAAAGAAAGACCGAGTACGTAGTACATGATCATGGAGGGACTCACTGGTTACTGAGGGACTAAGTACATGATCATTGGAGGGACTCATTGGATTCTGAGGGACTGAGTACATGATCATTGGAGGGACTCACTGGATTCTGAGGGACTGAGTACATGATCATTGGAAGGACTCACTGGATTCTGAGGGACTGAGTACATGATCATTGGAGGGACTCATTGGATTCTGAGGGACTGAGTACATGATCGTTGGATTCTGAGGGACTGAGTACATCTTGGAGTCACGATTTGGAGCTCATTGAAACCAAATAATTGCATTCATTACATTTGACAGTGATATATGTATTTCAGATGATTACTCTAATTCAGTGGTTCTCAACATGTGATTCAGGAAACCCTAGTGGAGTCTTGTAACAAAATACCAGAAATTTGAGTGGTTTGAAAAAATGTCAATCTTGATCTTATTTGTAAGACTTTTCATTTGAAATTGAACAATGAATGTGGACTGCAGCAGCATTGCAAATACTATCCAGGGTTTGCTATAATAAAAAGGTTGAGAACCGCCACGCTAATTATTATTAAGAGGATGTTTTAAATAGTGTAATCCTCATATGCATATCACATCACTTTTCATAACTGTGGAAAAGTATACAGTCTATACACTCTATCCCCTCTGTCAGTCTATACAATCTATCCCCTCTGTCAGTCTATACAATCTATCCCCTCTGTCAGTTTGACTTTTTATGATTTGAATGACTATCATTTACTTGTCAAGAAATGCTACTTTTTTTTATTAACTGTCCATCTTAGCGCTGTCTTGGGATGTGTTCCATGTTCTGTCCATCTTAGCGCTGTCTTGGGATGTGTTCCATGTTCTGTCCATCTTAGTGCTGTCTTGGGATGTGTTCCATGTTCTGTACATCTTAGCGCTGTCTTGGGATGTTTCCATGTTCTGTCCATCTTAGAGCTGTCTTGGGATGTTTCCATGTTCTGTCCATCTTAGCGCTGTCTTGGGATGTGTTTCATGTTCTGTCCATCTTAGCGCTGTCTTGGGATGTGTTCCATGTTCTGTCCATCTTAGTGCTGTCTTGGGATGTGTTGCATGTTCTGTCCATCTTAGCGCTGTCTTGGGATGTGTTCCATGTTCTGTCCATCTTAGCGCTGTCTTGGGATGTGTTCCATGTTCTGTCCATCTTAGTGCTGTCTTGGGATGTGTTCCATGTTCTGTCCATCTTAGCACTGTCTTGGGATGTGTTCCATGTTCTGTCCATCTTAGCGCTGTCTTGGGATGTGTTCCATGTTCTGTCCATCTTAGAGCTGTCTTGGGATGTTTCCATGTTCTGTCCATCTTAGCGCTGTCTTGGGATGTGTTCCATGTTCTGTCCATCTTAGCGATGTCTTGTGATGTGTTCCATGTTCTGTCCATCTTAGCGATGTCTTGGGATGTGTTCCATGTTCTGTCCATCTTACCACTGTCTTGGGATGTGTTCCATGTTCTGTCCATCTTAGCGCTGTCTTGGGATGTGTTCCATGTTCTGTCCATCTTAGTGCTGTCTTGGGATGTGTTCCATGTTCTGTACATCTTAGAGCTGTCTTGGGATGTTTCCATGTTCTGTCCATCTTAGCGCTGTCTTGGGATGTGTTTCATGTTCTGTCCATCTTAGCGCTGTCTTGGGATGTGTTCCATGTTCTGTCCATCTTAGTGCTGTCTTGGGATGTGTTCCATGTTCTGTCCATCTTAGTGCTGTCTTGGGATGTGCTCTATGTTCTGTCCATCTTAGCGCTGTCTTGGGATGTGTTCCATGTTCTGTCCATCTTAGTGCTGTCTTGGGATGTGTTCCATGTTCTGTCCATCTTAGAGCTGTCTTGGGATGTGTTCCATGATCTGTCCATCTTAGTGCTGTCTTGGGATATGTTCCATGTTCTGTACATCTTAGAGCTGTCTTGGGATGTGTTCCATGTTCTGTCCATCTTTGCGCTGTCATCAGAAGTGAGTTTGCCGGCTGTCATCAGAAGTGAGTTTGTCGGTATTCTACAAATATATCCTAATGATCTGCTTTTAATTCATGCATATTTGACCACAGTGGTTGTTTCTTTGATGGCCATTTCAGTTCTTCATTGCATCGTCTTAAACAGAATAATCTATGGGATATTCTTATGCATTTGGTTTCTAGCTTCCATTTTAATGTGATTGTAGTCTTCCAGCATAAGTTGTAATCAAGAGATTGTTACTTTCTTGTGTTGTCTACTTGCCTTGTGTTGTCTACTTGCCTTGTGTTGTCTACTTGTCTTGTGTTGTCTACTTGTCTTGTGTTATCTACTTGCCTTGTGTTGTCTACTTGTGTTGTCTACCTGCCTTATGTTGTCTACTTATCTTGTTGTCCACTTGTGTTGTCTACTTGCCTTGTGTTGTCTACTTGCCTTGTGTTGTCTACTTGCCTTGTGTTGTCTACTTGCCTTGTGTTGTCTACTTGCCTTGTGTTGTCTACTTGTCTTGTGTTATCTACTTGCCTTGTGTTGTCTACTTGCCTTGTGTTGTCTACTTGTGTTGTCTACTTGCCTTGTGTTGTCAACTTGTCTGGTCTACTTGCCTTGTGTTGTCTACTTGCCTTGTGTTGTCTACTTGCCTTGTGTTGTCTACTTGTGTTGTCTACTTATCTTGTGTTGTCTACTTGCCTTGTGTTGTCTACTTGTCTTGTTTTGTCTACTTGCCTTGTGTTGTCTACTTGTGTTGTCTACCTGCCTTGTGTTGTCTACTTATCTTGTTGTCCACTTGTGTTGTCTACTTGCCTTGTGTTGTCTACTTGCCTTGTGTTGTCTACTTGTCTTGTGTTATCTACTTGCCTTTTGTTGTCTACTTGCCTTGTGTTGTCTACTTGCCTTGTGTTGTGTACTTGTGTTGTCTACTTGCTTTGTGTTGTCTACTTATCTTGTGTTGTCTACTTGTCTTGTGTTGTCTACTTGTGTTGTCTACTTGTCTTGTGTTGTCTACTTGCCTTGTGTTGTCTACCTGCCTTGTGTTGTCTACTTATCTTGTTGTCCACTTGTGTTGTCTACTTGCCTTGTGTTGTCTACTTGCCTTGTGTTGTCTACTTGCCTTGTGTTGTCTACTTGCCTTGTGTTGTCTACTTGCCTTGTGTTGTCTACTTGTGTTGTCTACCTGCCTTGTGTTGTCTACTTATCTTGTGTTGTCCACTTGCCTTGTGTTATCTACTTGCCTTGTGTTATCTACTTGCCTTGTGTTGTCTACTTGCCTTGTGTTGTCTACTTGCCTTGTGTTGTCTACTTGCCGTGTGTTGTCTACTTGCCTTGTGTTATATACTTGCCTTGTGTTGTCTACTTGCCTTGTGTTGTCTACTTGCCTTGTGTTGTCTACTTGCTTTGTGTTGTCTACTTATCTTGTGTTGTCTACTTGCCTTGTGTTGTCTACTTGTCTTGTGTTGTCTACTTGCCTTGTGTTGTCTACTTGTCTTGTGTTGTCTACTTGTCTTGTGTTATCTACTTGCCTTGTGTTGTCTACTTGTGTTGTCTACCTGCCTTGTGTTGTCTACTTATCTTGTTGTCCACTTGTGTTGTCTACTTGCCTTGTGTTGTCTACTTGCCTTGTGTTGTCTACTTGCCTTGTGTTGTCTACTTGCCTTGTGTTGTCTACTTGCCTTGTGTTGTCTACTTGCCTTGTGTTGTCTACTTGCCTTGTGTTGTCTACTTGTGTTGTCTACCTGCCTTGTGTTGTCTACTTATATTGTGTTGTCCACTTGCCTTGTGTTATCTACTTGCCTTGTGTTGTCTACTTGCCTTGTGTTGTCTACTTGCCTTGTGTTGTCTACTTGCCGTGTGTTGTCTACTTGCCTTGTGTTATCTACTTGCCTTGTGTTGTCTACTTGCCTTGTGTTGTCTACTTGCCTTGTGTTGTCTACTTGCTTTGTGTTGTCTACTTATCTTGTGTTGTCTACTTGCCTTGTGTTGTCTACTTGTCTTGTGTTGTCTACTTGCCTTGTGTTGTCTACTTGCCTTGTGTTGTCTACTTGTCTTGTGTTGTCTACTTGCCTTGTGTTGTCTACTTGTGTTGTCTACCTGCCTTGTGTTGTCTACTTGCCTTGTGTTGTCTAATTGCCTTGTGTTGTCTACTTGCCTTGTGTTGTCTACTTGTCTTGTGTTGTCTACTTGCCTTGTGTTGTCTACTTGCCTTGTGTTGTCTACTTGTCTTGTGTTGTCTACTTGCCTTGTGTTGTCTACTTGCCTTGTGTTGTCTACTTGGCTTGTGTTGTCTACTTGCCTTGTGTTGTCTAATTGCCTTGTGTTGTCTACTTGCCGTGTGTTGTCTACTTGCCGTGTGTTGTCTACTTGCCTTGTGTTGTCTACTTGTCTTGTGTTGTCTACTTGCCTTGTGTTGTCTACTTGCCTTGTGTTGTCTACTTGCCTTGTGTTGTCTACTTGTCTTGTGTTGTCTACTTGTCTTGTGTTGTCTACTTGTCTTGTGTTGTCTACTTGTGTTGTCTACCTGCCTTGTGTTGTCTACCTGCCTTGTGTTGTCTACTTATCTTGTTGTCCACTTGTGTTGTCTACTTGCAATGTGTTGTCTACTTGCCGTGTGTTGTCTACTTGCCTTGTGTTGTCTACTTGCCTTGTGTTGTCTACTTGTGTTGTCTACTTGCTTTGTGTTGTCTACTTATCTTGTGTTGTCTACTTGCCTTGTGTTGTCTACTTGTCTTGTGTTGTCTACTTGCCTTGTGTTGTCTACTTGCCTTGTGTTGTCTACTTGTCTGGTCTACTTGCCTTGTGTTGACTACTTGCCTTGTGTTGTCTACTTGCCTTGTGTTGTCTACTTGCCTTGTGTTGTCTACTTGCCTTGTGTTGTCTACTTGCCGTGTGTTGTCTACTTGCCTTGTGTTATCTACTTGCCTTGTGTTGTCTACTTGCCTTGTGTTGTCTACTTGCCTTGTGTTGTCTACTTGCTTTGTGTTGTCTACTTATCTTGTGTTGTCTACTTGCCTTGTGTTGTCTACTTGTCTTGTGTTGTCTACTTGCCTTGTGTTGTCTACTTGCCTTGTGTTGTCTACTTGTCTTGTGTTGTCTACTTGCCTTGTGTTGTCTACTTGTGTTGTCTACCTGCCTTGTGTTGTCTACTTATCTTGTTGTCCACTTGTGTTGTCTACTTGCCTTGTGTTGTCTACTTGCCTTGTGTTGTCTACCTGCCTTGTGTTGTCTACTTATCTTGTGTTGTCCACTTGCCTTGTGTTGTCTACTTGCCTTGTGTTGTCTACTTGTGTTGTCTACTTGCTTTGTGTTGTCTACTTATCTTGTGTTGTCTACTTGCCTTGTGTTGTCTACTTGTCTTGTGTTGTCTACCTGCCTTGTGTTGTCTACTTATCTTGTTGTCCACTTGTGTTGTCTACTTGCCTTGTGTTGTCTACTTGCCTTGTGTTGTCTACCTGCCTTGTGTTGTCTACTTATCTTGTGTTGTCCACTTGCCTTGTGTTATCCACTTGCCTTGTGTTGTCTACTTGCCTTGTGTTGTCTACTTGGCTTGTGTTGTCTACTTGCCTTGTGTTGTCTACTTGCCTTGTGTTGTCTACTTGCCGTGTGTTGTCTACTTGCCTTGTGTTATCTACTTGCCTTGTGTTGTCTACTTGCCTTGTGTTGTCTACTTGCCTTGTGTTGTCTACTTGTCTTGTGTTGTCTACTTGCCTTGTGTTGTCTACTTGCCTTGTGTTGTCTACTTGCCTTGTGTTGTCTACTTGCCTTGTGTTGTCTACCTGCCTTGTGTTGTCTACTTATCTTGTGTTGTCTACTTGCCTTGTGTTGTCTACTTGCCTTGTGTTGTCTACTTGTGTTGTCTACTTGCTTTGTGTTGTCTACTTATCTTGTGTTGTCTACTTGCCTTGTGTTGTCTACTTGTCTTGTGTTGTCTACCTGCCTTGTGTTGTCTACTTATCTTGTTGTCCACTTGTGTTGTCTACTTGCCTTGTGTTGTCTACTTGCCTTGTGTTGTCTACCTGCCTTGTGTTGTCTACTTATCTTGTGTTGTCCACTTGCCTTGTGTTATCCACTTGCCTTGTGTTGTCTACTTGCCTTGTGTTGTCTACTTGGCTTGTGTTGTCTACTTGCCTTGTGTTGTCTACTTGCCTTGTGTTGTCTACTTGCCGTGTGTTGTCTACTTGCCTTGTGTTATCTACTTGCCTTGTGTTGTCTACTTGCCTTGTGTTGTCTACTTGCCTTGTGTTGTCTACTTGTCTTGTGTTGTCTACTTGCCTTGTGTTGTCTACTTGCCTTGTGTTGTCTACTTGTCTTGTGTTGTCTACCTGCCTTGTGTTGTCTACCTGCCTTGTGTTGTCTACTTATCTTGTTGTCCACTTGTGTTGTCTACTTGCAATGTGTTGTCTACTTGCCGTGTGTTGTCTACTTGCCTTGTGTTGTCTACTTGCCTTGTGTTGTCTACTTGTGTTGTCTACTTGCTTTGTGTTGTCTACTTATCTTGTGTTGTCTACTTGCCTTGTGTTGTCTACTTGTCTTGTGTTGTCTACTTGCCTTGTGTTGTCTACTTGCCTTGTGTTGTCTACTTGCCTTGTGTTATCTACTTGCCTTGTGTTGTCTACTTTCCTTGTGTTGTCTACTTGCCTTGTGTTGTCTACTTGCTTTGTGTTGTCTACTTATCTTGTGTTGTCTACTTGCCTTGTGTTGTCTACTTGTCTTGTGTTGTCTACTTGCCTTGTGTTGTCTACTTGCCTTGTGTTGTCTACTTGCCTTGTGTTGTCTACTTGTCTTGTGTTGTCTACTTGCCTTGTGTTGTCTACTTGTGTTGTCTACCTGCCTTGTGTTGTCTACTTATCTTGTTGTCCACTTGTGTTGTCTACTTGCCTTGTGTTGTCTACTTGCCTTGTGTTGTCTACTTGCCTTGTGTTGTCTACTTGCCTTGTGTTGTCTACTTGCCTTGTGTTGTCTACTTGCCTTGTGTTGTCTACTTGCCTTGTGTTGTCTACTTGTGTTGTCTACCTGCCTTGTGTGTCTACTTATCTTGTGTTGTCCACTTGCCTTGTGTTATCCACTTGCCTTGTGTTGTCTACTTGCCTTGTGTTGTCTACTTGCCTTGTGTTGTCAACTTGTCTGGTCTACTTGCCTTGTGTTGTCTACTTGCCTTGTGTTGTCTACTTGCCTTGTGTTGTCTACTTGTGTTGTCTACTTATCTTGTGTTGTCTACTTGCCTTGTGTTGTCTACTTGTCTTGTTTTGTCTACTTGCCTTGTGTTGTCTACTTGTGTTGTCTACCTGCCTTGTGTTGTCTACTTATCTTGTTGTCCACTTGTGTTGTCTACTTGCCTTGTGTTGTCTACTTGCCTTGTGTTGTCTACTTGTCTTGTGTTATCTACTTGCCTTTTGTTGTCTACTTGCCTTGTGTTGTCTACTTGCCTTGTGTTGTGTACTTGTGTTGTCTACTTGCTTTGTGTTGTCTACTTATCTTGTGTTGTCTACTTGTCTTGTGTTGTCTACTTGTGTTGTCTACTTGTCTTGTGTTGTCTACTTGCCTTGTGTTGTCTACTTGCCTTGTGTTGTCTACTTGTGTTGTCTACCTGCCTTGTGTTGTCTACTTATCTTGTTGTCCACTTGTGTTGTCTACTTGCCTTGTGTTGTCTACTTGCCTTGTGTTGTCTACTTGCCTTGTGTTGTCTACTTGCCTTGTGTTGTCTACTTGCCTTGTGTTGTCTACTTGTGTTGTCTACCTGCCTTGTGTTGTCTACTTATCTTGTGTTGTCCACTTGCCTTGTGTTATCCACTTGCCTTGTGTTATCTACTTGCCTTGTGTTGTCTACTTGCCTTGTGTTGTCTACTTGCCTTGTGTTGTCTACTTGCCGTGTGTTGTCTACTTGCCTTGTGTTATATACTTGCCTTGTGTTGTCTACTTGCCTTGTGTTGTCTACTTGCCTTGTGTTGTCTACTTGCTTTGTGTTGTCTACTTATCTTGTGTTGTCTACTTGCCTTGTGTTGTCTACTTGTCTTGTGTTGTCTACTTGCCTTGTGTTGTCTACTTGTCTTGTGTTGTCTACTTGTCTTGTGTTATCTACTTGCCTTGTGTTGTCTACTTGTGTTGTCTACCTGCCTTGTGTTGTCTACTTATCTTGTTGTCCACTTGTGTTGTCTACTTGCCTTGTGTTGTCTACTTGCCTTGTGTTGTCTACTTGCCTTGTGTTGTCTATTTGCCTTGTGTTGTCTACTTGCCTTGTGTTGTCTACTTGTGTTGTCTACCTGCCTTGTGTTGTCTACTTATCTTGTGTTGTCCACTTGCCTTGTGTTATCTACTTGCCTTGTGTTATCTACTTGCCTTGTGTTGTCTACTTGCCTTGTGTTGTCTACTTGCCTTGTGTTGTCTACTTGCCTTGTGTTGTCTACTTGCCGTGTGTTGTCTACTTGCCTTGTGTTATCTACTTGCCTTGTGTTGTCTACTTGCCTTGTGTTGTCTACTTGCCTTGTGTTGTCTACTTGCTTTGTGTTGTCTACTTATCTTGTGTTGTCTACTTGCCTTGTGTTGTCTACTTGTCTTGTGTTGTCTACTTGCCTTGTGTTGTCTACTTGCCTTGTGTTGTCTACTTGTCTTGTGTTGTCTACTTGCCTTGTGTTGTCTACTTGTGTTGTCTACCTGCCTTGTGTTGTCTACTTATCTTGTTGTCCACTTGTGTTGTCTACTTGCCTTGTGTTGTCTACCTGCCTTGTGTTGTCTACTTATCTTGTGTTGTCCACTTGCCTTGTGTTATCTACTTGCCTTGTGTTATCTACTTGCCTTGTGTTGTCTACTTGCCTTGTGTTGTCTACTTGCCTTGTGTTGTCTACTTGCCTTGTGTTGTCTACTTGCCTTGTGTTGTCTACTTGCCGTGTGTTGTCTACTTGCCTTGTGTTATCTACTTGTCTTGTGTTGTCTACTTGCCTTGTGTTGTCTACCTGCCTTGTGTTGTCTACTTGCCTTGTGTTGTCTACTTGCCTTGTGTTGTCTACTTGCTTTGTGTTGTCTACTTATCTTGTGTTGTCTACTTGCCTTGTGTTGTCTACTTGTCTTGTGTTGTCTACCTGCCTTGTGTTGTCTACCTGCCTTGTGTTGTCTACTTATCTTGTTGTCCACTTGTGTTGTCTACTTGCAATGTGTTGTCTACTTGCCGTGTGTTGTCTACTTGCCTTGTGTTGTCTACTTGCCTTGTGTTGTCTACTTGCTTTGTGTTGTCTACTTATCTTGTGTTGTCTACTTGCCTTGTGTTGTCTACTTGCCTTGTGTTGTCTACTTGCCTTGTGTTGTCTACTTGTCTGGTCTACTTGCCTTGTGTTGTCTACTTGCCTTGTGTTGTCTACTTGCCTTGTGTTGTCTACTTGCCTTGTGTTGTCTACTTGCCTTGTGTTGTCTACTTGCCGTGTGTTGTCTACTTGCCTTGTGTTATCTACTTGCCTTGTGTTGTCTACTTGCCTTGTGTTGTCTACTTGCCTTGTGTTGTCTACTTGCTTTGTGTTGTCTACTTATCTTGTGTTGTCTACTTGTGTTGTCTACTTGTCTTGTGTTGTCTACTTGCCTTGTGTTGTCTACTTGCCTTGTGTTGTCTACTTGTCTTGTGTTGTCTACTTGCCTTGTGTTGTCTACTTGTGTTGTCTACCTGCCTTGTGTTGTCTACTTATCTTGTTGTCCACTTGTGTTGTCTACTTGCCTTGTGTTGTCTACTTGCCTTGTGTTGTCTACCTGCCTTGTGTTGTCTACTTATCTTGTGTTGTCCACTTGCCTTGTGTTGTCTACTTGCCTTGTGTTGTCTACTTGGCTTGTGTTGTCTACTTGCCTTGTGTTGTCTACTTGCCTTGTGTTGTCTACTTGCCGTGTGTTGTCTACTTGCCTTGTGTTATCTACTTGCCTTGTGTTGTCTACTTGCCTTGTGTTGTCTACTTGCCTTGTGTTGTCTACTTGTCTTGTGTTGTCTACTTGCCTTGTGTTGTCTACTTGCCTTGTGTTGTCTACTTGCCTTGTGTTGTCTACTTGTCTTGTGTTGTCTACTTGTGTTGTCTACCTGCCTTGTGTTGTCTACCTGCCTTGTGTTGTCTACTTATCTTGTTGTCCACTTGTGTTGTCTACTTGCAATGTTTTGTCTACTTGCCGTGTGTTGTCTACTTGCCTTGTGTTGTCTACTTGTGTTGTCTACCTGCTTGTGTTGTCCACTTATCTTGTGTTGTCCACTTGCCTTGTGTTATCTACTTGCCTTGTGTTGTCTACTTGCCTTGTGTTGTCTACTTGCCTTGTGTTGTCTACTTGCCTTGTGTTGTCTACTTGCTTTGTGTTGTCTACTTATCTTGTGTTGTCTACTTGCCTTGTGTTGTCTACTTGTCTTGTGTTGTCTACTTGCCTTGTGTTGTCCACTTGTGTTATCTACTTGCCTTGTATTGTCTACTTATATTGTGTTGTCTACTTGCCTTGTGTTGTCTAATTGTCTTGTGTTGTCTACTTGCCTTGTGTTGTCTACTTGCCTTGTGAATTTAACTTAACACTCGTTTGATTTACAGAAGAAAAAAAAAAGGGTTGAATATTTTGACTCCAACAAATACTATTGAAATTGAAATGACAATTATTGTGAAATAGTTTTTATGATTTTAAATGTGCAGAAAAAAGTACTGTGCAACCCCTCTCCTTTTCTCTTTCATGCTCTGTAATCAATAAATGTCTCTATTTCTAAGTAGAAAGAAATGTCAAAATATGTACTGGTCTATTTGACTTTTTTCTATATTATTAATTTTTATCTCAGATACATATGGCAATTTAAATTGGATGTATATTTTCCAAGTTACTATGTTTGATTGTATGTGATTTATTCCATTTAACATGTAGGTGTGTAACTTAGCAGTGTAACTATACACATACTTTTTTTTTGTTTCTTTGATTTTGGGAAATGATGGAAAAGCAAACTGGAATACAAAGTCCATATTTTCTAATGTTCCGCCGTCAATGAATCACTAGTGCATGCATGCTCACTCTGACTTGCACATATTCTGTGTTTATTTGATTCACTGCTTGGTCACACTCCATTTTCTTTGTGTTGTCTTCATTATCTCATCTCATCTAGTCTTATTTTGTTTTATGTATTTGAAGTGTTCTTTAATGTAGTATTTGGTAAATTTAAAATGTGTTTTTGTTTTGAGTCACCTTCCTTCAGGCAGCCATTGACTAGGACAACCATGATTTTCTAGCAGGCATTACATTGGACTTGTGGGTTTGTGTTCAGTGATGGTTAATTTGGGAAATGTGGGTTATTATTTTATTGCTATTTTTTGTAATTGGTAAGGGGACAACAATAAAGATTATTTTAAAAGCTTTAAAATTGACTTTGTTACTGAAGTGTATGTGTCGTGGGGTTGGGTTGCTTCCCTTTGTTCGATTGTCTCCCCTTTTTGGGCCATTGGTTCTTCGGGCTATGTATTGTCTTTATGATGATGTTCCTCTTATTATTATTATGGTTTTCACTTGTGGTCTTTCTACGGGGGGTCATCTTTCCCCCCATGTCGCAATCCTGATTATTTTTGAGTGTGATGGGATTCGGGCCTGCTAATTTGGATCCTTTTGTTTTGCCCTTATTTTTCCATCCACCCCTACCACCTACCCCAGAAATTTTTAAGATAAGTTTAAAACATGGTCAGTTTTGATAGGTGTTTCAAAATTTGCATATACAAATTTCGATTGCTAATATAAAATAAGCAATAGCATATACATGGGGTATTATATGTATTTATAGTTTAAAACATATATTTAATCATTATAATGTAATCAGAATACCGGTATGTTAATTGCATATGCCTCTCTAATAAATATATGCATATAAACTTAATTAAATATATGGCTGTATTATCTTTCTTCTTTATTTCCCCTGGTTTTCATCATAACAAAGTTGCAAGGCTGTGATATCCACACAAAAAAAGGAATTGATTTAGAGCAAAAACTAAAACGTGGTCTTCTCCACCATAACTGATACAGGCTCTAAGTATTAATAGGTTACTTTGTGCATTTCCGGAATTATATATTTTGCAAATAAGTACCAATTTTAAACAAAAATAATATAATATATATAATAATAATATAATAATTTTAAATGTGCTCCTTTTAAATCAATGATATAAAGACTTAAAGGAGATAAATTTTACTACAGATCTTAATTTAATGAAGCACTTTTAAAAATGGTATTTAAAATTGGGACAGTTTAGGGCAATTATGTTTTAGTTTTTATTTGCTACCTTATATTTTGTGTTTAATTAATTAATACCTGGTAGTTTAAACTTGATGTAACAATAAAAATTAGAATCTTTTAAAAAAATCTTCTCATTTTAATTTTATGTAATAACGATAATGTAAAGAATTTAACTTCACTTTAGAGCCTTTCATTAAAGCCCTTGTACACAATGTGGTTTGATATTTTTCTCATGTGTTCAATGACAGCTAATATTAGTTTCTGGATTGTAATTATTAGTAATATTCCAAAAGTAAACAGGAAGTTGATGTCTTCTTATCCCTGATCTCATACAAGATGTTAATTTTGACAGCTGGGCTTAGCAAGTGGAATGAGCACTTCTTAATGCATTCGAAAAATATATGTGTATGAATTGTGCATTATTTCAAAGACATCATGCATTGCAGGTTTTTAACAAGTGAATTACCGTATGTCTTACGATAATAATTTATGATCACTGACTTTAACCTTTGTAAGATATTGATAGAGAAGTAATGATCACTGACTTTAACCATTGTTAGATATTGTTAGAGAAGTAATGATCACTGACTTTAACCTTTGTAAAACAACTAAAATAAATTGATTAGTAATCTAATAGACAATTGTGATAGGTGTTTGTAAATTTACATAAATAAATTTGATTTACTAAAATAAAATATAAAAAATCATATTTATGTGTTATTAAATATATTTATCATTTTAAAAATGTATCTGGTCATTAAAATATAATCAGAATATGTTAATTGGATATGCATCTCTAATATATATGAATATCAAGTTAATTAAATATACGATTGAGTTATTTTTCTTAGTCCTTGCCTTTTTTATATCCCCTAGTTTTCATCATCACAAAGTTGTTATGCTGTGATATCCAATATAGTCATTGAATTAAAACGAAAACGTTTCATGACATGAACTTGGCCTTGTTCACCACAACTGATACAGCATTAATAGGTTAAAGCAAACATTTACAGGGAAAGAATATTTTGCAAGTAAGTAATACAATTTAGTGGTCAGAAAGATCCATGATTTCATTTTAAAATTTACTAAAAGTACAGCAGGGAATCACTTTTTTTAAGTCTTACGGTAAAAGGGAGGCCCCCGTGTATTTTTTAAAAAAATCTTTAGATTGCATTAAGATCAAAGGGAGATTATCGTGTGTTTATTTTTTTAATCATAAGATTGCAACAGTTATTCCCCATTTTAGTTGTGCCTTATTTTTATTTTGTATTTATCTTTGTGTCTAGTTATTTCCATTTGACCGTAAAATAATTTTCTTCAAATATTCTTTTTCTCGGTTATCTCTTTTTGATTATACATATGAAAATATAGTTTTAAATTAGCAGCACTTTAAATCAATGGTATTATTGGTATACAGACTTTAACAGGTGCAAAATATCTTAATTTAATTAAGCTCTTTAAAAATATATTTGAAATTGGGACAATTTTTGGCAATTATATTTTAGATTTTATTCAACTACCTGATAAGTTGTATTTAATAAATTAATAGTTTAAACTTTATATTGTAAAAATTGGAATTATAAGAATCTTTTTTTCTTTTAACTTTTCCTTATATAATAACAATAATGTAGAGACTTAATTATTTCTATAAACCTTAGTGCCATTTAATAAAGTACTTGTGCACAAAGTGGTAAAGCACTTGTACAAAAAGTGGTTAGATAATGAATAGTTGTTCTACTGTGTAACTGATCTCATTGTATAGTTGTGAATAGTTGTGTTGTGTAACTGATAAGAAAGGATAATCCCGGTTTAAGATTATTTATTGATCCAAATGAATGGAAATGTTTTTGATTACATTGTACATATCCATTTTCAGCATATAAATAAATACATATTTTAACCAAGACAACATTTTACAATTATATTATAATAATTGAAACACAAGACATCTAAAGTATTTCTCTAGCGTAGTAATCAGCCATCATTGAACTCCAATGGTGACAATTATGACTTGATTTCTACCACATACGTTTCTACCAAATACGTTTCTTCATGAATTAATTGATAATTGGATCATGATCAAACTTGGGACACATAGTTATAACACTTCATTATCCAGAAGGAAATGCTGACATGGCTTGAATTTATAAAAAAATATCCTGTTCATATTAATAACTTATTTACATAAATTATCTCTGTGGCATTTTTCCATCAATTTTAAAGTAATAATTTTTAAAATAAGTTAGTTTGTTATCTATCCTTCCGAAATTACTCACTGCTGTAAAAGATTAAGTTCGTTTGGTGCTAGAGGGCCCCAAAAGCAAAAATGTAAATGTCAACATCTTTGCAAATTCCTTTCCTAAAGTAGCATGGACACAAGTGACAAGTAATTAATTCCATTTCAATGAGATAATTTGAAAAAATGAACTTGAATATTTTTACCAACGATTTATCTTAGGGAAAACTAAAATAGCATCTTTTGGAATGAGTTCCTGTTGAGAATCCTATTTTATTTTAATGGATAAATAGCCAAAGCTTAAGCATGGTGAATAATTTTTTAAATACATCTTTTCAAAGTTATATTTGTTTTTAAATCATTATACTTTTGGCAGTGCATAACTTGAATATTAACTGAAAGGTGTGGAGGGGGGGGGGGTGTATCCCAAATTAAATGTTTTAAATCTGGCTGTTTATTGGAAAAAAATAATTTGATTGGTACCTAAGCGAAGTGTTTTTGACAGGGCCCTAAATTTAGATGTACACCAACAATGCTTTAAACTTTATTTCCTGAATATAAACCCAAGCAAAGTTGGGTACATTGGCCCCAAGCAAAGTTGGCTACGTTGGCCCCATGCAAAGTTGGGTACATTGGTCCCAAGCAAAGTTGGGTATATTGGCTCTGATAATATAATTATTAGACATTGGAACTCTGGATAAACCTTGCTTAATTCTACTTATCTCAACTGTTTCTTTTATTCAACCCAGAAATATAGGGAGGACAAATAAAAGAGGGAAGTGGAACAAAGGAAGCTGCCAATATAAATTATGACGCTTGGCATTTGTGAGAATAATTTCTTAGGATAAAGTAGGTTTGACAGGATATGACTATTTCAATGTTGACCTGTGTAGGGATGATGGGATATAACTATTTCAATATAGGTCTGTGTAGGGATGATGGGATATGACTATTTCAATGTAGACCTGTGTAGGGATGATGGGATATAACTATTTCAATGTAGGCCTGCATAGGGATGACGGGATATGACTATTTCTGTTTTGTGTGTATGTCTTAGTAGTCTAAGTCTACGGTCAAAGAATATCTTCAATATTTAATTGATAAGTTCAATGCTTTTATTGTACAAGCCACTTTCTTTATTGGTTACAGAAAGTCAAGGTTTCACTTTCTCTAATAGTTAATCCACAACTGAGGAATTTTTCAGGTTATGAAGTTTGATTGAATTAAGGTCTTTGGGGCTCTAGACACATACTATGTAGGGTGCAATGGCAAGAGCAGTGCAAAGAAGAGAAAGGGGGCCACTCCGGATGTTAGCCTCAGGGGACGCTGAAATCCATATATAAATCAGCCTAGATCCACTAGCGTAAGAAGGGCTGATGGTCATTATACTTAACATAATGTTTTATTGAAAGTGTCCGATATGACATAAAGAATTAATTTTCAAGTGGGGCCTCAAAATGTTGACTGAGTAGGGAATAGAGGTCTAACTGGGTGGCCTCAAAATGTTGACTGAGTAGGGAATAGAGGTCTAACTGGGGGGCCTTAAAATGTTGACTGAGTAGGGAATAGAGGTCTAACTGGGTGGCCTCAAAATGTTGACTAAGTAGGGAATAGAGGCCTAACTGGGGGGCCTCAAAATGTTGACTGAGTAGGGAATAGAGGTCTAACTGGGTGGCCTCAAAATGTTGACTGAGTAGGGAACAGAGGTCTATCTGGGTGGCCTCAAAATGTCAACTGAGTAGGGAACAGAGGTCTATCACTCAGCTTTTCTTTTAATTGCATGCTTATGCTATGGTTATAGCTATGGTTGTAGCTATGGTTGTAGCTATGGTTCATGCTGCACTGTGTGGAACAATATTTGGATGCACCTCTTCCCCAAAAATAACTCAGCAATTGGCTAAAAATGACGACCTTCCATATAAAGAAAAAAGTGCACCTGGGGGGGACCCTTCCTACGTCACTTCATGCAACCTCAATAGATCTGGATTTACCGTCCTTGTGCAAAATATTTCCATGACTATCTTTCAACATATTTAAACAGAACTGATTTTTCAGGAAACTTGAGTAGACATGTATTAATACAGAGCTTCATTACAGAGTTTCATTACAGAGTTTCATATGGAGTTTCATACGGAGTTTCATACGGAGTTTCATACGGAGTTTCATACGGAGTTTCATGGCTTATTACGGAAGCATTTGAGAACTTTCTTGCATTCTTTGAAAAAGTTTTTCGAGAAGAAGCTGTAGATGATGGGATTAGAGGCACTATTAATAAAATACGATCTTATCAATAGATTGAGGAGCAGTTCCCCGGTTTCTCCGTGTACCTCGAGGGTATCCAGGCCCAGGGCTTTCAGTGTCATCAGGACCAAGTGCGGGAGGAAAGAGAGGATGTAGATCAAAGTAATGGAGAACAGCATCAGAGTCGTCCGTCTCGTACCTGAACAAGGGAAGCAATCACACATTTTGTTACATATATCCTTTCACTTTCAATTAAACATGAAGTAATTTAAAAAAGATGAGAGATGAAGTAATTAACTATATCATTTTAAGTAATTATCAATATCAATAGATCCAGTTTTTTAATTTATAATTACCAATATCATTAGATCAAGTTTTGCCTTAATTTATAATTACCAATATCATTGATCAACTATAATATAACATATGCTACCATCAAAAAACATATGCTACAATTACATAACATATGCTTCAATTATATAAGATATGCTACAATTGTATAACATATGTTAGAATTATATTAAAAATGCTACAATTATATAGGCACAATACACTTATAAAGCATGATCTGCACCCTAAAAGCGCCACAGTACATTTTTTTAATTAAACCCATTATTGTTAATGTCTAAATATGGGGGTAACATATTTATAGATGATATATTATTATATTATTATTATTATTAGTGGTTTTTATATAGAGTGGTACCCCAGCCTAGGGTTTGGCTCACCGCGCTGTACATACAATTTAACAAACATAATCATGAACTTAAAAATTAACATACATTAATTAAATAAAACAAAACAAATGTATATTCACTCCTCCCATTCCAGAACTTTTGAGATGTCAATTAAATGAAAGCTGGAATACATTTCCCGTATATCCTATCTAATAAAGGTAAAAGTCTCAATATTTGTATAAACTTTAATTTATAAACAGTCATCTTTGCCCAAGATTTACCTGCCTTCTCTATACTCGGCACCCACTAGACACAGTTTCACTAAGTTTAGCAAGATTTCCCAGCCTTCTATGTACTCTGCACCCACTACACACAGTTTCACTAATTCTAGCAAGATTTCCCAGACTTCTCTGTACTCTGCACCTACTAGACACAGTTTCACTAAGTCTAGCAAGATTTTCCAGCCTTCTCTCTTCACCCACTAGACACAGTTTCACTAAGTCTAGCAAGATTTCCCAGCCTTCTCTCTGCTCCCACTAGACACAGTTTCACTAAGTCTAGCAAGATTTCCCAGCCTTCTCTCTGCACCCACTAGACCTAGTTTCACTAAGTCTAGCAAGATTTCCCAGCCTTCTCTCTGCACCCCTAGCCCTAGACACAGTTTCACTAAGTCTAGCAAGATTTTCCAGCCTTCTATGTACTTTGCACTCCTAGACACAGTTTCACTAAGTCTCGATCCTACAAAAAATGCTTTGACAAAGTCTCGCTCATCCAATTTTTTTTAGAAAAAGTAAGACAAATTGACAAGGTCTTAAACATTCAAAAATTGACAACGTCTTAAACATTAAACATATTGACGTCTTAAACATTCAACAAATTGACAACATCTTAAACATTCAACAAATTGACAACGTCTTAAACATTCAACAAATTGACAACATCTTAAACATTCAACAAATTGACAATGTCTTAAACATTCAACAAATTGACAACGTCTTAAACATTCAACAAATTGACAACATCTTAAACATTCAACAAATTGACAACATCTTAAACATTTAACAAATTGACAACGTCTTAAACATTCAACAAATTGACAACATCTTAAACATTCAACAAATTGACAATGACTTAAACATTCAAAAATTGACAACATCTTAAACATTCAACAAATTGACAACATCTTAAACATTCAACAAATTGACAATGTCTTAAACATTCAAAAATTGACAACATCTTAAACATTCAACAAATTGACAACGTCTTAAATATTCAACAAATTGAAAACGTCTTAAACATTCAACAAATTGTTTGATGAATTCTTGCACCCCATACAAAAGTAAAATATCATGTTATAATTGGGAAAAAAAAAAAGAACGTTTATTTTGTGTTTAATTACAAAGAGAACTTAAGAACTGACAAAATCAACTTAAGAACTGACAAAATCAACTTAAGAACTGACAAAATCAACTTAAGAACTGACAAAATCAACTTAAGAATTAGTTCATGAAATAAAATGTCAAGGAAGAAATTAATTTTTAAAAATTGTCATAATACTATATATTCAAAAGCTCTTTGTATAATGTCATTCTTCGCACCCCCTGAAATGCCCCTTGCACCCCCTGAAATGCCCCCTCAGACCCCCTGAAATGCCCCCTCAATCCTCCAAGTTCGGAACCCTTATCCTAGCCATTCAATTTTTTTTTTTAAATAATAAAAATTTAGAATACTTTTTTTTTCAAAAATAAAAATGAATTGTTCCTTTTGAAGGGGTTTTGAGACTTACAAATATGAATTGTTACAAAAGTTAAAAGTGATTAAAAGTGTCACAAAACCATTATTATTTACCTTGTGTATCAGATCGTGTCTGTACAGATTTTAAATCTGCTACTCTTCGGAATGAAGAGCTCAAAACGGGTTTAGCTCCTGTAGCTATGATCTTCGATTCTGGGGGAAGAATAAAAATACAATTGAAATAACTAATAATGATTATGCAGTACAATGCAGATGTGTTAAATAAAGATATGCAAGGCTGGCAGAAAATTGAAATAGATTTCATTATGTTAACAATAATATTTTATTTGAAACTGAATTTTAGTAGCAAATGTAATAAAGCAATAACAATGCAAATTTCATCCATCCATAGGCAAAAAGTTATAATATATAACATCTGTCAGCAAAAGTTCTAATATATAACATCCGTCATCAAATAGTTCTAATATATAACATCCGTCATCAAATAGTGCTAATATATAACATCAATCATCAAATAGTTCTAATATATAACATCTGTCAGCAAATAGGTCTAATATATAACATCCGTCATCAAATAGATCTAATATATAACATCTGTAATCAAATAGTTCTAATATATAACATCCGTCATCAAATAGTTCTAATATATAACATCTGTCTTCAAATAGTTCTAATATATAACATCCGTCATCAAATAGTGCTAATATATAACATACGTCATCAAATAGTTCTAATATATAACATCCATCATCAAATAGTTCTAATGTATAACATATGTCTTCAAATAGTTCTAATATATTACATCTGTCATCAAATAGTTCTAATATATAGCATCAAGAGTAGAGTCCCCATGAAACAGCTACATGCTCAGTAAAAAATTTTTAAATTAAATTTTGGGGTGGGGAATGGAAAAAAGGGGGGGGGGATCGGTCTTTGCTTTCTCAATCATATTTGTAAGCTTTGGGTCAATTTTAGTTTATAAGTTGAGAGATAAGGGAAGGGGGGGAAAGGAGTGGATGAAGTAGTGAGGTTGATGTAGATGAGTATTGAGGTGGATGGAGTAGTGAGGTTGAGGTGAATGGAGTAGTGAGGTTGATGTGAATTGAGGTTGAGTGGATAGGGTAGTGAGGTTGAGGTGGATGGAGTAGTGAGGTTGAGGTGAATGGAGTAGTGAGGTTGATGTGAATTGAGTTTGAGGTGGATAGGGTAGTGAGGGTGAGGTGGATGGGGTAGAGAGGTTGAGGTGGATGGAGTAGTGGGGTTGAGGTGGAAGGAGTAGTGAGGTTGATGTGAATTGAGGTTGATGTGGATGGAGTAGAGAGGTTGATGTGTATCGAGTAGTGAGGATGAGGAGGATGGAGTATTGAGGGTAAGGTGGATGGAGTAGTGAGGATGAGGGGGTGGAGTAGTGAGGTTGATGTGGATGGAGTAGTGAGGTTGAGGTGGATGGAGGAGTAAGGTTGAGGTGGATGGAGGAGTAAGGTTGAGGTGGATGGAGGAGTGAGGTTGAGGTGGATGAAGTAGTAAGGCTGAGGTGGATGGAGTAGTGAGATTGATGTGGATAGAGTAGTGAGGTTTAGGTGGATGGAGTAGTAAGGCTGAGGTGGATGGAGTAGTGAGATTGAGGTGGATAGAGTAGTGAGGTTTAGGTGGATGGAGTAGTGAGGTTGAGGTGGATGGAGTAGTGAGGTTGAGGTGGATGGAGTAGTGAGGTTGAACTTTTGGCTTTGAAGTGATGGGACTTTGAGGAGGCTTCCAGAGGTTGAGATGGGGGAGGGGGGCTGTAAGGTGATTCAGTAAACCATCACAATAATTTATCTCTGGGGTAAAGAAGACAACAAAGGCGCCAAATCAGATAGATCTGATAGATCATTTACATTTCCTTTTGCGAAACAAATTCAGTTTTTAAAAACAAACGAAACCAATTCTGAGAAATGTCCAACTGATAAATGTCCAACTGATAAATGTCCAACTGATAAATGTCCAACTGATAAATGTCCAAATGATAAATATCCAACTGATAACTTTCCAAATGATAAATGTCCAAATGATAAATGTCCAACTGATCAATGTCCAAATGATAAATGTCCCACATGTTACATATATATTATTTTGTTAATAAGAAGACACTGAAAAACTAACCTTGCCTGCCAGAAAATGTTTCGCTGCCTCTTCGTTGTTCTGAGGATTGCCGGTTAATGGCATAGTTAAATCCAACAATTTTTCTTGATTCAAATGCTTGCTTGGAAGCCCCTGCCGTAAACGAGTGTCTTGTCATTTTAACCTTGTCACAACCGGTGACTTTATTTAAATGCAATATTTCTAACATCTTGTTTGATTCATCTGTTCTTTCTTTGAAAAGCTTTTTATCTGTCTTATTTTTCTCAGAATTGTATGTCAGATTTGAAAATACCAAACGACTGCCAATTTTACTATTAGCTTCTTTAGAGTGAAGTGATTGGCCGTCTCGCGCTGCCTGGCTTTGATCCCATAAAAGATCACCATTATGACAATGGGATGTGAGAAGCCAACGTTTTGGGTTGTCTAGATCCTCTATAGGCGTGGGTGGAGGAGATATATGGGGAGACGTATGGGGTAATTTATGAGGAAGTGTTTGAGGTGACGTATAAAGGAAAGAGTCTTCTGAAATGTGATCTAATGGCTTAGGGATGTGATCTGTATCCCGGAGTTTGGCTTCGAAAGGCAACCACCCATCTGGTAACACTTGAAATGATTTAGAGACCAAACCGATTTTTGTATCTGTTTTCTGCTGAGCTAAAGATTTTAAGTCAGTCAAAGAACTTCGACGACGCAATAAAACTAATCTGGGAATTTTGATTATATTGTCATCATAACAGGTGCCTCTGTTCATGCATCTGTCATTGTCCGTTGCAGTGACATCTATTTTGTGAGCCTCTTTAGAAACTGTCAGAGCTTCTGAGATCATATGGTTTGGTTCATCATTGGCATTAATCTCACGCACGCTTGGGATATTCATTATATCATTTCCTGCCCTGACGAACTGGTCATTATCTATGACCTTTGAATTTTCAGCGCACTTAATATTACCCAGAATGTTTGAGGTTTTCATTTTAACCATGTCCATTGATTTAGGATCTTCTTGATTTGAGCTCAAGTTTGGCCCGAAATCACTGTTGTTATTATTATTACTGTAGGAGAATATGTTAAACCGCTGGTCATCATCTTGGGTTGGGGAAGAACATACTGAAGTACTAGCACCGAGCGGTTTGGACCTGCCTATAATGACACTTGAACGCCGACGCTGTCGTAAATGGGCGTGGTGAAATATTCTTTTGGCAATGAGAGTGTAGAGAACAATGAGGATGATGGCTCCGACCAGGAAGAGGAACATCTGGACACTGCTGTAAGCCAAGGGTAAGATCGTGGTCACATACCTAAAACAAAGTCAGTTTATGTTTACTATAACATTGGGTCAACAACACTTTCTGGTTACAGGTAACAATGTGCCTATTGGCTGCCTTGACTCATATACATAAAGCCTATTGGCTGCCTTGACCCATATATATAAGACTTATCTTTCTCAAAGACACAATACTTAAAAAAATAGATCAAAGCTAAGGCCTGAGTGTGAAGGTGGCTATAAAAAAAATAAATAAATATTGATAATTAATACGCAGCCTTGACCTATGAAGTTAAGGAATATTTCTACATTACTTAATAATTTATTGTTTTTATAAACATGGCCTGATTTATGAAGTTAAGGAATATTTCTACATTACTTAATAATTTATTGTTTTTATAAACATGGCCTGATTTATGAAGTTAAGGAATAATTCTGCTTCGCTAAATAGTTTATTGTTTTTATAAACATGGCATTTGACGATGAAAACACTGCTATTGATATCTTGGTAGCACAAATGTCAGCACATATATATATTGTATAAATACCTAACTGCATACACAGCATGCAAATTTGACATTTGACTTTACACACATCCCCCACCCCCTTTGTTACCTACACATCTGCAAGTAAATTCTTACCTGTCATTACCAGAGCACTTGACAACACACATTCCCTACCCACCTAGTTATCTACCCATTGAATTCTTACCTGTCATTAACAGAGCAGTCGGTCCCATTGATATTCGGAACATCAGTTGTGATGGTCCTGCCACCAAACATAACGGCTGTGGGCAGTGAGAAGAGCAGAGCACTACCAGCACAAAGCACAATGATGACCATAGCACATCGAGGCGAGATCTGTCTCTTTAACGGACAGCAAATTCTTTTATATCTGTTAAAGATATCGCAGTTATTATTATTTGTATAATTGTTGAAGTAGAATTAAACTATAGATGTAATCGTAACACTATAAGAATTTGCTAATGTCTTCTTCCCTTTTATGACCTTTGCCTCACTTTTATAGGATGAAAATAGTTGCACGCCAAGAGCTTAATTGTAATTATTTATCAAGCATTTAATCATCAGTTAAGCAGGAACAAATTTAATAAAGAAATTTTCCTTCTTCCTGAAATATATTATTTCATAAATTAAGACCAGCAAACTGACATGTTGGACATAACTAACTAGTATAATTATAATGTTCTAATATCAAATGTTTGCATCCATGGCTGGATTAACACCCTTAGGTGCCCTAAGCACTTAAAAATTTTGGTGCCCCCCAAATTACATGTATATCTAACTCAAAATATTAAGAAATATGAACCATAAAATAAACCTTTATTGCGATAAATAGAACATGTACTGAAAGCATTAATAAGATCTTCTTCTTCTATATTTTGATGGCCCACAATCAATGTATTCATCATTTTGGCACCTCTATAAGTTTTTCACAACCCTAAAAATAAATGTCACTTTCAGATGATAATGAGTCTATAGTATGTGGCACACAATTAGTCAATTATTATGGAAAATCTCTGCTATTATTTTATTTGCTTTTCCTCTTTTTCTCATCTCAGTTTGCATTGTATCAGTAATTTGATAAAAGGTATTTATGTAAAATTTGTCTCTTGCAATTAGGTGTACTTCTGGTCCATCGCCTTCATTAGGTACTTTCTTTCTGTTAAATTATAGAGTTAGCTTGTAATTCCCATCTGGTATAGGCCTATTTCTTTAGTAGCTGCTTCATATTTTTTTTAATGATCTGATGAAGATCGCCTTTTGATTTATATAGATCTGCACATGTTTTTAAGTTCACATCCTCATTCAGTAGAACTTATAAATATTATTTTTATCCCCTTTTTGATTCTGATTTCACTTATAAAATCAAGTGCTTCTAATATGATAGAGAAAAAATTAACTGCATTTGTGAACAGTGATCCGGTCAATTAGATTTAATGAATTTAATGGGCTATAGACTATAGTGTACATACATATGGGGGGCTGTACAGTGTACAGCCCCCCATAGCAAATTGATTTGTTTCACGTGTAAGGAGCACTATCATAAGACGGACCTCGTGATAATGGATACAATATGGGCCTATAACCACAATCTCTCTTGAAAGTCTCACCATTGCTTTTTGTTCAATGAAATGTTTCTGTGAGTAGTTAATTCCAGGCTTGCCACAACTGAAATGACGGTAAGACTAGTCCAAATGGCCCGCCATGCATGGTCATGGCCATGGTGTTCACAGTCTTTGGGGACCACGAGCAATTCAATAACTTATTCATAAGCTACATCAGCAGCAGAAAAATCAACCGACAACGCTGGATCACTAGATTTACTTCATAGTTTGAATTCTTTTGTAACAGTAACATCTGACTGTGAATGTGGAACACTGCCACTGGAACTCAACTTCAGTCTTCAGTGAAGAAATTGCAATTTTGGACAAAATATCCACTGCCACTGCCTTCCTTTGTTTCTGTTTTGATAATTTTCGTTTTTCTGAACCACTTAATTATATTTTAACATGTTTCATCTTGCTTGATTCTAGGGGTCTAAATGATATCATTTAAGTTTAAGTATAAACACAAAACATTCTCTTGTGCGTTTAAAAAAAAAATCCTTATGAAGATTGGATTATTGTAACAGTTGTTTGTGGGGTTTGCCTCAAAATCAAATTCAGAGACTCCAGAGGGTGCAAAATTCTGCAGCACGCATTGTGTCGCGGAAAAAGAGATCAGACCACATCACCCCAGTTCTACGAGATCTCCATTGGGTTCCTATTAGTGAGCGCATAGACCACAAGATTCTGTCCTTGGCGTATAGCTGCATAGAAGGCTCTGCACCAGAATATCTGAAAGAAATGCTTTCTCAACATGTAACCTTAAAGAACCTGCGATCCTCAACTCAGTCCTTACTGAAAATTCCCAGTGTGGATGAACAAAGAAAAAAGTCGTACGGAGTGCGCTCTTTTGAAGCGGTAGCGCCAAAGTTATGGAATATTTTACCTCCATCTTTGAGGAGTACTGACAAGGACAGAAAATTATTTAGGAAAAATTTAAAGACTTATTTGTTTAATAGATCTTATTACACCTGAGCGCAGTGAGCATGCTAAAGTAGCATGGATACCAGCGCTATAGAAGTATCCAATCAATCAATCAATCAAGTAAATAAAACTAGTTTTTGAGAGTTTCCTCCCTTTAAAAAAAGTGAAACATCAAATTCGCATTATAATATTAATTTTGGTAACTGCAAATTGTCCATTTAGCGGAATTTAGCCCTAGAAGCTGCAATCGATCCTCGGTCCTAAGGACAGCTCTTAGGTCTTTACATTTGCCCCCTTTGCCTGGTACCCTAAATCCATATATGGCGTCACGCAATTTTTTTTGGCGTCACCAAATCCTATCCCATTGTCACAAAAAGTTAGAAATTACCGCACCTGTGTCATAAACATTTCCCTAATATAGTGGTTCGTAGACAAGGGTGAAAGCACGCCTTTACAGCGCGTAAGACCCAGACAATAAATTTCATTCGCTGGCCTTTGCTGCCATTCCTAGGTGTTCCTGCCTTTAAAAATAAAATCATTTTTTTATGTATTTTGATTAGCAGCAGTAAATGTTTTTTTTTCTGTTGAATCTTTCTTGCTTACTTCTTGCATTGGTCATTTGTTTATTGTTTCTAGAAAGGTAATTAAACAAATAAAATGGCAATTACCATATTGTTTAATTAAATAATTTTTACATTTTATTGAAATAAAATTTATACTTTGGTTTGAGGGGCTGGTTGCGGGAAATGTTTTGAAATCGAGAAAGGATGCAGCGCTACAAAATGGCTTAGAATCCCGGCCCTAGAACATGTAGATCCCATACCCCAGTCAACCATTTTTCGTTCCATCTCACTTCACGTGGTATCCCTATTTATATGATTCCCGTCTCCACATTTCGATATACATTTTCACCACTGTCAAGGTCACTAAAGCCCATTTCTCCTCCTTCGTGGCGTCCTGTAACTTGATCAGATGCAATTTTTCGGACCTCGCATACAGTACCTGTAGGCCTACTGATTCTCTCAGTGATCGTAGTTTAACAAAAATATAGTTATAATTTTTGTATAAAATAATAATGTTAAAATTGTCTACAATTATTAAGTGTTTCTATGTGTATTTTTTCAAGAATGTGCCACTTTAAATGTGACATCAAATAGCTTAATTAACCTCCTCTAGTCGCACATTGTCACAAAAATGTGACATCAAATAGCTTAATTAACCTCCTCTAGTCGCACATTGTCACAAAAATGTAACCCCCCCTCCCTTTTAGACGCGTGACGTATGTCATATGTTGTATATCATATATAAAGTTAATCCACAAATTTCTTATCATACTAACGTATATGAATATGAACCTTACCTGTCTATTGCTACCACTATGAGTATACTGCCCGAGGCCATGGTAGAAAACAGATTGATCGTCCTAACCGTCTGACAAAGTGGACTTGTTCCAAACGTGTAATTGTTGGTCATGTCAATAATCTCCCCTGTTTTAACACACAAAAAATGACTATTACGAAACATAGGCCTACATATCTAATATAAATATTTATCAATGGCTAAAATCTTACTCGAAGTTTATGTGACGTAAGTTTGTATCCATTTCACGCTAAGTCATAAAATTTTATTTGTGCATTAGGTTGATTTTATTGTGTCTTCAAAAGAAGCGCATTTGAATGAGTCATGTAATATGAATGTATGGCTGTAACGCTAAGAGAAACAATCTTTGGTATGAATGTATGGCTGTAACGCTAAGAGAAACAATCTTTGGTATGAATGTATGGCTGTAACGCTAAGAGAAACAATCTTTGGAATGAATGTATGGCTGTAACGCTAAGAGACACAACCTTTGGAATGAATGTATGGCTGTAACGCTAAGAGAAAATCTTTGGACATAATGTATGGCTGTAACGCTAAGAGACACAACCTTTGGAATGAATGTATGGCTGTAACGCTAAGAGAAACAATCTTTGGACATGAATGTATGGCTGTAACGCTAAGAGAAACAATCTTTGGACATGAATGTATGGCTGTAACGCTAAGAGAAACAATCTTTGGAATGAATGTATGACTGTAACGCTAAGAGACACAACCTTTGGAATGAATGTATGGCTGTAACGCTAAGAGACACAACCTTTGGAATGAATGTATAGCTGTAACGCTAAGAGAAACAATCTTTGGAATGAATGTATGGCTGTAACGCTAAGAGAAACAATCTTTGGACATGAATGTATGGCTGTAACGCTAAGAGAAAATCTTTGGACATAATGTATGGCTGTAACGCTAAGAGAAACAATCTTTGGACATGAATGTTTGGCTGTAACGCTAGGAGAAACAATCTTTGGAATGAATGTATGGCTGTAACGCTAAGAGAAACAATCTTTGGACATGAATGTATGGCTGTAACGCTAAGAGACACAACCTTTGGAATGAATGTATGGCTGTAACGCTAAGAGAAACAATCTTTGGACATGAATGTATGGCTGTAACGCTAAGAGAAACAATCTTTGGACATAATGTATGGCTGTAACGCTAAGAGAAACAATCTTTGGACATGAATGTATGGCTGTAACGCTAAGAGACACAACCTTTGGAATGAATGTATGGCTGTAACGCTAAGAGAAACAATCTTTGGACAAACCGTTATTGAACATTTACACATATTTTTTTAAGAGTGACCATGTTTGAAAAACTTTTACATTTTCAGACTATGCTTTTGGACAAATTATGTCCACATTACAATTCTTAAATTATCCATTATCAAGAAAGAAAGTTTGTTTTAATATATATATAGATGGAAAAGAAAAATAAGCATTCTAAGATTCTTTACCCAAAGTAGGGGTTACCAAAGTCTAAACTATATATTAAATTAATGAAAAAGGCCGTCGTTTTTTTAAAAATACAGTTTAATGTAATCGAAATGTGCATATAGGTATCGAATATAAAGTATTTATATATTTTTAATTTTGAGATGGGAAAAAATATATTTATTTCTGAAAGACTACGTCATTTTTAACGGGTTATAGCTAGTTATATAAGAATATGCAAATTGAATATCATCATATTACGCCGATTTCAATAGCGCACAGCATAACATTCTGGAGACCGCACTAAACAGTGTGCAACGTTATGTTCAGTAGTCTCAAAATATAACTCCGTTTTCTAAACGTAAATTCTTAAAAAACATTCATAGAGAGTTGGAATTATTTTACAGAAATCGAATTCATTAAAATGTCACGTGATGAACTGGCGCACGTGTCATTAAAGCGTAAGAAAATCAACAAATGGAGATGAAGGGAAAGATAAAATATAATGATAACAAGACATGCCGGAATCTATTACATTACATTTCGGATTCATTGATCTAAGAAGACTAAAGGGATGTTCTTATTTCAGAACTATCCTGTAGAGTTCCTGAGTTAACAAACTCCATTAGGATTACCCCCTCACTTTCTGCTTCTAAATCATGGATTAATAGCTATTCTAATGCTTAACTGGAATCCAAAGAAAAAACTTGACTACATTGCAATTTTTAAAAATATTTTCAGAGTGCATTCTTATTCATATTGCTTTCTTTCTGAGAATCGCTGAGGCTCCATTTCTACAACACTACATTTTATTCTAAAGCATCAACAAATTCCCAAAATTGAAGCTTTTGCATCACAATAAACTAATTACAATGATATATTCACATAATTGAAGCTTTGTATCACAATAAACTAATCACAATGACATATTCCCATAATTGAAGCTTGTATCACAATAAACTAATCACAATGACATATTCCCATAATTGAATCTTGTATATATTCCCATAATTGAATCTTGTATCACAATAAACTAATCACAATGACATATTCCCATAATTGAAGCTTTGTATCACAATAAACTAATCACAATGACATATTCCCATAATTGAATCTTGTATATATTCCCATAATTGAATCTTGTATCACAATAAACTAATCACAATGACATATTCCCATAATTGAATCTTGTATATATTCCCATAATTGAATCTTGTATCACAATAAACTAATCACAATGACATATTCCCATAATTGAAGCTTTGTATCACAATAAACTAATCACAATGACATATTCCCATAATTGAATCTTGTATCACAATAAACTAATCACAATGACATATTCCCATAATTGAAGCTTTGTATCACAATAAACTAATCACAATGACATATTCCCATAATTGAAGCTTGTATCACAATAAACTAATCACAATGACATATTCCCATAATTGAAGCTTTGTATCACAATAAACTAATCACAATGACATATTCCCATAATTGAATCTTGTATCACAATAAACTAATCACAATGACATATTCCCATAATTGAAGCTTTGTATCACAATAAACTAATCACAATGACATATTCCCATAATTGAAGCTTTGTATCACAATAAACTAATCACAATGACATATTCCCATAATTGAAGCTTTGTATCACAATAAACTAATCACAATGACATATTCCCATAATTGAAGCTTTGTATCACAATAAACTAATCACAATGACATATTCCCATAATTGAAGCTTTGTATCACAATAAACTAATCACAATGACATATTCCCATAATTGAAGCTTTGTATCACAATAAACTAATCACAATGACATATTCCCATAATTGAAGCTTTGTATCACAATAAACTAATCACAATGACATATTCCCATAATTGAAGCTTTGTATCACAATAAACTAATCACAATGACATATTCCCATAATTGAAGCTTTGTATCACAATAAACTAATCACAATGACATATTCCCATAATTGAAGCTTTGTATCACAATAAACTAATCACAATGACATATTCCCATAATTGAAGCTTTGTATCACAATAAACTAATCACAATGACATATTCCCATAATTGAAGCTTTGTATCACAATAAACTAATCACAATGACATATTCCCATAATTGAAGCTTTGTATCACAATAAACTAATCACAATGACATACATTCGATGACGTCGATATTGATCTACATACAGCAGTTTTCTAACATGCTCAGCTCTAGAGGGCGGTGTCAAGATCCAGGAGATCACAAACTAAAGACTGCATTAAAGAAAATCATATTCTGTTGTCTCTCTGCTATGGTGGCACCATATTCTGATGTCACTATGCCATGGTGGCACCATATTCTGTCACTATGCCATGATGGCAACCTATTCTGATGTCACTATGCCATGGTGGCACCATATTCTGATGTCACTATGCCATGGTTGCACCATATTCTGATGTCACTCTATTCTTGTATTTAAATGAGTTCTGTTATGAAACATACTGGAGCAAATTTGACATTTTTGATTGGATGTCTTCCACATGAGAGGGGGTTACCCTGTGCGGTAGGTAGCCCTGTGCGGTAGGTAGCCCTGTGCGGTACGTAGCCCACTGCTGACGCCACTGTTTGTAAGAGATATGGTTACAGCTGAATGAGATGTGATATAATAAGACTAGCCAGCAACTGAACAAGTCAAAGACAGCTAAGGCACTTACCCGGGATAGCTAGGCAGCAGCTGAACAAGTCAAAGACAGCTAAGGCACTTACCCGGGATAGCTAGGCAGCAACTGAACAAGTCAAAGACAGCTAACGCCTGGATGTACCGAGTTATCGTTCCTGCTTTCATCCTCCAGGTGTACACGTACAACACGATGACATTGCCCACAGCGCCCGTCACCATCAAAACTCCGAGAACCACCACCGCAGGTAAAACTACAGCAGCAAACTGTGCATTAAGAGTTTGTAAATAATCCTGAGCGTTGGTGCTATCAGAATTGTTCCAATGTGTCGCCATTTTGAATATATCGTTACCAATCTCCTTATAATAATACATTACAATAAAAGAACTGTGCCATTTTAAACTTCGTTTGATGCCTCGTGTTTTTAACCGACAATAACAATTATATCACATTAATATCACATTTACTGCTGATACCTTTCAACACATTCACAAACATTCCAATAGAAAATATTGCGTCAGTTCACAAGCTATTCATCAACGAGTTCTCTCTAAGTAATTATAAATGGAATATAAACACGGTTTAAATAAAATCCTAAATCTTGATGGTCACTTGTTGAGTGATACTGGATCACCTGATATTAATGGTGGTTAGATCACCAGATATGAATGGTAGTTAAATCACCAGATATTAATGGTGGTTAGATCACCAGATATTAATGGTGGTTAGATCACCAGATATTAATGGTAGTTAAATCACCAGATATTAATGGTGGTGATCACCGGATATTGGTGGTAGATCACCAAATGTTGGTCTGATTGAATGGCCGCATGCTTTCTGAGACTAGATCACACATGTTGTTAGTACCACAAAGCATACATTTGGCCTCCACATCACATGATGATCATGTCTCTATTTAGTAACACTTGTATTCATACGTAACTTAAAGAGCAAACTCATCATATCTACGGTAAGACTTGCTGTTAGACACTCAAAACAAACAATTTAAACAAAAATTATTTCTCAGCGTGATTAACCCCCAAACAACAAACAACTTATTATATGGTAATCACAATATAAAATGAAGGCCACGTTTGTTTGTGTTTAGAGCAATATTATTTCTCTTTGTTTAAGATGAGTGTGTTGTTTTAGCTTTTGTTTGTGTGAGTTGTTGGTCTGAATCTATTATATTATGTGTTAGAATATATTTAGAAATACAGCGAAATAAATTGTATTTACCATAAGCTTCTCTCCCTCTCCTTTCTCTCTCTCTCCTTTCTCTTTTTAAATGGCCACAGATATCTTAAGTCTTACGGTACGTGAGAACTTTGGGCAAGTGGCTCTCGTACTTTGTAACATATCTGAGCACTTGAGTTCTCTTTCTTGGCGTGCCGTCCCTCTGATGAAAGTGTTTTGTAAACAAAATCTTGCTACAAGGTCCAGTGCACCGGGTTAAAGTCGTGCATTTATCCAGTTTATATTAACGATATATCTAGAGCTGATACTGATTAATAAAATGTAACATACATTTTTGGAGTAATTATATGGTAACAGAATTAATTAAATTTTGTAACATAACTGATTTATTTGATGATAAAAATAACTGATTAATTAAATGATCAAAGAACTGTTTGAACATACTGTAACGGAACTGATTATATAGCCACCTTGTACCAGCGTCTCACCAAGTTTGAATTTCGTCCCAGCTTGTTAGAGAGTAACTCGTCCTGTCGATGTTAGAAAATCTCATTGTTAGGCCCGGTACCAGAACTATGTATTAGGCAGATTCCATAATTCGTGTAAAGGAAATTATAAATTAACTAAACATTCTTTGTGTCAGGTTCTAAGTTTATGAATAAATAATAAATACGGATTTAAATTTGTAACTCCTTTGAATAATGGACCTATGTGGGAGCGCTCCTTTGCAGTATGGCTTTATTAAAATTAATGTGTGATGTCATTTTGTTGGGTTTCGACGTGGAAAATCTCCATAAAAAATACCAAAGGGCGGTGACCTGCAAGTATCACAAAGAATACCAAAGGGCGGTGACCTGCATGTATCATGAAGCAATACCAAAGGGCGGTGACCTGCATGTATCACGAAGCAATACCAAAGGGCGGTGACCTGCAAGTATCACGAAGAATACCAAAGGGCAGTGACCTGCATGTATCACGAAGCAATACCAAAGGGCGGTGACCTGCATGTATCACGAAGCAATACCAAAGGGCGGTGACCTGCATGTATCACGAAGCAATACGAAAGGGCGGTGACCTGCATGTATCACGAAGCAATACCAAAGGGCGGTGACCTGCATTTATCACGAAGCAATACCAAAGGGCGGTGACCTGCATTTATCACGAAGCAATACCAATGGGCAGTGACCTGCATGTATCACGAAGCAATACCAAAGGGCGGTGACCTGCATTTATCACGAAGCAATACCAAAGGGCGGTGACCTGCATGTATCACGAAGCAATACCAAAGGGCGGTGACCTGCATGTATCACGAAGCAATACCAAAGGGCGGTGACCTGCATGTATCACGAAGCATTACCAAAGGGCGGTGACCTGCATTTATCACGAAGCAATACCAAAGGGCGGTGACCTGCATGTATCACGAAGCAATACCAAAGGGCGGTGACCTGCATGTATCACGAAGCATTACCAAAGGGCGGTGACCTGCATTTATCACGAAGCAATACCAAAGGGCGGTGACCTGCATGTATCACGAAGCAATACCAAAGGGCGTTGACCTGCATGTATCACGAAGCAATACCAAAGGGCGGTGACCTGCATTTATCACGAAGCAATACCAAAGGGCGGTGACCTGCATTTATCACGAAGCAATACCAATGGGCAGTGACCTACATGTATCACGAAGCAATACCAAAGGGTGGTGACCTGCATTTATCACGAAGCAATACCAAAGGGCGGTGACCTGCATGTATCACGAAGCAATACCAAAGGGCAGTGACCTGCATGTATCACGAAGCAATACCAAAGGGCGGTGACCTGCATGTATCACGAAGCATTACCAAAGGGCGGTGACCTGCATTTATCACGAAGCAATACCAAAGGGCGGTGACCTGCATGTATCACGAAGCAATACCAAAGGGCAGTGACCTGCATGTATCACGAAGCAATACCAAAGGGCGGTGACCTGCATTTATCACGAAGCAATACCAAAGGGCGGTGACCTGCATGTATCACGAAGCAATACCAAAGGGCAGTGACCTGCATGTATCACGAAGCAATACCAAAGGGCGGTGACCTGCATGTATCATGAAGCATTACCAAAGGGCGGTGACCTGCATTTATCACGAAGCAATACCAAAGGGCGGTGACCTGCATGTATCACGAAGCAATACCAAAGGGCGTTGACCTGCATGTATCACGAAGCAATACCAAAGGGCGGTGACCTGTATTTATCACGAAGCAATACCAAAGGGCGGTGACCTGCATTTATCACGAAGCAATACCAATGGGCAGTGACCTGCATGTATCACGAAGCAATACCAAAGGGCGGTGACCTGCATTTATCACGAAGCAATACCAAAGGGCGGTGACCTGCATGTATCACGAAGCAATACCAAAGGGCAGTGACCTGCATGTATCACGAAGCAATACCAAAGGGCGGTGACCTGCATGTATCACGAAGCATTACCAAAGGGCGGTGACCTGCATTTATCACGAAGCAATACCAAAGGGCGTTGACCTGCATGTATCACGAACCAATACCAAAGGGCGGTGACCTGCATGTATCACGAAGCAAAGAAACGACGCAGCGCTATGGTTTAAATTAATTGTTCTCAAACTATTTCAGAAATCGCCCCCTTGGAACAATAAATGAACAACTAGCGCTTCATGTGAAACCAAAAAAAAAATTCTTTTAAAATTAGGAAAGCAGTTAGCAAAACTTTTCAAAACATTTGACTGATGTTTATTATGATTTTGTACTGCTTGACCGATGTCTATTCATGACTTTGTACTGTTTGACTGTATATGTATTGCTTGACTAATGTCTTTTTATTTCTTTGTACTGTTTATTCATGACTTTGTACTGCTTTCTGATGTCTATTTATCACTTTGTACTGTTTGACTGTCTATTCATGACTTTGTACTGTTTGACTGATGTCTATTCATGACTTTGTACTGTTGACTGATGTCTGTTTATCACTTTGTACTGTTTGACTGAATCTACTAAGCATCCCATCGCCCCCTGGGGGCCAGACTACCCACTTTGAGAGCCACTGGTTTAAATTGAAGTAGCACACTTTTTTCAGTTGTTTTTTAATTTGTATCTTTGTTTTTTGGACTGTTCCAATTGACGTCATAAGGTGGGACGGCTATTGGTATAATGAGAAAATATCATTCAAACTAAATATAGCGGGCAGATGAAGTAATGTTTTGCTCAGAGGTCAGAGTAGTTTAAACTCTAATTCTATCCCTGCTGATCCCAACAAGCCTTTGTGACAGCGAACTTTGCAATGTCTCGGAAATCATCCTCGGAAATGCTCAGTAGGAGGAAAGTGGCTCTGAGCTCTTTGTATTCGCAACCAACTTGCAGCTATTTATAAGCAGGCATGGTGTCAGCATGATAAAACTCAAGTGCACTATTTCTTCAAGTACTGATCCTTTCGTGCTGGCTCAAGAAAACAACGTCTTTGACTGTGGGTAAATAGAACAAAAACGTCTTTGACTGTGGGTAAATAGAACAAAAACGTCTTTGACTGTGGGTAAACAGAACAAAAACGTCTTTGACTGTGGGTAAACAGAACAAAAACACCTTTGAATGTGGTCACTGTGGATAGAAAGATCGAGCAACGTCTTTGGCTGTAGATACACAGAACAAACGTCTTTGGCTGTAGATACACAGAACAAACGTCTTTGGCTGTAGATACACAGAACAAGCGTCTTTGGCTGTAGATACACAGAACAAGCGTCTTTGGCTGTAGATACACAGAACAAACGTCTTTGGCTGTAGATACACAGAACAAACGTCTTTGGCCGTAGATACACAGAACAAACGTCTTTGGCTGTAGATACACAGAAAAAGCGTCTTTGGCTGTAGATACACAGAAAAAGCGTCTTTGGCTGTAGATACACAGAAAAAGCGTCTTTTAACGCGTTTAAAAAAAATGAAAAACGAGAAAAAAACAATGCCTTTGTGTTATAGCAGTGGTTCTCAACCTTCCTAATGCCACGACCCTTAATACAGTCCCTCATGTTGTGGCGACCCCCAGCCACAAAATTATTTTTGTTTCTACTTCATAACTGTAGAGTATATGTGTTTTCAGGTGGTCTTAGGCGACCACTGGGAAAGGGTCACGCGACCCAAAGGGGTCGCGACCCACAGGTTGAGAACCGCTGCGTTATAGTATAGTTTGAGGGAGGATTACAGCTATCAAATATTGCAATATGTTTTGTTACAATGATTCGTATTAACTACAACAACTGATGCTGTTTCTTAGTCATCGTATATAAGTAGGTTATGTTAGATCATAGAATATTGTTAAAGAGGGTGGGCATACATGATGATAACGTGACGCTATGTTGGGGTCATTCCACCCCCTCTTTTTCACTTATTTGACACACAATTTAGACACACTAACACATAGGCCTACATTGTCACAAACTGTTGACCACCAAAGCCCCCTAGATGCGTGACGTCATTTAGACACTCATAACACATACATTGTCACAAATTGTTGCCCACCATAGCCCCCTAGATGCGTTTAGTCCTTTATGGATAACCCCAGATTTGAAAGTACGTTTCAAATTAAAAGTAAGTAAATTGAAATTGGAGTAAAGGTAAGTAATTGGGATTAAAATACCCATAAATAATTGAAATAAAAGTAAGTAACTGTAGTAAAAGTAAATAGTTGGCATTTAAGTTAACGTAAGTAATTGAGATCAAAATTAAAGTAAGTAAATTGGGAATGAAATTAAAGTAAGTAATTGAAGTAAAAGTAAGTAATTTGGATTGAAGTTAAAGAAAGTAATTGAAGTAAAAATGAGTAACTGAAGTAAACGTAAGTAATTTGAATTGAACTAAAGTAATTGGGATTGAAGGTTCAAGTAAAATTAAATAACTGAAGTAAAAGTAAGTCATTGGTTTGAAGTTAAAGTAAGCAGTTTGAAGTTAAAGTAAGCAATTTGAATTGAAATTGAAGTAAAAGTAAGTAATTGGTATTGAAGTAAACATAAGTAATTGTAGTTAAAGTAAGTAATTGGGATTAAAGTTAAAGTAAGTAATTGGGATTGAAGTTAAAGTAAGTA
The DNA here is from genome assembly GCA_964017045.1 of Omphiscola glabra. Taxonomy (NCBI): domain Eukaryota; kingdom Metazoa; phylum Mollusca; class Gastropoda; family Lymnaeidae; genus Omphiscola; species Omphiscola glabra. The sequence goes on along the minus strand of OZ024808.1, from coordinate 313,490 downwards.
GGCCTAATTGGAATTGAAGTTAAAGTAATTAATTGGGATTGAAGTTAAAGTAAGTAATTAAAATTAAAGTAAGTAATTGGGGATGAAGTTAAAGTAATTAATTGGGATTGAAGTTAAAGTAAGTAATTGAAGTAAAAGTAAGATACTCAAGTAAAAGTAAGTAATAAGCTTTGAAGTTAAAGTTAGTAATGGGGTCAAAGTTAAATTAAGTAATTTGGATTACTTACTTTAAAGTAATTGAAGTAAAAGAGAGTAACTGAAGTAAAAGTAAACAATTTTAATTAAAGTAAAAGTAAGCAATTTTAATTAAAGTTAAAGTAAGTAATTTGAATTGAAGTAAAGTAAGTAATTGGGACTGAAGTTACATTAAGTAATTGGGATTTAAGTTAAAGTAAGCAGTTGAGATTGAAGTTAAAGTAAGTAATTGGGTTTCAAGTAAGAGTAAGTAATTGGAATTCAAATAAGAGTAATTGGGATTCAAGTAAGAGTAAGTAATTGGGATTCAAGTAAGAGTAAGTAATTGGGAGTCAAGTAAAAGTAATTGGAATTGAAGTAAACTTAAGTAATTGAGTTAAAGTTAGTAAATGAAGTAAAAGTAAGTAATCGAATTAAAGTTAAAGTAAGCAATTTGGATTCAAGTAAAAGTAAGTAATTTGTGATTGAAGTTAAAGTAAGTAATGAAATAAAAGAAAGTAATTGAAGTAAAATTAAGTAATTAGGGTTGAAGTTAAAGTAAGTAATGAAAATTAAAGAAAGTATTTTAAGTAAAAGTAAGTAATTGGGATTGTCAGTTGTGGGCTATAAGCTAATTGTGGATTGGACTTTAAAACAAATCAGCAGATCAAATTATTTATTCTTTTGTATATACTACATAAGGTTATGCCAGTGAACAAGGCATTGCTTACAGACAGGCTCTCATACAGAAATGGTCATTCATTAGATTTGTTGTGTATACAATAAAGCCACTTATACACATACAGTAACAATGAACATATAGTAACAATGAACATTTAGTAACAATGAACATATAGTAACAATGAACATTTAGTAACAATGAACATATAGTAACAATGAACATACAGTAACAATGAACATATAGTAACAATGAACATACAGTAACAATGAACATTTAGTAACAATGAACATATAGTAACAATGAACATATAGTAACAATGAACATACAGTAAAAATGAACATTTAGTAACAATGAACATATAGTAACAATGAACATATAGTAACAATGAACATACAGTAACAATGAACATACAGTAACAATGAACATTTAGTAACAATGAACATATAGTAACAATGAACATATAGTAACAATGAACATTTAGTAACAATGAACATATAGTAACAATGAACATACAGTAACAATGAACATATAGTAACAATGAACATACAGTAACAATGAACATTTAGTAACAATGAACATATAGTAACAATGAACATATAGTAACAATGAACATACAGTAAAAATGAACATTTAGTAACAATGAACATATAGTAACAATGAACATATAGTAACAATGAACATACAGTAACAATGAACATACAGTAACAATGAACATTTAGTAACAATGAACATATAGTAACAATGAACATATAGTAACAATGAACATACAGTAAAAATGAACATATAGTAACAATGAACATATAGTAACAATGAACATACAGTAAAAATGAACATTTAGTAACAATGAACATTTAGTAACAATGAACATATAGTAACAATGAACATACAGTAACAATGAACATATAGTAACAATGAACATACAGTAACAATGAACATTTAGTAACAATAAACATTTAGTAACAATGAACATACCGTAACAATGAACATACAGTAACAATGAACATATAGTAACAATGAACATACCGTAACAATGAACATACAGTAACAATGAACATACAGTAACAATGAACATACAGTAACAATGAACATATAGTAACAATGAACATACAGTAACAATGAACATACAGTAACAATGAACATTTAGTAACAATGAACATATAGTAACAATGAACATACAGTAACAATGAACATATAGTAACAATGAACATACAGTAACAATGAACATTTAGTAACAATGAACATATAGTAACAATGAACATACAGTAACAATGAACATACAGTAACAATGAACATTTAGTAACAATGAACATATAGTAACAATGAACATTTAGTAACAATGAACATTTAGTAACAATAAACATTTAGTAACAATGAACATATAGTAACAATGAACATACCGTAACAATGAACATACAGTAACAATGAACATATAGTAACAATAAACATTTAGTAACAATGAACATATAGTAACAATGAACATACAGTAACAATGAACATATAGTAACAATGAACATACAGTAACAATGAACATTTAGTAACAATGAATATATAGTAACAATGAACATTTAGTAACAATGAACATTTAGTAACAATGAACATTTAGTAACAATGAACATATAGTAACAATGAACATATAGTAACAATGAACATACAGTAACAATGAACATATAGTAACAATGAACATTTAATAACAATGAACATATAGTAACAATGAACATACAGTAACAATGAACATATAGTAACAATAAACATTTAGTAACAATGAACATATAGTAACAATGAACATACCGTAACAATGAACATACAGTAACAATGAACATACAGTAACAATGAACATATAGTAACAATGAACATTTAGTAACAATGAACATATAGTAACAATGAACATTTAGTAACAATGAACATATAGTAACAATGAACATACAGTAACAATGAACATTCAGTAACAATGAACATATAGTAACAATGAACATATAGTAACAATGAACATACAGTAACAATGAACATATAGTAACAATGAACATTTAGTAACAATGAACGTACACACTGCCTTCTGAATGAAAAACTGGAAAATGTTTATAGAAAGGACATATAGAATAAAAAACATACCCATGTCTGCAGACATACTATTACGTCAAGTTAATTGTTCAACAACAACATTACCTCTTTGTCTTTGAATACAAACACACTCGAAGACATGTAAAGTAAAATGAATGGAGAATTATTAAAATTGGGGGTATATTTAAAGAATTAATAATGTGAATTTGTTAATAATAAAGTGTTATTCAAAAAGCAATTTTAAATTTCTTGATGAATTATTCCTCTATTTTGTACATCAGTTATTGAATATATTTTTGTGGAAGATTTAAACTTAAATTTTTTGTTGTTGATTTAATCATTGTAAAATGTACAATAGAAATGAAAAGAAAAAGATTATGACAAAAATTTCTAAAGTGCAATGTACAAAATAGACTTTGTGACAAACTTTAGTTATAAAATAATACTTTACCTCAAACTGTGAACTAATTTACTACTGCAACAGTCTGAATGTCATGTTACATGTACATCATACTATTGCAACAGTCTGAATGTCATGTTACATGTACATCATACTACTGCAACAGTCTGAATGTCATGTTACATGTACATCATACTACTGCAACAGTCTGAATGTCATGTTACATGTACATCATACTATTGCAACAGTCTGAATGTCATGTTGCATGTATATCATAATATCATTCTATTTCAGTTCTATTTTTTATCATACAAAAACATTCCATAGCCTAGTAATTAAAAAATCATTTGGTGCCTAGTAAAACTTTGTTCCCATTATATAAAATAGAGATGCCAGCTGTGAGAGCTCAAACAGATCATGGTTTCAAAATATGATGCGGTCAAGTTAAGTACACAATTATGTATTTTAAAAAACTAAAACTCTTCATGTCGATAACGTTTGAAATTGTCTTCATTGTTTTCTCCTTTTTCTTTGTCTGCATATCTGTCAATATCTTTGTAGGCACTGTTGAAGATGTCTGCAATCTTCTGAAGTGCTTCGTGGGGCAAGCCGAGAATATCCTTCCTTGTGATCTCCGTTTCATCTTCTAAGGTCAGGAATTCAAAAACTCGTATCGGGTCAGGGACCTCTTCCACCTGGAAGAAATTTGTTACAAAAATGTATAAGTTTCCAAAGACAAAATTGTGTTTGGTAGAAGTAGCACTATGAATAAAGGCCATTTAATTTAAGTGTTATTTTCCATGTGACTATGAGGTAACCGGTTGATTATTTTAAGACTAATGGGAAGGCAAATAATAATTGTTGTTAATATTTGGGGGGGGGGGGGGGGGGGGAGGAGTTGTTAATCCTGAGAGTGTTTTTGTGAGTTTAAGTCATGAGGTAAGATCGTGAAGTTGGTTTGTGGTGTTGAGCTTTACGGTATGCTGAGTGTTTGTTGTGTAGCGATATAAAAGGCAGTGTAGGCAGTGTGTTAATTGACCGTGAGAGTCGAGAGAAGAGTTGAGAAGAGAACAGAGAGAGAGAGAAAGTCAGAAGTTAGCTTGCGTGATAGTGCAAGTGCTATTGCTATCTTCATTGAATGTTGTGAACTGACAGTTGCCGTGATTGGATCCTGTCAATAAAGAACTGTTATTGTTATCTTCATTGAATGTTGTGAACTGACAGTTGCCGTGATTGGATCCTGTCAATAAAGAACTGTTATTGTTATCTTCTTTGAATGTTGTGAATTGACAGTTGCCGTGATTGGATCCTGCAAATAAAGAACTGTTATTGTTATCTTCATTGGACGCTGTTATTTGCTCTTAATTGTAGACCAGGTGTGACAGGCAAGTTCAGCAAATTTTAGTACAAAGTTGTTGCCCTAGATGACTTAAGGCCTATCAAACTGCAAAGCAGTAAATGCGTCTACTGGTGAAGTTTGTTACATCATAACATTTGTGAAGACCAATTCAATGAAGGAAGGTTGTAACAATAATTTTTTTCCAGCCATTAACAATTACTGGATCTCAGTAATTTTTTTTTATTTTGATTATTTTAAACATGACTTAAGGCATTTAAGAATTTACTTAATGCAGACACAGTATATTCAATAATTATTTTAAATGTTCCAACTATATTTCATTTGATTCATTTTGTCATTATGATATGCAGGCCAGTGCCTACAGTTTACATGTCTCCATTGACTAAATATAATTTTAATTGACATTTTGAAAGCAAGAACCTTCTTACTAATTTTAAGTATAACTTTAGTATAGACCACTTTATAACTAGCATTTATAGACCACTTTATAACTAGCATTTATAGTTACATTATTATCTTTGTGAGATTATTAGAAATGTGAAGATATTTGGAGAAATAAGTAGAAAGAAATTGGTGGGCAGTAGAAGCATAGGTATGTAGGTAAAAGCATGCAAGAACATAGAGAAATATGTAAATAATCATATTTTTTTACTAATTAATAGTAGCAATATTCAGGAGCATGTAAAAATAGGTAGTTTGTATAGTTGAGTAGATGTGCAAGAATATGTAAGATTACTCTGTAATATGTATATGAGAATATATAGGAGTATTCAAGGAAATGTAAGAGTATGTATCTACATAATCAGGAGTATACAAGGAATATCTGAAAGAATGCAAGAATATCTGGAAGTGTGCAGGAATATCTGAAAGTGTGTAGGAATATCTGGAATGTGTAGGAATATCTGAAAGTGTGTAGGAATATCTGAAAGTGTGCAGGAATATCTGGAATGTGTAGGAATATCTGGAATATCTGAAAGTGTGCAGGAATATCTGGAAGTGTGTAGGAATATCTGGAAGTGTGCAGGAATATCTGGAAGTGTGCAGGAATATCTGAAAGTGTTATTATTATTATTATTATATGTTGTCTTATATAGCGCGGTACCCCAGCCTAGGGCTAGGCTCACCGTGCTGTACATAAAAATATTAGCTTAGGAAACATAATCGGGACAATAAAATAAAATGCATTATGTGATAAAAAAAACAGCTGTATAGAGACAAAACAAAAACAAATTCATATTCACCCCACCCACCCCAGAACTTTTACATGACATACCATGGACGGCAGCTAGCAGCATCGTTTATCGGTCAGATGTGGGGAATCAGTCGGGGTAATAGAGTTTAAAGAGATGTGTTTTGAGTGCAGTTTTGAAGGCCTGTGTGATTGGTATATTGCGGATGTGAAGGGGAAGAGAATTCCATTGTTTGGGGGCGCAGAAAGAGAAAGATCGTTCACCATATGTTTTAGTACGTGTCTTAGCAACGGACAGATTACGCGTGTCTGCGGAGGAGCAAAGCTGTCAAAGGGGTGAATAGACAGAAAGAAGTTCGGTTAGATAGGAAGGGCAGGAATCGGAGAAAACGTTATGACAGAGAACAGACAGCTTGTAATCAATGCGTGCCTGTATAGGAAGCCAATGAAGTGATTGGAGTAGTGGAGTGACATGAGCACGTTTTTTTGCCTTTAGAACTAGCCTAGCAGCTGAATTTTGAACCTTTTGTAGTTTTTCTATGAATTGTTTTGGTGAACCTGACAGAAGAGAGTTGCAATAGTCAAGACGAGAGAGAACAAGAGCACAGACTAGTGTTTTTGTTGCGCTAACTGTGAGGTAGTGGCGGATGGAGCTGATCTGACGGATAGCGGTGTATGCAGAACGACACATGTGAGAGATATGTTTATCAAGAGACATGTTGTTAGAAAGAATATAACCAAGATTCCTAGCAGAGGGTGTAAACTGTATGTCGGCGTTACCTACTTGAAATGAGTTGGGGAGAGTTGAGGTAGATGATGATTTGTGATTGTGAATGAGGAGTGCTTCCGTTTTGTCATCGTTCAGCTTCAACTTGCTGTGTGTCATCCATGACTTAACATCAACAATGCACTCCCGCAAAGTCTGGACAGCGGAATCCACAAGAGAGGGATGGGTATGCTTGTATAGCTGCGTGTCATCTGCGAATGACTGGCTCTCAACAGCATGCCTCCCAAGCAAGAGGAGAAGTGGCCTGGTATACAATGTGAATAGAACAGGGCCCAAAACTGACCCCTGTGGTACTCCGTACACCAAATCAGCACTGCCGGAGAGACAGTCATCGATAGAGACAGCCTGCGTTCTATTGGAGAGGAACGACCTAAACCAAGACAAAACAGAACCAGAAATGCCAAAATAATTTTCAAGGGTTTTGTAAAGGGTTCCATGGTCAACAGTGTCAAAGGCGGCACTGAGATCTAAGAGGATCAGGATGGAGACATTACCGCTGTCCAATGCGAGCAAGAGGTCATTGGTGACTCTCAAGAGAGCTGTCTCTGTGCTATGGAAAGGTCTATAGGCTGACTGATTAGGACTGAGAAGAGAGTGGTCGTTTAAGTAAGCAAAAAGCTGTTTCAGAACTAGTTTTTCAATGACTTTAGATAAAAATGATAAATTAGATACAGGTCTGTAGTTTTTTAAATTATTTTCATCCAGACCAATATAATATAATAATAATAATAATAATAAAAGTGTGTAGGAATATCTGGAATGTGTAGGAATATCTGAAAGTGTGCAGGAATATCTGGAATGTGTAGGAATATCTGAAAGTGTGCAGGAATATCTGGAATGTGTAGGAATATTGAAAATAAACTGAAATTATTCGTTACAACCATTACACAGACAGTCATTTAATATTACAATAAAAAAAAAATTTTCACCTCTCCAAGAATCTCTTTATAAAAATTTTCAAACTTGTAAACTGTTAAAGATTTTGTTTTCCCCATCAGCAGAATCAGCAGCTGTCGAACATCTTCTTCATTCCAGTTTGTCTCTGTCAAATGCTGACCAAATAAAATGAATTAAAAATATGCTTTTTATGTTAAATTCATATGAAATTATTCTTAAATTTTACGGACTATAAGACGCTACAGACAATAAGACGCACCTTAATTTTTACCATTTATATGAAATTCGAGTAGCCTATCAGACGCATCTGAATTTTGGAGGCAATATTTTGAGAAAAAATTGCATCTTATAGTCCGTAAAATATGGTAATTAGAAGACAGTAAAATTGAAAATTTTGAAATTTTAAATACAAAATGACAAATTAAAATTAAACAAAATTTAAGGGTATGTTGTTTTTTACTCAATGCATATCTAGTACTAATACAAATCTTCTAGGATCTACAAAACATAAACTTTTCTAAAAGTTATCTATAAATTATGGACTTAAAAAAAATAATAAATCTTACATAACTTGGATAGCTTTCTACTGTTACTGTTTTGATTTTGTCTCAAAGATTTTCTGTTCTTTTTTTTGTGTCAGAGAAAATCATTTTTATTTTTTCTTTCTCTTTATCTTTAAATTTAAAATCGTAACTGGTTGTTTGTTAACTGCCCTTTAATCTTACCAATCTCCCATCTTCAAATGATAGAAGGAAAGACCCATCAGACAATGGTATAAATTCTTCTTCTATCAAGGTGCAGCCATTGTCATCAAAGCGATCAAAAGGAATAAACTCAATGGTCAGAGAAATACTTCTGCCATAGGATCGAACTTGATGAATGTAGCCTACAAAAATATTTAAATGGAATCAGTTATTTTAATGTTTTTAAGATTGCAATGATTGGTCAGATTTTTTCAGTAAATTGAGGACAGGCTCTATAGATGTCTCAAATTGAAAATTTGCATTAATCTTTGGTTTTTCATCAACGAAATATTTTGAGCAATGAGATTATAAGATATTCCCAGATGAGTGAAGCTCAACCCAACTTTGTATAAGATATTCCCAGATGAGTGCAGTTCAACCCAACTTTGTATAAGACATTCCCAGATGAGTGCAGTTCAACCCAACTTTGTATAAGATATTCCCAGATGAACCAAGTGCAGTTCAACCCAACTTTGTATAAGACATTCCCAGATGAGTGCAGTTCAACCCAACTTTGTATAAGACATTCCCAGATGAGTGCAGTTCAACCCAACTTTGTATAAGACATTCCCAAATGAGTGCAGTTCAACCCAACTTTGTATAAGATATTCCCAGATGAGTGCAGTTCAACCCAACTTTGTATAAGACATTCCCAGATGAGTGCAGTTCAACCCAACTTTGTATAAGATATTCCCAGATGAGTGCAGTTCAACCCAACTTTGTATAAGACATTCCCAGATGAGTGCAGTTCAACCCAACTTTGTATAAGACATTCCCAGATGAGTGCAGTTCAACCCAACTTTGTATAAGACATTCCCAGATGAGTGCAGTTCAACCCAACTTTGTATAAGATATTCCCAGATGAACCAAGTGCAGTTCAACCCAACTTTGTATAAGACATTCCCAGATGAGTGCAGTTCAACCCAACTTTGTATAAGACATTCCCAGATGAGTGCAGTTCAACCCAACTTTGTATAAGACATTCCCAGATGAACCAAGTGCAGTTCAACCCAACTTTGTATGTACAAGGAAATAATTCATGTCACTGTTGATAGATCAAGTTCAGCAATTATTTCCATTTAAATACAGTCTGATTATTAAATAAAACTCGATATGGTTATTAAAATGATGCTGTAGAAATTAGTAATTTATTTTTAGTGTAAAATTATTATACATAAACTGCAAAAACATAAAAATAGTTCATCATATTTTTGATTTATATACGACAAGTTACTAAAAAAATGTTTTAAAATGATTCCTTTGGAGACTGTTGCAATTATAAATGGAACACTTTTAAAAATATAGTGATTGGTAAAAAGAACCATGTAAAATACTAAGCCTCTTCCGCAATAAAATTCCCACATAAAGTATTAAAATGTACACAACCCATAATGCGACCATTAATAAAAGTTTCATCGGAAAACATACCACATATCAAAATAAATGTTGATAACAAGAATACAAATGGAATATGGCAATCATTAGTTAAGAAATTAGTGTTTTTAAAATATTAAGGTGATTTTCTAAGGGTGGAATTGATGTGTAAATCATGTTAAAAATTTAATAAAAATAAAATTTCAGTGCATTTTCTAGTAAAATCGTTTTAAAAACAGTGACAAGTTTGCTAGTCAAGAATAAAGTCTGACTTTTCAAAATAAATAATTTCTTGAGATCTACATTAGCACACTGTAAAGTAGAACTAGATTTCAAAAAGTATTATAATTTAGTGCTCATCTTGGTGTAGCCATTCAGATTTGTAACAGCTTTAACTTTTCCATGCATGATAACTTCTATCTGTTTGTTTCAACTTCTTTGAAAGCATTGCTGATCAACTTCCTACGGCATTAAAGAGTCCTGTCATAACATGTGTTGATGGGCACAACATTCAAAAGGGTAAAAAATTTAGCTATTGTTGAATACAAAATGAAATCGTTATCTTGTGCACCTGTTGTAAATTATTTATAGGCAGCCTAAAGTTAAAAAATCCTATGGTGAACATACCAGCAGGCACATAGATACAGTCTCCAGGATAGAGTGTTGACCATATCCAAGGAACACGTGCAATGTTCTTGTATGTAAAGGCATTAATCATTTCTGTGTTTATATCTGAGTGACCTCCCAATGAACCTATAAACTAATTAATCCATGTTAAAAAGGATGATTAGATTTTAATAAATTTTTCACTTTTCAATGGCATGGCATAATTATTTTATAAGTTTTTAATGTGAAGAAAATGAATCAATTTAAGAAAAAAATTCAGCACAAATTCTTCATAAAATTGAAACACTGTAATTATATTTACTTTGTTTAGTTATCAATCATTTTACTAATTTCTTCACAATATTTTAAATCTTTTGTAAAATATTTGTAAACTAAGTGTTTTCCAATTTTAAAAGTACTGTATTCTTTTGACACAATCTTATAAAAAAGTTCATCCCGATTGTATGCTCTACAGTGAATAAATAATAAAAATTGAACATAGAATAATTTTTTAATGAACAAATAGCAAGTCAAATGAGTTATGGCAAGTCTTGTCAATTACTTACTTACCTCATCATCAAAGTCAAAAGATTTCTTATGCTTTCCTTCAATAAGAATAAAATCTCTTCGTCCAAATAGCACACAGTGTAGAAGATGGTTATCATGGCTATGTATTCTGCTGGATGTTCCTCCACTGGACATCCACAGTTGAGCCGAGTGGTAGTGTTCACTTATTGTTCCACACCGTATACACTTAGGCAGCTGCAGAAAATACATGCCCCACATAATTATTGCCATTTATTATTTTTATTTGGATCCTGCTTTTTTTTTAAATAGTGAAATACAGAATTTAATTTAATCTCAAAAGACAGGGTTGATAAAGGTAAAGCACAAAAAAGAAATGGATTAGATGTCCTTGCAAATTTAAATTCCATTGTGACAAAAGTTTCCATTGTTAAATTTATATTTAATGCTCACCTTCTAACACCAGCTACATTCGATGTGCACCTTCTCTTAACAAAGCTTACAAGTCTAGCACCAGCTACATTTGATGTGCACCTGCTCTTAACAAAGCTTACAAGTCTAGCACCAGCTACATTTGATGTGCACCTTCTCTTAACAAAGCTTACAAGTCTAGCACCAGCTCCATTTGATGTGCACCTTCTAGCACAAGCTCCTTTTGATGTGCACCTTCTCTTAATAAAGCTTATACGTCTAGCACTTTATCTATAAATTAGTGCACACAATAAAGGACATTTTCATTCACTTAATATATATGAAAAATAGACGACATATTTTACAGGATTTAATTAAAATATTTTACATATGCCATTTTATACATGCAGTGTTATGGGCCCTATATGCGTTTGGAAGGCAATAAGTTGAATACATTGGCTGGTTGATTATCTGTTGTCTTTATAACTCCTACAGCAGGCCTGTACAACATATGGCTTGAGGGTGGCATGAGGCCAACCAGCACTTACTCTGTGGCATCCAAAGCCTTCTTTAGAAGGGGCATGATATTATAATTGAACAATAATATTCCCTAACTTTTAGATTTTAAATATTAAAACTAAAATAACAAACGGGAAATATATGAATTGAAAATAAATATTAATTTCATTTTTAAAATAATTAATTTTCTCAATTATTTTGGAAAAATAATTTTTTATTTTTTAAATAATTTCCTTAAGTCTCCCCCCTTTTTTCTTTGCAGCCGCAAGCTCTTGTTTTCCATATTTAATATTGCACTCATCTCAGCTTCAGTTCTGCAGGCCTGATCTACAGAATGGCAAACCTAGTTTATGAATAAAACACGAAATATGCAAATTAAATGGTCTACTAACCGGTAGTTCATCCATCATGGCTCGTGGTATGACACTTGCCAAATACAGCTCATCATACATGTAGTCGTAAAGAAATTTCTTAAATCTCATTATTTGCACAGTGCTTTCAATTTTGTCTTTTCTTCTGGCTACTTTCACACGCACTGACATCTTTAGATCCCCATACCTATTGAAATATGAATATTTTATAGCATCTTGTAACTACTCTTATTGATACCTTCATTTTAAAAGTTAGCAAAAAATTTAATTAATTCCCAAATTTTAAATTAAATCTTTTTCTAAAAAATAAATAAATAAAATTGGTGCTTGAAATACAAAATATTGGTACTGCATTCTTTCAGTTAAATATAAGTTAATTGATACTCACTTCTCTGTTAAATACTTGTCATCGTGCCAGGTGGTAAAGACAGGTGCATTGCTAACAGCATTTCGAAACACCCCTGGCTTGTCTGAGCTTACGTAATTTTCAAAGAACTCTTTAGTGGCAGGCATCTCTGGTTCTTCAGTTATAGGACCATCAGGTCTACGCTGCCAACCTGGAAAAAGATGTTTTAAATAATAATAAAATATTCTCTGGTTTTGTCTTTATTTTGCTATTGATTTCCTGGTAGGTATACCTGATTTGATTCCCAATTAAATATTCCTTTTAACAGCCTTGGTTCTTTAGGTTTATTTCTCATTAATAGTCTAGTCTTATTAAGTTATTTTTCTTCTTCTGTATTGGCATCTCAATAATGAATCGATTTATTTATAAATAAGGGATTACCCTACAGAGGTTTAGGAAAATCCCTTCTTCAGTATAACAAAAATCATTCATATAAACATAAATTAAATTAAGTTGGTAAACGATGGAGAAATTCTAATTTAAATACCTTATAGGTAAAAGCTGCTGGAGGTAGCTCTGAATCAAACACGTGTGTACATTTTTCATGAATTATTTACACTGTATTACAGGAATGACTCAGCAAATATAATGCGTTCCTAACAAAAACAAAGCTCAGCAGAACGGAAAGTAAGTCGGTGGAAGTAAAATTTAAAAAAAACAAACAGGAAAAAGACATTGCAGCTATGTAAAATTGTGAATTTGGTTTACACCGTCAACGTAACAAAAAATTTTATTAATTTATTTCCATATAAATTCTATCAGATGTGTTACTTGCATGTAATATAAGAATAACTACAATGTCTAATAATGATTATCCCTAAAATAAACTGACCCAGTGGTCTCATATGGCCCTCTGGAAGTGACGCAGCCTGTCTGTAAACTGGTCCAGGAAATTGAGCATCCATGGACAGATCTTTGACAAAGCCAATCTTAGCTTCCAAAACAGGGAGGTAATTCGCCAGCAACAGAATAACTAGTCGTTTCATTATTAACATGTTCTCCATTAGCATTACGCTGACTACTAGAATTAGACAGAAACAACAACAATCAAACATTTTAACAATGCAGCTCTATTCCTCTAAATCAAAGTGAGTTATTCTAACGATGGTACCAGCTGATACTGTATGGAAGTGTTATAGGCAAGCTTTAGTAACCTGTCATAGCTGATGAAACCTGTCATTACATAGTTAAGTAGCTGATGAAACCTGTCATTACATTGTTTAAAAGCTGATGAAACCTGTCATTACATTGTTTAGTAGCTGATGAAACCTGTCATTACATTGTTTAGTAGCTGATGAAACCTGTCATTACATTGTTTAGTAGCTGATGAATCCTATCATTATATTGTTAAGTAGCTGATGAAACCTGTCATTACATTGTTTAATAGCTGATGAATCCTGTCATTACATTGTTTAGTAGCTGATGAAACCTGTCATTACATTGTTTAGTAGCTGATGAAACCTGTCATTACATTGTTTAGTAGCTGATGAAACCTGTCATTACATTGTTTAGTAGCTGATGAAACCTGTCATTACATTGTTTAGTAGCTGATGAAACCTGTCATTACATTGTTTAATAGCTGATGAATCCTGTCATTACATTGTTTAGTAGCTGATGAAACCTGTCATTACATTGTTTAGTAGCTGATGAAACCTGTCATTACATTGTTTAGTAGCTGATGAAACCTGTCATTACATTGTTTAGTAGCTGATGAAACCTGTCATTACATTGTTTAATAGCTGATGAATCCTGTCATTACATTGTTTAGTAGCTGATGAAACCTGTCATTACATTGTTTAGTAGCTGATGAAACCTGTCATTACATTGTTTAGTAGCTGATGAAACCTGTCATTACATTGTTTAGTAGCTGATGAAACCTGTCATTACATTGTTTAATAGCTGATGAATCCTGTCATTACATTGTTTAGTAGCTGATGAAACCTGTCATTACATTGTTTAGTAGCTGATGAAACCTGTCATTACATTGTTTAGTAGCTGATGAAACCTGTCATTACATTGTTTAGTAGCTGATGAAACCTGTCATTACATTGTTTAATAGCTGATGAATCCTGTCATTACATTGTTTAGTAGCTGATGAAACCTGTCATTACATTGTTTAGTAGCTGATGAAACCTGTCATTACATTGTTTAGTAGCTGATGAAACCTGTCATTACATTGTTTAGTAGCTGATGAATCCTGTCATTACATTGTTTAGTAGCTGATGAAACCTGTCATTACATTGTTTAGTAGCTGATGAAACCTGTCATTACATTGTTTAGTAGCTGATGAAACCTGTCATTACATTGTTTAGTAGCTGATGAAACCTGTCATTACATTGTTTAGTAGCTGATGAATCCTATCATTATATTGTTAAGTAGCTGATGAAACCTGTCATTACATAGCTAGTCGCTGATGAAACCTGTCGTGATTTAATTTTGTAAACATTTTATCTTGTTTAGAGATGACAAGGTCATGTAATCTTTAGTCTAACATATCTTGTTTAGAGATGACAAGGTCATGTAATCTTTAGTTTAACATAAATACTGACAGCAATCCTGGTGTTAAATGAATGTTTTGTTTTAAAAATGAAAGTAGGCCCCAATCTATTTAATAGACAATTGCAGCGCCAAGAGTAGGCCCCCCATCTATTTAATAGACAATTGCAGCGCCAAGAGTAGCCCCCCCCCATCTATTTAATAAATAATTGCAGCGCCAAGAGTAGGCCCCCCCATCTATTTAATAGACAATTGCAGCGCCAAGAGTAGGCCCCCCCCATCTATTTAATAGACAATTGCAGCGCCAAGAGTAGGCCCCCCCCATCTATTTAATAGACAATTGCAGCGCCAAGAGTAGGCCCCCCATCTATTTAATAGACAATTGCAGCGCCAAGAGTAGGCCCCCCCATCTATTTAATAAATAATTGCAGCGCCAAGAGTAGGCCCCCCCATCTATTTAATAGACAATTGCAGCGCCAAGAGTAGGCCCCCCATCTATTTAATAGACAATTGCAGCGCCAAGAGTAGGCCCCCCCCATCTATTTAATAGACAATTGCAGCGCCAAGAGTAGGCCCCCCATCTATTTAATAGACAATTGCAGCGCCAAGAGTAGGCCCCCCCCCATCTATTTAATAGACAATTGCAGCGCCAAGAGTAGGCCCCCCCATCTATTTAATAGACAATTGCAGCGCCAAGAGTAGGCCCCCCATCTATTTAATAGACAATTGCAGCGCCAAGAGTAGGCCCCCCCCATCTATTTAATAGACAATTGCAGCGCCAAGAGTAGGCCCCCCATCTATTTAATAGACAATTGCAGCGCCAAGAGTAGGCCCCCCCATCTATTTAATAAATAATTGCAGCGCCAAGAGTAGGCCCCCCATCTATTTAATAAATAATTGCAGCGCCAAGAGTAGGCCCCCCCATCTATTTAATAAATAATTGCAGCGCCAAGAGTAGGCCCCCCATCTATTTAATAGACAATTGCAGCGCCAAGAGTAGGCCCCCCATCTATTTAATAGACAATTGCAGCGCCAAGAGTAGCCCCCCCCCCATCTATTTAATAGACAATTGCAGCGTCAAGAGTAGGCCCCCCATCTATTTAATAAACAATTGCAGCGCCAAGAGTGAATGTGGGAGGGAGGAAGGAGTTAAGAACTTCCATGGATCTTCGATTATCTTTCTTTATGTTGTAAAAAGAAGTGAGTGGACTCCCCTTTCTTCTATGCAACCGTTCAAAGTTCAATACAAAATACTCATCGCTCTCTCCCGTGACAGCATACTATCACTTCACCACTTCTACTCTCCTAGCCTTGCAATCACAACTTCTACTCTCCTAGCCTTGCAATCACCACTTCTACTCTCCTACCACTCTCATAGGCCATGGAGGCCCTACCACTCTCATAGGCCATGGAGGCCCTACCACTCTCATAGGCCATGGAGGCCCTACCACTCCCTTAGGCCCTGGAGGCCCTACCACTCCCCATGCCCTGGAGGCCCTACCACTCTCATAGGCCATGGAGGCCCTACCACTCCCCCAGGCCTTCGAGGCCCTACCACTCCCCTAAGCCTTCGAGGCCCTACCACTACCCTAGGCCCTTGAGGCCCTACCACTCCCTAGGCCCTGGAGGCTCTACTACTGCCCCTTACTTAGATTGACCTAAAGCTTCATAGACAATGTACACAAAAATATGCAGAATGTTTTCAGCAGTTCATAAGCCAAAACTCTTGTTGTGTTATACGAAATATTTCTGCCCATTTACTTGATGTAATGACAAAGTCAAGAGTGCAAAGAGACCAAGATAACAGGATAAGCAGTGTTTTCTCATGTTTACTATATGGATGACCTTGGTGACCTTGTCAGTGTTATCAGTAAAACCAGGACGATTTGGCCTTTATCTGGTTTTTAATTTTTAAAATAGTCATTTTATTTTATTTATTATTTGGAGAGGGGGTGGGCGAGGATATCTTCAGAAAAATGTGATTCAATTGTTGGTTGCACAACCAAGTTATCGTTTAAGTTTACATTACTTGGTGTTAGGTGAGGGTTAGGGTTTATGCAGGGCCGATCCCAACAATTGCGGGGCCCTATGCTAAACGGATTGCGCGGGGCCCATTCTGGGTAGAGGATAAGGATAATAAGTGAAAATTAAGATTTTGTATTAGAAAATAAATTCGGGGCGGGGCCTATGAAAGTGCGGGGCCCACTGCGGCCGCATAGGTTGCAGTGGCCTAAGGCCGGCTCTGGGTTTATGTTACATTACTTGGTGTTAGGTTAGGGTTATGTTACATTATTTGGTGTTAGATTAGGGTTAGGGTTTATGTTATATTACTTGGTGTTAGGTTAGGGTTAGGGTTTAAGTTACATTACTTGGTGTTAGGTTAGGGTTAGGGTTTATGTTATATTACTTGGTGTTAGGTTAGGGTTAGGGTTTATGTTATATTACTTGGTGTTAGGTTAGGGTTAGGGTTTATGTTACATTACTTAGTGTTAGGTTAGGGTTAGGGTTTATGTTACATTACTTGGTGTTAGGTTAGGGTTAGGGTTTATGTTACATTACTTGGTGTTAGGTTAGGGTTAGGGTTTATGTTATATTACTTGGGTGGTGTTAGGTTAGGGTTAGGGTTTATGTTACATTACTTGGTGCTAGGTTAGGGTTATGGTCTATGTTATATTACTTGGTATTAGATTAGGGTCAGGGTTTATGTTACATTACTTGGTATTAGGTTAGGGTTAGGGTTTATGTTATATTACTTGGGTGGTGTTAGGTTAGGGTTAGGGTTTATGTTATATTACTTGGTGTTAGGTTAGGGTTTTTGTTACATTACTTGATGTACCATTTGCTAAATTATTTATTTGACCTTTTCTTATCTTAAACATAAGATTCTTTATAATTTACAATTCTACGGTTAAATATAAAAAAATATATATATTTAAAAAATGATTCATTAAAAAAATTGTCCTTTTATAGCAATACATTCTTATTCTCTTATTCCATAGCATTACATTCTAATTCTAATATTTCACAGCTTTACATTCTAATTCTAATATTTCATAGCATTACATTCTAATTCTAATATTTCATAGGATTAAATTCCTTGCCAAACATGTGTGCATTACTATATTTTCAAACTAAAATGTCGTAGAGGGCTACACTAACTAAAATGTCGTAGAGGGCTACACTAAATAAAATGTCGTAGAGGGCTACACTAACTAAAATGTCGCAGAGGGCTACACTTAATCTAAGATTTCGTAGGACTCCTTTATTGAACTAATATTCCATCTTTCTTAATTCTTAGTCTAGAGTTTCTCAGTAAAAAAATGTCTGACATATCACAGCCATACAGTCTGACATATCACAGCCATACAGTCTGACATATCACAGCCATATAATGTGACATACCACAGCCATACAGTCTGACATATCACAGCCATACAGTCTGACATATCACAGCCATACAGTCTGACATATCACAGCCATACAGTCTTACATATCACAGCCATATAGTCTTACATATCACAGCCATACAGTCTGACATATCACAGCCATACAGTCTGGCATATCACAGCCATACAGTCTGGAATATCACAGCCATACAGTTTGACATATCACAGCCATACAGTCTGACATATCACAGCCATACAGTCTGACATATCACAGCCATACAGTCTGGCATATCACAGCCATACAGTCTGACATATCACAGCCATAAAGTATGACATATCACAGCCATACAGTCTGACATATCACAGCCATAAAGTCTGGCATATCACAGCCATACAGTCTGACATATCACAGCCATACAGTCTGGCATATCATAGCCATACAGTCTGACATATCACAGCCATAAAGTATGACATATCACAGCCATACAGTCTGACATATCACAGCCATACAGTCTGACATATCACAGCCATACAGTCTGACCTATCACAGACATACCGTCTGACATATTACAGTATTATAAATGGTTTTAGAATGAAATCTATTTTTTAAATTTTGAAATCTCCGTCATCAATGACCCACATTTGTTAATTTAATTTTTAAAAACTATTCTCCATATTTGCTGGAACAAAAAGCCTACTTACCAACTGATGTGAATGATGGAGTAACCACGAGAAAAATCTCAGACACAGAGATAACTTACACACATTACACGTGGGGGACTGCCACATGCAACATTTGGGAAAGGGGAGGTAACTACCATAGTTCACAACCTTTTGATGGAATGTTTAATCTTTCAACTTTATGGGTAGACGATTACCTGCGCTTTGACAGTTTTTGTTTTATTATATCTCTTACGAGTTGAACAGTACAATTATAGTTAAGGATAATTTATCATTTTAAATCTCATTAAATTAAATTCAGAAATGTTACATATTTAATAATGAAGTATTAAGATCTTATATCTTATAGTTAGAGTGAGTGTTGGCGGGAAGCAGGGGAGAGAATTCTGAGCTTGGACAGGAGTCGTAAGCCCCTGGTGACCAGATGTCGCAATATTTGAATACAAGACTATAAGAAAATGTGGCGATTCGATTTTTTCATACTTAATCCGTGGCAGCAGTTGGATTAAAACGTAGTGTTTTAATAAACTCTCTATAAGTTCCTGAATCCGGTGAATGACGTCACACACCAGTTTGTTTCATGGCTTATTAAATTAATTAAAGTTAACCAAAAAATTATACATTGCAGAAGGTGGGTTATTGCTGCCCGGGGCAAGAAAAGATAATTGCATTTTCGAAATGCAGCCCTCAATACAAAGAAAAAATGCCTACCTCCCTTCCCTCCTCTTCCCTCCCCTACTCCACTGTAAAGACGTCGTATATAAGTATTTTTCATAGTTATTTCTTTACAAGCAATACCTGCCAAAAATGGTGTGATAAACTATTTTTGAAAGTACATTTTAGAAATTATTCGCAGATAAAGATAATAGATCATTGTTTAAATAAAAGTTTGGCATGAATTATTTCTCCCGGTGTCTCTGCAATGGCAATCTGTGAACTTCCAAATCTAGTCAGGTTGCTCGAAAAATCATCCAGGTACGCACTTCTGGTGTTTTTAAGAATACCAGAGTGCAACACTACTTGGACTTTTATGTATTACGTACAGTGAATACAGAATACACACTCACAGACAGACACACACACACACACGCACTCACGTACACATGCACACACATACACACACATAGAGAGTATGTATTATGATTATTTCTCGAGATTTGAGCAATTTATATTAGATCCATATTAGACGAAAGTAGTCCTATCATTGATTGATCATATAACACAGATTAATGAGGTTAGATGAGGTTTTCTTTTGTTTCAATCCGTCGTGACACATTGTTCTGCTAAAGAGCCATATCTTTAAACAACAACAAAATAAGATTAAATTTATGAAACCATACAACGGTATGTGACAATTATCAAAATCCACTTTTACGGTGAAATTAATTGAGTACTTTGTTGACTATTCATTAATTATTATTATATTGTTTAATTTTATTGATTAATTTTATATTGATTAATTAGATTTGTTAATTATATTCATTAATTATATTGATTAATTTTATATTGATTAATTAAATGTGTTCATTATATTGACTAACTATATTGATTAATTTTATATTGATTAATTAAATGTGTTCATTATATTGACTAACTATATTGATGACAAACTATTCCACAGTGTTCAGTAAATTAAATGTTTACATCTTGAGATTTTTCAAAAAAGGAATTTCGTAGACTTATAATTTTTATTTTGGTTTTAATTGTTAAAAATTCGGTGATTGTTCGAGAGGTCAGCAAAGCCGTGCTGTCTTTCACGTGTCGTGTTGTCATTCACGTGCCGTGCTGTCATTCATGTGTGGTTCCGTGATGTCTTTCACGTGCCGTGCTGTCATACACGTGGCGTGCTGTCATTCACGTGCCGTGCTGTCATTCACGTGTGGTTCCATGCTAATGGGCTGGAGTTCGAGCTCCCTGACTGTTATTTTTCCTGTCTTGTTTTCCTGCCGTGCTTGTACGAGATTCTCTACATTTTTCCGCGCTTGTACGAGATTCTCTCCACAGGGCCGTGCTTGTACGAGATTCTCTCCATAGGGCCATGTCGGTAAAGAATGCACAACTCAACAAGACCCACAATGACCCACAAAGAGCCGTGCTTGTACGAGATTCTCTCCATAGGGCCGTGCTTGTACGAGATTCTCTCAATAGGACCGTGCTTGTACGAGATTCTCTCCATAGGGCCGTGCTTGTACGAGATTCTCTCCATGGGGCCGTGCTTGTACGAGATTCTCTCCAAAGGGCCGTGCTTGTACGAGATTCTCTCCATAGGGCCGTGCTTGTACGAGATTCTCTCCATTTGTATTTACATTCGACTATATCTGACTTTTGCTTAACAACCCTACTTAACAAGCATATTATAACTGGTTATCCATTACTAGGCATAAGCAGTGGCAAATGAAGCAACTCGTAACAAGTGACCAACTAGTAAAAAGTGACCAACTAGTAACAAGTGACCAACTAGTAACAAGTGACCAACTAGTAACAAGTGACCAACTAGTAACAAGTGACCAACTCGTAACAAGTGACCAATTAGTAACAATTGACCAACTAGTAACAAGTGACCAACTAGTAACATGTGACCAACTAGTAACAAGTGACAAATTAGTAACAACTGACCAATCTCTCAACCAACCTTAATATTTTTTTATTCATTTATAAATAACAATTAAATAACAATTAAACAAATATAAAAATCAACTCTTTTATAATTAACTTATCCCGGGATAAACAAAGCCCCTGTAAAACTAACGGTGACCCCGTTATCCCGGGATAAACAAAGCCCCTGCAAAACTAACGGTGACCCCGTTATCCCGGGATAAACAAAGCCCCTGTAAAACTAACGGTGACCCCGTTATTCCGGGATAAACAAAGCCCCTGCAAAACTAACAGTGACCCCGTTATCCCGGGATAAACAAAGCCCTTGCAAAACTAGCGGTGACCAAAAACAATGGCGGAACGTAAATCAATAATTTTATACCAGCTTAGTTACTGTGTGCTGCTGTATCGATCTGTAGCACGTGCTGTTGAGACGATAAGCGCAGGGCTCTGTGATAAACAGACCTTTGAGGACATTAGTGTGTGGGTTCATTGGTGTGTGGGTCCATGGGTGTGTGGGGCTGTTGGTGTGTGGGGCTGTAATCTCTCAAGGCTTTCTGACAAGCGTTACCAGTTTAAAGTATTTGAATTTTAAAATAAACTATTTCCTTCTATTAAATGCTATTGAATATATATGTTAGCAGTATTGAGTATTTTGTCTAACTTCTAGAAGAAGAAAATGATTACATTTTTAAACTTAAGTAGCTATTTTCTTTGCTTAAAAAATGTATATCTTATAAAGGTCAACAAGAATCCGAAACAGTGTAATGTAGTGATGTCTTAAGTTGTGAGACAGCAGGGCGCCTCTTAATGATGTTTGTGGAGGCGTGAGTACTCGTGGATTGGGGCGGCAAATCTAGGATCGCACCGGGCGTCACAAACTCTAGCTACTTAATCGAAAATTACTAACGTTTTGCGATTACACTTAACACATATTGGGGGGGGGGGGGGGGGGGTTTCATTGCTGGTTCACAAATTCTTATTTTTATATCAAAGATTGTTTGCATCCCTTTCATAGTTAGAAGCCAACACATCAAGTTCTCAACTCGGTTATACAATTAAAAGCTGTTTTTTTTTTAAATAAAAATATCCATGATTTTATTTATTCTTCTTAATTTCTTGCTTAAATTATTTTATTAAAACTGTTCAAACAAATACAATTTAACAGTTTGCTTGTTCCACCCTTTTAAAGCTAAAATAAAATACTTGTAAGATATCAAGATGTTATGACAGTAATATGAAGATGTTATGACAGTAATATAAAGATGTTATGACAGTAATATAAAAATGTTATGACAATAATATAAAAAAGTTATGACAGTAATATAAAGATGTTATGACAGTAACATAAAGAAGTTATAAGAGTAATATAAAGATGTTATGACAGTAATATAAAGATGTTATGACAGTAATACAAAAATGTTATGACAGTAATATAAAGATGTTGTCTACCATCTTTTCCAGCTTGTTATTATCTCCCAGCTTAGTTTTTGTACCGCGCTTCGAGCCTTTGGGGATGAAGCGTGATTTTTCAAATGAACTTTATTATTATTATTATTATTAAGTTATGACAGTAAGATAAAGATGTTATGACAGTAATATAAAGATGTTATGACAGTAACATAAAAAATTTATGAGAGTACTGGTGTTGCAGGAAGCATTATGAAGTTCACAGAAAATGAGTTCAGCCGAGAAGATGACGTCATTTCTTGGTTCCAAGTTGAGCCGAGAAGATGGCGTCATTTCTTCAAAATTTCTTGGTTCCAAGTTGAGCCGAGAAGATGACGCCATTTCTTGGCTTCGGTTTTAAGCAGTTTTAAATTTAACTTCACACGTCTTTATTTCCGTTGTCAATTTGATAGCTACCGGTACCACAGTCAGCGTGATAGTTACCACAGTCAGTGTGATAGCTACAACAGTCAGTGTGATAGTTACCACAGTTAGTGTGATAACTACCACAGTCAGTGTGATAGTTACCACAGTTAGTGTGATAGTTGCCACAGTCACTTGACATTTTATTTGCAATACAAATTAATAGCATGAATGACTTAACCACCGTATTTGTCTTATTACTTATTACCTGTGGTCAGACTAATGTTGGCTATTTGTACATAAACCTGTGATCAAACCAAGATTGTTTTTATTGTGGGTTTGGTTTTTTGATACTTACATTCAAAAAATCATTGAAAAAAGAAGACAATTATAACCGAAGCATAGGCTAGTTAAGGATGATGTTATATTCAAAATACAAAGGCCCATTTAAAATTATTCTTAAGATGACATTTTAATAACAACGCAAATCCAGTGCTTTGTCTCTTCTACTATGTAGCAGCGAGTAGTTCCGATTTATGGGAGCGTTTATAGTGTGACGATGGCACACGCAAAGATCTGTCGTCTGACTCACACAGCTGCGCTGCTCAACACATGCACGTCACAGTCTGGCTGTGCTGTCCTCAGTTATTTCCATTACTTGTTGTAGGCTACTTTATTTCATAGCATACAAATGGTAGGTATTTATAGAAAATGTTAAGTGATATAATGATAAAATAATATGTAATTATAATTATGTATGTTGCATTGCTAATCATTGATAAATAATAATAATAATTTTTTGTTTCTTCATTATAAGTAATGTTAGCAGTACAAACATGAAGTACTGGCATGATGATGTAGCAAATTGCTAATTTCTAACTAATATTAAAATAAGAACATTCAATTATTTTTTCGCAGTGTTACAGTTAATTTAAAAAAAAATCAATAAGCTTTATTGTAAAGGATAAAATCAATCTGAGGTGGGTTTACCAAATAGTTATTGTTATAATAATGAAGTGAAGGACTGAGCTGATAGTGATATTAATTCTCCAGTCTATAAATTTGTACTGGTTATTTTTAACAAAACAATTACCAGTATAATGTTATCAACTACATAACATAGTTTCTAATAATGTTATCAAGTAAAATGTTTTTTTTTAATATGTTATCAAATACGTAGTTTTTAAAATGTTATCATATTAATGGTTTGAAATAATGTTATATATAATATACTTTTGGTAGTAATGTAAACAATTTTCAATCAGGTTTTTATTAAACAATAGCTGTGATTCAGTGAGGATAAAAAAATATAATTTTTCTTTTAACTTGAACTTTATACAAAAATAAACTTTCATATTAACTTCTTTTATCTGTCATAGGCAAATCTTGTAAGCCACAATAACTAATCACTTGGAACATGGAAGATCATAATATCAGTACTTCTGGACAATAGAGAAACAAAATGTCAATGTCAGTACATCTGGTCAATGGAGGACTATAATGCCAGTACAATTGGTCAATGGAGAATGAAAATGTCACATCCCATTTTATTTTGCATTTACCTGAGACTTAAAATTATTAGTATGACTGTTTTCTGTTCTCTTGGCATGACCACAAGTGTCATGAATGCCACAGATGTCTACTCAGGTGTCATGAATGCCACAGATGCCTACTCAGGTTTGTTGAGTTAGAATGTTAATCTTAACAGTATAATACAAAAATTAAAGTAATTAATATGATGTCTATATGATTATGAAAGGTGACACGCCTGCCACTTATTCTTTTTAAATAATCTAGGCCTTTTCTTAAATCTTTCAGCCAAGTACAACTTTTCAAATTTAACCCTCCACAAAATATTTAAGTACAATTGTAAAAACTAAATAGCTCTGAAAAAATATATGAGCTATTGAAAGTGAAATATTTTACATGTCTCAAATTAGTGCAGCCTTAATGTTTAAACAACCCCATATGCAATTTTTCAACATACTTCCAAGTATTTCCAACACAGGTTTCAATGCTTTTAACACAGACATACTAAATCATTCAGTAGGTGCACTAAGCTTGATTACCCATACTTAATCATTCAGTAGGTGTATTAAGCTTGATTACCCCCATACTAAATCATTCAGTAGGTGCATTAAGTTTGATCACCCATACTAAATCATTCAGTAGGTGCATTAAGCTTGATCACCCATACTAAATCATTCAGTAGGTGCATTAAGCTTGATCACCCATACTAAATGATTCAGTAGGTGCATTATGCTTGATTACCCAGAATGGTAATTTAAAAAAAAAAACAGAATTAAAATTTTTTCACATTTACAAATCCTTTATGCATCTGTAGTTAAAAGGAATAAAGTATTGAAAAAATACTTTTAATTGAACATTTATGTTTGTTTTATTTACCTGTAAGCCAGGGGGCAAATATCAACCGTCTGGACAAATAATAGTTCATTGATGGGGAACAATTTTAGTTCTTGCAGTCAGTGCATTGTGAGGGTGGGGGGAGGGAAGAGGAAGCCACCCTGGACCTACAATGGGTGGGGGGCACACATTTGTATGCAAATTTATATGTGTATTTGTTTATTTTGTATTTCATTTATTTTTTAAACAAGGGGGCGCCATTTCAGGCTTTGCCCTGTGTGCAGATTTAACTTCCCATGGTCCTGCTTGCAGTGGGGGTCCAATGTCTTTGGTATACCTCTGAATTCCACTCAGTGAACAAATTTAAAAAAAAAAAGTTTTTATCTTTTTCCTCTTGCTGAGAGTTTCTCAAGTGTGTTAGATATTACCATGCAGTAGTTTCTGAGAGGTTACACATCACCACTGAGAGGTAACACATCACCACAGAGAGGTAACATTTCATTATTACCATTGAATTGAGCATTATAAGCATCTCAATGAGAAGTAACTAATATAATAATGATATTTATTTATTCTCAGTGACACCAAAAACATGTGATGACATCATTTGTGACAACAATAACATCTGTCAACTATCACTTGTAAATGGCACCCAGAGGAAAGATGCCCAGTGTGTGTGTTTGGGAGAGTGGGCAGGGCTCAGATGTGAGGTCAAACTATACCTTTCGTTAAGAACAATCTCAACTGATTCCATCACCTTTGAAGTTAAAGGCATGAAAGCCAGGCCTCCAATTGAGCATTTTTCCTTTCAAGAACTTCACATCACTGATATGACACTGGTCATTTGGAATCTCAATAGGCCTGACCATTGCCTCATCTTACAAAAAACAGAAATTCAAAGTCCTTTCCACGTAAATGGACTTCAACAAGGTCAAGGTTATGTGGTATGCACAGCTAATGGTGTTTTTGAGTCATGTTCTGTTTTTGATGAGACCAATTTGACCTTTCAATCCAACTGTTTGCACTTTGAGACAATAGCCTCAGAACCAAATCTACTGAATTTTGGAGCTATACTATTTAGTTGCGTATTGAGTTTCTTTATATTCATCACTATCTGCTACATGTATTCTAAAAGACACACATTACTGGTGCAATTCATTTTAAACATATTCTGCTTTAGAAACTGCTACTGTCTAAGGAAATATGGTAAGAGAAGGCGTCAACCTATGCGTAGACAAAGAGAAATCAGCAGCGAGATATTAATGCCACCAGACTTTCCTATTGATTTTTCGTCTTCAACAGGCTTATTTGAAAGCAGCTATAGACCTGGTGTGTCCAGTAAAGCCATGTCCAGTAAAGCTTCATCATCTGGATCTAGAAGAAGTGCCTTCTCCATGGATGCTTCGTTCACATCAGCAACAGACCCCATGGGATTTCTTTATGAGAATCAGAGCCTGATCAAGCCCATATACTCTTCACAGAATTCCGACATTCTAAAGCTGACATACCTAGAGGAAGACCTGTTGCCTTTAAGTTGTGATCATTCAAGTCCCACAAAGACCATTCCATTCACTTTTTCTGATGTAGAATTTTATAGTAAATTACATTCTTTTCAAAAAGTGGGCTCAACAGAATTTTCTTTATTAGGACACCCTGTGAATGGACATCAGACATTTCAAAATGTAAACCATTATAAAGGAGTGCATCATCACAACAGTGAGTATAGTCAGAATCCTCATCGTCACAGCGAGTATAGTCAGAATCCTCATAATCACAGTGATTATAGTCAGAATCCTCATAATCACAGTGAGTATAGTCAAAATCTTGTCAAGGTAAAGATTTGTAAACATCCAGAAATGAACTCAGAAGTTGCCACATGTTCAGATGGAAAAAGTTTTCACAAGAAGCATTTAAAGAATGGACATCATGTCAATCCATTGACAATCAACAGATTAATGGTCAATGACCAAAGACCTGATCCATTAGATCATATGGAGACTAAAGATCCATTAGATCATATGGATACTAAAGATCCATTAAATCATAGGGAGACAAAAGATCCATTAGATCATAGGGAGACTAAAGATCCATTAGATCATAGGGAGACTAAAGCTGTAAGGTGCTTCAATGGTCCCAACAACCCACTGAACACTAACTGTTATTATAATGGTCGCCTTAATCAAAATTCTGAAAATAATTTTCTAAAAAAACCCGTTGGCATAGGACTGAATGGCTATTACTTCAGTTCATTACCTCATTCTTCAACAGACAGAAATGCAAGAAAAGCAAATAGCTCTGGTGGGTGTGATAGAATTATTATAGACAATCATGATAGTTTCTCTGGTAATAACACATTACCAAGGTCCAGAAAACCTAAATTCAAAAAATGTATTCAAATTAAGGATGCTTGTAATGTTGATCACTCATACACACTTCCTAGAGAATGGAAGACACCAATATTAGTCAAAGGGCCTGTGAGTCCAACATATCTTGACATTATTCCATCCACTCAAATGTTAGTCAAAGGGCCTGTGAGACCAACATATCTTGACATTATTCCATCCACTCAAATGTTGCCTGTGCTCAAAGCAATAACCAAAGGTTCTACATTAGTCACAGCTGCTCAGCCCAAAACGTACAACTGGCATGTCAAAAACCTTATCAGTCAATTTGAAAATGTACATTTTTTTAAACAAAATAAACCAAACCGATGTACAGGTGAAGAGGAAGAGTTTCGGAAATTGCAATCACCTCTTGCTGAAGATCGCAGCAAGATTTCCAAGAAACGACATGGATCAAATTTAAGCTGGGCATCCACTCGAAGCACAAACTCACTTGCCAGCCTTAAAAGAAACTCATGCAAGACTAGTCCAGTCTTTGAAGGACATCGGGTCAGAGTTAGTCCAGTCTTTGAAGGACATCCGTCTGAACATTCCATTCCCCCCTTTTCATTACAAGATGAATGTGAGACCGACATCATAGGGAGCTTGAACGTCAGTGACACAGAAGACATGTCATTCATGTCAATGGTGGCTCAGGCTAACAGCAGTGTTATATCCTGCTTTGATGATGACAGCAGTAACCTTGTGACCCCATTTAACTCAGGGAGTCTGTCAGACTCTGATGATGACACATACAAAGATGTCACCTCGCTAACTGGTTCAGTAGACACTTTGCGAGATTATCTTACAGAATCAATGACCAATGTTAACACTTTTGAAAGTACATCATCAAGATGGAAGACTTCACAATCGTCTGATGATTTTAATAAGCATCCATCGTAGATGGCCAGACTTTTAAAGAAAGATAACAATGGCTGTTCTAACTAAAGAAATATAAGAAAAGTCTGTTCTAACTAATTAATGCATATAATACATGATACAATAGTATTTAAATGAATCTGAAGTAGTGGCTTACTTTGTAGCCCAGGGCAATTTCCAAAAGGTGCTCTCCAAAAATGCCACCCCTGGGGTGATCACGCTCTCCCCCCCCCCTGTATCCACTGATACACATTAAAATTGGGATTTACAAAATTTGGGCATTCAAAATTTAGCAAACGGTACTTTTTGTTTAGCCCATTAAATAGGTTTATGTAACAATGGGCTTAAATAAGTTAATGTAACCATGTGCTGACATAAGTTAATGTAACCATGTGCTGACATAAGTTAATGTAACCATGTGCTTACATAAGTTAATGTAACCATGTGCTGACATAAGTTAATGTAACCATGTGCTTACATAAGTTAATGTAACCATGTGCTTACATAAGTTAATGTAACCACGAGCTTACATAAGTTAATGTAACCATGGGTTTGCTCTATATATCTATTGATTTGTATATCATGGCTTGCCTTATAACTCTAAAATCCAGGGTTTACCAAAGCCTGGTTTGCAAGCTGTGATGGTGTGGTTTGCAAGCTGCAATAGTGTGGTTTACAAGCTGCAATAGTGTGCTTTACAAGCTGCAATAGTGTGGTTTACAAGCTGCATTGGTGTGGTTTACAAGCTGCAATGGTGTGGTTTGCAAGCTGCAATAGAGTGGTTTGCAAGCTGTGATGGTGTGGTTTGCAAGCTGCAATAGTGTGGTTTGCAAGCTGTTATGGTGTGGTTTGCAAGCTGTGATAGTGTGGTTTGCAAGCTGTGATAGTGTGGTTTGCAAGCTGTGATAGTGTGGTTTACAAGCTGTAATGGTGTGATTTGCAAGCTGCAATAGTGTGGTTTGCAAGCTGTAATGGTGTGGTTTGCAAGCTTGATGGTGTGGTTTGTGATACTTGTTACATTTTATCACTCAATAAAATTACTAATGGAATAAGAAAGTCAGACAATTTGAGAGCTAATGGTTCCCTTATGATCCATATGATAACAAATCATGTTGTTGTTTTTCTTTTGTCAGACAATATTAAATTGAGAAAAGAAGTCTTGCACTCTCATTTACTATTTCTTTCTTTATTGACTCATAACATACGACTTTTACGGTCAATATATATGTGCTAAATTGTTATGGCCTTGTTTTGAGGGGACTTTTAATTGATAGGTTTGGCCTTGTTTTGAGTGGACTTTTGATAGGTATGTCCTTGTTTTGAGTGGACTTTTAATTGATAGGTTTGGCCTTGTTTTGAGTGGACTTTTAATTGATAGGTATGTCCTTGTTTTGAGTGGACTTTTAATTGATACATTCGGCCTTGTTTTGAGTGGACTTTTAATTGATAGACGTGGCCTTGTTTTGAGTGGACTTTTAATTGGTAGGTTTGGTCTTGTTTTGAGTGGACTTTTAATTGATAGGTTTGGTCTTGTTTTGAGTGGACTTTTAATTGATAGGTTTGGTCTTGTTTTGAGTGGACTTTTAATTGATAGACGTGGCCTTGTTTTGAGTGGACTTTTAATTGGTAGGTTTGGTCTTGTTTTGAGTGGACTTTTAATTGATAGGTTTGGTCTTGTTTTGAGTGGACTTTTAATTGATAGGTTTGGTCTTGTTTTGAGTGGACTTTTAATTGATAGACGTGGCCTTGTTTTGAGTGGACTTTTAATTGATAGGTTTGGTCTTGTTTTGAGTGGACTTTTAATTGATAGGTTTGGTCTTGTTTTGAGTGGACTTTTAATCGATAGGTTTGGTCTTGTTTTGAGTGGACTTTTAATTGATAGGCGTGGCCTTGTTTTGAGTGGACTTTTAATTGATAGGTTTGGTCTTGTTTTGAGTGGACTTTTAATTGATAGGTTTGGTCTTGTTTTGAGTGGACTTTTGATAGGTTTGGTCTTGTTTTTAGTGGACTTTTAATTGATAGGTTTGGTCTTGTTTTGAGTGGACTTTTAATTGATATGTTTGGCCTTGTTTTGAGTGGAATTTTAATTGATAGGTTTGGCCTTGTTTTGAGTGGACTTTTAATTGATAGGTTTGGCCTTGTTTTGAGTGGACTTTTAATCGATAGGTTTGGTCTTGTTTTGAGTGGACTTTTAATTGATAGGCGTGGCCTTGTTTTGAGTGGACTTTTAATTGATAGGTTTGGTCTTGTTTTGAGTGGACTTTTAATTGATAGGTTTGGTCTTGTTTTGAGTGGACTTTTGATAGGTTTGGTCTTGTTTTTAGTGGACTTTTAATTGATAGGTTTGGTCTTGTTTTGAGTGGACTTTTAATTGATATGTTTGGCCTTGTTTTGAGTGGACTTTTAATTGATAGGTTTGGTCTTGTTTTGAGTGGAATTTTAATTGATAGGTTTGGCCTTGTTTTGAGTGGACTTTTAATTGATAGGTTTGGTCTTGTTTTGAGTGGACTTTTAATTGATAGGTTTGGTCTTGTTTTGAGTGGACTTTTAATTGATAGGTTTGGTCTTGTTTTGAGTGGACTTTTAATTGATAGGTTTGGTCTTGTTTTGAGTGGACTTTTAATTGATAGGTTTGGTCTTGTTTTGAGTGGACTTTTGATAGGTTTGGTCTTGTTTTTAGTGGACTTTTAATTGATAGGTTTGGTCTTGTTTTGAGTGGACTTTTAATTGATAGGTTTGGCCTTGTTTTGAGTGGAATTTTAATTGATAGGTTTGGCCTTGTTTTGAGTGGACTTTTAATTGATAGGTTTGGCCTTGTTTTGAGTGGACTTTTAATTGATAGACGTGGCCTTGTTTTGAGTGGACTTTTAATCGATAGGTTTGGCCTTGTTTTGAGTGGACTTTTAATCGATAGGTTTGGTCTTGTTTTGAGTGGACTTTTAATCGATAGGTTTGGTCTTGTTTTGAGTGGACTTTTAATCGATAGGTTTTGCCTTGTTTTGAGTGGACTTTTAATTGATAGGTTTGGCCTTGTTTTGAGTGGACTTTTAATTGATAGGTTTGGCCTTCTTTTTAATGGACTTTTAATTGATAGGTTTGGCCTTGTTTTGAGTGGAATTTTAATTGATAGGTTTGGCCTTGTTTTGAGTGGACTTTTAATTGATAGGTTTGGCCTTGTTTTGAGTGGACTTTTAATTGATAGACGTGGCCTTGTTTTGAGTGGACTTTTAATTGATAGGTTTGGCCTTGTTTTGAGTGGACTTTTAATCGATAGGTTTGGTCTTGTTTTGAGTGGACTTTTAATCGATAGGTTTTGCCTTGTTTTGAGTGGACTTTTAATCGATAGGTTTTGCCTTGTTTTGAGTGGACTTTTAATTGATAGGTTTGGCCTTGTTTTGAGTGGACTTTTAATTGATAGGTTTGGTCTTGTTTTGAGTGGACTTTTAATTGATAGGTTTGGTCTTGTTTTGAGTGGACTTTTAATTGATAGGTTTGGTCTTGTTTTGAGTGGACTTTTAATTGATAGGTTTGGCCTTGTTTTGAGTGGAATTTTAATTGATAGGTTTGGCCTTGTTTTGAGTGGACTTTTAATTGATAGGTTTGGCCTTGTTTTGAGTGGACTTTTAATCGATAGGTTAGGCCTTGTTTTGAGTGGACTTTTAATCGATAGGCTTGGCCTTGTTTTGAGTGGACTTTTAATCGATAGGTTTGGTCTTGTTTTGAGTGGACTTTTAATCGATAGGTTTGGCCTTGTTTTGAGTGGACTTTTAATTGATAGGTTTGGCCTTGTTTTGAGTGGACTTTTAATTGATAGGTTTGGCCTTGTTTTGAGTGGACTTTTAATTGATAGGTTTGGCCTTGTTTTGAGTGGACTTTTAATTGATAGGTTTGGTCTTGTTTTGAGTTAACTTTTAATTGATAGGTTTGGTCTTGTTTTGAGTGGACTTTTAATTGATAGGTTTGGCCTTGTTTTGAGAGGACTTTTAATCGATAGGTTTGGCCTCGTTTTGAGTGGACTTTTAATTGATAGGTTTGGCCTTATTTTGAGTGGTCATAGTGTCAACTTCCCAGTCTTGACGCGCACAACGAAGACAGTACAGGACTCAAGGAAAAGTACAAAGCCATGCAGTCCATCTGATCTCTGGAGGTCTTAGATCTACTCCAACGGCAGCATGTGAAATACATGATTTTAATGAAACACTAAATGTTAGAAGAGAGGCAGCAGTTACTGATATGGTTGAAACATATAGAAGGCTAGTTAACATCCAAATAGACAAACGGTTGAAAATGGAGACCAAACCATAGAACTCAACAGAAATCAATATCACCAGATGTGGCATCTGAAATTGAAGAGAAACACTACCTACTGTCAGACAGAGAAGGAGAAACACTACCTACTGTCAGACTGAGAAGGAGAAACACTACCTACTGTCAGAAAGAGAAGGAGAAACACTACCTACTGTCAGACAGAGAAAGAGAAACACTACCTACTGTCAGACAGAGAAGGAGAAACACTACCTATTGTCAGACAGAGAAGGAGAAACACTACCTACTGTCAGACAGAGAAAGCGAAACACTACCTACTGTCAGACAGAGAAGGAGAAACACTACCTACTGTCAGACAGAGAAAGAGAAACACTACCTACTGTCAGACAGAGAAGGAGAAACACTACCTACTGTCAGACAGAGAAGGAGAAACACTACCTACTGTCAGACTGAGAAGGGGAAACACTACCTACTGTCAGACAGAGAAGGAGAAACACTACCTACTGTCAGACAGAGAAGACTTGCAAATTATACCTAAAGACCTACCCTCAAAACATTTACAAATTGCTTATATCAAAACTTCCCTAATCGATAGAAAAGCACAGTCCTTTTACTTACAATGAAAGACGAAGAAGAATACTGGGCCAGACTGTATGTTTGACAACTGGGCCAGACTGTATGTTTGACAACTGGGCCAGACTGTATGTTTGACAACTGGGCCAGACTGTATGTTTGACAACTGGGACAGATTGTATGTTTCGCCAGACTGTATGTTTGACAACTGGGCCAGACTGTATGTTTGACAACTGGGCCGGACTGTATGTTTGACAAGTGGACCAGGCTGTAGTTTGACAACTGGACCAGGCTGTGTGTGACAACTGGGCCAGTCTGTATATTTGACAACTGGACCAGACTGTGTTTGACAACTGGACCAGACTTATGTTTGACAACTGGACCAGTCTGTGTTTGATAACTGGGCCAGTCTGTATATTTGACAATCAGGCCAGACTGTATGTTTGAAAATTGGGCCAGTCTGTATGTTTGACAACTGGGCTAGTCTGTATGTTTGACAACTGGGTCAGACTGTATGTTTGACAACTGGACCAGTCTGTGTTTGACAACTGGACCAGTCTGTGTTTGGCAACTGGACCAGTCTGTGTTTGACAACCTGAATGTTTGAAAACTATTGACAATGCCGAGAGCTCAAAATAAATTAAGGTCAACAGTTCTAATTTTCAATAAAAATAAAATAGATAGTAATTATACTAGGAGAATGGATCAACTATTGCCTAACATTGTTAATAAGAGCAGGTGAATGGATCAACTATTGCCGAAGAGTGTTGATAAAAGCAGGGGAATGGATCAACTATTGCCGAAGAGTGTTGATAAAAGCAGGGGAATGGATCAACTATTGCCGAAGAGTGTTGATTAAAGCAGGGGAATGGATCAACTATTGCCTAAGAGTGTTGATTAAAGCAGGGGAATGGATCAACTATTGCCTAACAGTGTTGATAAAAGCAGGGGAATTAATTAACTATTGCCTAACATAACCCTGTGTGGCACATTTTCATTTCTGAGCAATATTTTTGTTCTTCTCTTAGTGGGCGCCAATGTCAAATATTTTCAGATGGAGAGATGAAACATAATCCTCAACGTTTATATCCCCCACTGAAAAACCCTCCGCATAGGTTTGAAGGCAAGTTCCAGGAGTATGTTCCCACATACCATACACGGCTACCACGTGCTCCAGCTCTACGCGTTGTCTCGGCTCACGAACTGCATCAAATTACAGACAGCTTGTCACGATCTATTTCAAGAAAGCTGGAACAGACAGACCAACAAAAACACCCAGGGGAGGACCAGCAAGACAAGAACACTCCAAGACTTTTAAGAGTAAAAAAAATCCATCTGAAATAGAAAAAATTGAGTCCAAGAAAAAGATAAAAGCGACTAAGAAAGACCTATCTTGGTCTCTTCCACAGACATTTCAATCAGATTCAGACAATGGTCAGGCTCCACAGACATTTCAATCAGATTCAGACAATGGTCAGCCTCCACAGGCATTTCAATCAGATTCAGACAATGGTCAGGCTCCACAGACATTTCAATCAGATTCAGACAATGGTCAGCCTCCACAGACATTTCAATCAGATTCAGACAATGGTCAGCCTCCACAGACATTTCAATCAGATTCAGACAATGGTCAGCCTCCACAGACATTTCAATCATATTCAGACAATGGTCAGCCTCCACAGACATTTCAATCAGATTCAGACAAAGGTCAGCCTCCACAGACATTTCAATCAGATTCAGACAATGGTCAGCCTCCACAGACATTTCAATCAGATTCAGACAATGGTCAGGCTCCACAGACATTTCTATCAGATTCTGACAATGGTCAGCCTCCACAGACATTTCAATCAGATTCAGACAATGGTCAGCCTCCACAGACATTTCAATCAGATTCAGACAATGGTCAGCCTCCACAGACATTTCAATCAGATTCAGACAATGGTCAGCCTCCACAGACATTTCAATCAGATTCAGACAAAGGTCAGCTTCCACAGACATTTCAATCAGATTCAGACAATGGTCAGCCTCCACAGACATTTCAATCAGATTCAGACAATGGTCAGCCTCCACAGACATTTCAATCAGATTCAGACAATGGTCAGCTTCCACAGACATTTCAATCAGATTCAGACAATGGTCAGCCTCCACAGACATTTCTATCAGATTCAGACAATGGTCAGCCTCCACAGACATTTCTATCAGATTCAGACAATGGTCAGCCTCCACAGACATTTCTATCAGATTCAGACAATGGTCAGCCTCCACAGACATTTCTATCAGATTCAGACAATGGTCAGCCTCCACAGACATTTCAATCAGATTCAGACAATGATCAGCCTCCACAGACATTTCAATCAGATTCAGACAATGGTCAGCCTCCACAGACATTTCAATCAGATTCAGACAATGGTCAGCCTCCACAGACATTTCAATCAGATTCAGACAATGGTCAGCTTCCACAGACATTTCAATCAGATTCAGACAATGGTCAGCCTCCACAGACATTTCTATCAGATTCAGACAATGGTCAGCCTCCACAGACATTTCTATCAGATTCAGACAATGGTCAGCCTCCACAGACATTTCTATCAGATTCAGACAATGGTCAGCCTCCACAGACATTTCAATCAGATTCAGACAATGATCAGCCTCCACAGACATTTCTATCAGATTCAGACAATGGTCAGCCTCCACAGACATTTCTATCAGATTCAGACA
Source organism: Omphiscola glabra (assembly GCA_964017045.1). NCBI lineage: Eukaryota > Metazoa > Mollusca > Gastropoda > Lymnaeidae > Omphiscola > Omphiscola glabra. Next base: position 276,837 of record OZ024808.1, on the reverse strand, counting down.
ATGGTCAGCCTCCACAGACATTTCAATCAGATTCAGACAATGATCAGCCTCCACAGACATTTCAATCAGATTCAGACAATGATCAGCCTCAGAATCTTCACATACAAGCCATACCTGAGTCCAAGATACACATACAAGCCATACCTAAGTACAAGATACACATACAAGCCATACCTGAGTCCAAGATACACATACAAGCCATACCTGAGTCCAAGATACACATACAAGTGGCCGATTCACATAATCTTGAACCTGATCCATTTCATTGCGATGGGGTTCAGAGATCCAGTTCTCAAGAGACATTCACAAATGGAACTTGTCAACATGTTCAGGAAGATGTCAATGAAACATCTGATATTAACGCCCCAAGTATTTGTGAAAACACTGACAATATTTCGATCAAAACAAATACTAGCGTGGAGGTGCAGCAAGAAAGAAATGCTTCTCACGGTCGGAGTAGCAGCAGTGGAAACAAGTCAAGTGGATTTGGTGATATGAACTTTCTGAAAGAGATCATGGATATAAAGATTGATGAACATAATCACGTGACAAGTTCGATATTTAGCCCAATAAGCGATCAGGTCTCTCAACGTCAAAACAGACCAGATGATCTCATTGTCAGCCCATCGCATCATAAAGCCGTCATAAACTTATACATAACTAATCACAATCAAAGACCACAAGTCTATACATTTTCCAAGTCTGACAATGTGGATCCGCGATATCTGCACTTTGAAAAAACAAATCTTTGGACGCAGCCATCTTTAAAAACCAAACTACCATGGCAACATAACAAACAAATGTTAAAAGAGTATGTGATGTCAAAACCAGGGCGACGCTTCTTCATGGAAAAGAAGAGGAACTAGACGATGGGACCCTGCTGGACGCTGTCAGTTACCCTATTGACATAGAAATCACAAGAGCTTAAAACAACCAAACGTTAGACATACATCTTTTAGTAAGTCGGTACCAAAAGAGCATGATTTCCCCAGAGGTCGAGATGACCTGTTCATTGACAATTCCTCTCTTTGTGACAATGATATTGAAGATAATGAAGATGTATACCAATCAGTATCTAATAAAGCCACGGGTTCTCAGCATAGACACAATAGGAAAGGGTTCAAATTAGTGGAGGGGCCCCGATGAAACAACGGTTTGTGTAGAGAAGAGAAAGTTATGCCCGAGTCACGTGATGCCGGAGTCACGTGATGCCCGAGTCACGTGATCACCTGTGATCACCTGTCAATTATATACATGGGAGAAATTATTCACAAAGAGAAATCTTCGAATCAAGCAAGCTATTATAATTATAAGATGTACAGAGAATGTCCCTGGTGAATAGATTCAAGCAAGCTATTATAACTATAAGATGCACAGAGAATAGATTCAAGCTATTATAATTATAAGATGCACAGAGAATAGATTCAAGCAAGCTATTATAATTATAAGATGCACAGAGAGTGTCACAGTGAATAGAATCAAGCAAGCTATTATAATTATAAGATGTACAGAGAATAGATTCAAGCAAGCTATTATAATTATAAGATGCACAGAGAATAGATTCAAGCAAGCTATTATAATTATAAGATGCACAGAGAATAGATTCAAGCAAGCTATTATAGTTATAAGATGTACAGAGAATAGATGCAAGCAAGCTATTATAATTATAAGATGCACAGAGAATAGATTCAAGCAAGCTATTATAATTATAAGATGCACAGAGAATAGATTCAAGCAAGCTATTATAGTTATAAGATGTACAGAGAATAGATTCAAGCAAGCTATTATAATTATAAGATGCACAGAGAATAGATTCAAGCAAGCTATTATAATTATAAGATGCACAGAGACTAGATTCAAGCAAGCTATTATAGTTATAAGATGTACAGAGAATAGATGCAAGCAAGCTATTATAATTATAAGATGCACAGAGAATAGATTCAAGCAAGCTATTATAATTATAAGATGCACAGAGAATAGATTCAAGCAAGCTATTATAGTTATAAGATGTACAGAGAATAGATTCAAGCAAGCTATTATAATTATAAGATGCACAGAGAATAGATTCAAGCAAGCTATTATAGTTATTAGATGCACAGAGAATAGATTCAAGCAAGCTATTATAATTACAAGATGTACAGAGAATGTCCCAGTGAATAGATTCAAGCAAGCTATTATAATTATAAGATGTACAGAGAATGTCCCAGTGAATAGATTCAAGCAAGCTATTATAGTTATAAGATGTACAGAGAATAGATTCAAGCAAGCTATTATAATTATAAGATGCACAGAGAATAGATTCAAGCAAGCTATTATAGTTATTAGATGCACAGAGAATAGATTCAAGCAAGCTATTATAATTACAAGATGTACAGAGAATGTCCCAGTGAATAGATTCAAGCAAGCTATTATAATTATAAGATGCACAGAGAATGTCCCAGTGAATAGATTCAAGCAAGGTATTATAATTATAATATGTACAGAGAATGTCCCAGTGAATAGATTCAAGCAAGCTATTATAATTATAAGATGCACAGAGAATAGATTCAAGCAAGCTATTATAATTATAAGATGCACAGAGAATAGATTCAAGCAAGCTATTATAATTATAAGAGGCACAGAGAATAGATTCAAGCAAGCTATTATAGTTATAAGATGCACAGAGAATAGATTCAAGCAAGCTATTATAATTATAAGATGCACAGAGAATAGATTCAAGCAAGCTATTATAGTTATAAGATGCACAGAGAATAGATTCAAGCAAGCTATTATAATTATAAGATGCACAGAGAATAGAATCAAGCAAGCTATTATAATTATAAGATGCACAGAGAATAGATTCAAGCAAGCTATTATAATTATAAGATGTACAGAGCTTGTCCCAGTGAATAGATTCGGCAAGGGGAATCATTGCCAAATATAGAAATAAGAAGATTAAACAGGGTAAAAAATATGAACTCATCCAGCAACAAGTCTGCCAAGGTATTTTCAACCAACAATTGGTCACTGTGAACTTTCAACCAACAATTGGTCACTGTGAACTCTCAACCAACAATTGATCACTGTGAACTTTCAACCAACAATTGGTCACTGTAAACTTTCAACCAGCAATTGGTCACTGTGAACTTTCAACCAACAATTGGTCACTGTGAACTCGCAACCAACAATTGGTCACTGTGAACTTTCAACCAACAATAGTCACTGTGAACTTACAACCAACAACTGGCTACTGTGAAATTTCAACCTAACAACTGGCTACTGTGAACTTTCAACCAACAATAGTCACTGTGAAATTTCAACCAACAATAGTCACTGTGAAATTTCAACCAACAATAATCACTGTGAACTTTCAACCAACAATAGTCACTGTGAACTTTCAACCAACAACTGGTCACTGTGAACTTTCAACCAACAATAGTCACTGTGAACTTTCAACCAAAAATAGTCACTGTGAACTTTCAATATAATTGACAGGAGAGTCAAGTTTGAAGACAGTAGAATAATTGTCTTTAAAAGTTTCGTACAGGTTTTCAAATTTTTAACATTTTATAATAAATATAATAATAATGCACTGCATTCTCAGACTTGGTCATTAAGTTGCCAGGTACTGCACTCTCAGACTTGGTCATTAAGTTGCCAAGTACTGCACTCTCAGATTTGGTCATTAAGTTGCCAGGTACTGCACTCTCATACTTGGTCATTAAGTTGCCAGGTACTGCACTCTCAGACTTGGTCATTAAATTGCCAGGTATTATGTCAATGATAGATTTCTTCTGTTCAGTTTCTTGTCGTTTACACATCAATACCATTTATTGATGTAAAACACGAATCAATTATTAAACAAAAGACAATGTAAAACAATTAATTTGTGAGCCCTAACCCTAACCCTAACCCGATTTTGTAAATAATTGGAATTACATAAAAAAAGTATTATTGATTGTTCCACAATGGGTCTCACGGGTCTAAGTTGGAATATTTACAGCACAGATAATGTAATACTTAATACAAGTAAACAACTAAAATAGATACCTTAGAATTAATCCCGTCACTTCATTGCTGAAGGGTTTTCAACATTTAAACTACTCAAATAATTTAAAAAAAAAACATATTTGAAATTACAAAATGAAAATCAAGTTAGAACATAATACAATATTTATTTATCACAAAATAAATATACAGAATTATAAATAAGACACCTGGCAGATTTGATGTCGACAAATGAAAACCTGGCAGATTTGATGTCCACAAATGAAAATCTGGCAGATTTGATGTCAACAAATGAAAACCTGGCAGATTTGATGTCCACAAATGAAAACCTGGCAGACTTGATGTCAACAAATGAAAACCTGGCAGATTTGATGTCAACAAATGAAAATCAGGTAGACTTAATGTCAACAAATGAAAACCTGGCACATTTGATGTGAACAAATGAAAACCTGGCAGATTTGATGTCAACAAATGAAAATCAGGTAGACTTAATGTCAACAAATGAAAACCTGGCACATTTGATGTGAACAAATGAAAACCTGGCAGATTTGATGTTAACAAATGAAAACCTGACAACTGATGTCAACAAACCAGATTCAAATAAAAAATTTACAGTTTTCAACATAGCAATAAGGACAGTATGGCTTCATTAACCCCTTATTACTATGTTGAAAACTGACAGGATGGCTGAATCAACCCACTATAGCAGGCCTGCACAACGTACGGCACACCAGCACCCACTCTGCGGCCCACAAAGTAGCGAAATATTCTTTATTATTATTTTCTTAATAGCTTTCCCCTGTCCTATTTTTTTTCGGCCAGCACAAGTTTTTCATACAATAGTAAGGCCTGTCTTACATTTTGAGTTGTGCAGGCCCGCCTTACATTTTGAGTTGTGCAGGCCTGCCTTACATTTTGAGTTGTGCAGGCCTGCCTTACATTTTGAGTTATGCAGGCCCGCCTTACATTTTGAGTTATGCAGGCCTGAATTATAACAATGTTGAGAACTGACAGGTTTTCTAATCGTTTATTTCAGCATTTGACTTAGCAATCTGATTTCCTGGGCGCAAACAATGATTTTTAAAAAAGATGTGTGCAAACGCACTTGCGATATTTTTAAGAATCTCATTAAGCGCAGTTATCTGGAATATTATTTGGTGAAAGCACATTTCCTTCCTCTTTCCCCCCAAAAAACAGGAACAACTGATTTTCATGGGTTTTGGTCGCGGGGTTTGGGCTGAAAATTTGATAGAATGTGTTGTCATCGGCAATGACTCTTTGTGCCAAGTTTCAGTTTTTCACACAGATCAGAGAACATTTGAAAACTAAAAGATTTGGTTGGCAGTCAGATTCCTTACTGTAAAGCAAGTGCAGAAAAATTATCCAACATTTTTTTTTAAAATTCTGAATTTAATTCCATTATTATGTTATTGCAACTTTACATTTACAAAGGAGATATAATGCTGGAAATAAGAGAAATGTGATAATGATGAATTGGAACTGGAGAAATAAATCTATGCTTTATATGGAATTAAGAGATTAATGATTTCATTAACTTAGAATCCTAAAAGGCTATTTTTTCAATAAAGTTTTGCCTGGATTATATAGTAAAGATAAACAGTACAGACTTGGCCTGGACACCGGATATGGCAAGGCATTAAATAAAGACAGGAATACATCTTTTCAGAACGTTTTCCTCGCCATTCTCAAGACATTGAAAATGATCCATTATTTTATGCCATGATACACTTTGGTCCTAACAGGCCTTAGATGTTTGGTCCTAATAGGCCTTAGATGTTTGGTCTTAACAGGCCTTAGATGTTTGGTCCTAACAGACCTTAGATCTTTGTAGTTGAAACCAGCTCCATGTCTTTGAATGAAATGACACAACTTTTAAAGAAATGTAGTGCACCATAACAAGTTAAAATCCAGTAACTTTTAGATGACATCAATCATATACAGGAATGAAATTTGGAGCACTTCATTGATCTGTCATGTACAGGTAAGAGATCCATGTGGCAGTTATTGCAACTAAGCCACCGATAGCTGCACCTGTGAATAACATTGAACAGAAGAAAGTTATCTGTGATATTATTTATAGTAACTGGTGGATGTCAAATAATGTTATAATTTTGTTGTGTTATTTTTAATTTTTAATGGTCCATTGCTTTATCACTCACCAAACTGGTTCAATTTGTGGTGTTATATCACTCACCTAACTGGTTCAATTTGTGGTGTTATATCACTCACCAAACTGGTTCAATTTGTGGTGTTAGATCACTTACCTAACTGGTTCTATTTGTGGTGTTATATCACTCATCTAACTGGTTCAATTTGTGGTGTTATTTCACTCACCTATTTAGTTCCACTTGTAACATTAAAACAAAAACTTTATCTACAGTATTTAAAAAACACCATCATATCAATCTTTCATTGTTATCTACAACACACAAAAAAGGCATAAGATAATTTCTATGAGTGCCAACCCATGCACTTCATTCAGCTCAATGTAGAAAACCAATTTTGTCATTACTGTCTTACGGTTGCGTAGAGTTTCTCAAACTGTTTATTTTGTGAGGCCGAGGTATTTTTTCCATCTCCTTTGTGACTCACTCAAAAACTATTATTATTATTTTTAATGATATTTTGGCATAAACAGATTTGACAATTTGTATACCATTCAATTTAGAAAAGCATTTACTCTTATAAAAATGTTTTAAAAAATCAAACAGAAAATGGGTATATAAATTATAAATTTGTTTTTGTTAAATTAAATAGTAGACTAAGGTATGTGGAAGCTTGAATCAAAAGACGGACAATAAGATATGAACGTTTCGGCTAAGGGTATTCCTCAGCAGACAGGGAAAATGAGAATATGATAAGAAATAGAAAATAGTTATAAACTTAAGTGATCGTCATTGTTATTGCCGGCAGTCGGATCGTCATTGGAAACCTTTGAAACAACTCTTTGGAGTGTTGTTAAAATATATTGTTGAACCCAACAGTACAATTCAACCCTTGAGAGATTGTGCAGTTTTCGGAGACAGTACAGTCATTTAGTTTTCAAAGTCATGAGCAGAGATACATTTTTCGCTCACATTATTGATGTGGTTCAAAGAGTGACGTGTGTTAACAAAAGAAAAATCTAGGGCGAGATCAAATAAGAGAGTGTAGTAATAGGGAAGTTGTTGTTCCGCCTATCGACCATTTCAAATTAGATATCTGTAGTGTTGTGGTGGCAGAAAAATTTATTCTGCTTGATGGTAATGAGGGGACAAAAATAGATTACTGGAAGATGTTAGGAAGTCACGAGGTGGAGATAGGGATAACTTGTTAGGAAATCACAAGATGGAGATAGGAATAATTTGCCAGGTCAAAAGGTTATGCAGCATAACAAGGTAGAGGTCATTAGAGATAACTTTGTTGTTTGTGTCTTCCAAATGTGGAAAATACATGCCAGAAAAACTCGGGTTAACTCTGCACTTGAGATATCCCATCCATCCCCTGCACTTATTGCACTAGAACATTTCATGCCAGAATGGCTCTCATCAGCCATCCGGGCACCCACAGCCAAATTGAGAACTAGCACGAACACGATAATTAAAATGGTCATGGTCGATTTTGACGGATGAATTATAAGTGTTTAAAAAAATAAAAACTGATAATAAATTATTTAATTAGTATTGCTGTTGGCTGTTGGGCTCCTAACAGTAATAAAACAACTCAACCTTCAATAGCTTAAGAATCATCCATCACATGCTGGACATATAAATCAACCTTCAATAGCTTAAGAATCATCCATCACATGCTGGACATATAATGGATATAGAACAAACCTCCGTTGCCTGTGCAGGTGTTGCTCAAAAGAGTAATATCATGTCCCCAGGCCCAGATGTTCTTAAGGTGCAATCACACTGCGGATTTGTTACTTGGATTTGTAACTTTCTGCTACTATGAGCTATACACTACTATGAGCTATACACTACTATGAGCTATATACTACTATGAGCTATACACTACTTTGAGCTATACACTACTATGAGCTATACACTACAACAAAAACCTGGCCACTGTTTCAATTTTACTGGTTTCTTCTTGCTGTATATCCTCTACAGGCAATATCAAAGCAATCTATTGCTGTATATCCTCTACAGGCAATATCAAAGCAATCTATTGCTGTATATCCTCTACAGGCAATATCAAAGCAATCTATTGCTGTATATCCTCTACAGGCAATATCAAAGCAATCTATTGCTGTATATCCTCTACAGGCAATATCAAAGCAATATATTGCTGTATATCCTCTACAGGCAATATCAAAGCAATCTATTGCTGTATATCCTCTACAGGCAATATCAAAGCAATCTATTGCTGTATATCCTCTACAGGCAATATCAAAGCAATATATTGCTGTATATCCTCTACAGGCAATATCAAAGCAATCTATTGCTGTATATCCTCTACAGGCAATATCAAAGCAATCCCATCATATTTGTTTCAATGCGCTTGTGTTATCATCAACTGAGAGGTTAGTAGCGGAGCAACCGGAAGAAATTGGAGCAGTCATAACAAAAACACAATGACTTTAATATAATCTGACTTGTTCATAAATGTGTAATCTATAGTGGTCATATTTTGTCGGTCGAAGATTAAAATTTGTGAAAGAAATATTAAGTGTGATTCAAGTGATGATGCAGACACAGGTTGCTCACCATTGTGCCATCTAATAAATTTGAAACTGATAAATATAAACTAAAGTTCTGCATCAAAAGACAGTTGTGCCTGCTCAGTGAACACCTACGTTGATATCTGTGTCATGAATTCTCAACATGGATTCCCCACCGAGCTCTGTGGCTGCAACGAATCTGCAGTGTGAACATACCTTTAATGCACAAGAAGACAGGGCACCAGAGGACGGGGCACCACAAAAGTTTTAAAAAATTTATACTTCAAAATGTATCTGTCAAAAATATGTTTGTCAGTAAAAATGATGAAGTTTAAAATCATTTGCCAGTATTTTTTTTTAATGTTTAAATATGAGTTGGAGAAACTGTTAAAGGGCAAGTGTTATCTATTAAGAATAGAGGCATATGTATGGAATGTTAAAGAGGCAAGCTTTATCTCTACTAAGAATAGAGGCATATGCATGGAATGTTAAAGGGGCAAGCTTTATCTTTAGTACTACTAAGAATAGAGGCATATGCATGGAATGTTAAAGGGGCAAGCGTTATCTCTACTAAGATGACACAGCCGTGTATAGGACGATCACCAACAGATCTGACCAGGACCAGCTACAAGAGGATCTCAATCGGTTAGCTGAGTGGGTGGCGAGCTGGGACATGGAATTTCATCCAGCCAAGTGCCAGACACTGTCAGTCTCTAGAAGTTGTACTCCTCTACGCTACCACTATGAATTGCATGGTCATTTGCTTGAATCAGTTTCCTCCGTAAGGTACCTGGGTGTTACCATTCAGAGAGAGGTCCGCTCGGACGAGCATATTAAAAATGTGTGCAACCAGGCAAACAAGACCCTGGGGTTCTTAAGGCGGTTCTTAAGGCGTAATCTAAAGATCAGCAACTCCGGTGTGAAAGAAAGAGCCTATAAAGCCTTTGTCCGGCCGCTTTTAGATTATGCATCTTCGGTCTGGGACCCATTCACTCAGAAGAGCATCGACAGGTTGGAGGCAGTACAGCGACGGGCAGCACGCTTTGTCCTGAACCGCTACAGAAATACCTCTAGTGTTGGCAGCATGCTGGAAACACTGGGCTGGTCACTATTGGAGGAACGACGACGACAGTCCAGGCTCTCCATGATTTACAAGATAAATAATGGGCTAGTCCACTGTTCTGGCATTAAACAGAAACTCGTCCCTCTCCCCCATAGACAACGACGAGGCCATGACAGGCAGTTCCGGCTCATACCAGCGAGAAGCCAGTATAGGACATTCTCATTCCTACCAAAGACAATAAAGGACTGGAACAAGCTTCCAAAAGGAACAGTTGAGGCGACAACACTTGACTCATTTGCGTCTATTGCCTCAGGCCTTCCAACCCCTAGTGCATGATACCCTCAAACAGTTACTCTTATAACCAGTGAAATATCCTCATCAACACCAGGCACAGAGACATTGCAAATCCCATCTACATTCATAGGAGCCATAATGATCAATAAATTGATCGTGGGCCCTTAATATATAGAAGAAGAATAGAGGCACTGTTATGAATGGAAAATATGTTTTTAGAATTAGATCAAAGATTTTGATACTAGAATATGTAGAAGAAACTTTAAAAAAAAAATTAGAGTAAAAAATTGTAAACATTAAATTTGTGTAAGTTTTGTTTAGAGAGTTAAGTTTTATCTTACCATTTATTTGACTTGATATTTCAAATATTGAGTTAGATATAATGTCATTTGGTTCCACCTAAATTGTGAATGTGCTCAGGGCCCTTAATCCGGCCCTGGATGTTCACCACCTTAATGTGTCATGATTCGATGGACATGTTCTAACGATAAAGTATGCCCCCTCTTACCTCTAACAGTCTCTTTACGCGTGCATTGACTCATTGCAATAATAAAATACCTTCAGTCTGATCTCGCCCTTAAACCTTGCATGCTGTAAACAAAATGATATTACTCTAGGTTCCCCACAATAATAAAACCATAGAAAAATATGCCCTCTCTTTCTCTCAAAACCAACTGTAGGAGTGGAGTTAATTTAAACAAAGCTAGGGACATTTTTGTTCACAACCCGCTATTTTTGCTGTAGTTGCCCGAAACCAGATCTTGACCTAGCATTTGGGCATTGCCGAGATAGCATATCTTTGTCATAATAAAACAATAGCATGTTCGAATTCTGTGAGTTAGGGTTAGATCTTGACCCAGCATTTGGGCATTGCTGAGATAGCATATCTGTTTCATAATGAAATGATAGAATGTTCGAATTTTGTGAGTTTCAACTCCAACTTTTGGCAAATAGCCAAACAAAATAAGTTCATCAGATATTCTTGAAGAAGGATGTAAGGTCAGTGTAAACCTCAATCACTGACAAGGGGTGACAGTTGCGATGACAACTGACTGTCTGTACTAGACGTCATTCAAAACTAATTATAACTCAGTAAAAAAAATAATTTAAGTCATAATTTCAAAATTTATGTGTAATTAACCCTTACATTATTGTATTTACAATGTTACTAAGATATGCTGAAATAATTGGATAGTAGAAATAGTTTAAATACCTAGATAAGCTTTAGCAATGGCCTTTTTGTTGGTTGTCAGAGGCGCTACCAGAGATTGGTGACTGCTCATGCACGACAGAGAAGATGGACAACTCCAGGTGTCATCATCGGCTGAAACAAACAAGACTGTTTTGATCGACCCTGATTTTAAATATTAAATTTAATAGACTCCTGGCCATGTCCTTTGGCAAATTAAAAAATGTTTTTTCTAGGTGCCCATTTCATGAAATGCAAAAAATGTTTCAATTTTCTGTGACACGCCACACATGTTTCAATTTTCTGTGACACGCCACACATGTTTCAATTTTCTGTGACACGCCACACCGACTTGTGCACATAAGTATTAGTGGTCTTATGTGTTTAATATACCTGTAACTAATTTCACATTTAATTTTCTTATGTGGCTTACGTAATAAATATTACACATATATTCTTATGTGGCTTGGGTAATAAATATTACACATATTTGCATTATGTTATCATTTAGATAAAAATTATGTTAATTGCTTGTGCTAGCTACTTATATTGTAAGAGCAAATAGTCAACAACAGGTTATATAATACATAGACAATGATGCAAGAGCAAATAGTCAACAACAGGTTATATAATACATAGACAATGATGCAAGAGCAAATAGTCAACAACAGGTTATATCATACATAGACAATGATGCAAGAGCAAATAGTCAACAACAGGTTATATCATACATAGACAATGATGCAAGAGCAAATAGTCAACAACAGGTTATATCATACATAGACAATGATGCAAGAGCAAATAGTCAACTACAGGTTATATCATACATAGACAATGATGCAAGAGCAAATAGTCAACAACAGGTTATATCATACATAGACAATGATGATCATATTTTATCATATTTTGATCCCATATTTTGCTATGACATTGTGACGTCACAATGATTTGAAGAGATGATGATGTCATCATGACGCATTTGATGACATCACAATGTTTTGAAGAGATGATGATGTCATCATGACGCATTTGATGACATCACAATGTTTTGAAGAGATGATGATGTCATCATGACGCATTTGATGACATCACAATGTTTTGAAGAGATGATGATGTCATCATGATGCATTTGATGACATCACAATGTTTTGAAGAGATGATGATGTCATCATGACGCATTTGATGACATCACAATGTTTTGAAGAGATGATGATGTCATAATGACATATTTGATGAAAACACAATGTTTTGAAGAGATATGTCATCATGACGCATTTGATGACATCACAATGTTTTGAAGAGATGATGATGTCATCATGACACATTTGATGACATCACAATGTTTTGAAGAGATGATGATGTCATCATGACGTATTTGATGAAAACACAATGTTTTGAAGAGATATGTCATCATGACGCATTTGATGACATCACAATGTTTTGAAGAGATGATATGTCATCATGACGCATTTGATGAAAACACAATGTTTTGAAGAGATGATGATGTCATTAAGACGCATTTGATGAAAACACAATGTTTTGAAGAGATGATGATGTCATCATGATACATTTGATGACATCACAATGTTTTGAAGAGATGATAATTTCATCATGATACATTTGATGACATCACAATGTTTTGAAGAGATGATGATGTCATCATGATGCATTTGATGACATCACAATGTTTTGAAGAGATGATAATGTCATCATGATACATTTGATGACATCCCAATGTTTTGAAGAGATGATGATGTCATCATGATACATTTGATGACATCACAATGTTTTGAAGAGATGATGATGTCATCATGATGCATTTGATGACATCACAATGTTTTGAAGAGATGATAATGTCATCATGATCCATTTGATGACATCACAATGTTTTGAAGAGATAATAATTTCATCATGATACATTTGATGGCATCACAATGTTTTGAAGAGGAGATGATGTCATTATGATACATTTGATGACATCACAATGTTTTGAAGAGATGATGTCATCATGATACATTTGATGACATCACAATGATTTGAAGAGATGTTGTCATCATGATACATTTACTGTAGACATTTGTGCATCAACCCACCTGCACTTTTCTCAGTTTCCTCTAACTCTTCGACCTCCACATCAAGTAACTCTTTAATTCTCTCCCTCACTTCTTCCTGCTTTTCATCTTGAAAGACATAATCACAAACTTCGAGCCCACAACGAGGCAGCTGACAAAACAGTCTGACAGGAGGGTCATACACTTCACTCCCTTGTTTCCCTTCGGTCACATTAAACTCCTCACACAACAATTCACAGCGAGCCATCAGGCTTCGGACGACATCCATCTTTATTGCCTGAAAACACACAGCAGACCATATCATATCTATCTTATGAGAGCAGTGTTTATCTAATGAGAGCAGTGTTTATCTAATGAGAGCAGTTTTTATCTTATGAGAGCAGTGCTTATACCAGTTTTTATCTTATGAGAGCAGTGTTTATCTAATGAGAGCATCACAATCTCTGTAACAGAAATATTACGTCAAGGGTTTGCCATAGTTATCAAAGAACTTTTGCCAACAAATTAATGTTCTTTTCATAACCTACCTCCACAGCATCAGACACGGAAGCTTTAGATGAAACATAAGCCCTGACTACAGTGGTCCCCATGATGTTGATGGTGGACTGGGATAAGGTACTTGTGGGATCTGATTGAGACTCTGAGCTGAGCTACATTCAAGATAATTGTTTAAATAAGTAGTAATATAAAAGTTAGTCAAATAGTACTTAAGAAACCAGGGCGCTTCAAAGCACACATAAAAAAAAAATATTTCAATATTAACAGGAGTGATGTTATTGCCTCTTCTGATCTCAAATTTAATATATAATATAAGTTAAGATTCAATACAAGGGTTACCTTCTGTTTCAGACCCTAATAGAGTGCAAACTTACAAATAAGATTTTTTACAGGTGCTTAAAAGAAAATTTTTTCCCCTGCAGTCTCTTATTTAATCTATAATATAAAGGGAATTAAAACTTAAGCACTGATTAATTCATAAAAGAGTGAACAAGTTTCCATTGACAAGTGAACACAAGTTTCCACTGACAAGTGAACACAAGTTTCCATTGACAAAGGAACAAGTTTCCATTGACAAAGGAACAAGTTTCCATTGACAAGTGAACACAAGTTTCCATTGACAAGTGAACACAAGTTTCCATTGACAAGTGAACACAAGTTTCCATTGACAAAAGAAGATGCATTGAAGATACTAAACATCCAACAAAAGACAGAGGTGTAATTATATTTTTCCAGGCACAATCTGATTGCTTCTACAAAACTTACAAAGGGGAGAAAAATTGTCACATCATAGGAACTTTTTGTATCAGTTGTTGTATTGCCTCCCTTTCCCCCTTTTCCTTTCTTCTCTGCCTGCACAATGAGTGGATCACCAGGGTCCCTGATAGATCCTTCAATGGCAATGATGCTCCTCCTAACTGAACCACAAAAATCCACAAGTCCAACCTACAACAAGCAGAAATACATCTTTAATTTGTGTTACATTTTCAGCACACACGTCAAAAACTAGCATTATCCATAGAATAAAAAATTGAAATTATTTGTATATCTTCTCATTTATTTTGCATGTTTTTAAAATTTTCAAAAAATAAAATCACATGCCACACTTGAGGAGAAAATCCTTTTTAATAACATTTTTAATGCTTTACTATTTTTCATTTTTGTGTGATCTTAGTTCCCATTGCAGTATTTTTACAAAATTAGTATGCTTCTAAACCACTTATTATTGCAACATTTATAAACATTGCTGCAGGGAGTTTTATAAACATTGCTTCAAGGACATTTATACACATTGCTGCAGGGACATTTATACACATTGCTGAGGGATATTTATGCACATTGCAGCAGGTACATTTACAAACATTGCTGCTGAGAAATTTATACTCATTGCTGCGGGGACAATGCCCAATTATTTTATTTCTCTTTGCCATGATCATACACAGGACTAAAACATACAAACCTGTATTTGCTTCAAAAGGGATTGTGCTTTACTGTCAACAGGTACAGTGATTGGAATGTCAAGGTTGATCTGTGAACTCAGACGAACCCATTTACTTTCTCCTGACTGATATTTCCACTCAGCAGGTCTTGTAGCACTCTGAGAAACATTTTAATTATATAATATAGCCATCATGACCCCAGATATAAATTTTAATACTGTATACATTCTAACCTGCAAGCTCAAAAAAACTTTTATAGTATTGATATTTTGTTTAGAGACTACACATGTAATTTGTTTAGAGACTACACATGTATTTTGTTTAGAGACTATACATGTATTTTGTTTAGAGACTACACATGTATTTTGTTTAGAGACTACACAAGTATTTTGCTTAGAGACTACACATGTATTTTGTTTAGAGACAATAAAGGTATTTTGTGTTTTAAAATGCACAATATGGATTTGTGATGATCATTTACTACTTACGGTTATGTTTTTACCGTTACTACTATTACATCAATTCAGCAATAGTTAAAAATACACTTAGTATTCCTAACATCCAAGATTCTTTATTTATACTATAACTATACAGACCCCAAAGACATTAAGGTTCCCTTTGAAATGATCAATAGAATTGAAGTTTCATTTTGAACAACATTAAATTTATTGTCACAATTAAAACATCTTCTGATGGTTTATTCTATTTTTGAACTTGTGGACAATCTTTTTCCCCATAAGCTGGTGAAATCCTTGAACAAAAAGGTGTGCAACAGTACAAACCAGAAAATGTCAATAACAACACGCACAAAGTATGGGTAAACTGCACCAGTTGGCTATTTGATTATTACATGCTTTTGTTTTGCCTAAGTTTTGGCACATATTTGAGAGCTGTTAGCTACGTCTAGAAAGAAACAAAATTGCTTTTTAAGCCTGAATTATTTGTTGTTGCTTTTATGATTTGAAAGTTAATAACAAAAACAACGTAGATAAGATTTAAAAAAAACAACAAACTTTTAATTTCAGTGGCAAGTTTGATTAAAGGGAACTTTTCTGAAACCATAAGGTGATACATATTTTAACTATCCTTTCTTTTGTTGAACTTTTCTTTAACCATAAAACTCATTTCTTTTGTTGTACTTTTCTTTAACCATAAAACTCATTTCTTTTGTTGAACTTTTCTTTAACCATAAAACTCATTTCTTTTGTTGTACTTTATTTTAACTATAAAGCTCATTTCTTTTGTTGCCAGTCAATAAAACAAAATGCTAGATTATTATTGCCTCTCAAGTTTATTGTTAATCCCTATTTTCATATTTAGGTTATAGATAGCAAGTTATGTAACTTTCATTTCTTTAAAACTCATAAATTATTTCAAAATGGAATGATTTCTTAGTTTTTTCCTGGCATCCGTATGACACAATGTGACGATGGCGTAGATTTCCCTGGGTGAAATCACAAGGATGGGATTTTTCTTTAGGAGGATAAGATGGTTCCTAGAAAGGCAAATCAGCTCTCTCCATGCCCATGGAAAATCCAAGCAAATTCATATGTGGATGATACAGCTTGGTACAATTAGCATTGCATGAGTTGAAGGAATTTCTATTGCGTCAATGTTATACGCTTATGGCACTCCTCTCTGTTACGCCCTGGATTGTTATCAATGTCTGGGCTGGCGCCATGGCGACAGAGAGAGTGTTTGTTTGGGTTAATTGTGAGGTCAGAGTTGAAATTGGTTCATTAATGAATGTCTGGGCGTGCGAGGGGTTGAGGGGGATAAAAGTTGTGAGCTGTGAGTTGAGAGTAGTAGAGCCAGGAGTTAGTCGAGAGAGGAGTCCAGAATAGATCGTTAGAGTTAGTGTAGAGTCAAGGGTAGTTAGAGAGAAGAGAGTTAAACAGTTATTATTATCTTCATTGATGAATTGACATTGGCAGAGAATAGATCATGTAATAAAAGTACTATCATTGTGATCTTCATTGTTTTGGTCTATTATGAATCTGGTGTGACAGAGTATATTTGTCAACCTTGTAGAAGACCCTAGACTACTCGTCAACCTTGTAGAAGACCCTAGACTATCAAAAGTAGACAGCAACGGATTAAACTGCAACACTCTCCAGATTTGAATTTAAAGTTTGCCTTCTCTTAGATGAGTTGCCATCCAAGGTTAACGAGTCCCATCCAACCAGGTCTTGGGGCTTTTGCTTGTCTAGGCTTTGGCTGGGATTAAACCAGCTTTTTGGATCATCTTAGTTAGACCACTCAGCCACCCAGCACAACTTCTTTTATGAAGGCAGTAATTAGTAGGTAGCTCCAGAAATATTTCCATAGATAATGGTTTCAAATAAAAAGACTAATTCTCACTTACTAGTCTATTTTATATTAGTGCCTAATAGCAGTTAAAGATGGGATCAATTGTTTTATAAGACGCTGTAAACTTACCTTAAGGTCTGATGCATCCATGGTAACACATGTAAATCTAATCAGAGATGATAGAAATATGACAAAAGATATTGATAAAACAAAATATGTGTTTATGTTCTATATGATATGACACTTTTAACTTTTGTGTACTCGGCAGGTATAAGCATATCATTTTGTTTGCTCTTGACTCCCTTCAAACTGGCCTAAAGTAGGCCACTTAAAAGGTGCTTAACAATGTCATAACAAGGGTAACTGTGCTAAGGTGTTGAAAAGGATAAAAATAAATAAACAAATTGATGATCAATTTTTTTATATTTTATATCCCGAAATTTTAGTCTTAAAGTTAAAGTTTTTTTCCCCCTAGCATATTAACCTCGCTAAATCTCTTTTTCTTTGCTAGATAACATGATGGCGCCTTGCTAATAAAACTTTGCTGCAAATAATTTGAAGAAATAATTTTGCATTTTTAAGCCATTCCGTACATTGTTTTTCTCAAAATTTTTATTGTATGACCAATATAAATTTACAGGCGCACTTGAAAGATCCTAATTTATATCTCTGAAAACAGAAATATTACTTTTTTGTTGAGGTATCCAACTGTAAAAGAATCCTGTCTGTGATTTCTCCCGGTGTTACAAATACAATGTTTCTGTTGAGATGCTTGTACACTGAGTAGAGCATCTGCAATGCATTACAATATTTGGTAACAATCAAATACAAAAACTAAATTTATTTTCTACCTCATACTTTTCAGATTTTTTTGTTTTGTTTATGTGATCCATTTTTGGCGTGGGTTAATTTATTTCATTGAAGTCACCAAACAAGTACTAGCAGTGACGTATTTATTTTATTCATGAAGAGTAACTCTCTTATCTTTTGGTTATAAAAGTATTATATATGCAAATTAACTGGTGTCGACCGCTATGATGCACCAATCTATTTTATAAACCGTAGTTTACATTATTGATTTAGTGCAGGCTACTTGCGGTTTGTAAGAGATGATTGTGAGATTACATTCAAAGCATATTTAGATTTAATGGATAGAACATTTTTACTTTTTTAAGTCAGAAAAAGACTAGACTAAATTGTTGATCCCCACAACTTCAAAACTATAGCTTTTAAGTCTGTTTAAGCACACATCATTTCGAGGGTACCTAGTCATATGTTGAATATTTACAGTAATAATTGTAATAAAGAATGGCATGAAGGCTAAATAAAAATTCAATAGATTAAAGATAAACAGAGACATGGTTACAGATTAAAGATAAACAGAGACATGGTTACAGATTAAAGATAAACAGAGACATGGTTACAGATTAAAGATAAATAGAGACATGGTTACAGATTAAAGACAAACAGAGACATGGTTACAGATTAAAGATAAACAGAGACATGGTTACAGATTAAAGATAAACAGAGACATGGTTACAGATTAAAGATAAACAGAGACATGGTTACAGATTAAAGATAAACAGAGACATGGTTACAGATTAAAGACAAACAGAGACATGGTTACAGATTAAAGATAAACAGAGACATGGTTACAGATTAAAGATAAACAGAGACATGGTTACAGATTAAAGATAAACAGAGACATGGTTACAGATTAAAGATAAACAGAGACATGGTTACATGTTACCTGTCTCAGTTTGCTTTGTGAGTTTTTTAACATTACAGGAGGAGCAATAGCGAACAGTCCAATAACATTAAGTCCACCAGGCAGCATTCGAGAAACCTGACAGGAAGTAAAATATATCAATAATATAACTTACACATGGACAGGAAGGCATGATATCATTTATCCTCTTTGCTGTTGGCTTTTATCAAGAGTAAAATAAATAAAAACACCCAAAATCCTAACAGAGATACTCTAAATTAATTTATGAGATTTTTCTTATAAGTAAATTTTATTGAATTTGTTACAGATTGTTTGATAAAAGCAAATCCTATTCACTTTTAAAGAAGTCAGCTTTCTTAAAGCTAAGTAAAGTATGTTGTAGCTTATATAAATAAATAAACATTTAACCAATTTCTTCATTTTAAAGTTTTGTTAGTTCAGTATGTAAACAAAATATTTTGTTTATTTATGAAATTCTGAGAAAATTTAAATCCTGGACTTCTCAAATCAAACACCTGCTTTGCATGTGTGGACACCCATTTCTCATCCAACTGTTCCAAGGAGCCAGGATGCTCTAATGCAGGATTCTTTTTAAAGCTTTTTACAGCATCACCCGAATCATCATCACCATTTTCTTCACTGACTTCATCCTCAACAGGATCAGGTGTTCGGACAATATGTACCACATAATCTCTTTGAGCTGTAAGCTACATGTTGGAAATAATTATAATAATTTTTAAAAACTTCCAAATTTAGATTTTATGGTACATTCAGTAAGCGTTTATTTCAACATAAAATTATGGGGCCCCTCCCCCCACAAGAACATAAAAATAAAAAATGAAAAAAAAGAAAATGTGGGGCGAGAGAAAATTGAATCTGGGAAACCAGAACTATATAAATCATGGAAGACATTGTCAGCCTAAACTGAATCCTAGCCGGTATTTTAAAATGTATTATTATTAGATTAAGTCTTAAATGATGACAATGATATGTTGTTTGCGCAAGGGTGGACACAAGAAGCGTTGAATTTATTGTGCATGCTTAAAGCAAAGAAAGCAAATGAGCGCTCAGAAATCCCAAAAATTCCTTCTAGTTAGGGCTTAACTTGCCTCCACCCTGTCAAAGCGTTTAATTTTTCCGACTCCAAAACTTTTACTATTAAAAAGGTTTTAGTTATGATTCATAAATAGCATTTAGTAGCAATAGGTTTGCATAATAATAGCACTAATATTAGGTTGATAGACTATTACTAATTAGTAATACTATCTAGAGGCTAGAGGTAATGTCACATATTTTAAAGCAATAAATTAACCACAATCACATTAAAACACTCTAACTAGTCTAACAGAACAAGTATTTATTGTTTTTCAATTACGTTATAATTATAATGTGTTTTGTGGGTTTAAAGTTTTAACTGATTAGCATGATGTAAAATAATCAGTTGATCGATAAGTTTGTTTATTGTCTAATCAGCCCTCATGAGTGTGAGGCCAGATTATTTTGCCTTTTCCCAGTCTCATTAAATATCTAAAAAAAAAATTTAAAACATTAAAGACTAAGACTTGTTATATTAACATTGAGTCATTGAAATGTTTCAATGTAGTTCCATCAGGTAAATAGGTACGGTAGTTTACTGCACCAAAAAAAAAAAAAAAAAAAAAAAAAGAAGAAGTCAACAATGACAATGAAAAAAAACCTCTGTGCTACTGGCTATTATTGCCTATTCCCATTGAATTCATTGCGCTAAAATATGATGAGACTACCTTAACTTTACTGGGCCTACCTGACCAATTATGACTCCCACAAACCATTTGTTCTCTTTTAATAGTTTGTCAACATACATTTCCACACCCTGATCAGCTATAATTGAACGACCCATAATGAACTTTTTATTTTTCAATGACCAAAACAACACTTTTTAAGTGTCGAACACATATGGTTAAATTTCTTAGCAAAATCAAAGACACCACTTTATTTTAGAAACAATATGGGCTGCCACTCATCTTAATACAATATTCCCAAGATTTCGTTAATTTCCCAAGACTTCCCAAGGTTATAAAAAATACACTATTAAAAGAATTTAGATTTATAGTTTATAAAATAGTAACTTGAATTAATGCATCAAAAGTAAACCGTACAATAATTGACTGAAATTTATGTAATCTTACTATTTTTAAAGGTTTATCACATCAAATAAATTATACATATTTGTTTTTAAATTTTAAATGTATTTTTTTTTTTTCAACACACTAAATTAGTCAAATTAGACCTTCCCATCACATACTCCAATAAAAATAACCGCAAAAAATGTGTTATGAGTAAATTAGAGTATGGAACTGCATTTTCTATTAGTAGAAAATTTTCATCAAATTTGATTGTTTCTTGAAAAACAATAATTCATATATTATTTAAAGCTATTTTTCTGTTTTTTTTTTTCACAATGGCAATTTTGAAGTATCAGGGAATGCCATTATTAAACTTAAAGTAAATGATCAGCTTGATTAAAAGATATTATGTATGTTGTTTTCGGAAAAATATCCAGCAATAAAAAAGTCACTCTTAGATATTTGTTAATATTCTGTGGGTTTTTTAAAAATAATTTGTGTACATTGACCTTTGCTATGACGCTATGATGTTTAGACTTTGGACTTTCAACAAATATTATATTTTCACCGAGTGTTTATTTAGTATAATTAATGAGCACCTATTTATAAATTGTTCATTTTAACTTTGCAATATTTTCATTGTCTTGTCCAGCTGTAGATAATCTTTAAATCAGGTTATTCTAGCCATTCCAAGATAAAACTATGAAATAATTTTTAGTCTATTTTCAAGCTTTGGTGATTCCACACCCACCCCTTCACTCATCGTATTGTAGTGATTATGGTTGAACGAGTAACAAGAACCTTTCCGAGCCAGTGCTGTGGGCTCTCGGTTCTAGGGCATAACCCATATTGCCCATATTGTTGATGGATCTGAAATATCTTTTGGCAATTTAATATTTTTAAAGTCTATTTAGAAGCAGGTTTCCCAAGTTTTTATGAGCATGTTTTATTTCTTTCAAATTAATTCATTTTTCGTTGGTCACAGTTTTAACAAAAATTCTTGAACCTTAAAATATAATCTTAAATAAAAAAAAAAAATCTAATTTTGTGTATGTTTTGGGTCAATCTGGGCCCCAAATGTTTTTCATAACATTACTTGATTAGGCTAGGTTAGAGAGGAATACGGAGGCTTCAGTGCATTCGTTTGACCAGCCCTCTCCCCCTACCCTGACAGCCCTGTTCCGAGCTTAACGTTTTTTTTTCACATAACATTAATAATAAATTATGACGAGTTTATTTATTGTTGAGAATACCCAAACACTGTTAATAAGTTCAACATTAAACAAATGGTTGGAATAAGGGGTCATCCATAAATGAAGTCACGTCATTTGAGAGGAGATGGGTCAGATTTTTTGTGACGAGGGGGAGCTGGGGGCTCAAGCCATGAGACGTCACACGAAAAGCGGAATATTTTAGTAAAGAATTGCACTTATTAACCCTAAATTACAGACATTTTTAACATTATATTTTATCAACAATTATAATTATTTTATTTTTAAACTACTATCATTGAGAGAATCAGTAGGCCTACAGGTATGCGAGGTCCGAAAAAATGGCCTCTGATCAAGTTACAGGACGCCAGGTAGGAGGAGAATCGGAATGTAATTACAATGCCAGTCGTGAGAATGTATCGCTAAATGTGAACACGGGAACTGGGATGGAACGAAAAAAATGGCTGACCGCCCGGGGGGGGGGGGGGGGGGTTCTTAGTAAAGGCTCTAATGCAGGGATTCTTAAATTTTTTTTTGCAGCGCTGCAGACCCACTCCGTTTTAAACATCCCTACCCCAACCATATAAATTATATTGTAATAAAATTTAAAATAACTTTAGTTATCCCAGTTTTATTTCTTTAATTAACTTTTTATAAACAAGGGAAAAAATTACCAATACAAGCAGTGCGCCAACTAAATTCACCAGAAAAATATTTACTGCTGCTAATCAAAATGCATAAAAACTTTTTTTAAAGCAGCAGCATCTAGCAATGGCAGCAAATACAATCAGTGGCGTAGCTAGGGTTGGTGTCACCCGGTCCGGTAAGCTCATGGTGTCACCTCCACCTCATTTTCCACGATGTAATTCTTCTTGTTAAACTTAGTCCACAGTATAACAAATACAAGAACAAAAACAAATTAATTGAAGGTCGTGGGGGGGGGGGGGGGGGTGTTAAATGTATTTAAGAAGTGTAACTTGTACTTAGAATCGCCCATTGTTATCAAAGGATAGTTTTATTGTTCAGAATTCAGATAAATATAGCTTCTTGTCACTTACAAAAGTTACCGAACACTTCATTCGGCGTTGAAACATAATTAAAAACTGTGTGTTTCTGACCTAATAATAAGGTAAGCCAATTGATGATGCATCAACCTTAAATTTTAATAAAACACGCATTTTGATTGGTTGCATGAGTGGAAAATGTACGAGTCATCTGTTATAAATTTCGGTTAGACCGAGCAGTGTGTGTTCTGTAATTACGCAATTTTTCAATTTGGTGTCAAACCCTAAGATGGTGTCGACTGGTGCGGTCCGCACCCCACTAGCTACGCCACTGTTTACAATTTTCTGGTCTTCCACACCTCAGGGCTGTGGAGGTGCTTTTACCCCTGGTTAAGAACCACTGTTCTAGTGAAATGTTTCTGAAACGGGTGCGGTAATTTGATATCCACGGGAGGTGAATTTCTTATGGTTTTGTAAAGGACAGTAGTGGACACAGGGACTTTTTATACGGGGGGTGGGGTGCAGATAGTTGTGACGTTATATTTGAAAGGGGGGGAGTTCTAGCTTTTTGTGACGATTTGTGACGATGGAGGAAAGGGGGTCAAAAATCGGCAAAATCTGCGTGACGTCATTATGGATGGCTCCTATATATATTATTTTAATTTCTTAAAGTGGCATTAAAAAGTATAGCCAAACCTGCGGATTTCAAAATAGGAAAGTAGTGAAACAAATAATTATTTCTTAGTTAAAAATAAAACTTCCTTTATTTTCAAGTCTTATATGGCTTTCTTTTTATGAATTTTCATACAATCTTCCCTCAAGTTAACATTTCCCCAGGTCTCACCTGATAATCCTAATTAATCCACAGATCCCTAGCGAGGTTGTAAATTCCCAAGATCTTGGGGACATTTCCCAATGACTGGCAGATATAAATACGTTGAGCAGTAAAAACGGTATCTCCTTTTACCGAGATCAATCCTTTTACCGATATCAATCCTTTTACCGCGATCAATCCAACTTTTTTAAATTATAAAAACGGTCTATTAATTTTAAAAAAATGTTATCTTAGGTAATTATAAATTAATTTGATGGCATTTTCATATATTAAATCATAGTGACTTAAAGCATTCAAACATTATTGTAGATATTTAAATTCTCTTTTGACAAAAATTACTATACAAAGTGAAATCGTATGTCGTTTATAATATAAATTTATTTATGTATATTTTCTTTCAAATGTTGGGATATTAAAAAGAAGTATATTTGGATGCATTTAAATATGTCACTAGACGTATGAAGCATTGTTATAATTTCAAGGTATATACGAGACATAAACCTAGAGCCATTACGAGATTTTAATAAATCTTTAAAAATAACGTCAGTGACAACGATGTCATAAAAGTTTTTATTTGGTTTTTTAAATTAGTCTTTCGTTACTTAGCCGGAATAAAAGAAATACAATTCTTTAATTATTTCTTTATTACCTTTACAAATTAAATATTAAAAAAAATAATATATGTTGTTTTAAAATTCAATTTATTAGTCTAAAATATTAAAAGATAATATTATGTACCCTTGCCATAAATGTACGTATCATGGTACCCTGCACAAAATGATGTTGTAAACAATATGGCGAGCACTGCCTAGATTTTATGAGTTTTGTTCATTAAAAATGCCTAGGTTTAGAAATGATCTATATAGAAACCAAGAAAAGTTAGAATAATACAACATATTTTTTATTTATATAATTGCTTTGTTTATGCACCAGAAATTACTTTTTGATTCAAGCTAATCGAACATTTTGTTGTTTTCGTGCAGGTTTGTACAGGTTTTAGTTTGTTACAAGTGTAAGTGTTACGGATGCCCCAGTACGCGAGTCTCCTTAATTTAATTTTTTTAAGTGAACGATTAGTATGATCATACTATAATAAAGAGCAATAAAGGTAAATTGCACAAGCAGCCTATCTATAGGTCAAACAATTAAAATTTTAAGAAATGTGGGATTAAATATTAAATAAATTAAATGACTAATTTACTTGTAAATCACTGCAATACGCTATACATCATGCATTTTCATTTGATTTATGAAACAGAAGAAAGATAAACATGACAAGACAGGGCTGAATAAAAAAAAAATAAGTACTGTCTGGTGAAATCGAATAATTATAATGAGAACTTTTAAAGTAAATATTATAGTATCATGTATCTAAAAAAATTATTGAAATAATTATTAGAATGTATGTAATAAAATTTATTCAGTAATCTCTTCCAAAACAGAAAAAAATGAATAAAAAAGGATCTGGAAAGATTGGCTCTTCAAATCTGCCCACTCCAACAATGTCACGGGGAATTCTTAGCCATTTTAGAGGAAATGGCAACACTGATTTGAAAAAGACCCAGTCTGCTGAAGACATACCTAAACAGGTAAAATTATATACATTTTAGTCTTTGACATTTGATAACTGCCCATTAAATTTTACCCTTTTTTTATCAACTGGTAAATTCCTTTTATATCCATGTGCATTTATAGTCCAAGAAAAATTTAGATGTTGGATGTTATTTAAAAATTATTGAAAGTGATCTTGTTGGTTGCTGCCAGATGGAGGATATTTGAATTGAATCTTTTAAGAGTGAGACTTAACCCACTTAAACACTGTATATCTCAAATTCCACCGCTATCATCTCAGCTCTGTTTTAGGCTAATGCGACTGCTTGACATGCTAATATGTTGCTTTTTTTATGACGATAATTATGAGTAGTTCAGAACTTTGCCATGGTTTGACGTCTATGAATTGACTCAGTGAACGGACTAGAAAATAAGGTAATACAAACTTGAAAGAACCATTTCTGAATGAAATTCATTTTTCTTGTTCTCCGTCATATTACAAATCACATTTGTTACACTTTTTTTCTAAAGCCATCTGCAGTACTTGGTAGTTTTTTCTAAACCCATCTACAGTACAGTACAATGAAATTATTTCTAAATCCAGCCACATTTCAATGGAGTTGTTCCCCTTTGACTGGAAATTCAATTAGTAAAATGTCTGGGTAGCTCCAAGTTGAATGGGTTAAGGTGCTAAGTGTGGGTGGCTCAAATTTGAATGGGTTAAGGTGCTAAGTGTGGGTAGCTCCAAGTTGAATGTGTTAAGGTGCTAAGTCAGTGTATATAGCTACAAGTTGAATGGGTTGAGGTGCTAAGTGTGGGTAGCTCAAAGTTGAATGGGTTAAAGTGCTAAGGTTGAGTAGCCCCAAGTTGAATGGGTTAAGGTGCTACATGTGGGCAGCCTCAAGTTGAATCATTTAAGGTGCTTAATATAGGTAACCCAAATTTTAATGGGTTAAGGTGCTAAGTATTGCTGTGCTTTTTTGGGGTGCTCTGGTAAATCCTGTTGCACACACCTTGCCTTGAATAACCTGGTAAAGTCAGATATTATATAAAACATATATTATAGAATAGGTACATAAATTTACATATTATATATATATATTCATATATCCTAGCTATATGGTCCAGTTCTACTTTCACTTGCTAAACATTCCAGGAAGAAGTAAAATGTGCAGCAAAAAGTAGATTATTGACGCTTTAAAAAAATATTGTGTATGTTTTAACCAATGAAAATATAAACAATTATTTATGTTTTGTTGACCAATGAAAATATAGTGTTAAACATTCTTAATGTTCTCTTGACCAATGAAAATGTAGTGTTAAACATTCTCAATGTTCTCTTGCATGCAGTGCATTTGCAAACTCAACTGTTAATTTCTCATTTTATCTTGATTGTATTTTTTCTAGACTGGTTCCAAAAGTCCTGCCTCTGGAATGCGACGTGCAGTATCTCCAGGGGAAGTAAGAAGAAAATCTCTGCTATCTTCTGTTAGACCACTTTCTCAGGCTTCAGGTATGTTTAAATATTAGCTTCTTGGGCAAGCTTGTAATTAGCCTTCCCATCCTCATATCTCACTTGTTTTTAACTATCTCACCTCTTTCACCTATCTCACCTCTTTCCCCTATCTCACCTCTTTCACCTTCTCACCTCTTTCACATTCTCACCTCTTTCACCTATCTCACCTCTTTCACATATCTCACCTTTTTCACCTTCTCACCTCTTTCACATTCTCACCTCTTTCACCTTCTCACCTTTTTCACCTATCTTACTTGTTTCACCTATCACTTGTTTCACCTTTCTCACCTCTTTCACCTTTCTCACCTTTTTCACCTTTCTCACTTCTATCTAATCGACTAACACTAATCAATGTAAGTGTCGAATATGGGAATTCACTAGTAATTGTTGCACTACGACCAGTTATTGTGTTTTATTGTGCTCGATTTATTTAAAACTTAGTTTAGTTAATTCTTTGGCTTATTTGTTAGCCATCCTTGAAAGAACCTTGTAGTGGATGGTTGTGTATTATTTCTTCTTCTTAAAGCGAGCTGCGTAATAAATGTGTTGGATAAAATGTACAGCCTGATAAAATATATTTATGGATTAAAGTTTACATTGCTATGGAAAGGGACTTGTGTTCAATACAGTGTGACTAGGATGTATGAACGTGTTAAAGAACTTGATGAAAGAAGTAAATCAGATACGGAGATGTGACAGCAAGCTTCAAAAAAATAAAGCCAGAGTTGCCTTTCCTTTCATCTATGAATTCTTAGAATATATGATCAAATAGAGGCTAGTGAAAGCTTTAAGAAAAACAAAATATTGGATAACTGTTTTCATCTATTCCTGTAATCTTGGTTTTGGAAAACCCAACTTCTGGTAATAACATTAATGGCAAACACTTAAGTTTTTGACCTTCTTTCTTGTTGGTTCTGCATTTGTCCTGTCTGCTGAGGAAGGCTCTTAGCCGAAACATTCTTCTTTTATTGTCCTGTCTTTCTATTTCATGATTCCACATAACTTGTTCCACTATTTTTCATCTTTTGCAGCTCCACAATCAAATCAGGGAGTTCGCTATATCACAGAGGATTTGATTATGAAAATAGCAAAAGTTGACAACTTTGATAGTATTGCAACATTAAATCTCACCCTCTCTAAGGAGGGAGGAAAGAAAATTAAAGTAGGTTGTTAATGAAATGAAGCCAATATGGTTTACAATTTGAAATTTGTTTCTTTAAATTTCTCTTTTTAAGTTGAAATCAAAACATTCATAAAACAGCCTATGCACACAATTATTTTTCAAATTAGTATTAATGTTTTATAATTCATATTTTTTGGATAACATTCTTAGAAAATATAAACTAAGAGAGTTTATAATTTCAAAGTGATTAAATTTGATTTCATTATTTCTTTGATCAGTATATTGAGAACTTAGACAGACTTCGTAAGCTTCAAACATTAGTGCTGAGTTATAACATTATTGAAAAGATGGAGCGCCTGGATAAACTGTTGCGACTCCGTGACCTGAATCTTTCAAATAACATGATCGTGAAAATTGAGGGTATCGAAAATCTGATTTCCCTGCAATCTTTGAATGTAAATGACAACCAAATAGAGCATATTCCACAATGGTTACCTAAAAAGTTGAAAGCTCTAAGAAAGTTCAGGATAGCAAGAAATAAATTAGCATCTGTAAGTAAATAAACATCTGTAAGTAAATAAACATCTGTAAGTAAATAAACATCTGTAAGTAAATAAACATCTGTAAGTAAATAAACATCTGTAAGTAAATAAGCATCTGTAAGTAAATAAGCATCTGTAAGTAAATAAACATCTGTAAGTAAATAAACATCTGTAAGTAAATAAACATCTGTAAGTAAATAAACATCTGTAAGTAAATAAACATCTGTAAGTAAATAAACATCTGTAAGTAAATAAACATCTGTAAGTAAATAAACATCTGCTTAGATAAATAAGTTTAGTCTTTTCAAAAGGAAAAAATTTTCATTTGTTTCAATTAAATTTTTATAATTATTTGTTGCAAAGATTTTGTTTTTGAAACTATCAAGTTGTTGATTTGAATTATAAACAAAGGGCAGGTTTAACATAAAATTCGAGTGTCCAAATGTACATACATCTGATTTTAAATATCATAAACTCTATAATGGAGGCATCAATGACAATCTGAAACAATCCACAGCTAAATGAAGTCTGTAAACTAAAGCCATTGCCAGATCTTGTTCATCTTGATGTTGCCGGGAATCCTTTCAGTGATCTACCACACTGCACTCTGTACATTGTATTTCATATTCGTACTGTTCAAATACTTGATGGTCAATCTGTTGACGACACATTTAGAAAAAAAGCACAGGAAAGGTTTGCTTTGGGTAAGGATTAGCGAAGGAAAATTATGTTATCTTTTTAAGTTGATGTTATCTTTTTAAGGTAAAGTTATCTTTTTAAACTGATGTTATCTTTTTAAACTGCCAACCATAGACAAGGTCTTGAGTTTGTGACTAAGTGTCAAGACAAATGTTGTCTTTTTAAACTGTCAACCATAGACAAGGTCTTGAATTTATAAATAAGTGTCAAATAAACAATAGCTTGTAACTTGTTTAAATTGTTTTGTTTTGCTATTAATAATAGCTCATGTTTTCCTAAAAAAATTGTTTTATTGATTTATAATTTATTTACATCGGAATGACCTACTTTTTAATAATAAATGAGCCAAATATTAAGCAGATTTTTCTCATTCTTTAACCTAGATGAGGTGGAACAACTGGAAAAAAAATTAGAAGAAGGAGAGATCAAATATAAAAAGCTCGAAACGTCACACAGTAAATCTTTGCAGGTAGGCTCCTGGGGACAATGGATAGTAACATCTCCAAAGTTTTCAAACTTTTGAAATAATGATATCATGGGCCCACATTAATGATATCATGGGCCCACATTAATGATATCATGGGCCCACATTAATGATATGGGCCCACATTAATGATATCATGGGCCCACATTAATGATATCATGGGCCCACATTAATGATATCATGGGCCCACATTAATGATATCATGGGCCCACATTAATGATATCATGGGCCCACATTAATGATATCATGGGCCCACATTAATGATATCATGGGCCCACATTAATGATATAGAAAAACAATGACTATTTTGATAATTTTAGAGTTTTTTAAAAATATTTGCATTTGGAAATTATTTGCTAAAATTTTTTTTGTTTATCTGAATTTTTTCCTGGCAACTGTAACTTATCTGGTAAAATGACAGCCGTTTTAGGTAGTATCATGTATTGTGCCAGTGTGGCTCAGTACTACTTACTTGATGAAGCCAATTACTTTACAGCATATTTCTATCTCACAAGTATTCAATTTTGTTTTCCAAGATTTTCTCCTTCCTAGAAAAGAGAACTTATTTGGATGTTCAATCCATTCCAACTGTGTGGGATTATCACCAATAACTACCTCTAGTTACTGAGGCAGGGAAGCCTACAATTGCCCCACAGGACACATTACTTGATTAACATTTTAAAAACAAATTTACCGGCATTGTTTTATACTATATTTACCTTCAACAGGAGAGATCCATACAAGAAACTTCTCACAATCAGTTTGTATCAAAAGAGAGAGATTTACTTGAAAGGATGAAACATTTAGAACAAGAACTTGCAGCTAAAGATGATTTGGTTAGTACAAGCAAATTTTTATCACCTATTTAGTACAAGCAAATTTTTATCACATATTTTGTACAAGCAACATTTACATACAATTTTAAAAAACCAACTTATGTACAACAGATGTAATACACTGACGATTTGTACAAAATATTTATTATTATTATTATTATTATTAGTTGTCTTATATAGCTGGGTACTCCAGCCTAGGGCTGGGCTCACCGAGCCGTACATAAAAATACTAGCAAAAAGAGACATAATCGTGACAATAAAATAAAATACATTTATGTATTAAAGAACAGCTGTATAGAATTAAAACAAAAACAAATGCATATTCACGCCACCCACCCCAGAACTTTTACATTTAGTCCAAGATCATTTGTAAAACATATTTTATACCCAGTTCAAAAAATACCTGTGTAATACATTTTTACAAGGTTGTAGTAATTTATTCCTGCATGGCATACAAAATTTGTATTTAATACTTTTTAACATTTTTGTAATTTATTAATTGTAAAGTAAAGTTCTGAAAGGTAAAAAATAACACTTGACAGATTTTTACAGAGATATTTATTGATCATTTTGATTATTATTACATTTGTAAAACTTTAAGGAAATATACGTTTGAAAAATCATGACATAAATAACGCTGGAGTGATTTATTATTTTTTATATTTGTAACTAATATTTGAAATGCAATTTGAAAAAAAAACCCTTATATCATCTGTCCCGCATTGCAAAAATGATAATCAATGTCGATACATCTAAAAAATGACTGTGTCTGGTCTATGAGTGTGAAGGATGGATTCATGTACTGTGTCTGGTCTATGAGTGTGAAGGATGGATTCATGTACTGTGTCTGGTCTGTGAGTGTGAAGGATGGATTAATGTACTGTGTCTGGTCTGTGAGTGTGAAGGATGGGTTCATGTACTGTGTCTGGTCTATGAGTGTGAAGGATGGGTTCATGTACTGTGTCTGGTCTATGAGTGTGAAGGATGGATTAATGTACTGTGTCTGGTCTGTGAGTGTGAAGGATGGATTCATGTACTGTGTCTGGTCTGTGAGTGTGAAGGATGGGTACATGTACTGTGTCTGGTCTGTGAGTGTGAAGGATGGATTCATGTACTGTGTCTGGTCTATGAGTGTGAAGGATGGATTAATGTACTGTGTCTGGTCTGTGAGTGTGAAGGATGGATTAATGTACTGTGTCTGGTCTGTGAGTGTGAAGGATGGGTTCATGTACTGTGTCTGGTCTGTGAGTGTGAAGGATGGATTCATGTACTGTGTCTGGTCTGTGAGTGTGAAGGATGGATTCATGTACTGTGTCTGGTCTGTGAGTGTGAAGGATGGGTTCATGTACTGTGTCTGGTCTGTGAGTGTGAGTGTGAAGGATGGGTTCATCTAGCTGCCTCATTACAATATAAGTTCCAAATTTGGATTTTATCAATTCCAAAATTTGAAGGTGACTTTCCGCATCTATCTATTGTCTAGCCCCCTATGCTGGCTGCACCCGGGACCCCCCCCCCCCCCCCCCAGCCTTAATCTAGACTAACATCATGAGAACAAATAAAAATAAGGAGTAATTATAATCACAAGATTGTTTTGTCATGTTCAATATGGCAATTGCAGATTTACCAAAGACTGACCAAAGTCATACATATATGTGGAAAAAATCCCATAGGTCAGCATAAAAGTAACTACATGATTTTTTTAAAAGAAGCATTGAAAGAAATTTATTGAGCATTATACCATCAACCATGTATAAAGACATAAAATGGTTGATTTAAAAAGTTTATCTTTAAGAAACATCTGCTTCTCTTGATCTCTAGCTTTGGACAGCAGAGTTCTCATATCTTATGACACACATTCGTCTTTTTATGTTTTCCCCAAAAATGGCTTTAATTCATGATAAAAATAAATTAATTTTGACACATATTTTATCACTTCGAAACTCTAATAATATATATATATACAGCCCGCCTTTCCTCCCCAGTTCTCTTCCCCTTCCTACGCTAGTGTAAAGAACAAAAACAAGGTTGACATTTTGAACAAATTATCTCCGTAGTTGAGAAAGAAAACATCTGACCTAAACAAAGCCAGTCAGAAGCACTACCAGCTGGAGCAGGAACTGGCTTTCTACAAAATTGACTCTAAGTTCGACAGCCTGTATGAAGCACCAAGACTCCAGGCTGAAAGTGTAAGTAATTACCAAAGTAGAACACACTTGACAGTCTGTATGATGTACCAAGACTCCAAGATGACAGTGTAAGTAATTACCAAAGTAGAACACATTTACAGTCAATATGAAGCAGTAAGACTCCAAGATGACAGTGTAAGTAATTACCAAAGTAAAACACACTTGACAGTCTGTATGAAGCAGTAAGACTCCAAGATGACAGTGTAAGTAATTACCAAAGTAAAACACACTTGACAGTCTGTATGAAGCAGTAAGACTCCAAGATGACAGTGTAAGTAATTACCAAAGTAGAACACACTTGACAGTCTGTATGAAGCAGTAAGACTCCAAGATGACAGTGTAAGTAATTACCAAAGTAAAACACACTTGACAGTCTGTATGAAGCACCAAGACTCCAGGCTGAAAGTGTAAGTAATTACCAAAGTAGAACACATTTACAGTCGATATGAAGCAGTAAGACTCCAAGATGACAGTGTAAGTAATTACCAAAGTAGAACACACTTGACAGTCTGTATGAAGTACCAAGACTCCAGGCTGAAAGTGTAAGATACAAATATGATAGATAATACATCAGATACAGAAGGTATACATAAGAGAGGAAGTGAATAAAAATAAATAAGATTGATAATCCATAAAACATATGAAATATCTTCTTATTAGGCTGATGACAGCTCTGATAATCCATAAATCATATGAAATATCTTCTTATTAGGCTAATGACAGCTCTGATAATCCATAAAACATATGAAATATCTTCTTATTAGGCTGATGACAGCTCTGATAATCCATAAATCATATGAAATATCTTCTTATTAGGCTAATGACAGCTCTGATAATCCATAAAACATATGACATATCTTCTTATTAGGCTGATGACAGCTCTGATAATCCATAAAACATATGACATATCTTCTTATTAGGCTGATGACAGCTCTGATAATCCATAAAACATATGACATATCTTCTTATTAGGCTGATGACAGCTCTGACCTTCAGGAGAGTCCTTACATAGGAAAGGCACGGTTCAGGGCCAACAAGTTTGCCCAGGAAATAAGTGTTACGGCTTCTCCGCAAAAGGCTCAGCTTCACAATCTTCAGTCTTCACAAGTCGGTGGGCAACATTCGATTTCTTCTCCTGTGAAAGATCAGATCCAAAAAGTTTTAGACATTGACTTGGAGAGGAAACAAGCCGAAGTGCAGAAAAGTGAGTGAAAGAAAAGAAAATTTGTTTCATATAATAAATATTAAGAACAAGATGGAGGAAATGTTGAATAAAACAATAATCACTATGTTTTGGCTGAATGCCTTCATCGTTGTATGCAAGAAAAACAAAACAAGTTAAAAAAGTGACACCTTAAAAGAGCATATATGTATTAAAATTGACTTGTCTTAAAAGAGCATATATGTATTAAAATTGACTTGTCTTAAAAGAGTGCATAACATATTAAACTGACTTGCCTTAAAGGACAAAGACATATTAAAGTGACTTGTCTTAAAAGAACATATGTCATATTAAAATAACTTGTCTTAATAGAGTGTATGATGTATTAAAAAATTGACTTGTCTTAAAAGAACGTATGGCATATTATTGCCTCCAAAATATTTACTTTGCTTTATATTACAATTAAAAAAATATACAAAAAATTCTCTGATCTGTCATTTTAGCCGAAGAGAAGCTGAAAGCCCTTCAGAGTGATCTATCCAACACAGAAAAAAAACTCCTTAATGCTACTGTGGAGCTAAAGAAGCTGGCTCCGGATAGATTCACACCCGAACCTTTCAGAGATGACAGCAAGTATAAAATTCGACAAAGGCTTGCGAGGAAGATGCAGAGGGTAAATAATTAAATTGAACTCATTACAATTCAATGCCCAGACACATAACTAGCACTCATACAATATGTACCCATATAAGGCTTAGTCATATAATATGTACTCATATAAAATATGTACTTATATAATATGTAATCATACAATATGAACTCATACAATATGTACTCATACGATATGTACTCATACGATATGTACTCATACAATATGTACTCATACAATATGTACTCATATAATATGTAATCATACAATATGAACTCATACAATATGTACTCATATAATATACACTCTTACAATGCATACTCATATAATATGTACATGATGATGTACTCATACAATATGCACTTATACACTATGTACTCATATAAAACATATTCATACAATATGTACTCATATAATATGTACTCATACAATATGTAATCATATAATATGTACTCGAACTCATACACACCTTTTATCAAGAAACCAGAACCTTGTTTTACAACTAGGGCTCTTCATAATCATATCATTTTACCAAAGAATCACAATATGTCCCAGAAGAAATGAGTTTTTAATGATTCTAATCGAGTTTTGTAAGTTATAAAAAACAATGTTAATGATGCGCTGGAGTAATGTTATGTAAGATGTTTCCTGAGGTATTACTGTTATTGTGATGCTTGTGCAAAAGATTGTGAAGAGAAGGTTGAGAAAAGAAGGTTGAGATGAGAAGTTTGAGACAAGAGCGTTTAGAAGAAAAGGTTGATAAGAGAAGGTTGAGAAGAGAAAGTTGAGAAAGGAAGGTTGAGAAGAGAAGGCGGAGAAGAGAAGTTGGAGAAAACAAGGTCGAGAAGAGAAGGTTGTTGTGAAGAGAAGATTGAGAAGAGATGGTTATTGAAAAGAGATGGTAACTGAGAAGAGAAGGTTGTTGAGAAGAGAAGATTAAGAAGAGAAGGTTGAGATGAGAGGGTTGTTGAGAAGAGAAGGTTGAGAAGAGAAGGTTGAGAAGAGAAGGTTGAGACGAGATGGTTGAGAAAAGCTTATCCAAAGAATTACTTTTAAATGGAATTATTTAAAGCATTTGCTAAAACATTAAATCAGATCTTATAGAGCAAGTAGAAGATCAAATAGATCAAATAGATCATAGAGATCAAATAGGTCCAATAGATCAAATAGGTCCAATAGATCAAATAGATGATATAGCTTATAAAATATCAAATAGATCATAGAGATCAAATAGGTCCAATAGATCAAATAGATGATATAGCTTATAAAATATCAAATAGGTCATAGAGATCAAATAGGTCCAATATATCAAATAGATGATATAGCTTATAAAATATCAAATAGATCATAGAGATCAAATAGGTCCAATAGATCATAGAGATCAAATAGGTCCAATAGATCAAATAGATGATATAGCTTATAAAATATCAAATAGATCATAGAGATCAAATAGGTCCAATATATCAAATAGATGATATAGCTTATAAAATATCAAATAGATCATAGAGATCAAATAGGTCCAATATATCAAATAGATGATATAGCTTATAAAATATCAAATAGATCATAGAGATCAAATAGGTCCAATAGATCAAATAGATGATATAGCTTATAAAATATCAAATAGATCATAGAGATCAAATAGGTCCTATAGATCAAATAGATGATATAGCTTATAAAATATCAAATAGATCAAGTAGAAGATCAAATAGGTCCAATAGATCAAATAGATGATATAGCTTATAAAATATCAAATAGATCATAGAGATCAAATAGGTCCAATAGATCAAATAGATGATATAGCTTATAAAATATCAAATAGATCATAGAGATCAAATAGGTCCAATAGATCATAGAGATCAAATAGGTCCAATAGATCAAATAGATGATATAGCTTATAAAATATCAAATAGATCATAGAGATCAAATAGGTCCAATAGATCAAATAGATGATATAGCTTATAAAATATCAAATAGATCATAGAGATCAAATAGGTCCAATAGATCAAATAGATGATATAGCTTATAAAATATCAAATAGATCATAGAGATAAAATAGGTCCAATAGATCAAATAGATGATATAGCTTATAAAATATCAAATAGATCATAGAGACAAATAGTTCCAATAGATCAAATAGATGATATAGCTTATAAAATATCAAATAGATCATATGGATCAAATAGGTCCAATAGATCAAATAGATGATATAGCTTATAAAATATCAAATAGATCATAGAGATCAAATAGGTCCAATATATCAAATAGATGATATAGCTTATAAAATATCAAATAGATCATAGAGATCAAATAGGTCCAATAGATCAAATAGATGATATAGCTTATAAAATATCAAATAGATCATAGAGATCAAATAGGTCCAATATATCAAATAGATGATATAGCTTATAAAATATCAAATAGATCATAGAGATCAAATAGGTCCAATAGATCAAATAGATGATATAGCTTATAAAATATCAAATAGATCATAGAGATCAAATAGGTCCAATAGATCAAATAGATGATATAGCTTATAAAATATCAAATAGATCATAGAGATCAAATAGGTCCAATAGATCAAATAGATTATATAGCTTATAAAATATCAAATAGATCATAGAGATCAAATAGGTCCAAAAGATCAAATAGATGATATAGCTTATAAAATATCAAATAGATCATAGAGATCAAATAGGTCCAATAGATCAAATAGATGGTATAGCTTATAAAATATCAAATAGATCATAGAGATCAAATAGGTCCAATAGATCAAATAGATGATATAGCTTATAAAATATCAAATAGATCATAGAGATCAAATAGGTCCAATTGATCATAGAGATCAAATAGGTCCAATAGATCAAATAGATGATATAGCTTATAAAATATCAAATAGATCATAGAGATCAAATAGGTCCAATATATCAAATTGATGATATAGCTTATAAAATATCAAATAGATCATAGAGATCAAATAGGTCCAATATATCAAATAGATGATATAGCTTATAAAATATCAAATAGATCATAGAGATCAAATAGGTCCAATAGATCAAATAGATGATATAGCTTATAAAATATCAAATAGATCAAGTAGAAGATCAAATAGGTCCAATATATCAAATAGATGATATAGCTTATAAAATATCAAATAGATCATAGAGATCAAATAGGTCCAATAGATCAAATAGATGATATAGCTTATAAAATATCAAATAGATCATAGAGATCAAATAGGTCCAATAGATCATAGAGATCAAATAGGTCCAATAGATCAAATAGATGATATAGCTTATAAAATATCAAATAGATCATAGAGATCAAATAGGTCCAATAGATCAAATAGATGATATAGCTTATAAAATATCAAATAGGTCATAGAGATCAAATAGGTCCAATATATCAAATAGATGATATAGCTTATAAAATATCAAATAGATCATAGAGATCAAATAGGTCCAATAGATCATAGAGATCAAATAGGTCCAATAGATCAAATAGATGATATAGCTTATAAAATATCAAATAGATCATAGAGATCAAATAGGTCCAATATATCAAATAGATGATATAGCTTATAAAATATCAAATAGATCAAGTAGAAGATCAAATAGGTCCAATAGATCAAATAGATGATATAGCTTATAAAATATCAAATAGATCAAGTAGAAGATCAAATAGGTCCAATAGATCAAATAGATGATATAGCTTATAAAATATCAAATAGATCAAGTAGAAGATCAAATAGGTCCAATATATCAAATAGATGATATAGCTTATAAAATATCAAATAGATCATAGAGATCAAATAGGTCCAATAGATCAAATAGATGATATAGCTTATAAAATATCAAATAGATCATAGAGATCAAATAGGTCCAATATATCAAATAGATGATATAGCTTATAAAATATCAAATAGATCAAGTAGAAGATCAAATAGGTCCAATATATCAAATAGATGATATAGCTTATAAAATATCAAATAGATCAAGTAGAAGATCAAATAGGTCCAATATATCAAATAGATGATATAGCTTATAAAATATCAAATAGATCATAGAGATCAAATAGGTCCAATAGATCAAATAGATGATATAGCTTATAAAATATCAAATAGATCATAGAGATCAAATAGGTCCAATAGATCATAGAGATCAAATAGGTCCAATAGATCAAATAGATGATATAGCTTATAAAATATCAAATAGATCATAGAGATCAAATAGGTCCAATAGATCAAATAGATGATATAGCTTATAAAATATCAAATAGATCATAGAGATCAAATAGGTCCAATAGATCAAATAGATGATATAGCTTATAAAATATCAAATAGATCATAGAGATCAAATAGGTCCAATAGATCAAATAGATGATATAGCTTATAAAATATCAAATAGATCATAGAGATCAAATAGGTCCAATAGATCAAATAGATGATATAGCTTATAAAATATCAAATAGATCAAGTAGAAGATCAAATAGGTCCAATATATCAAATAGATGATATAGCTTATAAAATATCAAATAGATCATAGAGATCAAATAGGTCCAATATATCAAATAGATGATATAGCTTATAAAATATCAAATAGATCATAGAGATCAAATAGGTCCAATAGATCAAATAGATGATATAGCTTATAAAATATCAAATATATCATAGAGATCAAATAGGTCCAATAGATCAAATAGATGATATAGCTTATAAAATATCAAATAGATCATAGAGATCAAATAGGTCCAATAGATCAAATAGATGATATAGCTTATAAAATATCAAATAGATCATAGAGATCAAATAGGTCCAATAGATCAAATAGATGATATAGCTTATAAAATATCAAATAGATCATAGAGATCAAATAGGTCCAATAGATCAAATAGATGGTATAGCTTATAAAATATCAAATAGATCATAGATATCAAATAGGTCCAATAGATCAAATAGATGATATAGCTTATAAAATATCAAATAGATCATAGAGATCAAATAGGTCCAATTGATCATAGAGATCAAATAGGTCCAATAGATCAAATAGATGATATAGCTTATAAAATATCAAATAGATCATAGAGATCAAATAGGTCCAATATATCAAATAGATGATATAGCTTATAAAATATCAAATAGATCATAGAGATCAAATAGGTCCAATAGATCAAATAGATGATATAGCTTATAAAATATCAAATAGATCATAGAGATCAAATAGGTCCAATAGATCAAATAGATGATATAGCTTATAAAATATCAAATAGATCAAGTAGAAGATCAAATAGGTCCAATAGATCAAATAGATGATATAGCTTATAAAATATTAAATAGATCAAGTAGAAGATACAATAGGTCCAATAGATCAAATAGATGATATAGCTTATAAAATATCAAATAGATCATAGAGATCAAATAGGTCCAATATATCAAATAGATGATATAGCTTATAAAATATCAAATAGATCAAGTTGAAGATCAAAAAGGTCCAATAGATCAAATAGATGATATAGCTTATAAAATATCAAATAGATCATAGAGATCAAATAGGTCCTATAGATCAAATAGATGATATAGCTTATAAAATATCAAATAGATCAAGTAGAAGATCAAATAGGTCCAATAGATCAAATAGATGATATAGCTTATAAAATATCAAATAGATCATAGAGATCAAATAGGTCCAATAGATCAAATAGATGATATAGCTTATAAAATATCAAATAGATCATAGAGATCAAATAGGTCCAATAGATCATAGAGATCAAATAGGTCCAATAGATCAAATAGATGATATAGCTTATAAAATATCAAATAGATCATAGAGATCAAATAGGTCCAATAGATCAAATAGATGATATAGCTTATAAAATATCAAATAGATCATAGAGATCAAATAGGTCCAATAGATCAAATAGATGATATAGCTTATAAAAAATCAAATAGATCATAGAGATAAAATAGGTCCAATAGATCAAATAGATGATATAGCTTATAAAATATCAAATAGATCATAGAGATCAAATAGTTCCAATAGATCAAATAGATGATATAGCTTATAAAATATCAAATAGATCATATGGATCAAATAGGTCCAATAGATCAAATAGATGATATAGCTTATAAAATATCAAATAGATCATAGATATCAAATAGGTCCAATATATCAAATAGATGATATAGCTTATAAAATATCAAATAGATCATAGAGATCAAATAGGTCCAATAGATCAAATAGATGATATAGCTTATAAAATATCAAATAGATCATAGAGATCAAATAGGTCCAATAGATCAAATAGATGATATAGCTTATAAAATATCAAATAGATCTTAGAGATCAAATAGGTCCAATAGATCAAATAGATGATATAGCTTATAAAATATCAAATAGATCATAGAGATCAAATAGGTCCAATAGATCAAATAGATGATATAGCTTATAAAATATCAAATAGATCATAGAGATCAAATAGGTCCAATAGATCAAATAGATGATATAGCTTATAAAATATCAAATAGATCATAGAGATCAAATAGGTCCAATAGATCAAATAGATGATATAGCTTATAAAATATCAAATAGATCATAGAGATCAAATAGGTCCAATAGATCAAATAGATGATATAGCTTATAAAATATCAAATAGATCATAGAGATCAAATAGGTCCAATATATCAAATAGATGATATAGCTTATAAAATATCAAATAGATCAAGTAGAAGATCAAATAGGTCCAATATATCAAATAGATGATATAGCTTATAAAATATCAAATAGATCATAGAGATCAAATAAGTCCAATAGATCAAATAGATGATATAGCTTATAAAATATCAAATAGATCAAGTAGAAGATCAAATAGGTCCAATAGATCAAATAGATGATATAGCTTATAAAATATCATATAGAGCAAGTAGAAGATCAAATAGGTCCAATAGATCAAATAGATGATATAGCTTATAACATATCAAATAGATCATAGAGATCTAATAGGTCCAATAGATCAAATAGATGATATAGCTTATAAAATATCAAATAGATCATAGAGATCAAATAGGTCCAATAGATCAAATAGATGATATAGCTTATAAAATATCAAATAGATCATAGAGATCAAATAGGTCCAATAAATCAAATAGATGATATAGCTTATAAAATATCAAATAGATCATAGAGATCAAATAAGTCCAATAGATCAAATAGATGATATATCTTATAAAATATCAAATAGATCATAGAGATCAAATAGGTCCAATAGATCATAGAGATCAAATAGGTCCAATAGATCAAATAGATGATATAGCTTATAAAATATCAAATAGATCATAGAGATCAAATAGGTCCAATATATCAAATAGATGATATAGCTTATAAAATATCAAATAGATCATAGAGATCAAATAGGTCCAATAAATCAAATAGATGATATAGCTTATAAAATATCAAATAGATCAAGTAGAAGATCAAATAGGTCCAATATATCAAATAGATGATATAGCTTATAAAATATCAAATAGATCATAGAGATCAAATAGGTCCAATATATCAAATAGATGATATAGCTTATAAAAAATCAAATAGATCATAGAGATCAAATAGGTCCAATAGATCAAATAGATGATATAGCTTATAAAATATCAAATAGATCAAGTAGAAGATCAAATAGGTCCAATATATCAAATAGATGATATAGCTTATAAAATATCAAATAGATCATAGAGATCAAATAGGTCCAATAAATCAAATAGATGATATAGCTTATAAAATATCAAATAGATCAAGTAGAAGATCAAATAGGTCCAATATATCAAATAGATGATATAGCTTATAAAATATCAAATAGATCATAGAGATCAAATAGGTCCAATAGATCAAATAGATGATATAGCTTATAAAATATCAAATAGATCATAGAGATCAAATAGGTCCAATATATCATATAGATGGTTTTAGCTTATAAAATATCAAATAGATCAAGTAGAAGATCAAATAGGTCCAATATATCAAATAGATGATATAGCTTATAAAATATCAAATAGATCATAGAGATCAAATAGGTCCAATAGATCAAATAGATGATATAGCTTATAAAATATCAAATAGATCATAGAGATCAAATAGGTCCAATAGATCAAATAGATGATATAGCTTATAAAATATCAAATAGATCAAGTAGAAGATCAAATAGGTCCAATATATCAAATAGATGATATAGCTTATAAAATATCAAATAGACCATAGAGATCAAATAGGTCCAATAGATCAAATAGATGATATAGCTTATAAAATATCAAATAGATCAAGTAGAAGATCAAATAGGTCCAATAGATCATAGAGATCAAATAGGTCCAATAGATCAAATAGATGATATAGCTTATAAAATATCAAATAGATCATAGAGATCAAATAGGTCCAATAGATCAAATAGATGATATAGCTTATAAAATATCAAATAGATCATAGAGATCAAATAGGTCCAATAGATCAAATAGATGATATAGCTTATAAAATATCAAATAGATCATAGAGATCAAATAGGTCCAATAGATCATAGAGATCAAATAGGTCCAATAGATCAAATAGATGATATAGCTTATAAAATATCAAATAGATCATAGAGATCAAATAGGTCCAATAGATCAAATAGATGATATAGCTTATAAAATATCAAATAGATCATAGAGATCAAATAGGTCCAATAGATCAAATAGATGATATAGCTTATAAAATATCAAATAGATCATAGAGATAAAATAGGTCCAATAGATCAAATAGATGATATAGCTTATAAAATATCAAATAGATCATAGAGATCAAATAGGTCCAATAGATCAAATAGATGATATAGCTTATAAAATATCAAATAGATCATATGGATCAAATAGGTCCAATAGATCAAATAGATGATATAGCTTATAAAATATCAAATAGATCATAGAGATCAAATAGGTCCAATATATCAAATAGATGATATAGCTTATAAAATATCAAATAGATCATAGAGATCAAATAGGTCCAATAGATCAAATAGATGATATAGCTTATAAAATATCAAATAGATCATAGAGATCAAATAGGTCCAATAGATCAAATAGATGATATAGCTTATAAAATATCAAATAGATCATAGAGATCAAATAGGTCCAATAGATCAAATAGATGATATAGCTTATAAAATATCAAATAGATCATAGAGATCAAATAGGTCCAATAGATCAAATAGATGATATAGCTTATAAAATATCAAATAGATAATAGAGATCAAATAGGTCCAATATATCAAATAGATGATATAGCTTATAAAATATCAAATAGATCAAGTAGAAGATCAAATAGGTCCAATATATCAAATAGATGATATAGCTTATAAAATATCAAATAGATCATAGAGATCAAATAAGTCCAATAGATCAAATAGATGATATAGCTTATAAAATATCAAATAGATCAAGTAGAAGATCAAATAGGTCCAATAGATCAAATAGATGATATAGCTTATAAAATATCATATAGAGCAAGTAGAAGATCAAATAGGTCCAATAGATCAAATAGATGATATAGCTTATAAAATATCAAATAGATCATAGAGATCTAATAGGTCCAATAGATCAAATACATGATATAGCTTATAAAATATCAAATAGATCATAGAGATCAAATAGGTCCAATAGATCAAATAGATGATATAGCTTATAAAATATCAAATAGATCATAGAGATCAAATAGGTCCAATAGATCAAATAGATGATATAGCTTATAAAATATCAAATAGA
This sequence comes from Omphiscola glabra, assembly GCA_964017045.1. Classification (NCBI taxonomy): domain Eukaryota; kingdom Metazoa; phylum Mollusca; class Gastropoda; family Lymnaeidae; genus Omphiscola; species Omphiscola glabra. The sequence continues at coordinate 231,909 of OZ024808.1, read as the reverse complement.
TCATAGAGATCAAATAGGTCCAATAGATCAAATAGATGATATATCTTATAAAATATCAAATAGATCATAGAGATCAAATAGGTCCAATAGATCATAGAGATCAAATAGGTCCAATAGATCAAATAGATGATATAGCTTATAAAATATCAAATAGATCATAGAGATCAAATAGGTCCAATATATCAAATAGATGATATAGCTTATAAAATATCAAATAGATCATAGAGATCAAATAGGTCCAATAAATCAAATAGATGATATAGCTTATAAAATATCAAATAGATCAAGTAGAAGATCAAATAGGTCCAATATATCAAATAGATGATATAGCTTATAAAATATCAAATAGATCATAGAGATCAAATAGGTCCAATAGATCAAATAGATGATATAGCTTATAAAATATCAAATAGATCATAGAGATCAAATAGGTCCAATAGATCAAATAGATGATATAGCTTATAAAATATCAAATAGATCAAGTAGAAGATCAAATAGGTCCAATATATCAAATAGATGATATAGCTTATAAAATATCAAATAGATCATAGAGATCAAATAGGTCCAATAAATCAAATAGATGATATAGCTTATAAAATATCAAATAGATCAAGTAGAAGATCAAATAGGTCCAATATATCAAATAGATGATATAGCTTATAAAATATCAAATAGATCATAGAGATCAAATAGGTCCAATAGATCAAATAGATGATATAGCTTATAAAATATCAAATAGATCATAGAGATCAAATAGGTCCAATATATCATATAGATGGTTTTAGCTTATAAAATATCAAATAGATCAAGTAGAAGATCAAATAGGTCCAATATATCAAATAGATGATATAGCTTATAAAATATCAAATAGATCATAGAGATCAAATAGGCCCAATAGATCAAATAGATGATATAGCTTATAAAATATCAAATAGATCATAGAGATCAAATAGGTCCAATAGATCAAATAGATGATATAGCTTATAAAATATCAAATAGATCATAGAGATCAAATAGGTCCAATAGATCAAATAGATGATATAGCTTATAAAATATCAAATAGATCAAGTAGAAGATCAAATAGGTCCAATATATCAAATAGATGATATAGCTTATAAAATATCAAATAGATCTAGTAGAAGATCAAATAGGTCCAATAGATCAAATAGATTATATAGCTTATAAAATATCAAATAGATCAAGTAGAAGATCAAATAGGTCCAATAGATCAAATAGATGATATAGCTTATAAAATATCAAATAGATCATAGAGATCAAATAGGTCCAATAGATCAAATAGATGATATAGCTTATAAAATATCAAATAGATCAAGTAGAAGATCAAATAGGTCCAATATATCAAATAGATGATATAGCTTATAAAATATCAAATAGATCAAGTAGAAGATCAAATAGGTCCAATAGATCAAATAGATGATATAGCTTATAAAATATCAAATAGATCAAGTAGAAGATCAAATAGGTCCAATAGATCAAATAGATGATATAGCTTATAAAATATCAAATAGATCAAGTAGAAGATCAAATAGGTCCAAAAGATCAAATAGATGATATAGCTTATTAAATATCAAATAGATCAAGTAGAAGATCAAATAGGTCCAATAGATCAAATAGATGATATAGCTTATAAAATATCAAATAGATCAAGTAGAAGATCAAATAGGTCCAATATATCAAATAGATGATATAGCTTATAAAATATCAAATAGATCAAGTAGAAGATCAAATAGGTCCAATAGATCAAATAGATGATATAGCTTATAAAATATCAAATAGATCAAGTAGAAGATCAAATAGGTCCAAAAGATCAAATAGATGATATAGCTTATTAAATATCAAATAGATCAAGTAGAAGATCAAATAGGTCCAATAGATCAAATAGATGATATAGCTTATAAAATATCAAATAGATCAAGTAGAAGATCAAATAGGTCCAATAGATCAAATAGATGATATAGCTTATAAAATATCAAATAGATCAAGTAGAAGATCAAATAGGTCCAATAGATCAAATAGATGATATAGCTTATAAAATATCAAATAGATCATAGAGATCAAATAGGTCCAACAGATCAAATAGATGATATAGCTTATACAATATCAAATAGATCATAGAGATCAAATAGGTCCAATAGATCAAACAGATGATATAGCTTATAAAATATCAAATACATCAAGTAGAAGATCAAATAGGTCCAATAGATCAAATAGATGATATAGCTTATTAAAAATCAAATAGATCAAGTAGAAGATCAAATAGGTCCAATAGATCAAATAGATGATATAGCTTATAAAATATCAAATAGATCAAGTAGAAGATCAAATAGGTCCAATATATCAAATAGATGATATAGCTTATAAAATATCAAATAGATCAAGTAGAAGATCAAATAGGTCCAATATATCAAATAGATGATATAGCTTATAAAATATCAAATAGATCATAGAGATCAAATAGGTCCAATATATCAAATAGATGATATAGCTTATAAAATATCAAATAGATCATAGAGATCAAATAGGTCCAATATATCAAATAGATGATATATCTTATAAAATATCAAATAGATCAAGTAGAAGATCAAATAGGTCCAATAGATCAAATAGATGATATAGCTTATAAAATATCAAATAGATCAAGTAGAAGATCAAATAGGTCCAATAGATCAAATAGATGATATAGCTTATAAAATATCAAATAGATCAAGTAGAAGATCAAATAGGTCCAATATATCAAATAGATGATATAGCTTATAAAATATCAAATAGATCAAGTAGAAGATCAAATAGGTCCAATATATCAAATAGATCATAGAGATCAAATAGGTCCAATATATCAAATAGATGATATAGCTTATAAAATATCAAATAGTTAATAGAGATCAAATAGGTCCAATATATCAAATAGATGATATAGCTTATAAAATATCAAATAGATCATAGAGATCAAATAGGTCCAATATATCAAATAGATGATATAACTTATAAAATATCAAATAGATCAAGTAGAAGATCAAATAGGTCCAATAGATCAAATAGATGATATAGCTTATAAAATATCAAATAGATCAAGTAGAAGATCAAATAGGTCCAATATATCAAATAGATGATATAGCTTATTAAATATCAAATAGATCAAGTAGAAGATCAAATAGGTCCAATAGATCAAATAGATAATATAGCTTATAAAATATCAAATAAATCAAGTAGAAGATCAAATAGGTCCAATAGATCAAATAGATGATATAGCTTATAAAATATCAAATAGATCATAGAGATCAAATAGGTCCAATAGATCAAATAGATGATATAGCTTATAAAATATCAAATAGATCAAGTAGAAGATCAAATAGGTCCAATATATCAAATAGATGATATAGCTTATAAAATATCAAATAGATCATAGAGATCAAATAGGCCCAATATATCAAATAGATGATATAGCTTATAAAATATCAAATAGATCATAGAGATCAAATAGGTCCAATAGATCAAATAGATGATATAGCTTATAAAATATCAAATAGATCATAGAGATCAAATAGGTCCAATAGATCAAATAGATGATATAGCTTATAAAATATCAAATAGATCAAGTAGAAGATCAAATAGGTCCAATATATCAAATAGATGATATAGCTTATAAAATATCAAATAGATCTAGTAGAAGATCAAATAGGTCCAATAGATCAAATAGATTATATAGCTTATAAAATATCAAATAGATCAAGTAGAAGATCAAATAGGTCCAATAGATCAAATAGATGATATAGCTTATAAAATATCAAATAGATCATAGAGATCAAATAGGTCCAATAGATCAAATAGATGATATAGCTTATAAAATATCAAATAGATCAAGTAGAAGATCAAATAGGTCCAATAGATCAAATAGATGATATAGCTTATTAAATATCAAATAGATCAAGTAGAAGATCAAATAGGTCCAATAGATCAAATAGATGATATAGCTTATAAAATATCAAATAGATCAAGTAGAAGATCAAATAGGTCCAATATATCAAATAGATGATATAGCTTATAAAATATCAAATAGATCAAGTAGAAGATCAAATAGGTCCAATAGATCAAATAGATGATATAGCTTATAAAATATCAAATAGATCAAGTAGAAGATCAAATAGGTCCAATATATCAAATAGATGATATAGCTTATAAAATATCAAATAGATCAAGTAGAAGATCAAATAGGTCCAATAGATCAAATAGATGATATAGCTTATAAAATATCAAATAGATCAAGTAGAAGATCAAATAGGTCCAATAGATCAAATAGATGATATAGCTTATAAAATATCAAATAGATCATAGAGATCAAATAGGTCCAATAGATCAAATAGATGATATAGCTTATAAAATATCAAATAGATCATAGAGATCAAATAGGTCCAATATATCAAATAGAGGATATAGCTTATAAAATATCAAATAGATCAAGTAGAAGATCAAATAGGTCCAATAGATCAAATAGATGATATAGCTTATAAAATATCAAATAGATCATAGAGATCAAATAGGTCCAATAGATCAAATAGATGATATAGCTTATAAAATATCAAATAGATCATAGAGATCAAATAGGTCCAATAGATCAAATAGATGATATAGCTTATAAAATATCAAATAGATCATAGAGATCAAATAGGTCCAATATATCAAATAGATGATATAGCTTATAAAATATCAAATAGATCAAGTAGAAGATCAAATAGGTCCAATAGATCAAATAGATGATATAGCTTATTAAATATCAAATAGATCAAGTAGAAGATCAAATAGGTCCAATAGATCAAATAGATGATATAGCTTATAAAATATCAAATAGATCAAGTAGAAGATCAAATAGGTCCAATATATCAAATAGATGATATAGCTTATAAAATATCAAATAGATCAAGTAGAAGATCAAATAGGTCCAATATATCAAATAGATGATATAGCTTATAAAATATCAAATAGATCATAGAGATCAAATAGGTCCAATATATCAAATATATGATATAGCTTATAAAATATCAAATAGATCATAGAGATCAAATAGGTCCAATATATCAAATAGATGATATAGCTTATAAAATATCAAATAGATCATAGAGATCAAATAGGTCCAATATATCAAATAGATGATATAGCTTATAAAATATCAAATAGATCATAGAGATCAAATAGGTCCAATAGATCAAATAGATGATATAGCTTATAAAATATCAAATAGATCATAGAGATCAAATATGTCCAATATATCAAATAGATGATATAGCTTATAAAATATCAAATAGATCATAGAGATCAAATAGATCATATGGATCAAATAGATAATATATATCAAATAGATCTTATGGTTCATACAGATCAAATAGATCATATGGATCAAATAGATCATATAGATTAAATAGATCATACAGATCAAATAGATCATATGGATCAAATAGATCATATGGATCAAATAGATCATACATATCAAATAGATCATATAGATCAATTAGATCATATGAATCAAATAAATCATACAGATCAAATAGATCATATAGATCAAATTGATCTATGTATCAAATTGATAATATATATCAAATAGATCATATGGCTCATACAGATCAAATAGATCATATGGATCAAATAGATCATATAGATTAAATAGATGATATGCTTACTTTGTTTTAAAGGTCAATGAATTAAGAGACTCGTCCACACAAATGGAGACAGCAATAGACAGGAAACATGCTCAAATCACTCAAGACAAAAATGATTTGGACAAGTTGAAGTCACAGCTTAAAGCCATGGGTGAAAACAACCCAACTTATGTAAGATGGAACATTGGTTTTTCATTCTTAATCTACTATTTAATAGGCAAATATATATATGTATATATGTATGGATATTTGGATAGATAGATGGATTGTGTGCATTTGATGTGTACAGGATCAAGTGCTCAGGGAATCGGTGAATGAGAGCATATCATGGTGCACAATGAGAGCGGTGCGGACAAGATCCACTCAGGAATTATATTGTTAGATAATAAAAAAATATAAGAACAAGGTTTAGATAATAAAGAAATATAAGAACAAGGTTTAGATAATAAAGAAATATAAGAACAAGGTTTAGATAATAAAGACTGATAACAAATTTCAGGAAAAAAAACACAAAGAAATGTTAGACAAGGAGTCTCAAGTTAGTATCAGTGCTCAGAGGGAAAGTCAACTGAAGAAGCAGCTGGAGGAGACTCGCAGCAATATTAATCAAGAGACGGCTGATATCAAGAAATTGGAGCAGCAACTCACTGCTGGTATGTCCAGATGTACTCCAGTATTGTTGTCTTCTTATGTTCAATCGTCATTAAGTACTTTTATCTTTTTGTCTCATTGTCAGCCAGTACTGTTATCTTTTTATGTCCAAATATCCTCCAGTACTGTTTTCGTATGTCCCATTGTCAGAGGCGTAGCTAGAGTGTTTGGCGCCCGGGGACAATATTAATTTTAAAGCACCCTCTTTTCCTTTTTTCAACTCTCAAACCCAGACCTGTTTACTCTTACGATTTTGGCGTACAATGTACGATTTTGATGTGTATACATTATATATACTGAGTGTTTTTTTACTATTAAGATAATGTATTGAACGATTTTGTGATGAAATTTTACGATTTTAAGATTTTGAGGGTAAACAGGTCTGCAAACGCATTATTTTCATCAATAAAATAATACCAAAGCACATTTTGGCGCCCCTAAGTAGCTGGCGCCCGGGTACATTTGTACCCCCCTGCCCCCCCTACGCTACGCCTCTGCCCATTGTCATCTAGTACATATATTTTTATGACCGTCTATCATTAAGTACTTTCGTATCATTTGAGCCAGCTCATAAATGTTTTCATTTTGTGTTTCAATCTATTATACTTTTATGATGGCCATAATGGGATTGCAATATTTCCCAGATCAAATTGAGCAGAATGAAGAACTCAGGCAAGAATTAGATGACATTGTCAGTGGGCTTGCTGCCCATTTGGAGAATGTCAAAGGTCAAAGCCACAGGTATCAACAAGACATTGAAATGCTGTCGCAGGAGAAACAAGGACTTGAAGAGAAAATCAGACACATTGAAACAAACTTGCACAAAGTTGACGCTGAAGCAAATAATGCCAGGTGGATGCAGGCTGTAAGCATTCTACATGTTCATAGCAAAGATGGTCTTAGACATTTGAGGCATTGTATTACAGAACTAAAGTTTAGTCAAATCAAAGACATTTTGGTGTCATATAACATGACATGCTAGTGGCATATGACATGACATGTGGGGGACATATAACATGACATGCTAGAAACATGACATGCTGGTGGTATATGACATGACATGCTGGTGACATATGACATGACATGCTGGCAGCATATTACATGACATGCTAATGGCATATAACATGACATTCTGGTGACATATACCATGACATGCTGGTGGCATATAACATGACATGCTTGTGGCATATAACATGGTTGTGGCATATGAAATGCTGGTGGCATATACCATGACATTCTATTGGCATATGACATGACATGCTGTTGGCATATAGCATGATACAAACCTTTGTTGCTCAGGGTTAAAATAGTACAAAACAAATCTTCCATTTTATGACATGCAGAGATTAACAGAGCTTGAGGATTCACTGCGCAAGACAGAAGACTTGAACACGACCTTACAGGAGCAGGTGCATCGCAGCAAGCAGTCAAATCCAGAACTACAGGATAGACTTCAGAAGGCTGAGAACGAGGCACAACAGCTGCGGCAAACATTAATAGATACAGAGAACACAGCAGAGGTGAGTTGGCAAACATGAATAGATACAGAGAACACAGCAGAGGTGAGTTGGCAAACATGAATAGATACAGAGAACACAGCAGAGGTGAGTTGGCAAACATGAATAGATACAGAGAACACAGCAGAGGTGAGTTGGCAAACATGAATAGATACAGAGAACACAGCAGAGGTGAGTTGGCAAACATGAATAGATACAGAGAACACAGCAGAGGTGAGATGGCAAACATTAATAGATACAGAGAACACAGCAGAGGTGAGTTGGCAAACATGAATAGATACAGAGAACACAGCAGAGGTGAGTTGGCAAACATGAATAGATACAGAGAACACAGCAGAGGTGAGATGGCAAACATTAATAGATACAGAGAACACAGCAGAGGTGAGTTGGCAAACATGAATAGATACAGAGAACACAGCAGAGGTGAGTTGGCAAACATGAATAGATACAGCAGAGTACATATTAAATGGTGTAACATTGTTAGACTTATAAAAGTACATAATAAATGGTGTAACATAGACTTACAAAAGTGCATATTAAATGATGTAACATAGGCTTACAAAAGTACATATTAAATGATGTAACATAGGCTTACAAAAGTACATATTAAATGGTGTAACATAGGCTTACAAAAGTACATATTAAATGATGTAACATAGGCTTACAAAAGTAGCTTTTCCTCAGGCTGAAAGAAAAGTGATGCAGAAACAGCTCCTGTTGGAGAAGGAAAGGGCTGAGAAAATGACACAGAAAATTCAAGATGTCAACAGACAAGAACTGGAGACCAAAAAACTCCTGTCACAGCTAGAGGCTGCTAAGGTAAACTCCTGTCACAGCTAGAGGCTGCTAAGGTAAACTCCTGTCACAGCTAGAGGCTGCTAAGGTAAACTCCTGTCACATCTAGAGGCTGCTAAGGTAAACTCCTGTCACATCTAGAGGCTGCTAAGGTAAACTCCTGTCACAGCTATAGGCTGCTAAGTAAACTCCTGTCACAGCTAGAGGCTGCTAAGGTGGAGAAGATCCCTTCAATCTTTTTATCAACCTTTTATTTTAAAACCCCCATTCAAGAATTCCAGTGCTAAAAACTGTTAACTGGGGTTTTCCACTTGGCCATCCTATCTGGAGTTTTCCACTTGGCCATCCTAACTGGGGTTTTCCACTTGGCCATCCTATCTGGAGTTTCCCACTTGGCCATCCTATCTGGAGTTTTCCACTTGGGCATCCTATCTGGAGTTTTCCACTTGGCCATCCTATCTGGAGTTTCCCACTTGGCCATCCTATCTGGAGTTTCCCACTTGGCCATCCTATCTGGAGTTTCACACTTGGCTATCTTATCTGGAGTTTCCCACTTGGCCATCCTATATTGAGTTTCCCACTTGGCCATCCTATCTGGAGTTTTCCACTTGGCCATTCTATCTGGGGTTTTCTGCTTGGCCATTCTATCTGGAGTTTTCCACTTGGTCATCCTATCTGGAGTTTCCCACTTGGCCATCCTATCTGGAGTTTCCCACTTGGCCATCCTAACTGGGGTTTCCCACTTGGCCATCCTAACTGGGGTTTTCCACTTGGCCATCCTATCTGGAGTTTCCCACTTGGCCATCCTATCTGGAGTTTACCACTTGGCCATCCTATCTGGAATTTACCACTTTGCAGATCTATCTGGAGTTTTCCGCTTGGCCATCCTATCTGGAGTTTCCCACTTGGCCATCCTATCTGAAGTTTCCCACTTGGCCAGCCTATCTGGGGTTTTCCACTTGGCCATCCTAACTGGGGTTTTCCACTTGGCCATCTTAACTGGGGTTTTCCACTTGGCCATCCTAACTGGGGTTTCCCACTTGGCCATCCTATCTGGAGTTTTCCACTTGGCCATCCTATCTGGAGTTTTCCACTTGGCCATCCTATCTGGAGTTTCCCACTTGGCCATCCTATCTGGAGTTTTCCATCCTATCTGGAGTTTCCCACTTGGCCATCCTATCTGGAGTTTCCCACTTGGCCATCCTATCTGGAGATTCACACTTGGCTATCTTATCTGGAGTTTCCCACTTGGCCATTCTATCTGGGGTTTTCTGCTTGGCCATCCTATCTGGAGTTTTCCACTTGGTCATCCTATCTGGAGTTTCCCACTTGGCCATCCTAACTGGGGTTTCCCACTTGGCCATCCTAACTGGGGTTTCCCACTTGGCCATCCTATCTGGAGTTTCCCACTTGGCAATCCTAACTGGGGTTTCCCACTTGGCCATCCTAACTGGGGTTTCCCACTTGGCCATCTTAACTGGGGTTTCCCACTTGGCCATCCTAACTGGGGTTTCCCACTTGGCCATCCTATCTAGATTAAAATAGATTACAAGTCTGGGTTTTTTAAATGTTTTTTTAAATAATTAATTTAAATAAAACTTAGATATTTTTTCCCACAAACACTTTTGAGATTTTATTGAACTTTGACCTATAATAACCCATAGGAGAACCTTGAAATAAGTTACATAAATATAATAATATGAATAAAACATGTATTTTTTTGTGTGTGGAATAGATCATGAATTCAAAGCAAGTTTCATAAATTAATGTTCTTTATTTTGTTTCTAATGATGTTGTTATGAGAAATACAGTAAAGAAAATATAAGGAATTAGCTTTACAGATTTAATTTCACTTTCTTACAGGCATTAAATGCTGGCCTCAGAGACCAGGTTGATGAATTTAGACACAAACAGATGGAAGATGGGGAATTTAAACCTAGTGACCTTAAGAAAAGGTTGAAGAAGTTCACACATGACTTCAAGTCCAACAAGGTAAAGTAGTACTATTTTATTCACAAGACACTGCTAGTAATAGCACCGATATGACACTACTGTTTAGACCATGGTGTCAATTCACTAGTACCAGCACCAATGCGATCGTACTGTTTAGACAACTGCTGTCAATCTCACACTTCCTATACCGTAAGCATTTCTATCAATTTTGCAAAAGCTCTTTAATATGCCTGACAGAAACATGACTTAACCAAACAGTAGCTCATTCAGCCATGGCACTGGACAAATTACATTTTTTCCATACCGATAGAACAACCGACAGCGGCAAATCCAAGGTGGGGGATTGGCAATATATTTCACAAAAACTACTGTAGCATCAACAACAGTACAGTGAAACATGAAGCTTTTACACCCCACATAGAACTAATCTTCATCACTTTGAGGCCATTTTACCTACCTAGGGAGTTCACCCAAATCTGCATCACTTTGAGGCCATTTTACCTACCTAGGGAGTTCACCCAAATCTGCATCACTTTGAGGCCATTTTACCTACCTAGGGAGTTCACCCAAATCTGCATCACTTTGAGGCCATTTTACCTACCTAGGGATTTCACCCAAATCTGCATCACTTTGAGGCCATTTTACCTACCTAGGGAGTTCACCCAAATCTGCATCACTTTAAGGCCATTTTATCTACCTAGGGAGTTCACCCAAATCTGCATCACTTTGAGGCCATTTTACCTACCTAGAGAGTTCACCCAAATCTGCATCACTTTGAGGCCATTTTACCTACCTAGGGAGCTCACCCAAATCTGTATCACTTTAAGGCCATTTTACCTACCTAGAGAGTTCACCCAAATCTGCATCACTTTGAGGCCATTTTACCTACCTAGGGAGTTCACCCAAATCTGCATCACTTTAAGGCCATTTTACCTACCTAGGGAGTTCACCCAAATCTGCATCACTTTGAGGCCATTTTATCAATCTAGGGAGTTCACCCAAATCTGCATCACTTTAAGGCCATTTTACCTACCTAGGGAGTTCACACAAATCTGTATCACTTTAAGGCCATTTTACCTACAAAGGGAGTTCACCCAAACTGCATCACTTTGAGGCCATTTTACCTACCTAGCGAGTTCACCCAAATCTGCATCACTTTAAGGCCATTTTACCTACCTAGGGAGTTCACCAAAATCTGCATCACTCTGAGGCCATTTTACCTACCTAGGGAGTTCACCCAAATCTGCATCACTTTAAGGCCATTTTACCTACCAAGGGAGTTCACCCAAATCTGCATCACTTTGAGACCATTTTACCTACCTAGGGAGTTCACCCAAATCTGCATCACTTTAAGGCCATTTTATCTACATAGGGAGTTCACCCAAATCTGCATCATTTTAAGGCCATTTTACCCACCTAGGGAGTTCACCCAAATCTGCATCACTTTAACGCCATTTTACCTACCTAGGGAGTTCACCCAAATCTGTATCACTTTAAGGCCATTTTACCTACCTAGGGAGTTCACCCAAATCTGTATCACTTTGAGGCCATTTTACCTACCTAGGGAGTTCACCCAAATCTGCATCACTTTGAGACCATTTTACCTACCTAGGGAGTTCACCCAAATCTGCATCACTTTAAGGCCATTTTATCTACCTAGGGAGTTCTCCTAAATCTGCATCACTTTAAGGCCATTTTACCCACCTAGGGAGTTCACCCAAATCTGCATCACCTTGAGGCCATTTTACCTACCTAGGGAGTTCACCCAAATCTGCATCACTTTAAGGCCATTTTACCCACCTAGGGAGTTCACCCAAATCTGCATCACTTTAAGGCCATTTTATCTACCTAGGGAGTTCACCCAAATCTGCATCACTTTAAGGCCATTTTACCTACCTAGGGAGTTCACCCAAATCTGCATCACTTTGAGGCCATTTTATCAATCTAGGGAGTTCACCCAAATCTGCATCACTTTAAGGCCATTTTACCTACCTAGGGAGTTCACACAAATCTGTATCACTTTAAGGCCATTTTACCTACAAAGGGAGTTCACCCAAACTGCATCACTTTGAGGCCATTTTACCTACCTAGCGAGTTCACCCAAATCTGCATCACTTTAAGGCCATTTTACCTACCTAGGGAGTTCACCAAAATCTGCATCACTCTGAGGCCATTTTACCTACCTAGGGAGTTCACCCAAATCTGCATCACTTTAAGGCCATTTTACCTACCAAGGGAGTTCACCCAAATCTGCATCACTTTGAGACCATTTTACCTACCTAGGGAGTTCACCCAAATCTGCATCACTTTAAGGCCATTTTATCTACATAGGGAGTTCACCCAAATCTGCATCATTTTAAGGCCATTTTACCCACCTAGGGAGTTCACCCAAATCTGCATCACTTTAACGCCATTTTACCTACCTAGGGAGTTCACCCAAATCTGTATCACTTTAAGGCCATTTTACCTACCTAGGGAGTTCACCCAAATCTGTATCACTTTGAGGCCATTTTACCTACCTAGGGAGTTCACCCAAATCTGCATCACTTTGAGACCATTTTACCTACCTAGGGAGTTCACCCAAATCTGCATCACTTTAAGGCCATTTTATCTACCTAGGGAGTTCTCCTAAATCTGCATCACTTTAAGGCCATTTTACCCACCTAGGGAGTTCACCCAAATCTGCATCACCTTGAGGCCATTTTACCTACCTAGGGAGTTCACCCAAATCTGCATCACTTTAAGGCCATTTTACCCACCTAGGGAGTTCACCCAAATCTGCATCACTTTAAGGCCATTTTATCTACCTAGGGAGTTCACCCAAATCTGCATCACTTTAAGGCCATTTTACCCACCTAGGGAGTTCACCCAAATCTGCATCACTTTAACGCCATTTTACCTACCTAGGGAGTTCACCCAAATCTGCATCACTTTAAGGCCATTTTACCTACCAAGGGAGTTCACCCAAATCTGTATCACTTTAAGGCCATTTTACCTACATAGGGAGTTCACCCAAATCTGAATCACTTTAAGGTCATTTTACATACCTAGGGAGTTCACCCAAATCTGCATCACTTTAACGCCATTTTACCTACCTAGGGAGTTCACCCAAATCTGCATCACTTTAAGGCCATTTTACCTACCTAGGGAGTTCACCCAAATCTGTATCACTTTAAGGCCATTTTACCTACCTAGGGAGTTCACCCAAATCTGAATCACTTTAAGGTCATTTTACCTACCTAGGGAGTTCACCCAAATCTGCATCACCCTTGAGGCCATTTTACCTACCAAGGGAGTTCACCCAAATCTGTATCACTTTAAGGCCATTTTACCTACCTAGGGAGTTCACCCAAATCTGCATCACTTTGAGGCCATTTTACCTACCAAGGGAGTTCACCCAAATCTGCATCACTTTAACGCCATTTTACCTACCAAGGGAGTTCACCCAAATCTGTATCATCCTCACTTACATTCCACCTAATTCTAACAAGGAGCAGGCTATTGAGAGACTTTTGTATGTAATCCATGATTTCGAAACCAAAAAAACCCAGCCTCTGAAAGTCTGACATTCAGCGTGCTCCCCCTGAAGTCACAAATCTTAATGAGAATTAATAAGTCCCTGATACGGCTAAGAGAGTTCACTGAATGGCTGTTTTTTTATTAGTGAAATAATTTAATGTGGAAGTCTTGTGTTCAAATTGTTTTATTTATGTGCTGAAAATGTACAGTGCAATCAAAAAACATTTCTATTTGTTTGGATCAATAAAAGAATCTTATCTTATCTTCTCTTATCTTATTATCTCTACCAGAACCCCATCCAACCACAAGGCAAGAATGACTTCCTGGGACATGTGTTTCAAGACCTACAGAAGCACGCCCAAGAACAAATCAACACGAGTGCAAAGGAGTTGGAGAACTTGAAAAAATATAAGGATAGGGTAAACTATTTTTACTTGTACCTTTGATACGAGTAAATAATGGTTTTTATAAACATCCAGATTTTGGGAATTATGAAACTTGATTCTTTTTGAAATGATCTGTTTTAATTTTGATATCCATTTAACATAAAATTCATTATAGTACACATAATACATAACTATATAGTACACATAATACATAACTATATAGTACACGTAATACATAACTATATAGTACACATAATACATAACTATATAGTACACGTAATACATAACTATATAGTACACATAATACATAACTATATAGTACACATAATACATAACTATATAGTACACATAATACATAACTATATAGTACACGTAATACAAAGCTATAAAAATAAAGTTGTACATTTCTCATCTCAAAATCAGGGGTCGGCAACCTTTTTGTAAAAGTGTACCAATGTAGGATTTCTAATTCATTTTAGTGTGAAAATAACCTATAAGTCTACCTCATAATATGCATTTTATAAGTCATTTCAAAATCTTTTTTTGGGTCTTCTGTGTGAAATCAGTCTGGCACATGTGTAGTGTGTTGCTCAAAATGTTGCAGTAATGATAAATATCACAAATTTACCTTCTCTAAAATATTTCATATTGACACATTTCACAAGTTAATGATCTCCTGATGAATAAAATATCATATCGTATCATGCCATTTTAAAAAGACCCATAGATTTTAATAATCATTTTTATATATTATTATTTTTTACCACAACATTCTGCAATCTCTTTCTCTACATTCTGCCCTCTCTGTCACAACATTCTGTACTCTCTTTCACAACAATCTGTCCTATCCTCATCCTTCATACATAACCCCCTTTGGTGCATACTATAAAATACCTTATATTCTGTTGTAATATATAGACAAAAACTCTCTAAACAAAACGTGTAAGGAAATACAAATTTGAGAGAGAAAATAAACGTTGAGATCACTAGCAATATTTACTACTAATAAAGCATTCTTATTATTTTTATTTATCCATAACAAACAGTTTTGTGGAGTAAAAAATTTAATGAACTATTAAAACTCAAAATGTTAACATTATTAAGTTCAAGGGGGCTTGGCGCCCAAAGTATCTATTTGGTGAAAGAAAGAGACGGGGCAGCAATGACCATTATTTTAGCTCTATTTATATGGAGAACAAATGAATCAACAGGCTGATGCTCAAATACAGACATTGAAAGAACAGATAAAGAAAACTGAGGAGACCATTATGAGTGGTCGGGATCATAATCATGACAGCATGGTAAGTTCATAATCATGACATCATGGTAAGATCATAATCATGACAGCACAGTATAAATCAACTTAATATTTTAAAAGCATCTGAAAATTCGTTTCATTTCTTAACCTTTATTGTTTTACAATAAATGCAGGTCAAATATTTTATCATCCCGCGTAATATTTCCAGTAACAGCTTCGGTAATACAATAAATTACAGATAACATTGATCTTAAATATTTTACAGCTGGAAGATGAAAACAAAAAATTACAGGAGGAACTCGTGAGACTGAAGAGAGCGCTGGAAGATGCTAAGAAAAGAACTCAAGAGGTTAAAAGAAAGAAATAAAAATATTGACTAGATTTAGCGACAGCTTATTTATTGTACAGAGAATAAGACGAATTATTGCATTAATGACTCTGTGTCTAAATCATGTAGGATGAATTATTGCATTAATGACTTTGTGTCTAAATCATGTAAGATGAATTATTGCATTAATGACTTTGTGTCTAAAACATGATGGATGAATTATTGCATTAATGACTTTGTGTCTAAAACTTGTAGGATGAATTATTGCATTAATGGCTTTGTGTCTAAAACTTGTAGGATGAATTATTGCATTAATGACTTTGTGTCTAAAACTTGTAGGATGAATTATTGCATTAATGACTTTGTGTCTAAAACTTGTAGGATGAATTATTGCATTAATGACTTTGTGTCTAAAACTTGTATGACCAAAATTTGTGACCCAAAGGTGTAAAATGGCATTTTTATTTTTATTTCCAAATCTCATCTTAATGATGCTGAGTTTATTTCCAAATCTCATCTTAATGATGCTGAGTTTTATTTTCCAAATCTCATCTTAATTATGCTGAGTTTTATTTAGATTTCATCCCTCATTATTAGGCAAATGAAATACACTATAAAATACGGTTACCGGAAATTTGATCGAAAGAAATTTCGTTGACAGAAAACTGATTGACTGAAATTTGATAGAACGGAAATTTGGTCGAATATTTTTTCAGTTCACAGGTTAAAATTTTCTTCAAATTTCTTTTTGAATGCATTATTTTGTTTTACTGTATAGTATAGTGCGTTCAAAAAGAAATTTGACGCACAATTTTAACGTGTAAACTAAAAAAAAGATTAGACCAAATTTCCGTTCTATCAAATTTCCATCTATCAATTTTCTGTCGACGAAATTTCTTTCGATCAAATTTCCGGATACGATAAAATACAGTAACATAATGTATCAGCATAACAGAATAAATTAACTTGACATAATTTATCAAAATGACATAATACATCAACATGACTTATTTAAGCATGACTTTTATCAACATGACATAATATATCAACATGACTTATATCAACATAAACTTAATATATCAACATGACTTATATCAACATGACATAATATATCAACATGACTTATATCAACATAAACTTAATATATCAACATGACTTATATCAACATGACTTAATTTTTTAACATGACATAATTTGTCAGATTAATAAAAATATTCCAATTTCTTATTTATGACAAACCTGGAGTAAGGAGTTAATGACATATCAAAATAGGTAACTAAAATATGAAATCTAATACACATACAGAAATATTTACAAGTATTATAGAATCTCTTCTTTCCCAGGGAGCTATTCCAGTACGTATTGTATACAGACCAGACTCAGACAATGGAGACAGGGCCTCATCATTAAACTCAGATGAGAAGCTACTCTTTGATGAACTGCAAAAAGAGTTGCTGGACTTGAAGAGGAACATGAGGCACCATGAGAACGATCTCTCAAAAAAAGTACGAGACTAACATGTATTTATAGATTTGAAGATGAAAGTATGATGTTTTAATCATTCTACAGATGTACACAGACACATATTTTTCTATATATAGACTGACCTTTGTTGACTTTATTAATGTTCTTGGCCTAAATGTTAGAAATATGTTTGAAACCTTAAATGTCAATGTCACATGTCAATTCTGTCACCACTCAACCTCTTGTTTGTTTACTCCAGCTGGTAGAAGCAGAATGTCAATGTCACTAGTCACATCTGTCACTTCTGTCACCACTCAACCTCTTGTTTGTTTACTCCAGCTGGTAGAAGCAGAATGTCAATGTCACTTGTCACATCTGTCACTTCTGTCACCACTCAATCTCTTGTTTGTTTACTCCAGCTGGTAGAAGCAGAGTCTGAAGTAGCCCATTGGAAGAAAGAGACCAAAGAGAAGGAGAGAGAGTATGAGGCAGAGATGGAGGGATACAGACAAGCTACAGAACTAATGAGGGTACTCATGGTGTTTGGTTTAGACCTTAGAAGAGCATTCATTGTGTTAGTTATAGATCTTATGAATGTATTCATTAAATATTTAGAAGATGTGATATTGATAGATCTGGCATTTTATTGATGGATCTGTTTTATATTAGATCTGTATTCTATATATATTAGGAAAAACAAGAGGCCAGGATCCAGGTGATAGCCCAAGATCTTGACCAGGCTCAGTTTGTGGCTGAAGCATTGCAAGGAATGTTGGAGGCAAGAGAGAAAGCCCTGAGTGAGGAGTTCAGCAATGTTGATATGTCCAACATGATGATTTGTGAGTACTCTCAAAGCGAAATACTGGATTCTTCTGTGATACATACACATTAATTCATTACAATATAAATTTTAAGGTAGTGCACAGTTTTTTGGTTTGTTTGAGGTAGTTGTTAGGTACTGTTATCAGTATGGAGAAATTAATCTCTTATTTCAGTTTATGGCTCATTCTAAACCAGTACACAACAAAAGACAATACCATAAGTTAAATACTATAGAAAAAGATATCCAAACCAGCAGAGGCGTAGCGTAGGGGGGAAGGAGGGTACAGATGTACCCGGGTGCCAGCTAGTTAGGGGCACCAAAATGTGCTTTGGTATTATTTTATTGATGAAAATAATGGGTTTGAGAGTTGAAAAAAGGAAAAAAGGGCGCTTTAAAATGAATCTTGTCCCTGAGCGCGAATCTTGTCCTCGGGCGCCAAACACTCTAGCTACGCCTCTGCAAACCAGGGCTAACTACAATTAATAAATTTTATTTTGTTAATGATAAATTACAAAATCAAAAAGAGGTGAATTAAAGATATCGACTTACAGAATAATGATTGGCTTATACCGGTACAATGTTGAAGAATACACAATGTTGTAAAATGGTACAATGTTGAAGAATAAACAATTTTGTAAAATGGTACAATGATGAAGAGAAATCTACACACACACACACACACACGATAAACAAATCTCGTCTCGTAGTAAAAATAACACACGCTCAAAATATCTCGTGATAAATGATAGCCAAAATCATCTACAAATAACTTTTGTCCCCTTTTATAGTTTGTTCGACTGATCGTTCTAGAGAGACTTTACACAATGGTTTCCTTTCCTTAGTTCTCCAGATAATTCTACAGTATTCTAGAGATAAAGACTATTAATTTTATTTAGTTGTAAACAAGGTCAAGAAAGACTATTTTTAGCTAGCCACACCCTAAATGCTAGCTTGGGGTCAGCTAGAGTTCAAAGCACGGGGAAATATGATGTAAACACATTGTCTATATAACATAGTGCACAGTCTTTTGTTGTGTTTGAGGTAGTGCACATCCTTTTGGTTTGTTTGAGATAGTGCACATCCTTTTGGTTTGTTTGAGGTAGTGCACAGCTTTTTGTTTTGTTTGAGGTGGAAAATGTGTGAACAAATTGTATTAAGAAAATGTGTGACATAGTCAGAAAAATATTTTCTATTCATCATTTTTGACAGGTTGTGATTAATTAAATATTAATCAGGACATTTGATTTAGAATTTTCATGCATTCTGACAATATCAATAGCACATTTAATTTAGTGTTTGCATTTATTCTGACAATATCAATAGCACATTTAATTTAGCGTTTGCATTCAGTCTGACATAATCAATTTTGGTTTCATTTATTGAAACTTGTGTCTACTCAATTTTAACCTCTTCAGACAGAAACTTTTTGGACTGTCTCTTAACCCTCTTGAGACAGAAACATTTTGGACTGTCTCTTAACCCTCTTGAGACAGAGACTTTTTGGACTGTCTCTTAACCCTCTTGAGACAGAAGCTTTTTGGACTGTCGTTGTCACGGAGACAGAGTCCTTTTCACAAGCCCAGCACTTTGCCATATATTTATTTAAAAAAAATAATAAAACCAGATATTTCCTTGCAGGGAATTGAATTAACTAATACAATCCTTATGAATGAAACTAAAATCTCAACATTTATGCAAATGAGATATCCAGATTTTCATAATTTATGCATGCAATTATTTTTTTACTCTTAGAATAGGCTACTTACTTGCAGAAATTGGTTAAATTTTTCTGATTATTGAAGCCTAAATTGTGCCAAAATTTTCTTGTAACATGTTATATTTTAGTTAATAAAAAATAAGGTATATGCACTTTATTTAAGTAAGAATGATGATCTTCTTCAAAACTCTAAAGTAGTTATTGTTCCCATTCTGGGAATTTCCCAATTCTATAAACCTGTGATAGTTGTAAGCCACAGTGTGGCATTGTGAGCGAGTTTTAAGCCAGTGATAACAAGATATTTTCTAATGAGAAAAATAGATAAATGTATGGATTATATTACAAATTATTTATTTTATATAGGCCTATATTTTTTTTTATGTTCTTGCCAGACTCCTGTGAAAAAACTATTAAATTTGATTTTTTTTTTACTCCCCAACATTAGTCAGAGGACTATTTACAGAACCAGATATGGCATACACTAGTCAGAGCACTATTTACAGAACCAGTTATGGCATTGTAATAGCACTATTAACAGAACCAGTTATGGCATTGTAGTAGCACTATTTACAGAACCAGTTATGGCATTGTAGTAGCACTATTTACAGAACCAGTTATGGCATTGTAGTAGCACTATTTACAGAACCAGTTAAGGCATTGTAGTAGCACTATTTACAGAACCAGTTATGGCATACACTAGTCAGAGCACTATTTACAGAACCAGTTATGGCATACACTAGTCAGAGCACTATTTACAGAACCAGTTATGGCATTGTAGTAGCACTATTTACGGAACCAGTTATGGCATTGTAGTAGCACTATTTACAGAACCAGTTATGGCATTGTAGTAGCACTATTTACAGAACCAGTTATGGCATACACTAGTCAGAGCACTATTTACAGAACCAGTTATGGCATACACTAGTCAGAGCACTATTTACAGAACCAGTTATGGCATTGTAGTAGCACTATTTACAGGACCAGTTATGCCATTGTTGTAGCACTATTTACAGAACCAGTTATGCCATTGTTGTAGCACTATTTACAGAACCAGTAATGCCATTGTTGTAGCACTATTTACAGAATCAGTAATGCCATTGTTGTAGCACTATTTACAGAACCAGTAATGCCATTGGTGTAGCAATATTTACAGAATCAGTAATGCCATTGTTGTAGCACTATTTACAGAACCAGTTATGGCATTGTAGTAGCACTATTTACAGAACCAGTAATGCCATTGTTGTAGCACTATTTACAGAACCAGTAATGCCATTGTTGTAGCACTATTTACAGAACCAGTTATGCCATTGTTGTAACACTATTTACAGAACCAGTAATGCCATTGTTGTAACACTATTTAAAGAACCAGTAATGCCATTGTTGTAGCACTATTTACAGAACCAGTAATGCCATTGTTGTAGCACTATTTACAGAATCAGTAATGCCATTGTTGTAGTACTATTTACAGCATTTGAAATTTTTCTTATGTTTGTAAAGCTGCCCAAGAAGATGAACTTGCCAAGCTGTATGACATTCTAGACAAACAAAGGGATGAAATAGAGAACTTAAATCAGATGTTGGATCACTTGGCTCAGCAAGGGCCAGATGGTGGTAAGCTGCTAGTTTATTTTTATAGTTTTATATTCAACTTTATCAACAACCATTATTACCTGTCTTTATCAACTTATCAACAACCATTATTACCTGTCTTTATCAACTTATCAACAACCATTATTAACTGTCTTCATCAACTTATCAACAACCATTATTACCTGTCTTTATCAACTTTATCAACAACCATTATTACCTGTCTTTATCAACTTTATCAACAACCATTATTACCTGTCTTTATCAACTTTGTCAACACCCTTTATTACCTGTCTTTATCAACTTTATCAACAACCATTATTACCTGTCTTTATCAACTTATCAACAACCATTATTACCTGTCTTTATCAACTTTATCAACAACCATTATTACCTGTCTTTATCAACTTTGTCAACACCCACTATTACCTGTCTTTATCAACTTTGTCAACAATCATTATTAACTGTCTTTATTAACATTTTGTCAGCAACCATTATTAACTGTCTTTATCAACTTTATCAACAACCATTATTACCTGTCTTTATCAACTTATCAACAACCATTATTACCTGTCTTTATCAACTTATCAACAACCATTATTACCTGTCTTTATCAACTTTATCAACAACCATTATTACCTGTCTTTATCAACTTTGTCAACACCCACTATTACCTGTCTTTATCAACTTTGTCAACAATCATTATTAACTGTCTTTATTAACATTTTGTCAGCAACCATTATTAACTGTCTTTATCAACTTTATCAACAACCATTATTACCTGTCTTTATCAACTTTGTCAAAACCCTTTATTACCTGTCTTTATCAACTTTGTAAACCCCCATTATTACCTGTCTTTATCAACTTTGTCAACAATCATTATTAACTGTCTTTATCAACTTATCAACAACCATTATTAACTGTCTTTATCAACTTTGTCAACAACCATTATTAACTGTCTTTATCAACTTTGTCAACAACAATTATTAACTGTTTTATCAATGCAACCAAAACAAATTTTGTAAAATTTTTACATAATTTACTTGGCTACGGAAAGCTTCAAATACCCCTGTGTCCATCAACCCCTGGTGTCCATCAACCACTGGTGTCCATCAACCCCTGGTGTCCATCAACCTCTGGTGTCCATCAACACTTGGTGTCCATCAACCCATGGTGTACATCAACCTGTGGTGTCCATCAACCTTTGGTGTCCATCAACCCCTTGTGTCCAACCCATTGTGTCCAACAAGCCATTGTGTCCAACAACCCATTGTGTCCATCAACCCATTGTGTCCATCAACCCTTGGTGTCCATCAACCCCTGGTGTCATCAACCCATGGTGTCATCAACCCATGGTGTCCAT
Organism: Omphiscola glabra; assembly: GCA_964017045.1. Taxonomy (NCBI): domain Eukaryota; kingdom Metazoa; phylum Mollusca; class Gastropoda; family Lymnaeidae; genus Omphiscola; species Omphiscola glabra. The sequence goes on along the minus strand of OZ024808.1, from coordinate 208,876 downwards.
CAACCCATGGTGTCCATCAAACCATTCTGTCCAACAAGCCATTGTGTCCAACAAGCCATGGTGTCCATCAACCCATTGTGTCCATCAAACCATTGTGTCCATCAACCCATTGTGTCCAACAACCCTTGTTGCCCATCAACCCATTGTGTCCATCAAGTAATTGTGTTCATCACCCCTTGTTGTCCATCAAGCCATGGTGTCCATCAAGCCATGGTGTCCATCAACCCATTGTATCCATCAAGCCATTGTGTCCATCAACCCCCGTTGTCCATTAACCCTTAGTGTCCATCAACCCCAGTTGTCCATTAACCCTTAGTGTCCATCAAAATCACTGGTTTAGAGAAGCGCAGCTTTCCAATAAATGATTAATTGAAACATTTGTTTGAACCTTACAGTTGGGGCGGCATTTGATGATGAATTGTGGCGCATTCGACAAGAAGTCAACAACCTGAAGGAAACTCTAGCCATGCAGTCAGCATATGTGCAGGCCATGCCAGGTGTTAGTACCATGGGCACACAGGCAGGCAATATGGGTACACAGGCAGGCAATATGGGCACACAGGCAGGCAATATGGGCACACAGTCGGATGGTTTCTTCCAGGAGGGAGGTCACTCTGTGAGGGGACCTGGAACAGCTTTGGGTATCCAAGCTGGAGTTCGACCTTTCGGTTCCACTGTAAGTTTTCAGTGTTCAGTTTATAATGAAATATGAATCAAGTGTCCACACAAAAACTAAAGTTTATACTGTTACAAATCAATTTTAGGATGAATTTTAAAAATCAGCTTCTTGAATTACCAAGAACTAACAACACATCACAACACAGCACAACACATCACAACACAACACAACACTGAAACCTTTCTGAATAATTTTTTTTTCCAGACTTGGTTGAAATAATCTGAATTAATCGGCAATGTATTGTAAAAGTTAGATACTTTAAACCTTTTTGTTTTGTCTTTTATGTTAAACAATACTCAGCACTGGAATGTTTCCCAGCATACACCTGGCAGTAAAGTTTCAGGCAGCCAGGTTACTACAACCGGTTCTACCATCCAAACATTCCATCCTAACTCGGGCAATCACTCAGATGGAGCAACAAGGACCGGATCTGTGCATGTTCCAGAAGCATCTGTGCCGTTGCCACGCCATACTCAGGTATAACATGCTTAATTTAACATATTTAAAGTACATTAAAATCAATTAGTTGTGCGTACTCAAGTCTAAGACCAAGAGTTAGGTTAGATGTGCGTACTCAAGTCTAAGACCAAGGGTTAAGGTTACGGGTTAGGGTTAAGGGTTAGGGTTTTGTTTCAGTAAAGTTAATTGTTTTTAACAATTTTTAAAAAAAACTATTTTTGTTGTGTGCAAATAGTGCCAAGCTGGCAAGACAATGGATGCATTTAACCAATTAAAATTATCAGAACAAATAAAATATCAATACATTCAATATATTTGATGTTCCGTATAGCACAGGTACTAATTTTATAACAAAGTTTCCAGGATAACAGCGTTAACAAAAATACTTAGCCCATATTAGACTTTTCTACTAAACATGTTTTTCTCCTTTTTGTTTCTGATAATACTTGGAAATATTTAGAAAAGTTAATTACGGTATGTAAGTAAATTATGTAAGTATGTTGTTTTGTTCATTTGCTTCAACACATAAGAAAATGTTACAGTGCTTTTTTGTGATGTAAACATTTTTTTTGGAAGGAATGTTTTTAACAAAAAATTCATTTATTAACTAAATAGTTCACTAAAATAATATTTAAATAAAAAAAAAAATCCACAGTAATATAAAAAGAAATATTTGTATAGCACAAGTAAGTCATGCCCATCTATCACTTGACTTTTAGAGCACCCTTGCCACTTTTCACTTGACTTTTTGAGGCCACTTGCCACTTTTCACGTGACCTGTTTACTCTTACGATTTTGGCGTACAATGTACGATTTTTAGATGTCTTTTACGATTGTACGCCGAGACCCGCCGAAACTACGATTTTCAGAGACCGGGTAAAAAAAAAAAAAATTTCCGATTAAAAAAAATAAAAAAAATTCGGTTTTGGAAGTTTTATCCCTTTCTAAAAAAGATCTGACAGACAACTGGCAGTAAATGGACCGAGAAAAACGATTGGTTGTAATTTTTTTTTTTAAAGTTGGGACCATCCTTCATTATATTATGTATGCACGGATGGGGAGGTGGGGGTTGTCAAGGAAATTTGTGGCATACGAGACACGTGAGTAGTGGGGTTGGTGGGAGTGTCAAAGGTTATAAAAATATCACCGCAACGTATCGTATTGATGGTGATGGTCATATTGCTATCATAACTAGCTATCTGCGTCAACAGTAATATTTAGACTAGTCGCCCTAGCGACAACTTCACTCACCGTCCCCTTTGACTGCTACCAAGCTTGTGACGTAGTTTTGTTACATAATTATTTTCTTGGCCTGAACCGCGGCGATTGTGAAAAAAAAGAGAAAACTATAGATGGTTTTTAAATAAAATACATTATCCAACTGTTCTGCACTAGAACGTTGGGTTTGGACATATTTTATCAAATCTAGTCGGCGGCATTTAAAAAAATATATTTAGAACTCAACAAAGCAGCTCTGTCCCCTCAATGATTTTAATACAACAGTTTGGAATCACAATTTTTTCCCATTGATGAGGGTGGGGCAAGGTTGGTTGAAAATGGTTCTGCCAAGAGAAATAAGCAGTGACAGCACGGAAAGACATGTTCGTGGACTATAGTGTGTTGTGATTATGTGACTACAGTGCGTTGTGATTATGTGACTACAGTGTGTTGTGATTATGTCATGTTAAATATTGCTACTACAGCGATCTCTTTATGAAAACACAAAGCATTAGTAGGCCTATACCAGTACCGGGTAGGCCTATACCAGTTCCGGGTAGGCCTATACCAGTACCGGGTAGGCCTATACCAGTACCGGGTAGGCCTATACCAGTACCGGGTAGGCCTATACCAGTACCGGGTAGGCCTATACCAGTACCGGGTAGGCCTATACCAGTACCGGGTAGGTTTATACCAGTACCGGGTAGGCCTATACCAGTACCGGGTAGGTTTATACCAGTACCGGGTAGGCCTATACCAGTACCGGGTAGGCTTATACCAGTACCGGGTAGGTTTATACCAGTACCGGGTAGGCCTATACCAGTACCGGGTAGGTTTATACCAGTACCGGGTAGGCCTATACCAGTACCGGGTAGGCTTATACCAGTACCGGGTAGGCCTATACCAGTACCGGGTAGGCTTATACCAGTACCGGGTAGGCTTATACCAGTACCGGGTAGGCCTATACCAGTACCGGGTAGGCCTATACCAGTACCGGGTAGGTTTATACCAGTACCGGGTAGGTTTATACCAGTACCGGGTAGGCTTATACCAGTACCGGGTAGGCCTATACCAGTACCGGGTAGGCCTATACCAGTACCGGGTAGGTTTATACCAGTACCGGGTAGGTTTATACCAGTACCGGGTAGGTTTATACCAGTACCGGGTAGGCTTATACCAGTACCGGGTAGGCTTATACCAGTACCGGGTAGGCTTATACCAGTACCTGGTATACGATACTGCCAAACATTGTGCCGATATTTTAAAGCCTTATAATAATAACAAATAATAATAGGCCTAATTAGAATTCATGGATTTCACAGATTTTCAGGTGACAGTTGGCCATATATAAGAGACTATCAGGATAATTATTGCAGAATTCGTGCATAAGTATAGGTGCGTTCTGGTGACCCCCCCCCCCCCTCCCATCAAAGCTGTCATGGGCATCCTTAGCACGTACGTAATAGTTGGACAGCCTATGCCCGCGCCTATTCCATATTAGGTTTTCACCAGGCTCCCTGTGTGAAATTCTTACACTTTGAAATAAGTTCCTTTCTAAAGACGATTTTCATGCCTGGGCTGACCGAATCACTTGGATTGAAAACCCGTGTCAAATTTTGTTTACTGTAACAACAGTAGCATCATAATAATATATAATGGATTTAATTTTTTTTATTATTCTTATATTGGGGGGGGAGAGGGTCTTTAAAAAAGTACTCGTTCAACAGGGGGGAGAGGGGTTACATAATTTGACTGATGAGTACCGGTACGTGCTATATAGATGGCCCCTCCTCGCGTTAGTTTGCATGACCTAAGTTTATGACATTATTTCCTAGGCCAGCTTAACTCGATTCCACTGAACACGTTATACGGTAGTTACTCTAGACATAATATAGACTGCACTTTTATTTATTTACTATTAAGATACTGTATTGTACGATTTTGAGACGATATTGTACGATTTTAGGAGTTTGAGGGTAAACAGGTCTGCTTGACTTTTAGAGCACCCTTGCCACTTTTCACTTGACTTTTAGAGCACCCTTGCCACTTTTCACTTGACTTTTAGAGGCCACTTGTCACTTGACTTTTTGAGGCCACTTGTCACTTGACTTTTTGAGGCCACTTGCCACTTTTCACTTGACTTTTAGAGGCCACTTGCCACTTTTTGGTTTTGTCCCTACCGACAGTCTTGGGCACCTTCAATTTCTGCATCTCTATTCCCCATGTACATCAGTGTTACAGTTCAACCCATCTTCCCCACAGTAACCAGTATTACAGTACAACCCCTCTTCCCCACACTGACCAGCGTTACAGTACAGGGTTGAATCTAAGCTTGTGCCAAATGATTATGAATTGGATGCCATAATGTCTCCCTCCTTGCTTACAAAATTCATTCCTCTGATAAAAATGTCCAATAGAAACACTAAATTCAGGTATAATCCAAAATGCAACTTTTGATTTTCAAATAATCAAACATTTTCTGTGGAGCGGGTCCCCAGACCCATCTTTCGCCCAATAACCTTCATTGCACTTGATTTCTGTCCTACTTCCCAATAAAAAAAAATGATGGCCCATTCTTGTTCGATAGATACACTGCCTAGTGGCGCACTTCCATTATGATACAAATATTCTGTTGTCCAAAAATTCCGCCGGGCCAGTATAAAAAAAAACATGACACCTGGGTGGACCATCACATCCGCCCTTCTTTCTACTCCAGTGGCAGCGGCATTGCTAGAGTGTTTTTAGGAACAACCCCCCCCCCCCCCCCAATCTGAAACCCATTATTTTCATATATTAACTACCTTGGAAACCCATTTTGATGCTCCCCTAGTTTGGCTCCTGGGGACATCTGCCCCCAGCCTCTTAGCTAGGCCTCTGGGCCCTGGGTACATCTGCTTTTCCACCCTCTTAGCTAGGCCTCTGGGGACATCTGTCTCCCCCTCCCCCACCCTCTTAGCTAGGCCTCTGGCCCCTGGGGCCATCTGCCCCCCCACCTTCTTAGCTAGGCCTCTGGCCCCTGGGGACATCTGTCTCCCCCTCCCCAACCCTCTTACCTAGGCCTCTGGCCCCTGGGGACATCTGTCTCCCCCACCCTCTTAGCTAGGCCTCTGGCCCCTGGGGATATCTGTCTCTTCCCCCCCCCCCCCTCCAACCCTCTTAGCTAGGCCTCTGGCCCCTGGGGACATCTGACTCCAAGTTTTTTCCTCTGCATTCAATTTTTGAAATGTATTTCTGTAATGTATTCATGTCTCTTTCCCTGAATATTTGATTTAATAATTCTTAAAATTAACTTCAGCAACAGAACGTTGGCATGTCAAGTGGACCTCGTGTTCATCCAGTAGAACATCTGGGCACTGAGAGACGAGAATCCAAAGCTCCACCTGGTGGAAAATCCGCAGTAGGCAGACAAGGAGATCCTAAATTACCTGTTAGAGGTTGGTTGAGTTTAGTTATTGCAGTAGGCAGACAAGCAGATCCTAATTACCTGCTAGAGCAGCCGTTCTCAACCTTCCTAATGCTGCGACCCTTTAATACAGATCCTCATGTTGCGGTTATTTCCCACTACCACAAAATTATTTTTGTTTCTACTTCATAACTATAGAGTATATGTGTTTTCCGATGGGGTCGCGACCCACAGGTTGACAACCGCTGTGCTAGAGTTTATAAGAATGTTGGATGGCATACAGCATTCAATGAGACACAGAGAATTTGGGTCAATTTATGGTTACACAGAATACAAAGGTCAATTTATGGTTACACAGAATACAAAGGTCAATTTATGGTTACACAGAATACAAAGGTCAATTTATGGTTACACAGAATACAAAGGTCAATTTATGGTTACACAGAATACAAAGGTCAATTTATGGTTACACAGAATACAAAGGTCAATTTATGGTTACACAGAATACAAAGGTCAATTTATGGTTACACAGAATACAAAGGTCAATTTATGGTTACATAGAATACAAAGGTAAATTTTTCAGTAAAACAAAAAAAATAACTTTCAAAAGTCGAGTCTAAACATTTCAAAAGATGACTGGAAATAGACCAGGATAGTGCTAACCATGATGATCCATTAGCTAAACATTTCAAAAGATGACTGGAAATAGACCAGGATTGCCTTATCCAAGGATGAATGAGTCCCATTCACCCGAGGGGCTAGTGTTGTTTTGGCTTGTTGAGGCTGGGAATTGAAGTCCAGTCCGCAAGCTTGGGATTGCCTAAGTTTAAACCACTCAGCCACCCAGCACCACATTAAAAAAGAGTTGAAGTACTACAGCTACTAATCGTTGCCTTCTGCAATATTTTGTGCATGTTAATGTACTCTTAAATTTTAACATACATTTTATAACTTTATTGGTTTACTTTATTGCTTTACTTTATTGTTTAAATTTAGTGTTTAAACTTAGTGTTTGAACTTAGTGTTAAAACTTAGTGTTTAAATTTAGTGTATAAGTTTAGTGTTTAAACTTAGTGTTTAAATTTAGTGTTTAAACTTAGTGTTTAAATTTAGTGTATAAAACTAGTGTTTAAATTTAGTGTTTAAATTTAGTGTTTAAACTTAGTGTTTAAATTTAGTGTTTAAACTTAATGTTTAAATTTAGTGTTTAAACTTAATGTTTAAATTTAGTGTTTAAATTTAGTGTTTAAACTTAGTGTTTAAATTTAGTGTTTAAACTTAATGTTTAAATTTAGTGTTTAAACTTAGTATTATTCTTCAGTGCTTTAACTTCAGTGTATTATTTTAGTGTTTTTTTTCTAGCTCATATTTAATTTCCATTGGTTGTATATTCCAAAAATCCATTACAACTCAACTTAAAAACAACCTTCATTTTGTATGATAATTAGTCTTTTCTTTTAGCTGGTGAGTTTCTGGTCCAAAAATAATATATAAATATATATATAAATATAACTTGCCCACTCAGTGCTGCTTACTTCCAAACTGACAGAAGCTTGAGAGTTTTTCTTACAAAAATATAAATATAACTTGCCCACTCAGTGCTGCTTACTTCCAAACTGACAGAAGCTTGAGAGTTTTTCTTACAAAAATATAAATATAACTTGCTGACACAGTGCTGACTGTGCACATGGGCTTCCCAACTGACAGAACAAACACAAAATGCTTGCCTTTAAATTGAGGAAATCAAATCCAAAAATAAATTTAAAAAAAGGACAGTGAAACATATAAATGACTTTTGGCTTTTGATTGCCAGTAATTGAGAGTGTGTGGACTTTTGGTGGATTGTTGACGTTCTTTGTTGATAAATGATGGAAGAGTTGATACTACTCAGTTACACTCAAGTTTTGAACTGCTTTCTCTTTCTTGTCGTTTCTTCATTTATTCTGTCTGCTGAGGCAGGCTCTGAGCCGAAACCTTCTATTATTATGTCTTTATATTTCAAGCTTCCACAAACCTTGTCCCAGTATTTCCTACAAAGTGAAACAGTTATAAATAGCTTGCTTTATTAACTAAATGTACTGCTTATGTTATAAATAGCTTGCTTTATTAACTAAAGGTACTGCTGATGTTATAAATAGCTTGCTTTATTAACTAAAGGTACTACTGTTATAAATAGATTGTTTTATTAACTAAAGGTACTGCTGATGTTATAAATAGCTTCGTTTATTAGCTAAAGGTACTGCTGATGTTATAAATTGCTTGGTTTATTAATTAACTGAAAGTGCTGCTGATGTGACAATGTGAAAGAGGAAATGTTTTAATTTGGTATAAAATAAATTTTGTAATTCTGAATGCTGTTAGTATGGCAAGCACAAAGCGAAGCCCGTCATGATACGCCTGAATATTTTATATGCCACCATTGTTATTTATTGATTAAAGTTGCTTAGCAGTTCATTTGCTATATGTCTGATTTCCAGCAACAGACACTACTGGGGCGGCCAACCTTGGTGGATCCAGCAGACATAACAGCAGAAGTCGAGTACCTCGAGCCCTGGTGTCATCTGCATTTGAGACAGTCCATCGGCCAGAGCCTTATCACCCCTACCAATCCCCACCCCCTCGACCTGGGACTGTACCAATGCCAGCACGTGCAAGTTTTTCTGTTCCCCAAATTCTTCCTCACAACTCAGGTGAGAATGTCATGGAACAGAGGTTAGAATGTGATGGAACAGAGGTTAGAATGTCATGGAACAGAGGTTAGAATGTCATGGGACAGAGGTTAGAATGTCATGGAACAGAGGTTAGAATGTCATGGCACAGAGGTTAGAATGTCATGGAGCAGAGGTTAGAATGTCATGGAACAGAGGTTAGAATGTCATGGAATAGATAAACTGACGTGGAAGGAGTTAGAATGTCATAGAGTGTGTGTTGGAATGTCATAGAATGTGTGTTGTTGGAATGTCATTAAATGTGTGTTGGAATGTCATTGAATGTCTGTTGGAATGTCATAGAATGTGTGTTGGAATGTCATAGATTGAGTAGAGACAGTGTGAAGGTTTATTGTTGTTGTTAAGTACAATATTTTGTATCTAAGTGTTTCAATTATATACAGTGGAACATCTTTACTTGTCATTAATTTGTTCCTGATAGATTCACAAATATTGAATTTGTCATTAATCTGTTCAGAATCCTGAATCGGACATACAAAGAAAATAATTATTGATAAATGCTGAATCGTACTTGCTTAAAAATATATATTTTTTCATAGGTATACATAAAAATACGAAAAAAAAATTAATTACCAGTTGCGGACCTAATACTAAAATAAATACAAATTCAAAAAGAACTTTGCAATAGACAAATGAGGAAAACGAGGATCTAATACAAAGATAGCTCATTAATGTTGCTTTGACAGAATGGCAGAAAAACTGAACATGTGACATTATGACAAAAATAAGGGCAGAGAAACTGAACATGTGACATAATGGAAAAAATAAGGGCAGAGAAACTGAACATGTGACATTATGGAAAAAATAAGGGCAGAAACATAAGCTGGGACCGTAGATATTGCAGTAATGATATTGAAACATAAGCTGGGAATGTAGGGATTGCAGTAATGATATTGAAACATAAGCTGGGACTGTAGGAATTGCAGTAATGATATTGAAAGATTAGTTGGGACTGTAGGGATTGCAGTAATGATATTGAAACATAAGCTGGGACTGTAGGGATTGCAGTAATGATATTGAAACATAAGCTGGGACTGTAGGGATTGCAGTAAAGATATTGAAACATTAGTTGGGACTGTAGGGATTGCATTAATGATATTGAAACATAAGCTGGGATTGTAGGGATTGCAGTAATGATATTGAAACTTAAGCTGGGACTGTAGGGATTGCAGTATTGAAATTGAAATAGAAGATTTTCATATTACCGGTACTGATAATACTATAAATAATGCTAACTAAATTCAGGAGATCTCCAACCCTATGGACCAAACATCTACCAACATTTTAGTGGTCAACCTATGGCTGGTCAAAGTGGTGCACAGGCTGTGGCTGGTGGACAAGGGCTACCTGGGTCTAGGTGAGTTTAAGGCTGTCATTTGTGTACATGGGCTACCTGAGTCTAGGTGAATTTATGCCTATCATTGGTGTACATGGGCTACATGGGTCTAGGTGAGTTTATGGCTATCATTGGTGTACATGGGCTACCTGAGTCTAGGTGAGTTTATGGCTATCATTGGTGTACATGGGCTACCTGAGTCTAGGTGAGTTTAAGGCTATCATTGGTGTACATGGTCTACCTGAGTCTAGGTGAGTTTATGGCTATCATTGGTGTACATGGGCTACATGGGGCTATGTGAGTTTATGGCTATCATTGGTGTACATGGGCTACCTGAGTCTAGGTGAGTTTATGGCTATCATTGGTGTACATGGGCTACATGGGTCTAGGTGAGTTTATGGCTATTATTGGTGTACATGGGCTACATGGGTCTAGGTGAGTTTATGGCTAGCATTGGTGTACATGGGCTACCTGAGTCTAGGTGAGTTTATGGCTATCATTGGTGTACATGGGCTACATGGGGCTATGTGAGTTTATGGCTATCATTGGTGTACATGGGCTACCTGAGTCTAGGTGAGTTTATGGCTATCATTGGTGTACATGGACTACCTGAGTCTAGGTGAGTTTATGGCTATCATTGGTGTACATGGTCTACCTGAGGCTAGGTGAGTTTATGGCTATCATTGGTGTACATGGGCTACCTGAGTCTAGGTGAATTTATGGCTATCATTGGTGTACATGGGCTACCTGAGTCTAGGTGAGTTTATGGCTATCATTGGTGTACATGGGCTAAATGGGTCTAGATGAGTTTATGGCTATCATTGGTGTACATGGGCTACCTGAGTCTAGGTGAGTTTAAGGCTATCATTGGTGTACATGGTCTACCTGAGTCTAGGTGAGTTTATGGCTATCATTGGTGTACATGGGCTACATGGGGCTATGTGAGTTTATGGCTATCATTGGTGTACATGGGCTACCTGAGTCTAGGTGAGTTTATGGCTATCATTGGTGTACATAGGCTACATGGGTCTAGGTGAGTTTATGGCTATTATTGGTGTACATGGGCTACATGGGTCTAGGTGAGTTTATGGCTAGCATTGGTGTACATGGGCTACCTGAGTCTAGGTGAGTTTATGGCTATCATTGGTGTACATGGGCTACATGGGTTTATGTGAGTTTATGGCTATCATTGGTGTACATTGGCTACCTGAGTCTAGGTGAGTTTATGGCTATCATTGGTGTACATGGTCTACCTGAGTCTAGGTGAGTTTATGGCTATCATTGGTGTACATGGACTACCTGAGTCTAGGTGAGTTTATGGCTATCATTGGTGTACATGGTCTACCTGAGGCTAGGTGAGTTTATGGCTATCATTGGTGTACATGGGCTACATGGGTCTAGGTGAGTTTATGGCTATCATTGGTGTACATGGGCTACCTGAGTCTAGGTGAGTTTATTGCTATCATTGGTGTACATGGGCTACCTGAGTGTAGGTGAGTTTATGGCTATCATTGGTGTACATGGGCTACCTGAGTGTAGGTGAGTTTATGGCTATCATTGGTGTACATGGGCTACCTGAGTCTAGGTGAGTTTATGGCTATCATTGGTGTACATGGGCTACCTGAGTCTAGGTGAGTTTATGGCTATCATTGGTGTACATGGACTACCTGAGTGTAGGTGAGTTTATGGCTATCATTGGTGTACATGGGCTACCTGAGTGTAGGTGAGTTTATGGCTATCATTGGTGTACATGGGCTACCTGAGTCTAGGTGAGTTTAGGGCTATTATTGGTGTACATGGGCTATTTGAATTGAGATGCTGATTTTTGTGCTTCAACTCAATACAACAGAGGAAAATTGTTGGGTTGTATAAATGGAAATGAATGATCTGAATGTGAATGAATGATCTGATTTTAAATGAATGATCTGATTGTGAATGAATGATCTGATTTTGAATGAATGATCTGATTATCAGTGAATGATCTGATTGTGAATGAATGATCTGATTTTAAATGAATGATCTGATTGTGAATGAATGATCTGATTTTGAATGAATGATCTGATTGTCAGTGAATGATCTTATGAATGAATGATCTGAATGTGAATGAATGATCTGAATGTGAATGAATGATCTGAATGTGAATGAATGATCTGAATGTGAATGAATGATCTGAATGTGAATGAATGATCTGATTGTCAATGAATGATCTGATTGTCAATGAATGATCTAATTGCTACAGAATCTATTCCGATGGTGTTGATGGAGGAGTGCTCCCACAATTCAATGGTTACAGTCAACCGGTCTACAGGCCGAGTCCAGGAATGATGTCCCAAGGCAATGATTCAACTGTGGCATTTAATCCTGTGCCCATGCAGTTCATTTATAACACAGGAACAACACTAGATGGCTACGATGGTCCTCAAGGTTAGTTTTATGCAGTTCATTTATAACACAGGAACATCACTAGATGGCTACGATGGTCCTCAAGGTTAGTTTTAAGTTGATTGATGCACATCACTAGATGGCTACAATGGTCCTCAAGGTTAGTTTTAAGTTGATTGATGCACATCACTAGATGGCTACAATGGTCCTCAAGGTTAGTTTTAAGTTGATTGATGCACATTGTCTGTTCTCTTGACCCCAATCTACTCATGGATAGAATTGTTACAAACTGATACACATAGTAACTGTCCCACTGACTTAGTATAAGATTCTACTACAAGTAGTAACTGTCCCACTGTCTTACTATAAGATTCTAATACAAGTAGTAACTGTCCCACTGACTTACTATAAGATTCTAATACCAGTAGTAACTGTCCCACTGTCTTAGTATAAGATTCTAATACACACAATAACTAATCCCTCTGACTTAATTTGATATTCTGTTGGATAAATTAACTGAAAAACATCCCAAAATTATTTATTTAAAAAATAACAATCAAACTATCCTTAAATCAATTCTCCTTTATACCCCCTGAAATGCAGCCTAGCACCCCAAGGGGGTGAGCACCCCAGTTTGAGAAACCCTGCCCTAAATTTAGGGGGCGTCCATTAATTATGTCAACAAAATAGGGGTGTTGACAAGGGGGAGTGAGGGGGGTTTAGATTAGTTGACGTCAACAATCATGTTTTTTCTATTAAAATTTTAATCTTACAAATTGACTGGTTAATACATTATTTAAAAAAAATTATTAGTGTAAATGAGTGTAAATAAACATATACAATTTTGGCTTTTAACAAAATAAGATTTATTTAATGTGTTTGTTTCTGTGCACTGCAGATGGCTGGTCAGAATGTTAGTACAGTTTTCTAGTGCAAGAGTAGTCAAAAGTTGTCCTCTCTTCACCTGTAGATTCTGTTTGTCGCAATGACTAGGGGGTATGTTTGCGATCATGTTGCAGGTATAGAATAGGTACAAGAGTACCTAATGATAGAGTAGGATTAGGATATTTTGAGAATTAGGGGAAAGTAAAGTGAGTAACAATATTGACATCGCTGCTTGAATGGATTTGCAAAATCTGTAACATCTATTTTGCATCACAAGTCATGTTGAAAAAGCCTGTTCAAAAGCACAGACAATGTCCTCTTGAGCATAAGAAATTAGCACCTGCTCCTCAACAAAAAAGGATTCGATCAATGGGAGAAGCTGCAAGAAGATAGAGAGCGCTTATGCAATTATTGCTGACACCGATAATGCTTATATTTTAAGTGCTGAATGGTTAGATGAGGATGATGTTGACTTGTATGTCAGTTCCACAAGATGAAAATGATAAATCAGCTACTATAGACTATGCCCATTAGGGGCATCATTTCAGGTTTTTACAAAGGTTGGGGGGGGGGTGAAACTGAAACTTGGTCGGCTTATTAAGTTATTTATTACTGGAGTTTCCACAGTACATAACAATTTAAATAAAACCTGCAAATTTATGGGGGGCAAATGCCCCCATGCCCAACCCAAATGATGTCCCTGATGCCCATTGTTACGATAGTGAAACCCTGGCTATTCCATGGGAAGATGATAGCAGCTAGAAATTATACTATAATTGTCTGCTTTACTGACAATAATTATATTTATACCACAAACAATATTTAGTCTTTAACAACGTTTTAATTGATTCTGCATTATAAAACTTAAGAGTAAATATTTCTTAACTTGTTGATAACAAGCTAAAGATGTAAAGAAGCAGACTATCTCTTTACGCAAAAACCTGCCCATAATTCACTTTAAAATGCAAATAAGTTTAATTTGATTCAATTTATTCTTAATTTTAAATATTGTTATGCCCCCACTAAAACCCGTTTTGTTAGTGTTGTTATTCCCTGCATTAAATTAAATTACATTGCATTACGTTACATACAAGAAATGTGCAGATAAATTATGTCATACTTTTTCCAAAATATTTTCCTAAGGACATAGACTTCTTAGACATAATAAACATAGACATTGATACCCTTTACAGAGACTTATCAGACATAGATAACATAGACTCCTTAGACATAGTCAACCTAGACAAAGAGACCCTAGACTTATATGCCCTAGATATAGAAACCCTAGACTTAAATGCCTTAGACATAGAGGCCCTAGACTTAGATGCCCTAGACATAGATGTCCTAGACATATAGACCCTTTACTTAGATGCCCTAGACATAGATGTCCTAGGCTTAGATGCCCTAGACATAGATGTCCTAGGCATAGAGACCCTAGACTTAGATGCCCTAGACATAGATGTTCTAGGCATAGAGACCCTAGACTTAGATGCCCTAGACATAGAGACCCGACTTAGATGCTCTAGACAAAGACTTCCTCAAAATAGACTCCCATCTATGACATAGACTCAGACAAAGTCAACATAGACAAAGAGACCCTAGACTTAGATGCCCTAGACATAGAGACCCTAGACTTAAATGCCCTAGGCATTGAGACCCTAGACTTAGATGCAGGGCCGGATTAAGCCATTTTAGTGCCCAAGGCACAAACCCACATGGGTGCCCCCTTCTGCCCGGGGCCCCTGATCTTTCACTGAGCGTGACCGCTGGTATGTTCAATATTATTCAAAGAAAACAGCTGTTAACAAATATGTTTGTAGTTTGTACTACTATCACTTATATAAAACCTACAATAAAGTATGTAGGCTATGTATACAAATTAATAGGTAATTAATTTTGAAATAATGATAGACAAAAATACTTTATTTTTTATTAGATGAAAAAATCAAAAAGATGTTGTCATTTACATTTTAAAGTTTTTTTTCCCTAGATTTACATCTAGCGAAGTTTTTGAGTATATCGTCAAAGTTAATTTTGCGCAACACATCTGCCTCGATCATAAGCAGAGATAAGGAATCGAGCATTTCTTGTTTCATTGTTGATCTATTTGGATTTTTTGTACGTTTCAACTGAGAAAAAGAGCACTCAGTTGAACAGTTAGTAAACATTCATGGTAAATTTTGTATGCGATTTATTTTGAAGCATTCAAGATTGTACCAAACTTTAATGTGAATTATTATAATGTATTTCTTCATTTTCATAGCACTTGTTCAATTTTCAGTTGTTTCTGGACTTAAATTTGTTCCAAAAAAAAATTTCTTGAGGACTTGTGGTGCCCCCAAACGCTTGGTGCCCAAGGCACGTGATTTATTTGCCTAATGGTTATTCCAGCCCTGCTTAGATGCCTTAGGCATAGAGACCCTAGAATTAGATGCCCTAGACATAGTGCCCCTAGACTTAGATGCCCTAGACTTAGAGACCCTAGACTTAGATGCCCTAGACAAAGAGACCCTAGACTAAGATGCCCTAGACATAGAGACCCTAGACTTAGATGCCCTAGACAAAGAGACCCTAGACTAAGATGCCCTAGACATAGAGACCCTAGACTTAGATGCCCTAGACAAAGAGACCCTAGACTTAGATGGCCTAGACATAGTACCCCTAGGCTTAGATGCCCTAGACATAGAGACCCTAGACTTAGATGCCCTAGACATAGAGACCCTAGACTTAGATGCCCTAGACATAGAGACCCTAGACTTAGATGCCCTAGACAAAGAGACCCTAGACTAAGATGCCCTAGACATTGAGATCCTAGACTTAGATGCCCTAGTCATAGAGACCATAGATTTAGATGCCCTAGCTAAAGAGACCTTAGATTTAGATGCCCTAGACAAAGAGACCCTAGGCTTAGATGCCCTAGTCATAGTGCCCCTAAGCTTAGATGCCCTAGACATAGAGACCCTAGACTTAGATGCTCTAGACAAAGAGACCCTAGACTTAGATGCCCTAGACATAGAGATCCTAGACTTAGATGCCCTAGTCATAGAGACCATAGACTTAGATGCCCTAGTCATAGAGACCCTAGACTTAGATGTCCTAGTCATAGAGACCCTAGGCTTAGATGCCCTAGTCATAGAGACCATAGACTTAGATGCCCTAGTCATAGAGACCCTAGACTTAGATGCCCTAGACAAAGACTTACTCAAAATAGACCACTTAGATAGACTCACTAGACAGACAGCTTATAAAAATTTGACACAGAGGCCTGATTGATTTTTTGAATTTGATTGATTTAAGCTGGTGGATCTGGAAACTACCATCTTGGTTACCAAAGCTATCAACCATCTGGTCCAGCACAGTTATCCCACTATGGACCAAGACGTATGTATCTGCCTGCTGGAGCTGGTCATCAAGGTCAGCACCCAGCACGTATTTATTACTCAGCACAGCAGCCCATACCCATGCCAGCACCAGGTAATGTATACATCAACATATTCTTTGCTACTTATGCATAACACTCATTTTTTTGTCAAGTCTGGTTAGTGTTAAGGTCAAGGTTAGGGTAAGGGTTAAAGTTAGAGTGAAGGTTAAGATTATGGTTAGAGTTATGGTTAAGGTTAGGGTTTGGTAAAATTATTTGATAATAGAAAAGAAACTTAATGAATGATAAATTGACTTATTTTTTTAATTGTACAGAATGTTAGTCTGTAGGCAAACATTTTAACTGTACAGTATGATAGTCTGTAGGCAAACAATTTTAAAAATGAAATCCACGCTTGATTGCCTCAAGAAATTTCAAACACCCAAAATGTGAAACTATTCATTTAACACCACAATGAAAAGTGATACATTGCTACTACAGTTTACACCACAATGAAAAGTGATACATTGCTACAACAGTTTAATACCACAATGAAAAGTGATACATTGCTACAACAGTTTAACACCACAATGAAAAGTGATACATTGCTACAACAGTTAACACCACAATGAAAAGTGATACATTGCTACAACAGTTTAACACCACAATGAAAAATGATACATTGCTGCAACAGTTGCTGCAACAGAAGGTGTACAAATCAATTTATCCTATAAATTCTGTTGTTATTAAAAATTTTTTTAAATTTTCAGGTGGTGCCCCGCCACCCCTACCAGGAGGCTATGCCCAAATTATAGATGGTGGTCAGAGGGCACTTCTTATGACCCCAGTGGCTGCTGGTACACCAATCAAAGATAATGGGGTCGGACCGGTGGTCTACTATGATGGTTCTATGATGGTGCCTCCAAGCCCAATACGTAAGTACACTTTTCTACTCTAGATTGTACATTGGATTTTACACTGGATTGTGAAATTGGATGCTTAACTTTTTCCCAAATTAAAAAATTAACTGAAGTAGAGGAATATTAACTTAACTGTAAAATTAGTGGATGTGTATTTTAGTTGGATTATAACATTAGTGGATGTACAATTTTTTTTACTTTATTGATAGGATTAGATTAAGTGAAGTTTGATTAATTATAAAATAAGACCTCAAACAGCGGATAATGTTCAAACAAATAGGCCTAAATACAATATGAATATTTGTAAAACACCTGTAACTATTAAATATGTTCATTAGTAACACACCTGTAACTATTAAATATGTTCATTAGTCACACACCTGTAACTATTAAATATGTTCATTAGTAACACACCTGTAACTATTAAATATGTTCGTTAGTAACACACCTGTAACTATTAAATATGTTCGTTAGTAACACACCTGTAACTATTAAATATGTTCATTAGTAACACACCTGTAACTATTAAATATGTTCATTAGTCACACACCTGTAACTATTAAATAACAAGATTTTGGGGGATCTTGTGGGGATCAAGTATCCATTCTATACATTCTTTAATGATTGTGTGTCCATTCTATACATTCTTTAATGATTGTGTGTCATTCTATACATTCTTTAATGATTGTGTGTCATTCTATACATTCTTTAATGATTGTGTGTCCATTCTATACATTCTTTAATGATTGTGTGTCATTATATACATTCTTTAATGATTGTGTGTCATTCTATACATTCTTTAATAATTGTGTGTCCATTCTATACATTCTTTAATGATTGTGTGTCCATTCTATACATTCTTTAATGATAGTGTGTCATTCTATACATTCTTTAATGATGGTGTGTCATTCTATACATTCTTTAATGATTGTGTGTCATTCTATACATTCTTTAATGATTGTGTGTCATTCTATACATTCTTTAATAATTGTGTGTCCATTCTATACATTCTTTAATGATTGTGTGTCCATTCTATACATTCTTTAATGATAGTGTGTCATTCTATACATTCTTTAATGATTGTGTGTCCATTTTATACATTCTTTAATGATTGTGTGTCATTCTATACATTCTTTAATGATAGTGTGTCATTCTATACATTCTTTAATGATTTAAGACATTGAATGTGTCCAACCATTTAAAGAGTCAAATAGTAATAGAGATAAATCTATGAAGTTTTGGATCCTGGATTCTCATTATAACACTGGTTAACCACACCTTTTATTATAACACAGGTTAAACACACCTTTTAGTATAACACTGGTTAAACACACCTTTCATTATATCACTGGTTAAACACATCTTTTATTATAACACTGATTAAACACACCCTTTATTATAACACTGGTTAAACACATGTTTCATTATAACACTGGTTAAACACACCTTTTATTATAACACTGGTTAAACACACCTTTCATTATAACACTGGTTAAACACACCTTTTATTATATCACTGGTTAAACAGTTGAGGCGACAACACTTGACTCATTTGCGTCTATTGCCTCAGGCCTTCCAACCCCTAGTGCATGATATCCTCAACAGTTACTCTTGTAACCAGTGAAATATCCTCATCAACACTAGGCACAGAGACATTGCAAATCCCATCTACATTCATAGGAGCCATAATGATCAATAAATTGACCAACTATTCATCCTGGCATTATTTCTTATTTAATGTGACAAACGGCATTTATCCATTATTTATACAAAAACAATTTGGACCTTGAATAAAGTTTTATCTCATACGTTTCTGTTCTGTCAAACTCGCTCTAAGAATAGATTGGTATTCATGAGCTACATGTACATTGCAAGGTTCAAAGAATAGATTGGTATCCATGAGCTACATGTACATTGCAAGGTTCAAAGAATAGATTGGTATTCATGAGCTACATGTACATTGCAAGGTTCAAAGAATAGATTGGTATTCATGAGCTACATGTACATTGCAAGGTTCAAAGAATAGATTGGTATTCATGAGCTACATGTACATTGCAAGGTTCAAAGAATAGATTGGTATTCATGAGCTACATGTACATTGCAAGGTTCAAAGAATAGATTGGTATTCATGAGCTACATGTACATTGCAAGGTTCAAAGAATAGATTGGTATTCATGAGCTACATGTACATTGCAAGGTTCAAAGAACATTCACTCATCTTATTTTCATCTAGTTGGCTTTTTTTGAGCTGGTAGGAAAGGTCAAAGGTCAAAATCTTGTATTACTATCTACAGCGCCCCCCCATGACCTAATTATCCATTTTACAGCATCACAAACATAGTGCGTACATAAATAAGACAATTTTTAGTTTTATTTAATTTATATCTTAAAAAGAATCTTCGTCATCAAACAATTTCCATAATTAATTTTTTCATTAAAAATATAGAATCTTGACCGAATGCAATCTTGCTCTTTGGAAATACATTTCACATTGTGATCAGTTGTCTTTCTTTCTTTTGATTCTCTTGATCAGTTGTCTTTCTTTCTTTTGATTCTCTTTTTGAAAATGCCTTGTTTATTTCTTTCATGATGTTCTTTCTCACAACTAAATTGCGCATCTTTCACACAACCGCATTGCACATCTTTCACACAACTAAATTGCGCATCTTTCACACAACCGCATGGCACATCTTTCACACAACTGCATTGCACATCTTTCACACAACTGCATTGCGCATCTTTCACACAATCGCATTGCACATCTTTCACACAACTGCATTGCACATCTTTCACACAACTGCATTGCGTATCTTTCACACAACTAAATTTGTGCATCTTTCACACAACTAAATTGCGCATCTTTAACACAACTAAATTGCGCATCTTTCACACTACTAAATTGCGCATCTTTCACACTACTAAATTGCGCATCTTTAACACAACTAAATGGCACTCTTTGAAAGATAAATTATTTAAAACCCTGTGTCGTCCCCCCAATGAGCCCGCAGCCTTCTTCACAACTGCCGACTTTTTTGTATGGATGGCGGTGACAAAAAGCTTGGCCCTTCCCAGTGACACTAACCCACAGAAAAGCAGATATTTACCAAATATATCCATCCTCAGTAGACTCTACAATATTAGCTACAAACACCATATATCCCTACTGCCAACTCACTATTAGATACAAACACCATATATCCCTACTGCCAATTCACTGATAGCTACAAACACCACATATCCCAACTGCCAACTCACTATTAGCAACAAACACAATATATCCCTACTGCCAATTCACTATTTGATACAAACACCATATATCCCTACTGCCAATTCGCCATTACCAACAAACACCATATATCCCTACTGCCAATTCACTATTAGCTACAAACACCATACATCCCTAGAGCTAATTCACTATTAGCAACAAACACCATATATCCCTACTGCCAATTCACTATTTACTATAAACACCATATATCCCCACTGCCAATTCACTATTAGATATAAACACCATATATCCCCACTGCCAATTCACTATTAGATATAAACACCATATATCCCCACTGCCAATTCACTATTAGATATAAACACCATATCCTACTGCCAAATCACTATTAGATATAAACACTAACTATCCTAAATCCAAGTTAGGACAAACATTAAATATTCATGCTGAAAGAATTGGAGGGAAACGTGTGTGGTCATGTGCTGTGTGCTGCCCCAGCGTGTGTGGTCATGTGCTGTGTGCTGCCCCAGCGTGTGTGGTCATGTGCTGTGTGCTGCCCCAGTTGTGCGTCTCTCGTCAGTACAAGTAAAAGTAGTTTTGTTCAACGTCGGAACTAAGTCAAGTGTCTGGTGCTGAAGGCTGCATTGGTCGACGACATGCCTGATTGGTCCAACGAATGTGTTGCTAATATATCAGTTGCTATCAAAGAAGTGTGATCATTCAGTGATCGTATTTAGTGTAGGAAATATAGAGATCAAAACTGCTGCTGTGACTGGTCTAAGTTTAAGAAATACACGTCTTCAATGTCTTTATATGCGTTCTTTCCATGCGGCCCTTCAAGTATTTAAGGTGTCTTTTAAGGGGTCTCTTTAGGTGGCTTTTAAGGGGTCTCTGGCTTTAAGGTGGCTCTTAAGGTGGCTTTTAAGTTGGCTCTTAAGGTGGCTTTTAAAGACGGTAAAGAATTGACTAGCACACCTTATATTTAATGTTGATGTTCCCAGAAGCATAGATTTTGGTCTCCAAGGTCGACCTGCTTGTCACACAAAGCTAGGAAAGTGACGTCAAATAGTTTAGCCAAGTTCTTACAGCGTTTTTTTCTATTTTAAACTTCGTCAAATTAAACACTAACTTCGAAGCGGCCAACTAAGAGTCATCTTCACTGAGTAGGCTACCAGTTGCCAACTAAGAGTCATCTTCACTGAGTAGGCTACCAGCGGCCAACTAAGAGTCATCTTCACTGAGCAGGCTACCAGCGGCCAACTAAGAGTCATCTTCACTGAGTAGGCTACCAGCGGCCAACTAAGAGTCATCTTCACTGAGTAGGCTACCAGCGGCCAACTAAGAGTCATCTTCACTGAGTAGGCTACCAGCGGCCAACTAAGAGTCATCTTCACTGAGCAGGCTACCAGTGGCCAACTAAGAGTCATCTTCACTGAGTAGGCTACCAGCGGCCAACTAAGAGTCATCTTCACTGAGTAGGCTACCAGTGGCCAACTAAGAGTCATCTTCACTGAGTAGGCTACCAGCGGCCAACTAAGAGTCATCTTCACTGAGTAGGCTACCAGTGGCCAAATTATGTGGACATTTTTTAGTCTAATTTCATTTATTATTTAAAGGCGTGGGCGTGTGAGATTTTCTTTTTTCCCTTTACTTTGTACTTTGTACTTTGTAGGCAGTGAGATCAGAAAACAATAACGCATACGCTTCTTAAACAATTAAATACAAATTCTTACTATGAAAATATTTCGCCACCCACTGAGGTAGATTCATTTCGAGCTCAAATATTGGTGTCCACCAAATACGTGCGTAATCTCTGTGTCAACCCAAAGTTATCTTCCCTTGCCTAGGTCGCCCAAGCACTGTTTAAGCCCTTGTAAGATTGGTTGATTGAAATTTGATCCCAGGGTATTCAAGAGTACACACGGCAGAAATGGCTTTGTGATTTACGCTTTAATCTTCCCAGATAAGCGTTATATCGGAACTAATGTGTTTTATCCATACATTTTAATGTAGCCTTTGTTTTATCCATTATACATGGATGCAGAAAACATTGAGGGAGATTGGCAAGTATGGGTTGACGACTTGTTTCGATTAGTTGCATTAGAGAGGGAGGTCACCTCGAAATGATTAGCTGCATTGAAGAGGCAGGTCACCTCGAAATGATTAATTGCATTGGAGAGGGAGGTCACCTCGAAATGATTAGCTGCATTGAAGAGGGAGGTCACCTCCAAATGATTTGCTGCATTGGAGAGCGAGGTCACCTCGAAATGATTAGTTGCATTGGAGAGCGAGGTCACCTTGAAATGATTAGTTGCATTGGAGATGAAGGTCACCTTGAAATGATTAGTTGCATTGGAGAGGTAGGTCACCTCGAAATGATTAGTTGCATTGGAGAGGGAGGTCACCTTGAAATGATTAGTTGCACTGAAGAGGGAGGTCACCTTGAAATGATTAGTTGCATTGGAGAGGGAGGTCACCTTGAAATGATTAGTTGCATTGGAGAGGGAGGTCACCTCAAAATGATTAGTTGCACTGGAGAGGGAGGTCACCTCAAAAAGGTCGCTGCTTTGTTACACATTGAGATTATATAAAATACGACACATTATTACAAAAATTATCAACATTAGTTGTGAAAATGTAAACAACCTCGTTGTCAATTAGTCTGTGTGCGGATTTACTGCTGGTATTGGCGTATTCGTTTGCCTAATTTTAGTTTCCCCGGGGGCAAAGTATAACTTAATCCTAACCCCCCAGACCCCTAACCCCGCCCTTAAAAAAATGAGGGGGAAAAAGCCAATTAAAAAACAAAAAAACTTTCACATTTAATGAGTGCTACAAAGTTTGAATTTTATTTCCATCATAATCATTGCTTTTAAATTAGATTTCCATTATAATCATTGCTTTTAAATTAGATTTCCATTACAATCATTGCTTTTAAATTCGATTTCCATCATAAACATTGCTTTTAAATTCGATTTCCATCATAATCATTGCTTTTAAATTAGATTTCCATAATAATCATTGCTTTTAAATTAGATTTCCATTATAAGCATTGCTTTTAAATTAGATTTCCATTATAATCATTGCTTTTAAATTAGATTTCCATTATAATCATTACTTTTAAGCGCATGTAATTTTGTTTTGGTTTATTTTGCTGTTTTTTTTCTTTCTTTTCTAAATAACGTTCCATAAAACAGTTGACCTAGATTTCCATGTAAACGAAAGTCAGTAGTTTGTTTCCCGTAAACTTTAAACTGTAATCTCTACCAAAGTAATATCTGTGATGTTTTTCTATTTTTTTGTAAATAGGCCCACCTGTAGTTTTTTCTATTACATTTTATAAATAGGCCCACCTCCAATTTTCGTCCGGGTATAGTAGCGTAGTGGCCGTCTGCCCTGGTAAAGAAACGTCTATTTTGTGTATCTTTACCCCCCCCCCCCAACTAGTCAGTGCAGAACAAAGTTAGAAGGACACGCGACTGTGTTGACTTATGTCATAAAATAAAATCGATGAGGAATGTCTTGGAGGTGTGCTCCGGGAATCAATCACAGAGATTGCTGCAAGTGTTCACCTTTTTTGAACACAGTGTTTCTGTTGGCCTACAGTTTAACACAGTGTTTCTGTTGGCCTACAGTTTAACACAGTTTTAGTGTTGGTCTACAGTTTAACACAGTGTTTCTGTTGGCCTACATTTTAACACAGTTTTAGTGTTGGTCTACAGTTTAACACAGTGTTTCTGTTGGCCTACAGTTTAACACAGTGTTACTGTTGGTCTATAGTTAAAATCAGTCTATAACTTTTAGTGTCTGTGTATTTAGCATGTAACACGAGCCAATATGTAGTGTAATGTTGTGTTACTTTGTGGAGACGTTGTTGATAAATGTGGTGTAGAAGTGCCTTGTGTTCTCATTGGTGACGGCAATTCGGCTCTGTGTAACCTCAATGATTTTGGCTCTGTGTAAGCACAAGGATTTGGCTCTGTGTTAGCACAATGATTTGGCTCTGTGCAAGCACAGTGAGTCTGCTAGTAGCGACTTTGAAGAAGTAATAGCCACATTATTTTGGTATTTTTTTCCAATACAATAGATTCTGGAAAAATCAAATCAAAACAGCACCGGATATGGCTGGCGAATTCTTGCTAACTCTGTCTAGTGAAGTCTTGTGGACTCAAGTGAACTCCAGTGAACTCTAGTGGACTCTAGTGGATTCTAGAGTGAACTCTAGTGGACTCTATTGATTGTGTCATGTTGAAAATCACAACAAAAAAAAAAACCCATTGACAAGACAAATTACACCCCCCCCCCCCAAAACGTCACTCATCAGATATTGAATGCCAGGAGTTAACGACATTGCCGGTACAGTTGTGTGTTGGCTGTAACTATTTGTACCGCAGCGTTATTTTTTCTATTTGTACCACAGCATTAGTTTATCTATTTGTACAGCAGCATTAGTCTATTTGTACAGCAGGATTAACGTATCTATGTGTACCGCAGTATTAACGTATCTTATTCTCCAAGCTCAAATCATAGAATATCATGTGTACCCTTCGATAATAAGCCTCCTATCCTAACACTCCTCTTCTTACCCTTTTCTCCTAACCCTTCTCTTCTAACCCCTCTCTCCTTCTGTTCTACCCCTTCTGTTCTAACCTTTCTGTTTTAACCCTTCACTTCTAAACATCCTCTTCTCATCCTTCTGCTCTAAGCCCTTCTCTCATAAACTTTCTCTCCTTAACATTCTCCCCCAACCCTTTTACCCTTTTCCCCTAACCCATCCCCCTTAACCATTATCTCCTAATCCTTCTCTCCTAACCTTTTCTCCCAACAATTTTCTCCTAATCCTTCACTTCTTATTTTTGCTCCCAAAAGCCAAAAGATAACTCAATATAAAATAATACATTATTGCTCCCCCAACAATGGATGGTCCTCCCAAAAATGGATGGCCCCCCAACAATGGATGGTCCTCCCAAAAATGGATGGCCCCCCAACAATTGATGGCCCCCCCAACAATGGATGCCCCCCCCCAACAATGGATGTGTCATTACAATGTCATACCAGACCACCTACTTTATGTGACATTGCAATGTCCTACCAGAACATCTACTTTATGTGACATTGCAATGTCCTACCATACCACCTAATTTAAGTGACATTGCAATGTCCTACCAGACCACCCACTTTATGTGACATTGTAATGTCCTACAAGACCACGCACTTTATGTGACATTGCAATGTCCTACCAGACCACCTTATTTTCTGTGACATTGCAATGTCCTACAAGGCTACCCACTGTATGTGACATTGCAATTTCCTACGAGACCACCCACTGTATGTGACATTGCAATGTCCTGCAAGACCACCTACTTTATGTGACATTGCAATTTCCTACAAGGCTACCCACTTTATGTGACATTGCAATGTCCTACAAGACCACCAATTTTATTCCACATTGCAATGTCCTACAAGACCACCCACTGTATGTGTCATTACAATGTCATACCAGACCACCTACTTTATGTGACATTGCAATGTCCTACCAGAACACGTACTTTATGTGACATTGCAATGTCCTATCAGACCACCCACTTTATGTGACATTGCAATGACCTACATGACCACCCACTTTATGTGACATTGCAATGTCCTACCAGACCACCTACTTTATGTTACATTGCAATGTCCTACAAGGCTACCCACTTTATGTGACATTGCAATGTCCTACAAGACCAACCACTTTTTGTGACATTGCAATGTCCTACAAGACCACCCATTTTATTCCACATTGCAATGTCCTACACGATCACCCACTTTATGTGTCATTGCAATGTCCTACAAGGCTACCCACTTTATGTTACATTGCAATGTCCTACAAGACCACCCACTTTATGTGACATTGCAATGTCCTACAAGACCACCCATTTTATTCCACATTGCAATGTCCTACACGACCACCCACTGTATGTGACATTGCAATTTCCTACGAGACCACCCACTATATGTGACATTTCAATGTCCTACAAGACCACCCACTGTATGTGACATTGCAAAGTCCTACAAGACGACAGACTGTATGTGTCATTGCAATGTCCAACTGGACCACCCACTGTATGTTTCATTGCATGTCCTACAAGACCATCCACTTTATGTGTCATGCAATGTCCTACCAGACCACCCACTTTATGTGACCTAGCAATGTCCACAAGACCACCCACTGTATGTGTCATTACAATGTCATACCAGACCACCTACTTTATGTGACATTGCAATGTCCTACCAGAACACCTACTTTATGTGACATTGCAATGTCCTACCAGACCACCTAATTTAAGTGACATTGCAATGTCCTACCAGACCACCTACTTTATGTGATATTGCAATGTCTTACAAGACCACCCACTTTATGTAACATTGCAATGTCCTACCAGACCACCCACTTTATGTGACATTGCAATGTCCTACCAGACCACCCACTTTATGTGACATTAAAATGTCCTACAAGACCACCTACTTTATGTGACATTGCAATGTCCTACAAGACCACCCATTTTATTCCACATTGCAATGTCCTACAAGACCACCCACTGTATGTGACATTGCAAAGTCCTACAAGACCACCGACTGTATGTGAAATTGCAATGTCCTACAAGACCACCCACTTTATTCCACATTGCAATGTCCTACCAGACCACCCACTTTATGTGACATTGTAATGTCCTACAAGACCACGCACTTTATGTCACATTGCAATGTCCTACCAGATCACCTTATTTTCTGTGACATTGCAATGTCCTACAAGGCTACCCACTGTATGTGACATTGCAATTTCCTACGAGACCACCCACTGTATGTGACATTGCAATGTCCTGCAAGACCACCTACTTTATGTGACATTGCAATTTCCTACAAGGCTACCCACTTTATGTGACATTGCAATGTCCTACAAGACCACCAATTTTATTCCACATTGCAATGTCCTACACGACCACCCACTTTATGTGTCATGCAATGTCCTACCAGACCACCCACTTTATGTGACATACAATGTCCCACAAGACCACCCACTGTATGTGTCATTACAATGTCATACCAGACCACCTACTTTATGTGACATTGCAATGTCCTACCAGAACATCTACTTTATGTGACATTGCAATGTCCTACCATACCACCTAATTTAAGTGACATTGCAATGTCCTACCAGACCACCCACTTTATGTGACTTTGTAATGTCCTACAAGACCACGCACTTTATGTGACATTGCAATGTCCTACCAGACCACCTTATTTTCTGTGACATTGCAATGTCCTACAAGGCTACCCACTGTATGTGACATTGCAATTTCCTACGAGACCACCCACTGTATGTGACATTGCAATGTCCTGCAAGACCACCTACTTTATGTGACATTGCAATTTCCTACAAGGCTACCCACTTTATGTGACATTGCAATGTCCTACAAGACCACCAATTTTATTCCACATTGCAATGTCCTACACGACCACCCACTGTATGTGTCATTACAATGTCATACCAGACCACCTACTTTATGTGACATTGCAATGTCCTACCAGAACACGTACTTTATGTGACATTGCAATGTCCTATCAGACCACCCACTTTATGTGACATTGCAATGACCTACATGACCACCCACTTTATGTGACATTGCAATGTCCTACCAGACCACCTACTTTATGTTACATTGCAATGTCCTACAAGGCTACCCACTTTATGTGACATTGCAATGTCCTACAAGACCAACCACTTTTTGTGACATTGCAATGTCCTACAAGACCACCCATTTTATTCCACATTGCAATGTCCTACACGACCACCCACTTTATGTGTCATTGCAATGTCCTACAAGGCTACCCACTTTATGTTACATTGCAATGTCCTACAAGACCACCCACTTTATGTGACATTGCAATGTCCTACAAGACCACCCATTTTATTCCACATTGCAATGTCCTACACGACCACCCACTGTATGTGACATTGCAATTTCCTACGAGACCACCCACTATATGTGACATTGCAATGTCCTACAAGACCACCCACTGTATGTGACATTGCAATGTCCTACAAGACGACAGACTGTATGTGTCATTGCAATGTCCAACTGGACCACCCACTGTATGTTTCATTGCAATGTCCTACAAGACCATCCACTTTATGTGTCATGCAATGTCCTACCAGACCACCCACTTTATGTGACCTAGCAATGTCCACAAGACCACCCACTGTATGTGTCATTACAATGTCATACCAGACCACCTACTTTATGTGACATTGCAATTTCCTACAAGGCTACCCACTTTATGTGACATTGCAATGTCCTACAAGACCACCAATTTTATTCCACATTGCAATGTCCTACACGACCACCCACTTTATGTGTCATGCAATGTCCTACCAGACCACCCACTTTATGTGACATACAATGTCCCACAAGACCACCCACTGTATGTGTCATTACAATGTCATACCAGACCACCTACTTTATGTGACATTGCAATGTCCTACCAGAACATCTACTTTATGTGACATTGCAATGTCCTACCATACCACCTAATTTAAGTGACATTGCAATGTCCTACCAGACCACCCACTTTATGTGACTTTGTAATGTCCTACAAGACCACGCACTTTATGTGACATTGCAATGTCCTACCAGACCACCTTATTTTCTGTGACATTGCAATGTCCTACAAGGCTACCCACTGTATGTGACATTGCAATTTCCTACGAGACCACCCACTGTATGTGACATTGCAATGTCCTGCAAGACCACCTACTTTATGTGACATTGCAATTTCCTACAAGGCTACCCACTTTATGTGACATTGCAATGTCCTACAAGACCACCAATTTTATTCCACATTGCAATGTCCTACACGACCACCCACTTTATGTGTCATGCAATGTTCTACCAGACCACCCACTTTATGTGACATACAATGTCCTACAAGACCACCCACTGTATGTGTCATTACAATGTCATACCAGACCACCTACTTTATGTGACATTGCAATGTCCTACCAGAACACGTACTTTATGTGACATTGCAATGTCCTATCAGACCACCCACTTTATGTGACATTGCAATGACCTACATGACCACCCACTTTATGTGACATTGCAATGTCCTACCAGACCACCTACTTTATGTTACATTGCAATGTCCCACAAGGCTACCCACTTTATGTGACATTGCAATGTCCTACAAGACCAACCACTTTTTGTGACATTGCAATGTCCTACAAGACCACCCATTTTATTCCACATTGCAATGTCCTACACGACCACCCACTTTATGTGTCATTGCAATGTCCTACAAGGCTACCCACTTTATGTTACATTGCAATGTCCTACAAGACCACCCACTTTATGTGACATTGCAATGTCCTACAAGACCACCCATTTTATTCCACATTGCAATGTCCTACACGACCACCCACTGTATGTGACATTGCAATTTCCTATGAGACCACCCACTATATGTGACATTGCAATGTCCTACAAGACCACCCACTGTATGTGACATTGCAATGTCCTACAAGACGACAGACTGTATGTGTCATTGCAATGTCCAACTGGACCACCCACTGTATGTTTCATTGCAATGTCCTACAAGACCATCCACTTTATGTGTCATGCAATGTCCTACCAGACCACCCACTTTATGTGACCTAGCAATGTCCACAAGACCACCCACTGTATGTGTCATTACAATGTCATACCAGACCACCTACTTTATGTGACATTGCAATGTCCTACCAGAACACATACTTTATGTGACATTGCAATGTCCTACCAGACCACCTAATTTAAGTGACATTGCAATGTCCTACCAGACCACCTACTTTATGTGATATTGCAATGTCTTACAAGACCACCCACTTTATGTAACATTGCAATGTCCTACCAGACCACCCACTTTATTTGACATTGCAATGTCCTACCAGACCACCCACTTTATGTGACATTAAAATGTCCTACAAGACCACCTACTTTATGTGACATTGCAATGTCCTACAAGACCACCCATTTTATTCCACATTGCAATGTCCTACAAGACCACCCACTGTATGTGACATTGCAAAGTCCTACAAGACCACCGACTGTATGTGAAATTGCAATGTCCTACAAGACCACCCACTTTATTCCACATTGCAATGTCCTACCAGACCACCCACTTTATGTGACATTAAAATGTCCTACAAGACCACCTACTTTATGTGACATTGCAATGTCCTACAAGACCACCCATTTTATTCCACATTGCAATGTCCTACAAGACCACCCACTGTATGTGACATTGCAAAGTCCTACAAGACCACCCACTGTATGTGAAATTGCAATGTCCTACAAGACCACCCACTTTATTCCACATTGCAATGTCCTGCAAGACCACCCACTTTATGTGACATTGCAATGTCCTACAAGACCACCTACTGTATGTGTCATTAAAATGTCCTACAAGACCACCTACTTTATGTGACATTGCAATGTCCTACAAGGCCACCCACTTTATGTGACATTGCAATGTCCTACTCGACCACCCAATTATGGCACTTGACAAGGTCCTACACGACCACCCACTTTATGTGAAAATACAATGTCCTACATGACCACCCACTGTATGTGTCATTGCAATGTCCTACAAGACCACCCACTTTATGTGTCATTGCAATGTCCTACAAGACCACCCTCTGTATGTGACATTGCAATGTCCTACAAGACCACCCACTGTATGTGTCATTGTAATGTCGTACAAGACCACCCACTTTATGTGACATTGCAATGTCCTACAAGACCACCCACTTTATGTGTCATTGCAATGTCCTACTAGACCACCCACTGTATGTGACATTACAATGTCCTACAAGACCACCCACTTTAAGTGTCATTGCAATGTCCTACTAGACCACCTACTGTATGTGCCATTGCAATGTCCTACAAGACCACCCACTTTATGTGTCATGCAATGTCCTACAAGACCACCCACTTTATATGTCATTGCAATGCCATACTAGACCACGCACTGTATGTGTCATTGCAATGTCCTACTAGACCACCCACTGTATGTGTCATTGCAATGTTCTACTATACCACCCACTGTATGTTTCATTGCAATGGCCTACACCCCTACCCACTACTAAAATAAAACAAAAAAAAATATATATATATAACACATTTAACATAATTTTTGTTTTTCTCTAAAAACACTAATGTTAGCTAAAAGTTTTTTTTTACATCGGTTCCTAAATTCTCCTTTACCCCACTCCGAATCCGTTGTTAGAAAATGGGTGCCCCACGATTAATACCCAAATCTTGCTGATTTAGTTTTTTCACTAAGTTTATCCCAGGAAACAAAAAGGTAAAATAATGTGTGTTTATGACGTCAATCATCAATTTGCAATAACTCCCGATTGTTTCCTCTTCTATTTTTAAAATAGTAAATAACCGCACGTGACGTAGTTTGCATGGCGTCTGTATTACTTTGTGTGAGCCATTTCTTCAAACTCACATGTGGCCATGCGGCCTGCCCCAATTATAGTCATAATTTGTCACATAAATGTGTTGAGATGTTTTATCAGTGACATCCTAAAATGTTGTACTGTAACTTTATATTCTAGCAGACTTTGTAAGCGCCTGCTTACCAATCATAAATTATGCTTGAATGTTTTTTAAACAATGAAATATGAGGATCCCTGAAGGTGAAGTTGACGGGAAAAAGGGGGGGGGAGTGGTGGCTTAGAACTGCCTAGCTATATTCATTAAAACCATATCCTGGTCTAAAGCGTGAAATGATAAGCCATGATACAAGAGCTGATGGAAACATCTATTTTAATTAGTTTATTTAAGATAATAAATTAGATCGTATCACGAGGGTTTTGAAGGGAAGGTGTTTAATTAATCTATTTAGCTTGAGGGGGCGGGGCCGGGGAGGTTTATGGTTAGACAGTTTAGCTTAGGGTGGGGGAGGTGTTTAATTAATCTATTTTACTTGAGGGGGCGGGGCCGCGGGTGTGTTTGGTTAGACAAATTAGCGTGGGATGGGGGAGGTGTTTAATTAGGCTAGATCATTTTCCCTTGTGAAGATATTTAGTAGACCATTTTGTTTAGGGGTGAGGGAGGTGTTTAAATAGAACACTTCCTTTGGGGGTGGGGGAGGTGTTATGTAAGACCATTTTGCTTGGGAGTCTGTTCATGTGGGTCTCAACTATTTTGATAAACATATTATGGAACTGAAGTGGTAGAGTCATACTATCATAGGCCAAAATTGATTTCTCTTGTTAATTTTTTGACGAATTACTGTGACTCATTTATGTAGCTTAATGGTGATTGGGTCTAACTCCCAAATCTGCACCCTAACACACAGTTGTTTACCTTGGCTTAATGGTTATTGAGTCTAACTCCCAAATCTGCACCCTAACACACAGTTGTTTACCTTGGCTTAATGGTGATTGGGTCTAACTCCCAAATCTGCACCCTAACACACAGTTGTATACGTTGGCTTAATGGTGATTGGGTCTAACTCCCAAATCTGCACCCTAACACACAGTTGTTTACCTTGGCTTAATGGTGATTGAGTCTAACTCCCAAATCTGCACCCTAACACACAGTTGTTTACCTTGGCTTAATGGTGATTGAGTCTAACTCCCAAATCTGCACCCTAACACACAGTTGTTTACCTTGGCTTAATGGTGATTGAGTCTAACTCCCAAATGTGCACTCAAACGCACTCAAATACATTATTTATCATATAATGTCATTTATAAACACCAAAAGCCCCGCCAGGTATGTTTACCCCCTTCCGCATCCCTAGGTTCGCCTTAGCATGCACCCCATTGGGAAATACGTTGCCAGCCTTCTACACACAAGTATTGTACTTGCAGGTCCTGTCAGTATGGATGCACACCCCAGGGGTATCCTCAAACATGGAGGTGTGGATCAGACAGGAAATGATGACAGCTACTTGTTTTGTAATGTGCCAGAGCACCACGATTTGGTAGGTCATTGGATGGGATCTCATGTAACGTCATTTCAATTCACTAGTGTTAACATGATTTGGTAGGTCATTGGATGGGATCTCATGTAACGTCATTTCAATTCACTAGTGTTAGCATGATTTGGTAGGTCATTGGATGGGATCTCATGTAACGCCATTTCAATTCACTAGTGTTAGCATGATTTGGTAGGTCATTGGATGGGATCTCATGTAACGTCATTTCAATTCACTAGTGTTAGCATGATTTGGTAGGTCATTGGATGGGATCTCATGTAACGTCATTTAAATTCACTAGTGTTAACATGATTTGGTAGGTCATTGGATGGGATCTCATGTAGTAGGTCATTGGATGGGATCT
Organism: Omphiscola glabra; assembly: GCA_964017045.1. Lineage (NCBI taxonomy): Eukaryota > Metazoa > Mollusca > Gastropoda > Lymnaeidae > Omphiscola > Omphiscola glabra. Next base: position 174,900 of record OZ024808.1, on the reverse strand, counting down.
CATGCAACGTCATTTCAATTCACTAGTGTTAACATGATTTGGTAGGTCATTGGATGGGATCTCATGTAACGTCATTTCAATTCACTAGTGTTAACATGATTTGGTAGGTCATTGGATGGGATCTCATGTAACGCCATTTCAATTCACTAGTGTTAGCATGATTTGGTAGGTCATTGGATGGGATCTCATGTAGTAGGTCATTGGATGGGATCTCATGTAGTAGGTCATTGGATGGGATCTCATGTAGTAGGTCATTGGATGGGATCTCATGTAACGTCATTTCAATTCACTAGTGTTAGCATGATTTGGTAGGTCATTGGATGGGATCTCATGTAGTAGGTCATTGGATGGGATCTCATGTAGTAGGTCATTGGATGGGATCTCATGTAGTAGGTCATTGGATGGGATCTCATGTAACGTCATTTCAATTCACTAGTGTTAACATGATTTGGTAGGTCATTGGATGGGATCTCATGTAACGTCATTTAAATTCACTAGTGTTAACATGATTTGGTAGGTCATTGGATGGGATCTCATGTAACGTCATTTCAATTCACTAGTGTTAACATGATTTGGTAGGTCATTGGATGGGATCTCATGTAACATCATTTAAATTCACTAGTGTTAACATGATTTGGTAGGTCATTGGATGGGATCTCATGTAGTAGGTCATTGGATGGGATCTCATGCAACGTCATTTCAATTCACTAGTGTTAACATGATTTGGTAGGTCATTGGATGGGATCTCATGTAGTAGGTCATTGGATGGGATCTCATGCAACGTCATTTCAATTCACTAGTGTTAACATGATTTGGTAGGTCATTGGATGGGATCTCATGTAACGTCATTTCAATTCACTAGTGTTAACATGATTTGGTAGGTCATTGGATGGGATCTCATGTAATGTCATTTCAATTCACTAGTGTTAACATGATTTGGTAGGTCATTGGATGGGATCTCATGTAACGCCATTTCAATTCACTAGTGTTAGCATGATTTGGTAGGTCATTGGATGGGATATCATGTAACGCCATTTCAATTCACTAGTGTTAACATGATTTAATAGGTCATTGGATGGGATCTCATGTAACGCCATTTAAATTCACTAATGTTAGCATGATTCTTTCAATGAGACGTACAAAATGTCCTTTCATTATCGTAGCTCTCTTCACTACACAGTGTCCTTTCATTATCCTAGCTGTCTTCACTACACAATGTCCTTTCATTATCCTAGCTGTCTTCACTACACAATGTCCTTTTATTATCCTAGCTGTCTTCACTACACAATGTCCTTTCATTATCCTAGCGCTTTTCACTACACAATGTCCTTTCATTATCCTAGCTGTCTTCACTACACAATGTCCTTTCATTATCCTAGCTGTCTTCACATCTTTAAATATTGTCTATTTTGTGTAATGTAATAATTATTTACCAACTTATACATATATTATGAGTCATTAAAACTATACAAAACAAATTTTAAAATGACATATCTATATACCTGTTCAAGTAAATTGATATCAATTATCAACTTCTGTCTCTTCCCAGGAGGACTACATCTCAGAACTGCAAGAAACTATCAAAAAGTTGAAAATACGGCTTTCTAAAGAAAAGGTGCACATTGTGGTAGAGATATTGTGGTAGAGATATTGTGGTAGAGATATTGTGGTAGAGATACTGTGGTAGAGATACTGTGGTAGAGATACTATGGTAGAGATACTGTGGTAGAGATACTGTGGTAGAGGTACTGTGGTAGAGGTACTGTGGTAGAGATATTGTGGTAGAGATACTGTGGTAGAGATACTGTGGTAGAGGTACTGTGGTAGAGGTACTGTGGTAGAGATATTGTGTTAGAGATACTGTGGTAGAGGTACTGTGGTAGAGGTACTGTGGTAGAGATATTGTGTTAGAGATACTGTGGTAGAGATATTGTGGTAGAGATATTTGGGTCTCATTGATGAACAAAATGGCAAAACCTTGTATCACATGAGTTTTGTATCACATGAGTTTTGTATCACATGAGTTTTGTATCACATGAGTTTTGTATCACATGAGTTTTGTATCACATGAGTTTTGTATCACATGAGTTTTGTATCACATGAGTTTTGTATCACATGAGTTTTGTATCACATGAGTTTTGTATCACATGAGTTTTGTATCACATGAGTTTTGTATCACATGAGTTTTGTATCACATGAGTTTGTATCACATGAGTTTTGTATCGCATGAGTTTTGTTTTGTACTGTAGCCGTACTAGAATGTCAAATTAAGATCCATGTCGCCACACCTGAATGCCAAATTAAGATCCATTTAGCCACACCTGAATGCCAAATTAAGATCTATTTAGCCACACCTGAATGCCAAATTAAGATCCATTTGGCCACACCTGAATGCCAAATTAAGATCCATTTAGCCACACCTGAATGCCAAATTAAGAACCATGTAGCCACAGTAATTGCCTTTCTAATTATGAACATTTGAAATGATGGCGTCCAATTTTATTCATTTTTTACTTAGAAATATTAACTGCATATATTTTGACTTGGTAAATTGTGGCTACGCCAAACTTTCAAGATTTATCTTGACGAAAAGAATATTCAGTGTGCTAATATAAGTTAATGAGAGTTTGTTGGCTACCTGCGACTCTGATACCTGGGGCTCTCAGAGCCGCATGCAGATCTTTTAAGGTATAGATGCAGCAATATTTTTGACTTAGCTGTCATGATCGGCTGCTCCCAAAATATTTTCCTAGCTGATAAAATGTACAAAGATGACTCCTCACTAAAATTAAGGTATGTACCATAATGGATCAAAGATCAGATCTGAATAATATTCAAATTTGATTCATGTTATTTCTATCTTAGGACTGTCTTTGTATGTACCATATTGGATCAAAGATCAGATCTGAATAATACCCAAATTTGATTCATATTATTTCTATCTTAGGACTGTCTTTGTATGCACCATAATGGATCAAAGATCAGATCTGAATAATATCCAAATTTGATTCATGTTATTTCTATTTTAGGACTTCCAAGAGGAATCTATACTTCATGAAGACAGGAAGACCATACAAAAACTCCTCAATGAGTTGGAGGTAAATTCTACAAAGTTTTGTCATTCTGTCAAACTAAATATGTTTAAAAATGGTCTATATTTGTGAGTACTTAGTATGAAGTTTAAATTGAGCAAGTTTTAATCACTGCTGAAGTTGTAACTAAAACAGACACAGTAAACGGTGATTCAAAAATATATGAGTCCTTTGTATGAAATAAATGGATGAATGAACTTGAGGCACAGAAGTTGTTTTCAACCAAAAAAGAATAATTGCACAAGGAGAAGAAAAGTAGAAGAAAGTCAGCTTCTTGTCTTTGAACTTGACTTTATGCAAGTGATTGTACAGCACAAGTGATTGTACAATACAAGTGATTGTACAATACAAGTGATTGTACAGTACAAGTGATTGTACAGTACAAGTGATTGTACAGTACAAGTGATTGTACAGTACAAGTGATTGTACAGGCCGGAACTACAATATTTAAAAGATAGATTAAAAACATTTACAATTTTAAAAAATGTGTGTGACTAAAATGAAGAGGTAACAGCTATGAAATGGGGACAGTTTGATGGTGTACTTGTGGGAAGTGGTTTGTGGCTAAGAAGTTTCACATACCGACAGTAGAAGTTTCACATACAGAATGTAGAAGTTTTGCATACTAACTGTGGATGATGTGGAAGTTTCACATATTGACTGTGGAAGTTTCACATACCAAATGTAGAACTTTCATATACCGATTGTAGAACTTAGTGATATAATTCATATTTTACTAACATAGTTAAGATCAATATATATTTTACTTACATAGTTCAGATCAATATTTTACTTACATAGTTCAGATCAATATTTTTCTTACATAGTTTAGATCAATATTTTTCTTACATAGTTCTGATCAATATATATTTTACTAACATAGTTAAGATCAATGTATATTTTACTTACATAGTTCTCTTTTAGGGAAAAAATTTTCCAATTGCTGAGCCTGACTGCACAAAGAGTGAAAATGAATTAGAGAATATTATTTCTATACCAACTCTGTTAAAGTGACAAAGTAAATATTATTTCCATACCAACTCTGTTTAAGTAACAAAGTAAATTTTATTTCCATACCAACTCTGTTTAAGTAACAAAGTAAATTTTCAGGATCGTCGAGAGGAGCTTGAAGGTCTTGACCTTGCCATTGAAAGACAGAAGAGGAACTTGAAAGATATGAAAAGTGAAGAGAAAGAACTAAAGAGAGATAGAAAGGAAGCACACAATAAACTGGAGCTATTAAGGAAAAAAAATGAAAAGAAAATTCTCATAAGGTAAGCCATTTTTACCTGGAACTATTTCAGCAGTAATCTATTTTACCTGGAACTATTTCAGCAGTAAACCATTTTACCAGGAACTATTTCAGCAGTAAACCATTTTAACCAGGAACTATTTCAGCAGTAAACCATTTTACCAGGAACTATTTCAGCAGTAAACCATTTTAACCAGGAACTATTTCAGCAGTAAACCATTTTAACCTGGAACTATTTCAGCAGTAAACCATTTTAACCAGGAACTATTTCAGCAGTAAACCATTTAACCAGGAACTATTTCAGCAGTAAACCATTTTAACCAGGAACTATTTCAGCAGTAAACCATTTTAACCAGGAACTATTTCAGCAGTAAACCATTTTAACCAGGAACTATTTCAGCAGTAAACCATTTTAACCAGGAACTATTTCAGCAGTAAACCATTTTAACCTGGAACTATTTCAGCAGTAAACCATTTTAACCAGGAACTATTTCAGCAGTAAACCATTTAACCAGGAACTATTTCAGCAGTAAACCATTTTAACCAGGAACTATTTCAGCAGTAAACCATTTTAACCAGGAACTATTTCAGCAGTAAACCATTTTAACCAGGAACTATTTCAGCAGTAAACCATTTTAACCTGGAACTATTTCAGCAGTAAACCATTTAACCAGGAACTATTTCAGCAGTAAACCATTTTAACCAGGAACTATTTCAGCAGTAAACCATTTTACCAGGAACTATTTCAGCAGTAAACCATTTTAACCAGGAACTATTTCAGCAGTAAACCATTTTAACCAGGAACTATTTCAGCAGTAAACCATTTTAACCTGGAACTATTTCAGCAGTAAACCATTTTAACCAGGAACTATTTCAGCAGTAAACCATTTAACCAGGAACTATTTCAGCAGTAAACCATTTTAACCAGGAACTATTTCAGCAGTAAACCTTTTAACCAGGAACTATTTCAGCAGTAAACCATTTTAACCAGGAACTATTTCAGCAGTAAACCATTTTAACCAGGAACTATTTCAGCAGTAAACCATTTTAACCAGGAACTATTTCAGCAGTAAACCATTTTAACCAGGAACTATTTCAGCAGTAAACCATTTAACCAGGAACTATTTCAGCAGTAAACCATTTAACCAGGAACTATTTCAGCAGTAAACCATTTTAACCAGGAACTATTTCAGCAGTAAACCATTTTAACCAGGAACTATTTCAGCAGTAAACCATTTTAACCAGGAACTATTTCAGCAGTAAACCATTTTACCAGGAACTATTTCAGCAGTAAACCATTTTAACCAGGAACTATTTCAGCAGTAAACCATTTTAACCAGGAACTATTTCAGCAGTAAACCATTTTAACCAGGAACTATTTCAGCAGTAAACTATTTTAACCAGGAACTATTTCAGCAGTAAACCATTTTAACCAGGAACTATTTCAGCAGTAAACCATTTTAACCAGGAACTATTTCAGCAGTAAACAATTTTAACCAGGAACTATTTCAGCAGTAAACCATTTTAACCAGGAACTATTTCAGCAGTAAACCATTTTAACCAGGAACTATTTCAGCAGTAAACCATTTTAACCTGGAACTATTTCAGCAGTAAACCATTTTAACCTGGAACTATTTCAGCAGTAAACCATTTAACCAGGAACTATTTCAGCAGTAAACCATTTTAACCAGGAACTATTTCAGCAGTAAACCATTTTAACCAGGAACTATTTCAGCAGTAAACCATTTTAACCAGGAACTATTTCAGCAGTAAACCATTTTAACCAGGAACTATTTCAGCAGTAAACCATTTTAACCAGGAACTATTTCAGCAGTAAACCTTTTAACCAGGAACTATTTCAGCAGTAAACCATTTTAACCAGGAACTATTTCAGCAGTAAACCAATTTAACCAGGAACTATTTCAGCAGTAAACCATTTTAACCAGGAACTATTTCAGCAGTAAACCATTTTAACCAGGAACTATTTCAGCAGTAAACCATTTAACCAGGAACTATTTCAGCAGTAAACCATTTAACCAGGAACTATTTCAGCAGTAAACCATTTTAACCAGGAACTATTTCAGCAGTAAACCATTTTAACCAGGAACTATTTCAGCAGTAAACCATTTTAACCAGGAACTATTTCAGCAGTAAACCATTTAACCAGGAACTATTTCAGCAGTAAACCATTTTAACCAGGAACTATTTCAGCAGTAAACCATTTTAACCAGGAACTATTTCAGCAGTAAACCATTTTAACCAGGAAATATTTCAGCAGTAAACTATTTTAACCAGGAACTATTTCAGCAGTAAACCATTTTAACCAGGAACTATTTCAGCAGTAAACCATTTTAACCAGGAACTATTTCAGCAGTAAACCATTTTAACCAGGAACTATTTCAGCAGTAAACCATTTTAACCAGGAACTATTTCAGCAGTAAACCATTTTAACCAGGAACTATTTCAGCAGTAAACCATTTTAACCAGGAACTATTTCAGCAGTAAATTATTTTAACCAGGAACTATTTCAGCAGTAAACCATTTTAACCAGGAACTATTTCAGCAGTAAACCATTTTAACCAGGAACTATTTCAGCAGTAAATTTGATACTTTTAAAAATTCCAGACTAGTTATAATTACTATGATAAAATCCTTCAATATGTTAGAATAATTGTATGCACGTTTTTGTGTCATTTTTCTTGTGTACGAAATGTTTAATTACTGAGTATTGTTTATGTATCTTGGCATACCAGCATTCGGCTACTGAGTGCCAGCATTCGGCTACTGAGTGCCAGCATTCGGCTACTGAGTGCCAGCATTCGGCAACTGAGTGCCAGCATTCGGCAACTGAGTGCCAGCATTCGGCAACTGAGTGCCAGCATTCGACTACTGAGTGCCAGCATTCGGCTACTGAGTGCCAGCATTCGGCTACTGAGTGCCAGCATTCGGCTACTGAGTGCCAGCATTCGGCTACTGAGTGCCAGCATTTCGGCAACTGAGTGCCAGCATTCGGCTACTGAGTGCCAGCATTCGGCTACTGAGTGCCAGCATTCGGCTACTGAGTGCTCTTTGTATCTGCGAATAACACCAGTAATGTAAATATTGCCTCTTTGAAAGGATTTTAGAATTATTTTATATGTGTGACCACAGTTTGTTTACAATATTATAATATTTATTTACAGGATTTTGATAGTTTTCTTATAAAGAAATATTTATTTTGTTAATGCATATTGTATAAATGTGGAACGAGATTAACAGATCACATTTTACGTGGATGTGGCATTTTATGTGGATGTGGCATTTTAGGTGGATGTGGCATTTTAGGGCTTTTTTTAAACAAAAAATTAGGGGATCACATTATATATGGATCACGTTATGAGCTGTAACATAGCGTAAGTAAGAAATGCAATAAGTCTATAATTATGGTATAGATATTTGAAATAATTTATCTATTATTATCTTATAGAAATTTGACATCATCTATTATTAACTGATAGATATTTTAAATTGCTAGAAACTTTTGATACTTGAAACGTTTCATTTGCCCTCAATGTTTTGATGTCACATGTGTATTTTAATGTTCCCCTGTGGCTATTCCATGGTTTTCTTGTTTAAGATGGCACTTGGGTATTTTAATGTTCCCTGTGGCCATTCCATGGTTTTCTTGTGTAATAGAATGGTTGCTATACTAAACATAGTATTTATCTCATTAAACCGCAGTCACATAGATTGTTTTAATGTCAATCTTGATCTCAATGAACTCAGATCAAACAGATTGTTTTAATTCCTCATCAAATTCTTCTTGCTGACAGGCGTCGAAGAGCTGAGGATGACAGTTTTGATGAAGAAGTTGAAAGATCTCGCATCAGGTATTTGACAGATGAGCTGCATTGCCTGGAGAGGACATTGGCCAAACGACACGCCCAGTTGAAGGACACAGAGAGGAAACTCAGAGATTGCAATGCTGAATTGAAAGATGCCAAGGAACAGGTAGAGAAAAAATGTTGTAATTGTTATATCATTTCCCAAGGCCAGTGTAACAATACTGAAAGTAACCATACTTTCTGTGTTAATTACTACTGTAATATGATGGATGGCCTGTAGTTACTTATATTTAGTTACTTATTGAAGAACTGAATAAATCCAACTGAATCATTCACAGGGTACTCTATTACATGATAAATAATACAAATAGATCCTTGGCATTGGTACATCCTTGTAACTGACAAAGTTACAGTGTAAAGAATATAATACACACTTTGAATATCATTCTATCTGAAATTAATACAACAGTCAAGTCCAACATGTCTTCCATCCTCTCAGATAAAAACGTGCACACCCTATACTCAGAAAATCATGAGTTCTCCCTCCTTGCTTTTTCTCGTGATATAATTCATTATTGTTGAATCCCTACGCCATCGTGCAGTAGGAATACATAATATTGTCATGTGACTGATCAAGGTTAACTTGTTGTGTTACAGCCAACGATTCTCTAACATTTTTATTCATCCCTAAAACTACTGTCTATTCCTTGCCCTTCCTTTATTATTGGTCCTCAGTATAGTCAGTACCACAGAGTTATAGCTAGAGTACTGGCCATCCATATTATGGTCCTCAGTACAGTCAGTACCACAGAGTTATAGCTAGAGTACTGGCCATCCATATAATGGTCCTCAGTACAGTCAGTACCACAGAGTTATAGCTAGAGTACTGGCCATCCATATAATGGTCCTCAGTACAGTCAGTACCACAGAGTTATAGCTAGAGTACTGGCCATCCATATAATTAGTATCTTTAAGACTAGTTACATGTAATGAAACAGTAGATCCCACTCATACATTTGTATGTATACCAGGCGAGAGACACGATCAAGCAATACAATGATGCCACCAACAGCTTGCACCAGGCTCTCAGAGAACACCAGGAAATTGAGAAGAGGTCGAATGATGTTGCCGTTGAATTGGTCAAGGCATCCGATCACCTGGTCATTCTCAAAGCTGATGTTAAGGACATGGAACGTAAAAAGAACAGACAGGAGAAACTACTAAGAGATATCAAGAATGTAAGTCCGTGAGAACTTTCCATGAATGATCTCTTTTGTTTAATATGGAACATATGGCTCTTCAAATAGATTGTTGTTATATGTGGAACATATGGCTCATCAAATAGATTGTTGTTATATGTGGAACATATGGCTCTTCAACAGATTGTTTAATATGGAAAATATGGCCATTCAATATATTGTCTAACATGGAACATATGGCTCATCAAATAGATTGTTTAATATGGAACATATGGCTCATCAAATAGATTGTTTAATATGGAAAATATGGCTTATCAAATAAATTGTTTAATATGGAACATATGTCTCTTCAATAGATTGTTTAATATGGAACGTATGGCTCATCAAATAGATTGTTTAATGTGGAACATATGGCTCATTGAATAGATTGTTGTTTAATGTGGAACATATCGCTCTTCAAATATATTTCTACAATCAAATACTGACTTGTTGTTCCAAACTTGAGATATAACACTAACACCAGGCTCAGACTGTAACAGAACAGAGTACAATCATAGGACACTAACACCAGGCTCAGTCTAATACAGAATAGAGTACAATTAAAGCATATAACACAATCATATAATTCACTCACATGTGTATATAAATTACTTTAGGATTTAGTCATACAAGAATGTAAAAAAATAATATGATTCAATCATACAAGAATATAACATAATACTAGAGTTCAATCATGCAAGAATATAACACAATCATATGGTTCATTCAAAGATATAATTTTTGTTTTTTTGTTTTGTTTAAGATTATCTCTAAGAAAGATGCTGATTTTAAAGAAGTTGATGGTAAAGTAAAAACATTAACTGACAGGTAAGTACTTGTTCACTATGGCATTTCAATGGGTAAACATTGTATTTGATTGATCATGCTCTATAATACATTGAGATGAAAATTTTGATTGTTTCAAATACTCTTAAAATTAGTTGAGTCATTTCTGGTCGGAGGCTTTTTCAATTTGGTGATGTAAGGACATTGACCCAGTTTTACAACTTATGTAAGGACATTGACCCATTCTTACAACTGATGTAAGGACATTGACCAAGTCTTACAACTGATGTAAGGACATTGACCCAGTCTTATAAATGCTGAAAGGCTTAAATCGCATTGACTCAATCAAACTGTTCATCATGGCTCTTGGTAGCAAGGGGCCATAATGGTGGTCTTTAATGACAGTTGGTCTTAAATTACAATGGGATTTAAATGACTGACAGCCCCTAATGACAGTGGGGGTCTAGTAACTGTAGAAAGTTGATTGCACTTGGCCCTCAATAGCTGTCTCAATTTATTTTAGTTTAGATTTGAATTTAAAGCTATAAAATCAAGTTTGAGTTAGCACACTAATTATTTCATTAATATTTTCTTATTTACCTCTTTGTTAGTCTCCAAAGACTTGAGGCTGATGTTGCCATCCATGGCCAACGTGAGAAAGAAATGGTTCATGCGCTGCGAGACAGTGAAGATGTGTTAGCGAAGAGAAGGGCGGAGATTCAGAGATTAAAAGATCAGGTACATCTGTCATACAATAGCTGACAAAACACAAACTACAATCATGAGATTACAACAACACTACAATCATGACATGACACAACACTACAATAGCTGACATGACATAAACTACAATCATGAGACCACAACAACACTACAATCATGACATGACACAACACTACAATAGCTGACATGACACAACACTATAATCATGAGGCCACAACAACACTACAATCATGACACCTTACAACACTGCAATCATGAGACCACAAATACACTACAATCATGAAATCACACAACACTAGAATCTTGACATGTGACAACAATACGGTCTTGACATGACAACACTACAAACATGACATCACACAACTCTATAATCCTGTAATGAACTTAAGATTTTTTTTATCACAGGTTGGAACTTGAAATCATATTTTAAAGGCCCTTAGAATTGTCCTACTAGGCAGTGCTCCAAAATTATATTTTTTGCCCACTGCACACCTAAGCCCTTCCCAGAACTCTGAAAAGAAAAACATATTATCATTTTATTTTTCTGTCCATTTTCTAAAAGTTTGATAAGCAAACAGGACTGCTTATAATGCATTATAAGAATAAGAGTAGGAGACCTTGTTCACATATAGAAGTGGTTTCAATTTTAGAAGAATTGCAATGCTTGTCTGTAAATCTAGTATAGAAAATATCAAATAGATTGTTGGTGAACTAGAATATTAGGATTCATGCATCCATTTTCTCATCAATTCCATGAATTCTTCAAAAATTGAAAGGAAATTTAATTTATGAAGATTTGGTGATCTTATTCAACATGACATGACACCACACAGTACAGTTATGATTGAGTCTGATCAGAACAGAATAATATTTGTAAAAATACATAGATGAAATATTGTCCAGCATCCAATAAAAAAAAATGTCACCACTCGCTGGTTAATATCATTCATTTCATCTTGTTATTAGCTGGTCAGAATTAACACAGTCACTGCAAAGAAGGTATCCATAGATTGAAGTTTGATGTGTATTGGGGCTTGCTTGTATCACATTGTTTGTTGGAGTTTGAAGTGTGTGTGTTTTGCATGTATCACATTGTTTATTGGAGTTTGATATGTAGTGTGGTTTGCATGTATCACATTGTTTATTGGAGTTTGATGTGTAATATGGTTTGCATGTATCACATTGTTTGTTGGAGTTTGTTGTGTAGTTTGTTTTGCATGTATCACATTGTTTGTTGGAGTTTGTTGTGGATAGAGTTTGCAGATTGTACATTATTTTGGTGCCTTGTTTGGAATGTGGTTTGCTTATAAAATTATTTATAGGCACTTGTATATAGTGAGGTTTTAAACACCATGATGTCTAACACTAGGATGCTAACACTAGAATGCCTAATACTATAATGCCTATTTTGGGTAAAATTATGATATATAAAACTGGTTAAAAAGGAGACATTTGTAGAAAAATTAGATATTACCATTCTAGGAATCATGAAATCTTCCCAATAATGACTCTGCACACAATAGAGTAGTTCATCATGAAATATTTCCAATAACCAGACTGCACACAATAGAGTAGTTCATCATGAAATATGCCAATAACCACTTTGCACAATGGAGTAGTTAATCATGAAATCTTCCCAATAATCAAACTGGACAATATGTGGTTCATTTTTACATTGAACTAATGAATTCGATTTTAATCCTGCTTTTAACACTTATTGATTCTGCATTAATTTTATAAAAGACATGATGCACACTATATGTGGTAGATTTCATTGAGACAAACCAATACAATGCACAATATATGTGGTAGATTTCATTGAGACAAACCAATACAATGCACAATATATGTGGTAGATTCATTGAGACAAACCAATACAATGCACAATATATGTGGTAGATTTCATTAAGACAAACCAATACAATGCACAATATATGTGGTAGATTTCATTGAGACAAACCAATACAATGCACATTGCAGCTAAAAAACATACCTGTTTCTCATAAGATTTTGGCGTACGATGTACGATTTTGTGGTGTGTTTTACAATTGTATGCCAAGACCTTTCGCAACTAAAATTTTAAGAAACTGGGTTGAAACTTAAGCCATTCTGGTAGTTTGCAGATTAAAAAATAATGGTTAAAAAGTACAATTTTGGATTTTAGTTTTAACCTACTTTCTATTTTTAGAATGCACAAAACAGCTGTACAAATTTTAATACCCCCTCTTCCTCTCACCCATTTACAGCTTGTGGTAGTTATCAGACTGTAATATGTTAGCAGTAAATAGGCTTAATTGATATTGATTCTTATTTATTTTGTTAAACCAGCTTTTCCCAAATTATAAATCTCAAGTTACTTGGAAATGATGTCATCATTTGTTAATTAATTCTTATTTCAATACATTTTATTTTATGCTGATCTGACTTATTGTTTGAGCCATGTTAAATTTAACCAGTAACTTTATGTTTACCAGTGACAGACTGTGATAATGTGATCTGTTAACTTAATAAAATGTAATATCTATAGCAAATACACATCTGCAAAACAAAGTGATGGCAGATTGCATTATAATGGTCGGTCATTTTTTTTTAGAAGTATGCCAGGTTTACTCGATCTCACTAGACACGCGATGTGAGTAGTTATTGTGTACATTATATATAGTGTAGGTTTATTTATTGACTATTAAGATGCTGCATTATACAATTCTGAGACGCTATTACACTATCGAAATAATTTGACATGTAAAAAAACAATTTAAAACTGATTAAGCATCAATTTAATGGAAGTAATAAGACTGGGCCATAATATGACTGGGCCATAATATTACTGGGTCTTAATATGACTGGGCCATAATATGACTGGGTCTTAATATGACTGGGCCATAATATGACTGGGTCTTAATATGACTGGGCCATAATATGACTGGGTCTTAATATGACTGGGCCATAATATTACTGGGAAATAAAAGCTTATATTATGTGAGTTAAATCAAGCAAAGGACATGTAAGATGAAGCTACAAGTCATTGAGCTGTGTAAGGAAAATGGTCGCATAAAAAAGAAATCACCTTTTTACAGAGCTACATTTCAGGAAGCCATTTTTTGATTTATTTCTTTACAATGAATTTGTATTGTTTTTTTTTGTTTTCTGCTGATGAAGTTTTGTTAAATATACATCTTTCTTGTTTTTGCTCAGTATCATACTTTATGTTTTAATGCATTCTTTTTTCAAGCTTGATTCTTATCTTGATTCTTATCTTGATTCTTATCTTGATTCTTATCTTGAATATTATCTTGATTCTAATCTTGAATATTATCTTGATTATTATCTTGAATATTATCTTGATTCTTATCTTGATTCTAATCTTGAATATTATCTTGATTCTTATCTTGAATATTATCTTGATTCTTATCTTGATTCTTATCTTGATTCTTATCTTGATTCTAATCTTGAATATTATCTTGATTCTTATCTTGATTCTTATCTTGAATATTATCTTGATTCTTATCTTGATTCTTATCTTGATTCTAATCTTGATTCTTATCTTGAATATCATCTTGATTCTAATCTTGATTCTTATCTTGAATATTATCTTGATTCTTATCTTGAATATTATCTTGATTCTTGTCTTGATTCTTATCTTGAATATTATCTTGATTCTTATCTTGAATCTTATCTTGATTCTTATCTTGAATATTATCTTGATTCTTATCTTGATTCTAATCTTGATTCTTATCTTGAATATTATCTTGATTCTAATCTTGATTCTAATCTTGAATATTATCTTGATTCTTATCTTGATTCTAATCTTGAATATTATCTTGATTCTTATCTTGAATATTATCTTGATTCTAATCTTGATAAAAAAGCAAAAAATAATTGACATTTTAAAATCCCTTCTTATTTGATGACACTCCAAATTATTCCATCTACTTGTGTGATTTAATACATTTCAAATCTTGAATCCCTCCGCTGAACCCCTCCATTACACCCCTTGCTGAACCCCTCCATTACATCCTTTCTTAACCCATCCATTACATCCTTTCTGAATCAGTCCATTACATCCTTGCTGAACCCCTCAATTACATCCTTTCTGAACCCATCCATTACATCTGAATCAGTCCATTACATCTTTGCTGAACCCCTCCATTTAGACCTTTCTGAACCCCTCCATTACATCCTTGCTGAACCCCTCGATTACATCCTTGCTGAACCCTCCATTACATCCTTGCTGTTTCAGTCCATTACATCTTTGCTGAACCCCTCCATTACATTCTTGCTGAACCCATCCATTACATCCTTGCTGAATCAGCCCATTACATCTTTGCTGAACCCCTCCATTTAGACCTTTCTGAACCCATTCATTACATCCTTGCTAAATCATTCCATTACATCCTTGCTGAATCAGTCCATTACATCCTTGCTGAACCCCTCCATTACATCTTTGCTGAAACCCTCCATTACATCTTTGCTGAACCCATCCATTACATCTTTGCTGAATCAGTCCATTACAACCTTGTTGAACCCCTCCATTACATTCTTGCTCTAACCCATCCATTACATTCTTGCTGAACTCCTCCATTACATCCTTGCTGAACTTTACCATTACATCCTTGCTCACCTTAACACTGTAGCACTGAGAAGGTAACAGGAATTAAATGAAAATACATTGTTTTTTTCAAAGTTCCTATTACACATTATCTTGTCATAATAGAATGTCTGCCTGAAAAATTGAAGACAATATATTATTATATAGACATGGTTTATTTTTTTTAAATTATTGTGATGGAATGATGAATACCTTAAACAAATTCTAATTCCTATCCAGATTGAACATGGCAAACAAGAGTTGGAGAAGTTGGATCAACAGGTTGGCAGGAAGAAAACAGAAATTCAGTTGTTTGCCGAAGCACAGGAAAGAAAACAGCAAGAGTTCAATCATGTTCTGCAGGATGCTGAGTCTGATATAGCAGCAAGGCATAGGGAAATCAAGGTTTGTATATGTGAGGGGACATCAAGGTTTGTATATGTGAGGGGAAATCAAGGTTTGTATATGCGAGGGGACATCAAGGTTTTTATATACAAGAGGAAATTAATGTTTGCACAAACAAGGGGAAATGAAGGTTTGTACTTGTTGGGGCAAACTAATGTCTCTACATTTAAGGAGAAATAAAGGTTTGTGTATTTGTAGGAATTCATGGTTTATCAATTAATATTGTGTTGAATGAAGCGAAATTTTGGTTAGTAAATTATTAAAATACGAGCATGATGATGAGCATGATGACGATCTTATTTAGGGAAATCATTGGGTATGATGGTCTTATTTAGGGAAATCATTGGGTAATCCAGGATTTCAAAGCATGGGATTTTCATTTGTTAAGAATTAGTTGAAATGACTGGTCATGAAATCTTGGTGAAAATATCTCAAATTAATCTTAATTTTGATTTATCCAGGACTGCCGTGATGATATCGACAATCTGAACCATCAGAAGGCAGACCTTAGTTCTCATCTCAAGACAAAGAGGGTGGAGCTTCAGAAATTGAAGGAGGAGATAGAACAGGAAGAGGAGGTATTACAGCGGCTGATGAACAATGTCAACAAGAACAAGTCAGAGCTGAAGCACACATTTGAGATGCAGAAACTTGAACAAACTGAGCTGGACAGTGTGAAGGCTCAACACAGTCAGAAATTACTGGAGTTGGAGAGAACTCAGAGAGCTTTGCTGGAGGTCTCTTTAATTAAACAAATTTATTTTGAATTATTGACAAATGCAGACATAGAAATATTAAATTTTGCAGCATTAGAAAAATTATTCTCCAGAATTTATATATTATCCGTACATTATAGTTTCATGGCCATTTTGGAAGTTCAAATTTAAAAGAAGGAGTTTATAAAGCTAAAGCTCACAGATGGCAGACATGGTACAAACCATGGTGTTATTTGTACTCACTGTAACCTACCAACAGCTAAAGCTTACTGGTGGCAGACATATGGTACAAACCATGGTGTTATTTGTACTCACTGTAACCTACCAACAGCTAAAGCTTACTGGTGGCAGACATATGGTACAAACCATGGTGTTATTTGTACTCACTGTAACCTACCAACAGCTAAAGCTTACTGGTGGCAGACATATGGTACAAAACATGGTGTTATTTGTACTCACTTTAACCTACACACAATAATTTACAACTGCAGGAAATCATGGAGGAGGACAACAATTTTTTTTTAAATTAATGTTTTAAGCAAAAATATAATGAGTGATATTTTTATTTCAGGAAAAAACTGATCTGGAACAGCTGAATGCTGAAACTGGTAGGAAATCTGCAGATTTGGAAAGACTCAGGCAAGCCATAGAAAGGGAGCGTTTGGAGGTGGACCAATTAAACAATGAGAAACAGAATCTTGATGACCGCATTGCTATGCTGACCCGTGACCGTGACCTCCTGGAGGAGAACTACAAAAATTTAGATGAAAAGTTGAACTCCATGAGGAGGTCAGCACAACTAATTTTAACCCTAACCCTAACAACTAATTTTAAACAAAGTTTTGATGGGGTAAAAAAATCTATGGTTTTGTCAATAGCTAAACAGGTCACAAACACTTAGTGCAGCAATCACTGTTGAATCACATTTTATAAAATATTACCATATATGACACATCAAATATTGAGGGGTCAGACTGAAAAAGAAACAGAAAATTAAAGGAGATTACCCAAGTAATACATAACATTCAGTTCATCTATAAACAGTTAGTTATCAACAGTTGATTTATCAACAGTTTATTTATCAATAAATTGAAAAGAAATAAAAAAGGAACTGATTTATTTGTAAAATTTAAGTACTTAATCATAAATGAATTTGCATTGGTAGAAATGGGATTAAATTCTTAAGTCAAATGGGTTGGGCTGGTTAAACCAGGTAGCATATGAGGTTCTGAGCAGTCGTCTCTTTTGATTTGTTTATAAAATATATTGATGAGCAGTCGTCTCTTTTGATTTGTTTATAAAATATATTGATGATCAGTCATCTCTTTTGATTTGTTATAAAATATATTGATGAAATCCTTGATTTAAAAAAAAATTCTAGCTGAAACATTTTTATTTCATGTAGTCTTTTTTGTTACCATGGTAACACGTATTGCCAAATCTCCTCACTTATTTTCACTGTCATATAATCTCTCTACAATTTATTCATCATGTGGCCCAAAATAAAATTTAAATATAATTTTTCTTGACTGAAAATTGTGTTTATTAAAAATAAACATTTTTAATTAAAACTTAAAGAAAATAAATCTTTGCATTGACAAATAGTCTATGCAAAATATATCCTAACATTAAATTCACAAGAATAAAGTAAAAAAATTACATTGAAAGATACCCACAAGAATAAAGTTGAACAATTAAATTGAAAGATACATTTTTACTGATTTCTGTCTCAGAAATGTTTGTGATGAGTTAGATCGTTTTCACTTTCTTTGGATAAATATTCAAATTTTATTGTTTTTTGGACAAATATGGAAATATGATTGTGATTGTAATCCAGAAACCAAAGGGCAATGGAAGAGAAAATGGACTCAACCAGCAGCAGATTAGAAATTGTGGAAGCTGAGCTGAGAGTCAGAGAAAGAGAAATGGAGGATGCTGAAATTCAAAGAGAGGCAATGCAGAAGGATATACAGTCACTAAAACATAATATCAAAGGTAATTTTATGTTTTTATATTCCTTAATATCAAAGGTAATTTTATGTTTGTACATTTCTTAATATCAAAGATAATTTTATGTTTGTACATTCCTTAATATCAAAGGTAATTTTATGTTTGTACATTCCTTTCTTGAATTCATATTATTTGATGGTTAAAAGAAATTCATTTAACTTTAATTATATGATTGGAATCACAAGCACTGTTCAATTCTTGTTTATTTTAAAGGATAATGATTAATTTAGTTACCTGTGACTGCTAAGGTAACCTCCATTATTTTATTCTGCAATTCTGTGTATAGTTTTTCTCAATGATTAATAGCTATTATAGTTAAGCAATAATTTACATTTTTAGCTTGTAAAACAAACCTTTTTAAAGTATTAGCATTTTTGTAAATTGAAATAATATTTTTTTGTAAATTGAAATATTTTCTACAGAGAGTAAACAAGAACTGAAAATTTTACAAGACACAATCCGTGAAGCTGAGGATCAAATGAGTGGATTGGATCAGGTACTTTAGATTGAACATCTTATCCATATATACCAGTGATGATTTAGTAAGGAATGACTAGGCAGTCAAAATTCTGTCATAGGATGATTTACGAAAACAGTAGTGTGTGGGTTGAGACAGAGGCTAGCAATAAGTGTGTGGGTTGAGACAGAGGCTTGTAATAAGTGTGTGGGTTGAGACAGAGGTTTGTAATAAGTGTGTGGGTTGAGACAAAGGCTTGAAATAAGAGTGTAGGTTGAGACAAAGGCTTGTAATAAGAGTGTGGGTTGAGACAAAGGCTTGTAACAAGTGTATGGGTTGAGACAGATGCTTGTAATAAGTGTGTGGGTTGAGACAAAGGCTTGAAATAAGAGTGTGGGTTGAGACTGAGGCTTGTAATAAGACTGTGGGTTGAGACAAAGGCTTGAAATAAGACTGTGTGTTGAGGCAAAGACTAAAATATATATTTTAAATCTAAAGACAGACTAAAATATATATTTCAAAATGTATTTCAATATGATGTCTGTAGTAGAAGCTTACATAAAATATAAAATAATTTATCCATAAATAGATACTTTAGTAACCTGCATACTGTACCTTTTAAAGTAAGCCTCCAGGTCACTGGGAATGTGTGAGCTGCAGTAACAAATTCAGCACAGGGTCACTGGGAATGTGTGAGCTGCAGTAACACATTCAGCACAGGGTCACTGGGAATGTGTGAGCTGCAGTAACACATTCAGCACAGGGTCACTGGGAATGTGTGAGCTGCAGTAACACATTCAGCACAGGGTCACTGGAAATGTGTGAGCTGCAGTAACACATTCAGCACAGGGTCACTGGGAATGTGTGAGCTGCAGTAACACATTCAGCACATGGTCACTGGGAATGTTTGAGCTGCAGTAACACATTCAGCACAGGGTCACTGGGAATGTGTGAGCTGCAGTAACAAATTCAGCACAGGGTCACTGGGAATGTGTGAGCTGCAGTAACACATTCAGCACAGGGTCACTGGGAATGTGTGAGCTGCAGTAACAAATTCAGCACAGGGTCACTGGGAATGTGTGAGCTGCAGTAACAAATTCAGCACAGGGTCACTGGAAATGTGTGAGCTGCAGTAACACATTCAGCACAGGGTCACTGGGAATGTGTGAGCTGCAGTAACAAATTCAGCACAGGGTCACTGGGAATGTGTGAGCTGCAGTAACAAATTCAGCACAGGGTCACTGGAAATGTGTGAGCTGCAGTAACAAATTCAGCACAGGGTCACTGGGAATGTGTGAGCTGCAGTAACACATTCAGCACAGGGTCACTGGGAATGTGTGAGCTGCAGTAACAAATTCAGCACAGGGTCACTGGGAATGTGTGAGCTGCAGTAACACATTCAGCACAGGGTCACTGGGAATGTGTGAGCTGCAGTAACACATTCAGCACAGGGTCACTGGGAATGTGTGAGCTGCAGTAACACATTCAGCACAGGGTCACTGGAAATGCTTTAGCAGAAGTTAACTATTTGGTTGGGATAAAGGATCAAACTGTATCTATTCTCCTGTTTAATGGAATGCTTGTCATATTCAGGATGTAAGGAACACATTCCATCAAAGAGATCAAGCCAAACTTGAACTTGAACATCTCAATGAACAAATACGACAAAGCTCTGTGACTCATGAGGAACATTCCAGACAAGAGAAAATCAAGTACAAGGAGTTGCAGGAACTGCTAAGAACTCTTTCTGAAAGGGAGATGGAAAATCAAGAGACTTCCATTGTGAGAGTTATGAGTGGTTAATTCTGGCATATTTGCTTTAAAAATGGTAGCCTTATATTTTAGTTAAAGTTTCTGGTAATCAGAACCTCAAACAGGCTTTTCAGCCCCTTGTGGGGACCTCTTAATGTTAACACCCTTATTCCATAAACCAGTGGTTCTCAACCTTCCTAATGCAGTGACCCCTTAACACAGTTATGGCGACCCCAAATCACAAAATTAATTTCGTTGCTACTTCATAACTGTATAGTACATTTGTTTCCTGATGGTCTTAGGCAACTCCTGGAAAAGGGTCGTTTGACCCCCAAAGGGGTCGCGACCTGCAGGTTGAGAACCGCTGCCATAGACAAAAGGCTTAAAGAACCTCTAAAAATTGTGCCCCCCATTTTTGTATTGGTGTCCCCATGGTTGTATAGGTGCCCCTATATTCTGGTGCCCTTATGATTGTATTGTGCCCATGGTTGTATTGGTGCCCCTATGGTTCTGGTGGTTGCATTGGTGCCCCTATAGTCCTGGTGCCCCCCATGGTTGTATTGGTGCCCCTATGGTTATGGTGCCCCCATGTCACCCACCCTTTGTTTCAGCTCTGGTGGTATTATTACTATTATAGACAGTTTGTTATTTATTAGAAGAGCCAGACAAGATTGCCATCGAGGTTGATGACAACAACAATGAACAATAAAAAAAAATAGTTGTCATCATACTGATAAACAATTAAGACCATATACAAAAGACTTGCGAATCACATGCTTGTCATCCCCATATTAGAACTAGGACAAGATTTTTATGATCACATTTTTTATTGAACACCAAAGTAACAAGGATGGTGGCTAGCCATCCTGGATAAGTGTTGTAAACAATCCCTATTAATGATGGTTGTCAAATACCAGACAGTCCAGTTTTGCTAGCTAGTAGAAATATCAAGTGTCTATAAGTTATGTCTGCTAAAGAAGGCTCTTATTATCAAGCGTCTATAAGTTATGTCTGCTAAAGAAGGCTCTTATTATCAAGCGTCTATAAGTTATTTCTGCTAAAGAAGGCTCTTATTATCAAGCGTCTATAAGTTATGTCTGCTAAAGAAGGTTCTTATTATCAAGCATCTATAAGTTATGTCTGCTAAAGAAGGCTCTTATTATCAAGCGTCTATAAGTTATGTCTGTTAAAGAAGGCTCTTATTATCAAGCATCTATAAGTTATTTCTGCTAAAGAAGGCTCTTAGCCAAAACATTCTTCTTTTATTGTCCCGTCTACATATTTCAAGCTTCCACATATTCCACTTTTGTTCCACTGTTACAAGTTAGCAACTGGGCAATCTACTTCTGGGTGTCATTGGCATGAAAGAAATTTTACACACACCTGAAACATCTTTTTGTCAGAAACATTAATAAACAATTCAATATTTAAACTACTTATTGGTAAACAATTCTGTATTTAAACTACTTATTGGTAAACAATTCTGTATTTAAACTACTTATAATATTATGCATTAAGTACTTCATTCCATGTTCTTAAGGTACATTGTTATTTTATAAAATGTTATTTCCTATTTCAGGTACTAAACAAATTGCGTAAAGATGTTGAGAAAGAAGAAACCAGATTAAGCCGGGTATAACCACTTTTTTTTGGGTATTATTTGAAGCATCTTAATTAATTCTAAGTTGAAAAAGCAGAATGTTTAAGATTATTGCTCACAATTATTTTAAAATACAATGTTAAATCTTAATAAATAAAAGACAGAGACACATATTAATGTTAATAAATAAAAGACAGAGACACATATTAATGTTAATAAATAAAAGACAGAGACACATATTAATGTTAATAAATAAAAGACAGAGACACATATTAATGTTAATAAAGTGACAGGGTTGTCAGCTCTGCGCACAACTGTCTGTGGGGGATGCCCCTTGAAGCTATCAGGGTAGTTGCCTTTGTATTGGGTCAGGTCCCTAGTCAATGTGGATTCCTCCACTCCTACAAGGCAGTAGTTTTTAGGTCATCATCATCATCAAATATGCTACAACCCATGTTGGGCCCTGGCCTGCTCCACCACATCCTTCCATTTGGATTGATCCATGACTTCCCACCTCCATGGGCGAACCCCCTACTGGTGTAAATCCTTCTCTACATCATCGATCCATCTCATTCTGGGACCACCGGTGAGCTGTCTGCCCCTAGGCTTCTGCCTGTATATCACTTTAGCTGCTCTACAATCCGGCATTTTTTCAATGTGTTCTGCCTAGTACAGTCTGCCTTTTTATATTGTTTCAACTATGGGTTGGTCTTTGTAAAATTGGTATAGCTCTTAGTTTGTATGGATTGTCCAGACATCATTGTATGTCTGATTTTGTTCAGCCCCGGGTATTTTATTTCCACAGTACCTGCCATATCTGGTGGGCATTCCCCGATCCGCCACCCTGGGAGGTGCTCAATGAAAGATCAGTATCTCTGCATGAAACCCAAATTAAGAATTGGGTCTTAATTAATGTCAATATTTATTGTTTGTTTTAGCTGGTGGACAATGCTAACTCTGATCTTCAACTTGTAAGAGAAGAGTTAACAGCCAAACAAGAGGAGCTTGAAGCCATGAAAATGGAATACACCGAACTGCAGGTTAGTTTCACAGCGGCAGAATTTTTAATTTTGTAAAAAATATTTCGTCAACATAATATATTGCCACATAACTCTTTTTTTATATGATGAAAAAGCCTTCTCAGTATCATCTGGAAATTTCAATTATTTAAATATGGTAGCAACATGCTCCCATGACTAGTAATACATTTTATAAAGAATTCAGAAATAGCTGTGTGAATAAAAACAAATGGATAAATTATAAATTCACAAGAACAACCATGCATAGTTAATATGTAAGACACTTTCCTAGCTTTTGAAACCACTCAATGACCTACTGCTTGCTTTTGAAACCAACCAATGACCTATTGCAAGCTGTTGAAACCACCCAATGACCTATTGCTAGCTTTTGAAACTACCCAATGACCTATTGCTAGCTTTTGATACCACACAATGACCTATTGCTAGCTGTTGAAACCACCCAATGACCTATTGCTAGCTTTTGATACCACACAATGACCTATTGCTAGCTGTTGAAACCACCCAATGACCTATTGCTAGCTTTTGAAACCACCCAATGACCTATTGCTAGCTTTTGATACCACACAATGACCTATTGCTAGCTGTTGAAACCACCCAATGACCTATTGAGTTTCATGCATTCAGTTTGGTTTTCTCCTCAGAAAAATATGGATGAAATGCAATACAATAAAGATACATGTTTGGAATTGAACAAAGTCTGTCAAAATTTGGGTAATTATGTTCAGAATAATCTCCCTTGTATTGAAGTTACACAAACTTCCTGATGTTGCTCTTTGAATTTAATGGAAGACAAACTCTTTGTTTGGTTAAAAAACTCTTTGTTTGGTTAAAAAAACTCTTTGTTTGGTTAAAAAACTCTTTGTTTGGTTAAAAAACTCTTTGTTTGGTTAGACACAAGTTTAGTGAGAAGTGCAACGTCTTAAGTTCAACCAAATGTTTAACCTCTTTGCACGTGATTTGTGAAATGGGTGAGAAGAAGAAATGTCTGTGCTAGAAATTACATTCCTACTGTTATTAATAAATTGGGCAAAAAGTGAAATTATAATTAAATCAAATCTGAATACAGAGCAAGATCTGAGAGAAAGAACTGTTGAAAAGACTGAGCTGGCTAAAGCCTTATCAACATCATATGAAGATGTGCAGAAACTTCGACAAGAGGCATTTGAAGTAAGTCATTTAATGAGATATCAAGAGCTAACTATTAGTATGACACCCTAAAGAATGAAATATCTTTGATTAATTTAATTCAGAGAGAAAGCTTATAGAGAGTCTAGATCAGCAGGATCCCAACCTTGCAGAGAAATATATGACCATTTTAAATACACTTTATACAGACAGGATGTATCCACAGATAGTCATTATGTTTAAGTATGGATAAAAAAGAAACAAAGAATGTCACAAATTATGATTTTTTAAAAATCAGAATTTTAAAATTGTAACAATTTTGAGATTTTTTTTCCACCTCTAAAATAAATTAATAATCAATGTTCCAAATTAGCTCAGTCTATGCAGTCCTGATTTCATTTTTGTTGTTTCTGGGCTTGGTATTTCAAATTAAAATTTCAAAGTCTCACTGTTTTAAAAAACTATTCAGTACAATCTGATAAAGTCTGATGAAATACAATCAAAGACAGTTAAACAATTTTTAACATTAAAAAAAAAAAAACATTCTTAATATAAAATGAGGTAGGCCTTTTTGCTGTGTTTTTTTAAATCCTCACCTGTATAACTTTTT
The DNA here is from genome assembly GCA_964017045.1 of Omphiscola glabra. Lineage (NCBI taxonomy): Eukaryota > Metazoa > Mollusca > Gastropoda > Lymnaeidae > Omphiscola > Omphiscola glabra. The sequence continues at coordinate 149,682 of OZ024808.1, read as the reverse complement.
GGAATAATAAATGTTGTGATATTTAGTGTCGACCTGCACAGTGTTCTTTGGTTTCAGTTCTGCAAACACTTTTTTCTGAACAATAAATCACCAGAAATTTGTATTTTAATGCAAGCTTCCTGTGTAAACAAATGTCTTGGGTGACTGGTTAAATTGAAATACATGCTTGTCTTGCATCTTTGCTTTTTGATATGTTTGGAAAATTGCCTTGTCTTGAGCACACTAATAATCTTTAGTTGCTTTGTACTGTAAACATTGACTTGTCTTGAGCACTCTTATAATTTTTAGTTGCCTTGTACTGTAAACATTAATTTATAGATGCAAGAAAAAATGACAAAGGAGAGAAATGAGCTTGAAAATGCACTTAGAGATCTCCAGGAGAACCTCGAACAGACCAAACAGGTAAATGTAGTATTTGATGACATGTAAATGTAGCATTTGATGACAGGTAAATGTATCATTTGATGTCATGTAAATGTAGCATTTGATGACATGTAAATGTAGCCTCAGACAGGTCAGTGTAACAAGAGGTTAGTTTCATCCCCGCCACTAGCTAGTACTTATGATGCAGTGTTTATGTAGAGGCCAGGAGTGCTCAGTACAACTTAGCAAATAACACTGTTAAGATCTGAGAGGTTGGTAACTCTGAGGAATCCTTTGCATGGTGCCAGGGAAGATTATCCTTACCCGCAACGACTCAAAATATAGGACCATGTTTTCCCCCAGGGGTGGCGGGGAGGGTCATTGTGGTCTGCAGTAGGAAATCCATTCCTTACTTTGTAAAGTCAATTCTTGGAAGCTACCCCTTTGGCATTCCTGGGGTGGCCGGATGGTTGGCCACTTAGGCAAAACATCCCGGGGGACTACCTTGCAGGCTTCTTCCTCTATAAAAGGAGTTTGCATGAGAAATAGGGTCCCAGGGACCTTACATTCCAAATGTAATATTAACTGATAAATGTAAGACATTCCAAATGTAATATTAGCTGATAAATGTAACATCAGATAGGTATTTAACTATAAGGAAAAATATTGTTGGCATCGTAAAGTCTGATATTGTTAATAAATATTTAACCTTTCAATTCATTTGCTGAAAATTTATTTATTTCTATAATGTACAATCCTCTTAGTCTTTATTAGTCGATAACTCTGTGAGGTTTTTTGGGTCATATAAATTATCAAAATTTTAAAGCTTAATTAATTAAAAAAATTCATTATAAACTGTCCCTTGGAAAACAACCACCTTGTGCCCTTTCCTTGTGCCCTTTCCGTGTGCCCTTTCCTTGTGCCCTTTCCTTGTGCCCTTTCCGTGTGCCCTTTCCTTGTGCCCTTTCCTTGTGCCCTTTTATGACTTAACATTAATGAGGGATTCACAGATTTATGAAAATATTATACAGGAAGTGAAACAAGTGGAGAACCGTTCATTCAATCATGTGACAGAGCTGCAGACACTAGCTGAAAAGCATTTTAATAGAGCTAATAACCTTGAAGCTGAACTGTCACAAGCTAAGAAGGAAGTCATTTTAACTAAAGCACAGGTTAGGAGGGCCAGAGATGTTCAATTCTTAAAAATTTCTCCTTTCATAGTTAGTAATTACAATTAGTTTTAAAAATTAACTTTTTTTTTCTCATAGGAAAGCAGCCAGCTGTTAAAATTTGTTATTTTCTTTTTTGTTGTAGATTAATTGAAAATTTAGTTTTTAAAACTCTTTTATTTTACAATTCGTTTGCACTTTTTTAAATTTTCTAAATTAAAAACAATTTACTTCCAAATTTTACAACAATTAATAAAGAACATTACTGTCCCTTATGTGTCTTATTGAAATGTTTATTATTTTAGTGAACTCCTCATATAACAAATCACTGCCCACACAACAAACTCCTCATATAACAAATGACTCCCCACACAACAAACTCCTCATATAACAAATGACTCCACACACAACAAACTCCTCATATAATAAATGACTCCCCACACAACAAACTCCTCATATAACAAATGACTCCCCACACAACGAACTCCTCATATAACAAATGACTCCCCACACAACAAACTCCTCATATAACAAATGACTCTACACACAACAAACTCCTCATATAACAAATGACTCCCCACACAACAAACTCCTCATATAACAAATGACTCCACACACAACAAACTCCTCATATAATAAATGACTCCCCACACAACAAACTCCTCATATAACAAATGACTCCCCACACAACGAACTCCTCATATAACAAATGACTCCCCACACAACAAACTCCTCATATAACAAATGACTCTACACACAACAAACTCCTCATATAACAAATGACTCCCCACACAACAAACTCCTCATATAACAAATGACTCCCCACACAACAAACTCCTCATATAATAAATGACTCCCCACACAACAAACTCCTCATATAACAAATGACTCCACACACAACAAACTCCTCAAATAACAAATGACTTCCCACACAACAAACTCCTCATATAACAAATGACTTCCCACACAAAAAACTCCTCATATAACAAATGACTCCACACACAACAAACTCCTCATATAACAAATGACTTCCCACACAACAAACTCCTAATATAACAAATGACTCCACACACAACAAACTCCTCAAATAACAAATGACTCCACACACAACAAACTCCTCACATAACAAATGACTCCCCACACAACAAACTCCTCATATAACAAATGACTCCCCACACAACAAACTCCTCATATAACAAATGACTCTACACACAACAAACTCCTCATATAACAAATGACTCCCCACACAACAAACTCCTCATATAACAAATGACTCCCCACACAACAAACTCCTCATATAATAAATGACTCCCCACACAACAAACTCCTCACATAACAAATGACTTCCCACACAACAAACTCCTCATATAACAAATGACTCCCCACACAACAAACTCCTCATATAAATGACTCCCCACACAACAAACTCCTCATATAACAAATGACTCCCCACACAACAAACTCCTCATATAATAAATGACTCCCCACACAACAAACTCCTCATATAATAAATGACTCCCCACACAACAAACTCCTCATATAACAAATGACTCTACACACAACAAACTCCTCATATAACAAATGACTCCCCACACAACAAACTCCTCATATAACAAATGACTCCACACACAACAAACTCCTCATATAATAAATGACTCCCCACACAACAAACTCCTCATATAACAAATGACTCCCCACACAACGAACTCCTCATATAACAAATGACTCCCCACACAACAAACTCCTCATATAACAAATGACTCTACACACAACAAACTCCTCATATAACAAATGACTCCCCACACAACAAACTCCTCATATAACAAATGACTCCCCACACAACAAACTCCTCATATAATAAATGACTCCCCACACAACAAACTCCTCATATAACAAATGACTCCACACACAACAAACTCCTCAAATAACAAATGACTTCCCACACAACAAACTCCTCATATAACAAATGACTTCCCACACAACAAACTCCTCATATAACAAATGACTCCACACACAACAAACTCCTCATATAACAAATGACTTCCCACACAACAAACTCCTAATATAACAAATGACTCCACACACAACAAACTCCTCAAATAACAAATGACTCCACACACAACAAACTCCTCACATAACAAATGACTCCCCACACAACAAACTCCTCATATAACAAATGACTCCCCACACAACAAACTCCTCATATAACAAATGACTCTACACACAACAAACTCCTCATATAACAAATGACTCCCCACACAACAAACTCCTCATATAACAAATGACTCCCCACACAACAAACTCCTCATATAATAAATGACTCCCCACACAACAAACTCCTCACATAACAAATGACTTCCCACACAACAAACTCCTCATATAACAAATGACTCCCCACACAACAAACTCCTCATATAAATGACTCCCCACACAACAAACTCCTCATATAACAAATGACTCCCCACACAACAAACTCCTCATATAATAAATGACTCCCCACACAACAAACTCCTCATATAATAAATGACTCCCCACACAACAAACTCCTCATATAATAAATGACTCCCCACACAACAAACTCCTCATATAACAAATGACTCCCCACACAACAAACTCCTCATATAATAAATGACTCCCCACACAACAAACTCCGCATATAATAAATGACTCCCCACACAACAAACTCCTCATATAATAAATGACTCCCCACACAACAAACTCCTCATATAACAAATGACTCCCCACACAACAAACTCCTCATATAATAAATGACTCCCCACACAACAAACTCCTCATATAACAAATGACTCCCCAAACAAAAAACTCCTCATATAATAAATGACTCCCCACACAACAAACTCCTCATATAATAAATGACTCCCCACACAACAAACTCCTCATATAACAAATGACTCCCCACACAACAAACTCCTCATATAACAAATGACTTCCCACACAACAAACTCCTCATATAACAAATGACTCCCCACACAACAAACTCCTCATATAACAAATGACTCCCCACACAACAAACTCCTCATATAATAAATGACTCCGCACACAACAAACTCCTCATATAACAAATGACTCCCCACACAACAAACTCCTCATATAACAAATGACTTCCCACACAACAAACTCCTCATATAACAAATGACTCCCCACACAACAAACTCCTCATATAACAAATGACTCTACACACAACAAACTCCTCATATAACAAATGACTCCCCACACAACAAACTCCTCATATAACAAATGACTCCCCACACAACAAACTCCTCATATAATAAATGACTCCCCACACAACAAATTCCTCACATAACAAATGACTTCCCACACAACAAACTCCTCATATAACAAATGACTCCCCACACAACAAACTCCTCATATAACAAATGTCTCCCCACACAACAAACTCCTCATATAATAAATGACTCCCCACACAACAAACTCCTCATATAACAAATGACTCCCCACACAACAAACTCCTCATATAATAAATGACTCCCCACACAACAAACTCCTCATATAACAAATGACTCCCCAAACAAAAAACTCCTCATATAATAAATGACTCCCCACACAACAAACTCCTCATATAATAAATGACTCCCCACACAACAAACTCCTCATATAACAAATGACTCCCCACACAACAAACTCCTCATATAATAAATGACTCCCCACACAACAAACTCCTCATATAACAAATGACTCCCCAAACAAAAAACTCCTCATATAATAAATGACTCCCCACACAACAAACTCCTCATATAATAAATGACTCCCCACACAACAAACTCCTCATATAACAAATGACTCCCCACACAACAAACTCCTCATATAACAAATGACTTCCCACACAACAAACTCCTCATATAACAAATGACTCCCCACACAACAAACTCCTCATATAACAAATGACTCCCCACACAACAAACTCCTCATATAATAAATGACTCCGCACACAACAAACTCCTCATATAACAAATGACTCCCCACACAACAAACTCCTCATATAACAAATGACTTCCCACACAACAAACTCCTCATATAACAAATGACTCCCCACACAACAAACTCCTCATATAACAAATGACTCTACACACAACAAACTCCTCATATAACAAATGACTCCCCACACAACAAACTCCTCATATAACAAATGACTCCCCACACAACAAACTCCTCATATAATAAATGACTCCCCACACAACAAATTCCTCACATAACAAATGACTTCCCACACAACAAACTCCTCATATAACAAATGACTCCCCACACAACAAACTCCTCATATAACAAATGTCTCCCCACACAACAAACTCCTCATATAATAAATGACTCCCCACACAACAAACTCCTCATATAACAAATGACTCCCCACACAACAAACTCCTCATATAATAAATGACTCCCCACACAACAAACTCCTCATATAACAAATGACTCCCCAAACAAAAAACTCCTCATATAATAAATGACTCCCCACACAACAAACTCCTCATATAACAAATGACTCCCCACACAACAAACTCCTCATATAACAAATGACTCCCCACACAACAAACTCCTCATATAACAAATGACTTCCCACACAACAAACTCCTCATATAACAAATGACTCCCCACACAACAAACTCCTCATATAACAAATGACTCCCCACACAACAAACTCCTCATATAATAAATGACTCCCCACACAACAAACTCCTCATATAATAAATGACTCCGCACACAACAAACTCCTCATATAACAAATGACTCCCCACACAACAAACTCCTCATATAACAAATGACTCCCCACACAACAAACTCCTCATATAACAAATGACTCCCCACACAACAAACTCCTCATATAACAAATGACTCCCCACACAACAAACTCCTCATATAATAAATGACTCCCCACACAACAAACTCCTCACATAACAAATGACTTCCCACACAACAAACTCCTCATATAACAAATGACTCCCCACACAACAAACTCCTCATATAAATGACTCCCCACACAACAAACTCCTCATATAACAAATGACTCCCCACACAACAAACTCCTCATATAATAAATGACTCCCCACACAACAAACTCCTCATATAATAAATGACTCCCCACACAACAAACTCCTCATATAATAAATGACTCCCCACACAACAAACTCCTCATATAACAAATGACTCCCCACACAACAAACTCCTCATATAATAAATGACTCCCCACACAACAAACTCCGCATATAATAAATGACTCCCCACACAACAAACTCCTCATATAATAAATGACTCCCCACACAACAAACTCCTCATATAATAAATGACTCCCCACACAACAAACTCCTCATATAATAAATGACTCCCCACACAACAAACTCCTCATATAACAAATGACTCCCCACACAACAAACTCCTCATATAATAAATGACTCCCCACACAACAAACTCCGCATATAATAAATGACTCCCCACACAACAAACTCCTCATATAATAAATGACTCCCCACACAACAAACTCCTCATATAACAAATGACTCCCCACACAACAAACTCCTCATATAATAAATGACTCCCCACACAACAAACTCCTCATATAACAAATGACTCCCCAAACAAAAAACTCCTCATATAATAAATGACTCCCCACACAACAAACTCCTCATATAATAAATGACTCCCCACACAACAAACTCCTCATATAACAAATGACTCCCCACACAACAAACTCCTCATATAACAAATGACTTCCCACACAACAAACTCCTCATATAACAAATGACTCCCCACACAACAAACTCCTCATATAACAAATGACTCCCCACACAACAAACTCCTCATATAATAAATGACTCCGCACACAACAAACTCCTCATATAACAAATGACTCCCCACACAACAAACTCCTCATATAACAAATGACTTCCCACACAACAAACTCCTCATATAACAAATGACTCCCCACACAACAAACTCCTCATATAACAAATGACTCTACACACAACAAACTCCTCATATAACAAATGACTCCCCACACAACAAACTCCTCATATAACAAATGACTCCCCACACAACAAACTCCTCATATAATAAATGACTCCCCACACAACAAATTCCTCACATAACAAATGACTTCCCACACAACAAACTCCTCATATAACAAATGACTCCCCACACAACAAACTCCTCATATAACAAATGTCTCCCCACACAACAAACTCCTCATATAATAAATGACTCCCCACACAACAAACTCCTCATATAACAAATGACTCCCCACACAACAAACTCCTCATATAATAAATGACTCCCCACACAACAAACTCCTCATATAACAAATGACTCCCCAAACAAAAAACTCCTCATATAATAAATGACTCCCCACACAACAAACTCCTCATATAATAAATGACTCCCCACACAACAAACTCCTCATATAACAAATGACTCCCCACACAACAAACTCCTCATATAATAAATGACTCCCCACACAACAAACTCCTCATATAACAAATGACTCCCCAAACAAAAAACTCCTCATATAATAAATGACTCCCCACACAACAAACTCCTCATATAATAAATGACTCCCCACACAACAAACTCCTCATATAACAAATGACTCCCCACACAACAAACTCCTCATATAACAAATGACTTCCCACACAACAAACTCCTCATATAACAAATGACTCCCCACACAACAAACTCCTCATATAACAAATGACTCCCCACACAACAAACTCCTCATATAATAAATGACTCCGCACACAACAAACTCCTCATATAACAAATGACTCCCCACACAACAAACTCCTCATATAACAAATGACTTCCCACACAACAAACTCCTCATATAACAAATGACTCCCCACACAACAAACTCCTCATATAACAAATGACTCTACACACAACAAACTCCTCATATAACAAATGACTCCCCACACAACAAACTCCTCATATAACAAATGACTCCCCACACAACAAACTCCTCATATAATAAATGACTCCCCACACAACAAATTCCTCACATAACAAATGACTTCCCACACAACAAACTCCTCATATAACAAATGACTCCCCACACAACAAACTCCTCATATAACAAATGTCTCCCCACACAACAAACTCCTCATATAATAAATGACTCCCCACACAACAAACTCCTCATATAACAAATGACTCCCCACACAACAAACTCCTCATATAATAAATGACTCCCCACACAACAAACTCCTCATATAACAAATGACTCCCCAAACAAAAAACTCCTCATATAATAAATGACTCCCCACACAACAAACTCCTCATATAACAAATGACTCCCCACACAACAAACTCCTCATATAACAAATGACTCCCCACACAACAAACTCCTCATATAACAAATGACTTCCCACACAACAAACTCCTCATATAACAAATGACTCCCCACACAACAAACTCCTCATATAACAAATGACTCCCCACACAACAAACTCCTCATATAATAAATGACTCCCCACACAACAAACTCCTCATATAATAAATGACTCCGCACACAACAAACTCCTCATATAACAAATGACTCCCCACACAACAAACTCCTCATATAACAAATGACTTCCCACACAACAAACTCCTCATATAACAAATGACTCCCCACGCAACAAACTCCTCATATAACAAATGACTCTACACACAACAAACTCCTCATATAACAAATGACTCCCCACACAACAAACTCCTCATATAACAAATGACTCCCCACACAACAAACTCCTCATATAACAAATGACTCCCCACACAACAAACTCCTCATATAATAAATGACTCCCCACACAACAAACTCCTCATATAATAAATGACTCCCCACACAACAAACTCCTCATATAATAAATGACTCCCCACACAACAAACTCCTCATATAATAAATGACTCCCCACACAACAAACTCCTCATATAACAAATGACTCCCCACACAACAAACTCCTCATATAACAAATGACTCCCCACACAACAAACTCCTCATATAATAAATGACTCCCCACACAACAAACTCCTCATATAATAAATGACTCCCCACACAACAAACTCCTCATATAACAAATGACTCCCCACACAACAAACTCCTCATATAATAAATGACTCCCCACACAACAAACTCCTTATATAATAAATGACTCCCCACACAACAAACTCCTCATATAATAAATGACTCCCCACACAACAAACTCCTCATATAATAAATGACTCCCCACACAACAAACTCCTCATATAACAAATGACTCCCCACACAACAAACTCCTCATATAACAAATGACTCCCCACACAACAAACTCCTCATATAATAAATGACTCCCCACACAACAAACTCCTCATATAACAAATGACTCCCCACACAACAAACTCCTCATATAATAAATGACTCCCCACACAACAAACTCCTCATATAACAAATGACTCCCCAAACAAAAAACTCCTCATATAATAAATGACTCCCCACACAACAAACTCCTCATATAACAAATGACTCCCCACACAACAAACTCCTCATATAACAAATGACTCCCCACACAACAAACTCCTCATATAGCAAATGACTTCCCACACAACAAACTCCTCATATAACAAATGACTCCCCACACAACAAACTCCTCATATAACAAATGACTCCCCACACAACAAACTCCTCATATAATAAATGACTCCCCACACAACAAACTCCTCATATAATAAATGACTCCGCACACAACAAACTCCTCATATAACAAATGACTCCCCACACAACAAACTCCTCATATAACAAATGACTTCCCACACAACAAACTCCTCATATAACAAATGACTCCCCACGCAACAAACTCCTCATATAACAAATGACTCTACACACAACAAACTCCTCATATAACAAATGACTCCCCACACAACAAACTCCTCATATAACAAATGACTCCCCACACAACAAACTCCTCATATAATAAATGACTCCCCACACAACAAACTCCTCATATAATAAATGACTCCCCACACAACAAACTCCTCATATAATAAATGACTCCCCACACAACAAACTCCTCATATAATAAATGACTCCCCACACAACAAACTCCTCATATAACAAATGACTCCCCACACAACAAACTCCTCATATAATAAATGACTCCCCACACAACAAACTCCTCATATAATAAATGACTCCCCACACAACAAACTCCTCATATAACAAATGACTCCCCACACAACAAACTCCTCATATAACAAATGACTCCCCACACAACAAACTCCTCATATAATAAATGACTCCCCACACAACAAACTCCTCATATAATAAATGACTCCCCACACAACAAACTCCTCATATAACAAATGACTCCCCACACAACAAACTCCTCATATAATAAATGACTCCCCACACAACAAACTCCTTATATAATAAATGACTCCCCACACAACAAACTCCTCATATAATAAATGACTCCCCACACAACAAACTCCTCATATAATAAATGACTCCCCACACAACAAACTCCTCATATAACAAATGACTCCCCACACAACAAACTCCTCATATAACAAATGACTCCCCACACAACAAACTCCTCATATAATAAATGACTCCCCACACAACAAACTCCTCATATAACAAATGACTCCCCACACAACAAACTCCTCATATAATAAATGACTCCCCACACAACAAACTCCTCATATAACAAATGACTCCCCAAACAAAAAACTCCTCATATAATAAATGACTCCCCACACAACAAACTCCTCATATAACAAATGACTCCCCACACAACAAACTCCTCATATAACAAATGACTCCCCACACAACAAACTCCTCATATAGCAAATGACTTCCCACACAACAAACTCCTCATATAACAAATGACTCCCCACACAACAAACTCCTCATATAACAAATGACTTCCCACACAACAAACTCCTCATATAACAAATGACTCCCCACACAACAAACTCCTCATATAACAAATGACTTCCCACACAACAAACTCCTCATATAACAAATGACTCCCCACGCAACAAACTCCTCATATAACACATGACTCTACACACAACAAACTCCTCATATAACAAATGACTCCCCACACAACAAACTCCTCATATAACAAATGACTCCCCACACAACAAACTCCTCATATAATAAATGACTCCCCACACAACAAACTCCTCATATAATAAATGACTCCCCACACAACAAACTCCTCATATAATAAATGACTCCCCACACAACAAACTCCTCATATAATAAATGACTCCCCACACAACAAACTCCTCATATAACAAATGACTCCCCACACAACAAACTCCTCATATAATAAATGACTCCCCACACAACAAACTCCTCATATAATAAATGACTCCCCACACAACAAACTCCTCATATAACAAATGACTCCCCACACAACAAACTCCTCATATAACAAATGACTCCCCACACAACAAACTCCTCATATAATAAATGACTCCCCACACAACAAACTCCTCATATAATAAATGACTCCCCACACAACAAACTCCTCATATAACAAATGACTCCCCACACAACAAACTCCTCATATAATAAATGACTCCCCACACAACAAACTCCTTATATAATAAATGACTCCCCACACAACAAACTCCTCATATAATAAATGACTCCCCACACAACAAACTCCTCATATAATAAATGACTCCCCACACAACAAACTCCTCATATAACAAATGACTCCCCACACAACAAACTCCTCATATAACAAATGACTCCCCACACAACAAACTCCTCATATAATAAATGACTCCCCACACAACAAACTCCTCATATAACAAATGACTCCCCACACAACAAACTCCTCATATAATAAATGACTCCCCACACAACAAACTCCTCATATAACAAATGACTCCCCAAACAAAAAACTCCTCATATAATAAATGACTCCCCACACAACAAACTCCTCATATAACAAATGACTCCCCACACAACAAACTCCTCATATAACAAATGACTCCCCACACAACAAACTCCTCATATAGCAAATGACTTCCCACACAACAAACTCCTCATATAACAAATGACTCCCCACACAACAAACTCCTCATATAACAAATGACTCCCCACACAACAAACTCCTCATATAATAAATGACTCCCCACACAACAAACTCCTCATATAATAAATGACTCCGCACACAACAAACTCCTCATATAACAAATGACTCCCCACACAACAAACTCCTCATATAACAAATGACTTCCCACACAACAAACTCCTCATATAACAAATGACTCCCCACGCAACAAACTCCTCATATAACAAATGACTCTACACACAACAAACTCCTCATATAACAAATGACTCCCCACACAACAAACTCCTCATATAACAAATGACTCCCCACACAACAAACTCCTCATATAACAAATGACTCCCCACACAACAAACTCCTCATATAATAAATGACTCCCCACACAACAAACTCCTCATATAATAAATGACTCCCCACACAACAAACTCCTCATATAATAAATGACTCCCCACACAACAAACTCCTCATATAATAAATGACTCCCCACACAACAAACTCCTCATATAACAAATGACTCCCCACACAACAAACTCCTCATATAACAAATGACTCCCCACACAACAAACTCCTCATATAATAAATGACTCCCCACACAACAAACTCCTCATATAATAAATGACTCCCCACACAACAAACTCCTCATATAACAAATGACTCCCCACACAACAAACTCCTCATATAATAAATGACTCCCCACACAACAAACTCCTTATATAATAAATGACTCCCCACACAACAAACTCCTCATATAATAAATGACTCCCCACACAACAAACTCCTCAATAATAAATGACTCCCCACACAACAAACTCCTCATATAACAAATGACTCCCCAAACAAAAAACTCCTCATATAATAAATGACTCCCCACACAACAAACTCCTCATATAACAAATGACTCCCCACACAACAAACTCCTCATATAACAAATGACTCCCCACACAACAAACTCCTCATATAACAAATGACTTCCCACACAACAAACTCCTCATATAACAAATGACTCCCCACACAACAAACTCCTCATATAATTAATGACTCCCAACACAACAAACTCCTCATATAACAAATGACTCCCCACACAACAAACTCCTCATATAATAAATGACTCCCCACACAACAAACTCCTCATATAATAAATGACTCCCCACACAACAAACTCCTCATATAACAAATGACTCCCCACACAACAAACTCCTCATATAACAAATGACTCCCCACACAACAAACTCCTCATATAACAAATGACTCCCCACACAACAAACTCCTCATATAACAAATGACTCCCCACACAACAAACTCCTCATATAACAAATGACTCCCCACACAACAAACTCCTCATATAATAAATGACTCCCCACACAACAAACTCCTCATATAATAAATGACTCCCCACACAACAAACTCCTCATATAATAAATGACTCCCCACACAACAAACTCCTCATATAATAAATGACTCCCCACACAACAAACTCCTCATATAACAAATGACTCCCCACACAACAAACTCCTCATATAACAAATGACTCCCGACACAACAAACTCCTCATATAATAAATGACTCCCCACACAACAAACTCCTCATATAACAAATGACTCCCCACACAACAAACTCCTCATATAACAAATGACTCCCTACACAACAAACTCCTCATATAACAAATGACTCCCCACACAACAAACTCCTCATATAACAAATGACTCCACACACAACATTTTTGTCATTTGGCATGTAAAATAATGGTTATTTATTACTGGTTTTATATTTTTGGGGAAAATTGATGGTGACATTTGATGGGGACATTTGAAGGTGACAATTGATGGTGACATGTCTTGCACAAGGTGAAACCAAAGAATTCAATAAATTAAAGCTTCTATTACTGACTGAGTCTGCCCTCCCAAGAAATGTTATCTATGCACACTTACACTCAACAGCTGGCCTCCCAAGCAATGTTATCTATGCACACTTAAATCTCAACAGCTGGCCTCCCAAGCAATGTTAACTATGCACACTTACATCTCAACAGCTGGCCTCCCAAGAAATGTTAACTATGCACACTTACATCTCAACAGCTGGCCTCCCAAGATATGTTAAACAAACAACTTGATGACATGTACAATGCATTGAATTGGAGTAGAGAAGATTTGACTTCTTCATCACAATATCAAAGCTGGGGCGAAGATCACCCTCAGAAATTAATAGATGAAACTTTTCAGTCTAACACACAGCACAGCTTATCTGATGCTTCTGTAAATCCATATTTATTTTGCTAAGCCAAATTTTCATTTAAAACCAAAGACTATGTTTCTTCCTACTAATTTTAGCTTCCCATTTCCATTTGTATGTTTCCTTCTTAAATGTGTATCAATCCTCATGTTATCATCATAACTCTAACTCTGAATAGATTTAGATAACAACTTTAATTAGCATGTTATCATCATAACTCTAAGTCTGAATAGATTTAGATAACATCTTTAATTTTACTATATTGTAAATTATTTTCACATTATTAATTAATAACAGGCAATACAATGATGCATTATTGTATGTAATTAGTTATTCCAGAAATCAGAGGGAAGGTCACACAACTCTGTATTTAAAAGAGATATTTTAGTTGTTTTTTTCCACCCGATTCAAGAGTTCTTGCCCTTGCTGCACATAACTTTTTTGTTGATTTTTATAGTTGTCACTAAAAAATGAAACATTAAATTTATGCAAACATGTCAAGGAAAATGTACACAATAATGCTGTTAATGTACACTAATGAAAACAATGATGCTGTTTATGTACACTAAGTACACAATGATGCTGTTAATGTACACTGAGTACACAATGATGCTGTTAATGTACACTAATGTACACAATGATGCTGTTAATGTATACTAAGTACACAATGATGCTGTTAATGTACACTAAGTACACAATGATGCTGTTAATTAACAGCATCATTGTGTACACGATTGTACACAATGATGCTGTTAATGTACACTAAGTACACAATAATGCTGTTAATGGACACTAATGTACACAATGATGCTGTTTAATCTCCGTATACTATTACATAATCTATACTATCAATACCTGTGGTCGGTCAATGGGTAACTATAACTTAAGAAATGTTTACTTACCATTTAGTATCACTAATCGTCTATAACAAAACACAAACATTTATCATCTGTACAGAGAGACTGAAATTTAACTTCATCATTGCAATCCATGTTGACATCATTATTATCTACTGGAACTTCTATTTCTATTATAACCTCTGTATACTAGATGTTCTGATATTAATTTAGCTTGTTTGTTAACCAATGTCTACATTTATCTTCTTCCCTCTGTATCCAGTTTTATATTCCTATACATGTCATTTTAAATGTAGTTTGATATATGTGTGAATCCTTATGAAGTAGGGTAAACTACTACTAGTACATCAATAAATGACACAAAGAATCCAACTACTAGTACATCAATAAATGACACAAAGAATCCAACTACTAGTACATCAATAAATGACACAATGAATCCAACTACTAGTACATCAATAAATGACACAAAGAATCCAACTACTAGTACATCAATAAATGACACAAAGAATCCAACTACTAGTATATCAATAAATGACACAAAGAATCCAACTACTAGTACATCAATAAATGACACAAAGAATCCAACTACTAGTACATCAATAAATGACACAAAGAATCCAACTACTAGTATATCAATAAATGACACAAAGAATCCAACTACTAGTATATCAATAAATGACACAAAGAATCCAACTACTAGTACATCAATAAATGACACAAAGAATCCAACTACTAGTATATCAATAAATGACACAAAGAATCCAACTACTAGTACATCAATAAATGACACAAAGAATCCAACTACTAGTACATCAATAAATGACACAAAGAATCCAACTACTAGTACATCAATAAATGACACAAAGAATCCAATGACTAGTACATCAATAAATGACACAAAGAATCCAACTACTAGTACATCAATAAATGACACAAAGAATCCAACTACTAGTACATCAATAAATGACACAAAGAATCCAACTACTAGTACATCAATAAATGACACAAAGAATCCAACTACTAGTACATCAATAAATGACACAAAGAATCCAATGACTAGTACATCAATAAATGACACAAAGAATCCAACTACTAGTACATCAATAAATGACACAAAGAATCCAACTACTAGTATATCAATAAATGACACAAAGAATCCAATGACTAGTACATCAATAAATGACACAAAGAATCCAACTACTAGTACATCAATAAATGACACAAAGAATCCAACTACTAGTACATCAATAAATGACACAAAGAATCCAATGACTAGTACACCAATAAATGACACAAAGAATCCAACTACTAGTACATCAATAAATGACACAAAGAATCCAACTACTAGTACATCAATAAATGACACAAAGAATCCAACTACTAGTATATCAATAAATGACACAAAGAATCCAACTACTAGTACATCAATAAATGACACAAAGAATCCAACTACTAGTACACCAATAAATGACACAAAGAATCCAACTACTAGTACATCAATAAATGACACAAAGAATCCAATGACTAGTACACCAATAAATGACACAAAGAATCCAATGACTAGTACACCAATAAATGACACAAAGAATCCAATGACTAGTACACCAATAAATGACACAAAGAATCCAATGACTAGTACATCAATAAATGACACAAAGAATCCAACTACTAGTACATCAATAAATGACACAAAGAATCCAACTACTAGTACACCAATAAATGACACAAAGAATCCAACTACTAGTACATCAATAAATGACACAAAGAATCCAATGACTAGTACACCAATAAATGACACAAAGAATCCAATGACTAGTACACCAATAAATGACACAAAGAATCCAACTACTAGTACATCAATAAATGACACAAAGAATCCAATGACTAGTACACCAATAAATGACACAAAGAATCCAATGACTAGTACATCAATAAATGACACAAAGAATCCAACTACTAGTACATCAATAAATGACACAAAGAATCCAACTACTAGTACATCAATAAATGACACAAAGAATCCAACTGCTAGTACATCAATAAATGACACAAAGAATCCAACTACTAGTACATCAATAAATGACACAAAGAATCCAACTACTAGTACATCAATAAATGACACAAAGAATCCAATGACTAGTACATCAATAAATGACACAAAGAATCCAACTACTAGTACACCAATAAATGACACAAAGAATCCAATGACTAGTACACCAATAAATGACACAAAGAATCCAATGACTAGTACATCAATAAATGACACAAAGAATCCAACTACTAGTACATCAATAAATGACACAAAGAATCCAATGACTAGTACACCAATAAATGACACAAAGAATCCAATGACTAGTACACCAATAAATGACACAAAGAATCCAACTACTAGTATATCAATAAATGACACAAAGAATCCAACTACTAGTACATCAATAAATGACACAAAGAATCCAACTACTAGTACATCAATAAATGACACAAAGAATCCAACTACTAGTATATCAATAAATGACACAAAGAATCCAATGACTAGTATATCAATAAATGACACAAAGAATCCAACTACTAGTACATCAATAAATGACACAAAGAATCCAACTACTAGTATATCAATAAATGACACAAAGAATCCAACTACTAGTACATCAATAAATGACACAAAGAATCCAACTACTAGTACATCAATAAATGACACAAAGAATCCAACTACTAGTACATCAATAAATGACACAAAGAATCCAATGACTAGTACATCAATAAATGACACAAAGAATCCAACTACTAGTACATCAATAAATGACACAAAGAATCCAACTACTAGTACATCAATAAATGACACAAAGAATCCAACTACTAGTACATCAATAAATGACACAAAGAATCCAATGACTAGTACATCAATAATTGACACAAAGAATCCAACTACTAGTACATCAATAAATGACACAAAGAATCCAATGACTAGTACATCAATAATTGACACAAAGAATCCAACTACTAGTACATCAATAAATGACACAAAGAATCCAACTACTAGTACATCAATAAATGACACAAAGAATCCAATGACTAGTACATCAATAAATGACACAAAGAATCCAACTACTAGTACATCAATAAATGACACAAAGAATCCAACTACTAGTACATCAATAAATGACACAAAGAATCCAACTACTAGTACATCAATAAATGACACAAAGAATCCAATGACTAGTACACCAATAAATGACACAAAGAATCCAACTACTAGTACATCAATAAATGACACAAAGAATCCAACTACTAGTACATCAATAAATGACACAAAGAATCCAACTACTAGTATATCAATAAATGACACAAAGAATCCAACTACTAGTACATCAATAAATGACACAAAGAATCCAACTACTAGTACACCAATAAATGACACAAAGAATCCAACTACTAGTACATCAATAAATGACACAAAGAATCCAATGACTAGTACACCAATAAATGACACAAAGAATCCAACAACTAGTACATCAATAAATGACACAAAGAATCCAACTACTAGTACACCAATAAATGACACAAAGAATCCAACTACTAGTACATCAATAAATGACACAAAGAATCCAATGACTAGTACATCAATAAATGACACAAAGAATCCAACTACTAGTACATCAATAAATGACACAAAGAATCCAATGACTAGTACATCAATAAATGACACAAAGAATCCAACTACTAGTACATCAATAAATGACACAAAGAATCCAACTACTAGTACATCAATAAATGACACAAAGAATCCAATGACTAGTACATCAATAAATGACACAAAGAATCCAACTACTAGTACATCAATAAATGACACAAAGAATCCAACTACTAGTACACCAATAAATGACACAAAGAATCCAACTACTAGTACATCAATAAATGACACAAAGAATCCAATGACTAGTACACCAATAAATGACACAAAGAATCCAATGACTAGTACACCAATAAATGACACAAAGAATCCAACTACTAGTACATCAATAAATGACACAAAGAATCCAACTACTAGTACATCAATAAATGACACAAAGAATCCAACTACTAGTACACCAATAAATGACACAAAGAATCCAACTACTAGTACATCAATAAATGACACAAAGAATCCAATGACTAGTACACCAATAAATGACACAAAGAATCCAATGACTAGTACACCAATAAATGACACAAAGAATCCAATGACTAGTACATCAATAAATGACACAAAGAATCCAACTACTAGTACACCAATAAATGACACAAAGAATCCAACTACTAGTACATCAATAAATGACACAAAGAATCCAACTACTAGTACATCAATAAATGACACACATAATCCAACTACTAGTACATCAATAAATGACACAAAGAATCCAATGACTAGTACATCAATAAATGACACAAAGAATCCAACTACTAGTACATCAATAAATGACACAAAGAATCCAATGACTAGTACACCAATAAATGACACAAAGAATCCAATGACTAGTACACCAATAAATGACACAAAGAATCCAACTACTAGTACATCAATAAATGACACAAAGAATCCAATGACTAGTACACCAATAAATGACACAAAGAATCCAACTACTAGTACATCAATAAATGACACAAAGAATCCAACTACTAGTACATCAATAAATGACACAAAGAATCCAACTACTAGTACATCAATAAATGACACAGAATCCAACTACTAGTACATCAATAAATGACACAAAGAATCCAACTACTAGTACATCAATAAATGACACAGAATCCAACTACTAGTACATCAATAAATGACACAAAGAATCCAACTACTAGTACATCAATAATTGACACAAAGAATCCAACTACTAGTACATCAATAAATGACACAAAGAATCCAACTACTAGTACATCAATAAATGACACAAAGAATCCAACTACTAGTACATCAATAAATGACACAAAGAATCCAACTACTAGTACACCAATAAATGAGACAAAGAATCCAATGACTAGAGCTAAAACTGAATTGATTTATTTCATATTCCACAAAATTGTTCACAATAAATGGTCAGTGGCAGAGTTGGAAATTTTATGTTGTTTGGGCAGGTGTATTATGCATTTGGTGGGGGGGGGGGGGGAAGGTGGTAGGACATTAAGATAACATATACATGGGAGATTGTTGTCAATTGAGTATTATTAACATTTTCGGGTCCCTTACTGCTTCTGATTTATTTCTCGTCAACCTCACCACCCTGAATTAAATTTCTTGTAACCAACTTTTTACTCTTTACTTAACTGATAAATTTAACTTAATAATAAAGTGACAAAAATAAACTTACCCTTTGAAATTAATTAAAAAAATCAGATATTTTTTCCCCTTACGTTTAAATATATAGAGTTTGACAGATTAAACATGACTAGGATTATTTATTTGACAATGTAAGCATTTATGATAACTAGGACTATTTATTTGACGATGTAAACATTTATGATGACTACGCCTAACTATTTGACAGTGTAAACATTTATGATGACTAGGACTATTTATTTGACAATGTAAACATTAATGATGACTAGGACTATTTATTTGACAATGTAAACATTTATGATGACTAGGACTATTTATTTGACAATGTAAACATTTATGATGACTAGGACTATTTATTTGACAATGTAAACATTTATAATGATGATTCTTTTGTTTTTGCAGCCTGAAAAGTTGTCGGACAACAAAGAAAATATATCAGCAGTGGAATTCATCTTTGGCCCTGACGACAAGTGCAATCTTCACTTGAGAGACAAAGTGAAAAAATCAACGCTGAGAGAAAGACTTGCAGAGGAACAGGATTATCTGAGGGTAAGGTTAGATGAACATGATTATCTGAGGGTAAGGTTGGATGAACATGATTATCTGAGGGTAAGGTTCGATGAACATGATTATCTGAGGGTAAGGTTGGATGAACATGATTATCTGAGGGTAATGTTGGATGAACATGATTATCTGAGGGTAATGTTTGGGGAACATGATTATCTGAGGGTAAGGTTTGAAGAACATGATTATCCGAGGGTAAGGTTTGGGGAACATGATTATCTGTGAGTAATTTTTTGTAACAGGATTATCTGAGTGTAAGGTTTGGGGAACATGATTATCTGAGGGTAAGTTTTGGGGAACATGATTATATGAGGGTAAGGTTTGGGGAACAGGATTATCTGAGGGTAAGTTTTGGGGAACAGGGTGTGAGGGATGTTTGGACTTTATATATTTAGGTCGTCTTTCCTAATCCTTATCCTTATATTACATATGTAAAAAGTCATCTTTTCATAGCCTCTTCTTCTTCTATATTTTAAGGGCCCATGTATAGATGTATAGTTCTTTCTGGCTCCTCTCTATGTAGAGGGGATTTGTGATGTTTTTGTGCCTGGTTTTGAATAGGATACTTCACTGGTTGAAATGGCTACTCAGCGAAGGTATAATGAACTGGGGGTTGGAAGACCGGAGGCAATAGATACAAAAGTGTCAAGTGTAGTCACCTCAACTGTTCCTTTGGGAAACTTGTTCTAGTCCCTGATTGTCTTCGGCGGGAATGATCAGCTCCTGTACTGTGTTCTTGCTTTTGAGATCTAGCCCTGCCTGTCATAACCTCGTCGCTGTATAGGGGGGAGAAGGACAACTTTCTGTTTAATGCTGGAGCAGTGGACCAGCCCATGTTTTGTCTTGTACATCATGGAGAGCCTGGAGAATCATTGTCATTCCCCTAATGGTGACCAGCCGAGTGTTTCCAGCACGCTGCCAACACTTCAGGTGTTCCTGTCGTGGTTTATGACAATTCATGCTGCCCGTCGCTGGACCGCCTCCAACCTGTCGATGCTCCTCTGGGTGAATGGGTCCCAGACTGAAGATGCTCAATTTAAAAGCAGCCCCGCATAGGCTTTTTATTTCACACTGAGTTGCTTATCTTGAGATTTTACATTAAGAACTCTAGGGTCTTGTTTGCCTGGCTGCACACATTGCTAATATGCTCGTCCCAGCAGACCTTTTTTTGAATGATAACACTGATGTACCTTATGGAGGAACCTGGCTCAAGCATATGGCCATGCAGTTCGTAAGGGTGGTGTAGAGGGGTACTACTTTTGGAGACTGACAGTGTCTGGCACTTGGCAGAATGAAATTCCTGTAGACTGACAGTGTCTGGCACTTGACAGAATGAAATTCCATGTCCCAGCTCATCTCCCACTAAGCTAACCAATGGAGGTCCTGTTGTAGCTGGTCCTGTTGTAGCTGGTCCTGTTGTAGCTGGTCCTGTTGTAGCTGGTCCTGTTGAAACTGGTCCTGGTCAGAACTGTTTGCAATCGTTCTATAAACCGCCATGTTATCTGCACATTTATTGCACATTTTTGTTTAGCACACAAAAGTCACAAGTCAGTGCCATTGGCTGTAAGCTCAGTTTTACTATTGCATATATCTAGGCTTTTGTTGGGAATACAACAATCACCAGTCTGTCAATAATTTCAAAACATTTGGTTTGATATTTTTATAGTCTTTGAAAATATTTAGAAATAATACAACACAGAATTTTAGGTGACAGGGTTAGGTTTAGGTGACAATTTGCTATATGAGAGATGAGAAATGTAAGTAAGTGATTAAAGGACTCATACATTGTGCAACTATTTGTGGAAACATCTCACATAGATTGTTTTATGGACCAGATCTAGCATAGATTGTTTGATGGGCCAGATCTCACATATATTGTTTTATGGACCAGATCTCACATAGATTGTTTTATGGACCAGATCTCACATAGTTTGTTTTATGTACCAGATCTCACATAGTTTGTTTTATGTACCAGATCTCACATAGATTGTTTTATGGACCAGATCTAGCATAGATTGTTTGATGGACCACATCTCACATAGATTGTTTTATGGACCAGATCTAGCATAGATTGTTTTATGGACCAGATCTCACATATATTGTTTTATGGACCAGATCTCACATATATTTTTTTTATGGACCAGATCTCGCATAGATTGTTTTGTGAGACAGATCTCACATAGATAGTTTATGGACCAGATCTAGCATATATGGTTTTATGGACCAGATCTAGCATAGATAGTTTATGGACCAGATCTAGCAAAGATAGCACTATGTTGAACAGAAAGTGTGACATCTGGTTTGCATATCTTTATTTTATGTTTTATTCATAATTAAATTTTTCCATTTAAAAATTATATTTATTTGTTTATTACCATTTTCAGTTCCAACTCCAGCAGCAAATGTTACGCCATTCTGAAACCATGGAGTCAGCAAGACTTAAGTCTGATGAGACCATTGACTGTCTCAGGAGGAAATTAAATGCCTTACAGGAGGTACGTACGTAATCTTTTTGCTGCTAACTGTTGATTCATATGCATCACATCTGGAAACGAATATATTTTGAGGATATTTATA
Organism: Omphiscola glabra; assembly: GCA_964017045.1. Lineage (NCBI taxonomy): Eukaryota > Metazoa > Mollusca > Gastropoda > Lymnaeidae > Omphiscola > Omphiscola glabra. Next base: position 125,534 of record OZ024808.1, on the reverse strand, counting down.
GGCAATCAAATGATAGTTAAAAAAGCAATTGTGATACTACTAAATGTTATCAGCACACACTGGGATACTACTAAAGGTTATCATGATACTACTAAAGGTTATCAGCACACGCTGTGATACTACTTAAGGTTATCATGATATTACTAACAGTTATCAACACACACACAAACATTCTGGATGTTTAATTTTAATTATGTCTTGTGACAATTAATTTTAAAAAGCCAATAGTTTTCATATTCAACATTTCAGATTGTAATTTTTTAATTTTTGTGTCCATCAGGTTCTCTTCAACACTAATCCCAAGCTGCAAAATATCTCTCAATTGAAAAGAGCTAGGTCAAGGTCCCCTGCCTACAAAATAGATGCACAAATTGTGAGTGAACATTTAGGGATAACTAATATAACCTTTTTTTGAGTTTTCAGTTTTGTCTAGTTTTAAATACTCTAGATTAGGGTTAGGGTTATCTAGTTTTAAATATTCTAGGTTAGGGTTAGGGTTATCTAGTTTTTAATGCTCTAGGTTAGGGTTAAGGTTATCTAGTTTTTAATGCTCTAGTTTAAGGTTAAGGTTATCTAGTTTTTAATGCTCTAGGTTAGGATTAGGGTTATCTAGTTTTAATGCTCTAGGTTAGGATTAGGTTTATCTAGTTTTTAATGCTCTAGGTTAGGGTTAGGGTTATCTAGTTTTTAATGCTCTAGGTTAGGATTAGGGTTATCTAGTTTTTAATGCTCTAGTTTAAGGTTAATGTTATCTAGTTTTTAATGGTCTAGGTTAGGATTAGGGTTACCTAGTTTTTAATGCTCTAGTTTAAGGCTAAGCTTATCTAGTTTTTAATGGTCTAGGTTAGGATTAGGGTAATCTAGTTTTCAATGCTCTAGGTTAGGGTTAGGGTTATCTAGTTTTCAATGCTCTAGGTTAGGGTTAGGGTTATCTAGTTTGTAATGGTCTAGGTTAGGATTAGGGTAATCTAGTTTTCAATGCTCTAGGTTAGGGTTAGGGTTATCTAGTTTTCAATGCTCTAGGTTAGGGTTAGGGTTATCTAGTTTTCAATGTTCTAGGTTAGGGTTAGGGTTATCTAGTTTTCAATGCTCTAGGTTAGGGTTATCTAGTTTTCAATGCTCTAGGTTAGGGTTAGGGTTATCTAGTTTTCAATGTTCTAGGTTAGGGTTAGGGTTATCTAGTTTTCAATCCTCTAGGTTATGTATAAGGTTATCTTGTTTTAAGTGCTCTGGAGTTTTCAAGCTGTGAAATGTTGTTGTTAGTTCTCTTGCTTGTAAAGGAAAGTGATAAACATGTTCACACTGATACAAATATTGTTGTAATAAACATGTTCACACTGATACAAATATTGTTGTAATAAACATGTTCACACTGATACAAATATTGTTGTAATAAACATGTTCACACTGATACAAATATTGTTGTAATAAACATGTTCACACTGATACATATATTGTTGTAATAAACATGTTCACACTGTTACAAATATTGTTGTAATAAACATGTTCACACTGATACATATATTGTTGTAATAAACATGTTCACACTGATACAAATATTGTTGTAATAAACATGTTCACACTGATACATATATTGTTGTAATAAACATGTTCACACTGATACATATATTGTTGTAATAAACATGTTCACACTGATACAAATATTGTTGTAATAAACATGTTCACACTGATACATATATTGTTGTAATAAACATGTTCACACTGATACAAATATTGTTGTAATAAACATGTTCACACTGATACAAATATTGTTGTAATAAACATGTTCACACTGATACATATATTGTTGTAATAAACATGTTCACACTGATACAAATATTGTTGTAATAAACATGTTCACACTGATACATATATTGTTGTAATAAACATGTTCACACTGATACAAATATTGTTGTAATAAACATGTTCACACTGATACATATATTGTTGTAATAAACATGTTCACACTGATACAAATATTGTTGTAATAAACATGTTCACACTGATACATATATTGTTGTAATAAACATGTTCACACTGATACAAATATTGTTGTAATAAACATGTTCACACTGATACATATATTGTTGTAATAAACATGTTCACACTGAAACAAATATTGTTGTAATAAACATGTTCACACTGATACATATATTGTTGTAATAAACATGTTCACACTGATACAAATATTGTTGTAATAAACATGTTCACACTGATACATATATTGTTGTAATAAACATGTTCACACTGATACAAATATTGTTGTAATAAACATGTTCACACTGATACATATATTGTTGTAATAAACATGTTCACACTGATACAAATATTGTTGTAATAAACATGTTCACACTGATACATATATTGTTGTAATAAACATGTTCACACTGATACATATATTGTTGTAATAAACATGTTCACACTGATACAAATATTGTTGTAATAAACATGTTCACACTGATACAAATATTGTTGTAATAAACATGTTCACACTGATACATATATTGTTGTAATAAACATGTTCACACTGATACAAATATTGTTGTAATAAACATGTTCACACTGATACAAATATTGTTGTAATAAACATGTTCACACTGATACATATATTGTTGTAATAAACATGTTCACACTGATACATATATTGTTGTAATAAACATGTTCACACTGATACAAATATTGTTGTAATAAACATGTTCACACTGATACATATATTGTTGTAATAAACATGTTCACACTGATACAAATATTGTTGTAATAAACATGTTCACACTGATACATATATTGTTGTAATAAACATGTTCACACTGAAACAAATATTGTTGTAATAAACATGTTCACACTGATACATATATTGTTGTAATAAACATGTTCACACTGATACAAATATTGTTGTAATAAACATGTTCACACTGATACATATATTGTTGTAATAAACATGTTCACACTGATACATATATTGTTGTAATAAACATGTTCACACTGATACAAATATTGTTGTAATAAACATGTTCACACTGATACATATATTGTTGTAATAAACATGTTCACACTGATACAAATATTGTTGTAATAAACATGTTCACACTGATACATATATTGTTGTAATAAACATGTTCACACTGAAACAAATATTGTTGTAATAAACATGTTCACACTGATACATATATTGTTGTAATAAACATGTTCACACTGATACAAATATTGTTGTAATAAACATGTTCACACTGATACATATATTGTTGTAATAAACATGTTCACACTGATACATATATTGTTGTAATAAACATGTTCACACGGACTGTTGCAAAATATTAATTTCAGAGATAAGCAAATTATTTGTGAGATTGAACAGATTCTATGATCCCTTATTTGCATTTGTTGAAATCTACTAATTGCAATTGTTGAAGTCTACCATTGGCACTTGTTGAATTCTACCATTCGCACTTGTTGAATTCTACCATTGGCACTTTTTGAATTCTACATTTGCACTTGTTGAATTCTACCATTTTCACTTGTTGATTTCTACCATTTGCACTTGTTGAATTCTACCATTGTTAGAGGTCTTTGGAGTAGTGTCAATTCTGTTAGTTTCATTTTAAGTTTCTCCTTTTCAAATAGCAGGGAACTTAAGAGATACACCAAGTCATATATAAATGTTGTTAAGTTTGGGATGCTCACATCATATATAAATGTTGTTAGGTTTGGGAGGCTCACATCATATATAAATGGTGTTAGGTTTGGGATGCTCACATCATATATAAATGTTGTTAAGTTTGGGATGCTCACATCATATATAAATGGTGTTAAGTTTGGGATGCTCACATCATATATAAATGTTGTTAAGTTTGGGATGCTCACATCATATATAAATGGTGTTAAGTTTGGGATGCTCACATCATATATAAATGTTGTTAAGTTTGGGATGCTCACATCATATATAAATGTTGTTAAGTTTGGGATGCTCACATCATATATAAATGGTGTTAAGTTTGGGATGCTCACATCATGAATTCAAACCCGGTGATGGGGAGATGGAGTTCACATGCGCCTAACTGGCAGCAGTGATGCCTCTCGAACATCGAAGATTTGACTTTGTAACGCGCTTCGAGCCTTTGGGGATGAAGCGTGATTTTTCAAATAAACTTTATTATTATTATTATTATATATAAATGTTGTTAGGTTTGGGATGCTCACATCATATATAAATGTTGTTAGGTTTGGGATGCTCACATCATATATAAATGTTGTTAGGTTTGAGATGCTCACATCATTGTGTGGAGAAGGGTGTTCCAGTGCCAGAAAAGTAACTGAATATTAAAAATAGATTTAATAGTGCTGCATGGACAATCAAACCCACATCTTTAGCCACAGTTAAATATGCTTGATATATATCAGCCCTTTCTTAGCCACAGTTAAATATGCTTGATATGTAAAACCCCATTCACGTCTTATGTATCACTGCAATCATGTCTCATGTATCAGCCCATTCACGTCTTATGTATCACTGCAATCATGTCTCATGTATCACTCCAATCATGTCTCATGTATCACTGCAATCATGTCTCATGTATCAGCCCATTCACGTCTTATGTATCACTGCAATCATGTCTCATGTATCACTCCAATCATGTCTCATGTATCACTGCAATCATGTCTCATGTATCAGCCCAATCATGTCTCATGTATCACTCCAATCATGTCTCATGTATCACTCCAATCATGTCTCATGTATCAGCCCATTCATGTCTTACGCATCATCCCATATGTGCCTCATGTTTCATTCTCCTTTCACCTACATCAAAATGAAAATAATAATTGTTTTTGTCCTAAACCACCTGTATCCATGATCTTAGAAAATAGCATATACACATTACCATCTCCAGAGATATAGGTCTCCAAGTCCAAATGATAAATCTGGGAGGAGCTATTTGATACAAAGAAGGTCAAGGTCATCCGAAAGCCTAGACAATTCAATAACACCTGAGAGAGACTGTAAGTGCATTGTTGCTCCATTGAAATATAATGTATAGATTTGGATATTGGCTCGGGATAATTTAAAAAAAGATTATTATGGTTTACACAAATATCCAGTGTTTGACTTCTGTGTATTCAGTTTGGGTGCGTCTCGATTCCGGTCACTAGTCAACCACAAGGGCTATAAAACCTTACATCTCTTTTAAAAAAAAATTAAAATGGAATTCTTTTTCAAGTCACAACTATTATATGAGAAAATAAATTTCTTCTATACAGAATAGCTCAGAAAAATTACGTTATAACTTACGTCAAGAAATTATTACTAAATAACTTACATCAAAAATTACTTAATAACTTACATGTACCTGCCCATTCATGAGAACTTCCGGCTAGCACCAAGATGGCTGTCTTACAAAGTTTTGTGGACCGAAATTGTTAAAAAAAAACAGGAAAGTGTAGTTGCATTATCTTAATCATGTAAATTCAACCCGGGAAACTAAGATTTGTCTTAAGCTCGAGACTACGCCTTGCAGGCACGTATTGGACCGAGCTCTTGATTATAATTATATTGCAATTGTATTGTGTGTTTGCCCGTTTTTCTATATTGGGATATCTACCATGGACTGCTGCTTTGATCGAGCTACGTTTTGTGTTCCTCCAAACGTTATTGAAGCTCTGTGAAGTTTGCCGTTTACACTGTTGGCCATCTTTGTTGTCATCACCATCATCGCTCATGCAAGCCGATGATACGGTTGGTGACACACATCGGCCCAACGGAGGTAATCGACCTGTACTGATATACACGCGCGATCGCCTATTGTCAAAGAATGCCCAGCTTATGCCCTTGACCGCTGACCTCGTGTATCGACTGAAAGAACATTCCATTGGTCGAGGCCTTCGCCGGTAGCGTACCCATCGTGATGGTGGATGGGAAATGGGCGCACGACGAAAGAAGACGCTGGAGACAGCGTCCACTGAAATACCGCCATGGCGACAGCCGCGTCAATATTATTGCTTGTGGGGATCGTCATGCAGAACCTTTTAACGAAGTTTTTAGTAACGAGGTGGACGACAGAAATCAGCCATCTACCTTGTTATCGATCGCTACCATTCCCTACGTGTCAATCCTAAGATCACGTCCGGCGGGTCATGATTTCACACCGCCTCGACGGGACGTGACGAGATCAAATCTAGTTGTTGTTAACTGCCAGACTGTTGTGACGAGATCAAATCTAGTTGTTGTTAACTGCCAGACTGTTGTGACGAGATCAAATCTAGTTGTTGTTAACTGCCAGACTGTTGTGACGAGATCAAATCTAGTTTTTGTTAACTGCCAGACTGTTGTGACGAGATCAAATCTAGTTGTTGTTAACTGCCAGCCTGTTGTGTAGCCGCAATCACGTCATTTCAACTTCCAGGCATGCAGGAATAAGACACTTGAGGTGTGTGATCTTGTTTTAGAGAGCAAGGCTGACCTTGTGTTCATTACCGAGACGTGGTTTAAACATCTCGGAGATGAGGTCAAGCTGCAAGAAATTACACCTCCGGACTACGTCCTTCACTCTTGCCCAAGGTAGTCGCGCAGTGGCGGTGATATTGCTGTCCTTTACAGGAGCTCCCTCAAGAATAGTGTGGCGTTCTCAAAATTGGACGAGTTTGTTACATTTAAGATGTGCAAGATGCAACTTAATTATGTTGACACAACGATGACGCTTCTGTGCATATACAGGCCACCTCCTAATAAGAGAAATAATTTGAATATCTGCCAGTTTACTGCTGAGTTTCAACAGCTCCTGAACTTGTACGCCTTCACAAACAACTACGTCATCATAATCGACGACACAAACTGCCATTTTGATTCTACCACCGACAGCTACGTGAAGACTCTAAAATCAGCTCTTAACACACACGGAATGACTCAGCTTGTCAGTGTCCCGACATAAGGTTGGGGGGGGGGGGTCACATCCTAGATTGGCTGGTTGTCAGAGAGGGCCATGCAGCTATGTTTCGCAGCCTCATTATTGACAAACGTATCTCAGATCATTTCCCAGTAACCTTTGATTTTGACTTGAGGAAACCAGGGCACCTTCCGCGCACAGTCACATCCCGTGACCTTCGAATGATCTAGTGACCCTCAGATGTGACGTCGCCGCCCTCAGGTGCAGTGAAGAAGACCATGCGACAGACTACAAGAGGGGGCCTTAGAGTCATCTTAGACAAACATGCACCTCTGTCCACACGGCGCGTTACGGACCTCCCTTCCGTCCCATGGCTCCCGCCCGAAATAAAGGACGCGAAGCAGAAGCATCGACATGCAGAATGCAAATGGCGGAAGTCTGGCTTGACCGTGCACCGACAAATCCTCGTTGATCACACTAAGAATTAGTCCTTCCCGCTAGGACTGAACATGTCAGTCACCTGATTGTAGATTGCAGCTCAAGTAGGGACTTATTTCCTATTGTAGGTCAGCTGACCGGTAAACAGAAAGACACATCTTTGCCAAATAACATTGCTGTAGGCGAGCTGCCAGACGGTCTAAATGAGTTCTTTGTTACGAAAGTTAAGAAGATCAGGACGAGACTTGACATTTGCACAGATGCTCCCGAATTCTTGCCGTTTAATGGCACTCCTATGAGCGAATTTTTGGAGTTCACTGAATCGCATGTAAAGAAAATCCTGGCTGAGACCCCCAAAAAAGTCATGTTTGCTTGACCCTCTTCCGGCAGGGTTGTTGTACGAATGTTTGGATTAAATAGTCCCTATCATAACTAGTATCATAAATCTGTCTTTGAAAACTGGTATTGTTCCATCCTCCTTTAAAGAGGCGGTTGTAACTCCACTGCTAAAGAAAGCAAATCTCGACCCAAATGTGTAGGAAAATTATCGCCCCCTTTCTAATCTACCATTTGTATCAAACATTTTAAAGAAAGTCGTTCTCCGCCAGCTCCTGGCATCCTCACTCAGTGTGACTTGCTTGAGCCTTTCCAGTCAGCATACAGGGCGCATAAATCTACTGAGACAGCCCTGATACGCGTCGTAAATGACCTTCTGTCGTCTTGTGGTGAGGGCCAGGTGTCCCTTTTGTCGTTACTTGATCTATCGGCGGTTTTCGATACGCTTGACCACGGCATACTTCTCCGTCTGCAAAAAAAACGTTCGGTTTCACCGATATCGTACTTAAATGGTTCCGCTCGTATCTGGCAAATTGGGTCCAATCAGTTATCGCAAACGGCTTGACCTCTAAGTAATCTATTATCGAATTCGGAGTATACTCCAGGGCTCGGTCCTAGGACCGTTGATTTTCACTATATATACGTTCAACCCTTGTGTGCAGTGATCAAGCAGTTTGACACGCTAAATCACATGTTCGTGGATGATACCCGATTTCAGCAGTCCGTGATCCCCTTTCAGTTCCATCAGCTTCTTAGTATGACACAGAAGACAGTGGGTCAGTTAAGCACTGGATGACCATAAACAAGCTCAAATTGAAAGATGAATAGACGGAGCTGATCCTCACTGCTACCGCTCAAAAGCTAAAATCTGTTAATAACACACCATCCCTTACTCTCCCAGGTGTGCATTTTGAGTTTGCTCAAACAGTCCGAAACCTGGTTGTCTACATAACGCTAACTATGGAAGGTTGCATTGACATGCTTTGCAGGGCGATGTTTCTGGAGCTGCCCAGAATTATTCATATGAGACCACTCTTAACGTTTGATGCATCAAAGAGGTTGATGTCTGCATTCGTGCTATCACGCATGGACTACTGCAATGCTCTCATGGTGTGTCTTCCAGCTACGCTCCTGGATAAAATTTAAAAAGCACATAATAGTGCGGCTCGCATTGTTATTTGCAAGCGCAAATTCGATCATGCTAAAACTCTTCTGAGAGAACTGCATTGGCTGCCGGTCCGCGCTCGCATAGAGTACAAAATTGCAACTCTGTGCTACCTGGCGCCGTCCTATCTCAAAGTGCTCATGACGCCTTATGTACCCACTAGACAACTCCGCTCATCCGATAGTGGCAAACTCTCGATACCGCGTGTTCGCCTCTAGATTTACGGAAGGCGCACTTTCGCATATGCTGGCCCAACAATTTGGAACACCTTTCCTGTCGCTCTCAGAAACAACCAGACACTGCATGGAGTCCTTCAAAACCGATTTGAAAACACATCTATTTCGCACCTGTTTGGGTGATGTTGTCTACCATCTTTTCCAGCTATAACTATTATCTCCTAGGTGTATTTTGGCTTGTGTTGTTTATGGTTGCAAGGGATGAAAGACTTTGAATGGGTATGCTCGTATGTAGTTTTGTATTGTTGCGTTTTGTATTTTGTAGTAAAATATAGTTTTATTTCTCTTTTAATATGGTTGACTTTGTACCGCGCTTCGAGCCTTTCGGAATGATGCGTGACTTTCAAATACATTTTATTATTATTTTTCAAGTTGTACCTTATTTTTGATAATGATAAATGTCCTAGTGTCTTATTCAAGTTGGCCAGTATTTCTGTTAGTGATAAATGTCCTAGTATTTCATTCAAGTTTGCCAGTATTTCTGATAATGATACAATTTTAGTGTCTCGTTCAAGTTGGCCAGTATTTCTGATAATGATAAAATTTCTTAGTGTCTCGTTTAAGTTGGCCAGTATTTCTGATAATTATACAATTTCTTAGTGTCTCATTCAAGTTGGCCAGTATTTCTGCCATCCACATATCATTACAAGTTTAGGGATGCCATGACCCATATGTCGAAACACCAGTTCAAAGGGGCTGAATCCGATTCTTGAACTGCTTCTATGCATAGAACAGTAGCACGTTAATTCCTTCAACCCATTCTTTCTCTTGTTTTTCTAAGTACGTTATCGACATGCTCTTTAGCGTCTGATGGACAAGCAGTGTTCAATTCTCAGTGAGTTCATAACTTGTTTGAAAAGTCCAGCTTTAAAGTTGGTTCCTGGGTCAGACTCTACCGACTTCGGAAGACAAAACAATGTAAAAAAAACTTCGTCAATGATTCGATGATGTTCAGAGTCTTGATATTTGGGCAAAGGAAAAGCTTCTGGAAACCTTGTTGACGCACACAGGATTGATGATTCAGTCTGTGTGTGCACAAATGTCTCATTGAAGATGGTATGATTCAGCCTGTGTTTGCACAGATGCCCCATTGGAGATGGGGATGATTCAGTCTGTTGGCTTCATGTTCCACCTCAGAGTTTCAATTATTGGCTTCGTGTACCACCTCAGAGTTTTAATGGTTGGCTTCGTGTACCACCTCAGAGTTTTAATGGTTGGCTTCGTGTACCACCTCAGAGTTTCAATTGTTGGCCTCGTGTACCACATCAGTGTTTCAATTGTTGGCTTCGTGTGCCACCTCAGAGTTTCAATCCTTTTCTGATGTTTCCCACTTTTCAGGGTTTATGCAGTAGGCTTTCAAAATGTCTGTGAAACATTTTTTCTGACCACCTGCCAAGCACAGGCTGACCATAAAATATTCTCTGGGACCTATAGTTGACTAACTTCTCACAACAGCTGCCACTCAGAGTAGCTGAGACCTTACTAAAGTGGTATACATTATAAGGATTCCTGCCTGTGCGAGTAACTGGGTGTCATGCCTGTGCAGTAACTGGGTGTCATGCCTGTGCAGTAACTGGGTGTCATGCCTGTGCAGTAACTGGGTGTCATGCCTGTGCAGTAACTGGGTGTCATGCCTGTGCAGTAACTGGGTGTCATGCCTGTGCAGTAACTGGGTGTCATGCCTGTGCAGTAACTGGGTGTCATGCCTGTGCAGTAACTGGGTGTCATGCCTGTGCAGTAACTGGGTGTCATGCCTGTGCAGTAACTGGGTGTCATGCCTGTGCGAGTAACTGGGTGTCATGCATGTGCAGTAACTGGGTGTCATGCCTGTGCAGTAACTGGGTGTCATGCCTGTGCGAGTAACTGGGTGTCATGCCTGTGCAGTAACTGGGTGTCCTGCCTGTGCAGTAACTGGGTGTCATGCCTGTGCAGTAACTGGGTGTCATGCCTGTGCAGTAACTGGGTGTCATGCCTGTGCAGTAACTGGGTGTCATGCCTGTGCAGTAACTGGGTGTCATGCCTGTGCAGTAACTGGGTGTCATGCCTGTGCGAGTAACTGGGTGTCATGCCTGTGCAGTAACTGGGTGTCCTGCCTGTGCAGTAACTGGGTGTCATGCCTGTGCAGTAACTGGGTGTCATGCCTGTGCAGTAACTGGGTGTCATGCCTGTGCAGTAACTGGGTGTCATGCCTGTGCAGTAACTGGGTGTCATGCCTGTGCAGTAACTGGGTGTCATGCCTGTGCGAGTAACTGGGTGTCATGCATGTGCAGTAACTGGGTGTCATGCCTGTGCAGTAACTGGGTGTCATGCCTGTGCGAGTAACTGGGTGTCATGCCTGTGCAGTAACTGGGTGTCCTGCCTGTGCAGTAACTGGGTGTCATGCCTGTGCAGTAACTGGGTGTCATGCCTGTGCAGTAACTGGGTGTCATGCCTGTGCAGTAACTGGGTGTCATGTCTGTGCAGCAACTGGGTGTTCTGCCTGTGCAGTAACTGGGTGTCCTGCCTGTGCAGTAACTGGGTGTTCTGCCTGTGCAGTAACTGGGTGTCATGCCTGTGCAGTAACTGGGTGTCATGCCTGTGCAGTAACTGGGTGTTCTGCCTGTGCAGTAACTGGGTGTCCTGCCTGTGCAGTAACTGGGTGTTCTGCCTGTGCAGTAACTGGGTGTTCTGCCTGTGCAGTAACTGGGTGTCCTGCCTGTGCAGTAACTGGGTGTTCTGCCTGTGCAGTAACTGGGTGTTCTGCCTGTGCAGTAACTGGGTGTTCTGCCTGTGCAGTAACTGGGTGTTCTGCCTGTGCAGTAACTGGGTGTCCTGCCTGTGCAGTAACTGGGTGTCATGCCTGTGCAGTAACTGGGTGTCATGCCTGTGCAGTAACTGGGTGTCATGCCTGTGCAGTAACTGAGTGTCATGCCTGTGCGAGTAACTGGGTGTCATGCATGTGCAGTAACTGGGTGTCATGCCTGTGCAGTAACTGGGTGTCATGCCTGTGCGAGTAACTGGGTGTCATGCCTGTGCAGTAACTGGGTGTCCTGCCTGTGCAGTAACTGGGTGTCATGCCTGTGCAGTAACTGGGTGTCATGCCTGTGCAGTAACTGGGTGTCATGCCTGTGCAGTAACTGGGTGTCATGTCTGTGCAGCAACTGGGTGTTCTGCCTGTGCAGTAACTGGGTGTCCTGCCTGTGCAGTAACTGGGTGTTCTGCCTGTGCAGTAACTGGGTGTCATGCCTGTGCAGTAACTGGGTGTCATGCCTGTGCAGTAACTGGGTGTTCTGCCTGTGCAGTAACTGGGTGTTCTGCCTGTGCAGTAACTGGGTGTTCTGCCTGTGCAGTAACTGGGTGTCCTGCCTGTGCAGTAACTGGGTGTTCTGCCTGTGCAGTAACTGGGTGTTCTGCCTGTGCAGTAACTGGGTGTTCTGCCTGTGCAGTACATGGGTGTCCTGCCTGTGCAGTAACTGGGTGTTCTGCCTGTGCAGTAACTGGGTGTCCTGCCTGTGCAGTAACTGGGTGTCCTGCCTGTGCAGTAACTGGGTGTTCTGCCTGTGCAGTAACTGGGTGTCCTGCCTGTGCAGTAACTGGGTGTCCTGCCTGTGCAGTAACTGGGTGTCCTGCCTGTGCAGTAACTGGGTGTTCTGCCTGTGCAGTAACTGGGTGTCATGCCTGTGCAGTAACTGGGTGTTCTGCCTGTGCAGTAACTGGGTGTCCTGCCTGTGCAGTAACTGGGTGTTCTGCCTGTGCAGTAACTGGGTGTTCTGCCTGTGCAGTAACTGGGTGTCCTGCCTGTGCAGTAACTGGGTGTTCTGCCTGTGCAGTAACTGGGTGTCCTGCCTGTGCAGTAACTGGGTGTCCTGCCTGTGCAGTAACTGGGTGTTCTGCCTGTGCAGTAACTGGGTGTCCTGCCTGTGCAGTAACTGGGTGTTCTGCCTGTGCAGTAACTGGGTGTCCTGCCTGTGCAGTAACTGGGTGTTCTGCCTGTGCAGTAACTGGGTGTCATGCCTGTGCAGTAACTGGGTGTTCTGCCTGTGCAGTAACTGGGTGTCCTGCCTGTGCAGTAACTGGGTGTTCTGCCTGTGCAGTAACTGGGTGTTCTGCCTGTGCAGTAACTGGGTGTCATGCCTGTGCAGTAACTGGGTGTCCTGCCTGTGCAGTAACTGGGTGTCATGCCTGTGCAGTAACTGGGTGTCATGCCTGTGCAGTAACTGGGTGTCATGCCTGTGCAGTAACTGGGTGTCATGTCTGTGCAGCAACTGGGTGTTCTGCCTGTGCAGTAACTGGGTGTCCTGCCTGTGCAGTAACTGGGTGTTCTGCCTGTGCAGTAACTGGGTGTCATGCCTGTGCAGTAACTGGGTGTCATGCCTGTGCAGTAACTGGGTGTTCTGCCTGTGCAGTAACTGGGTGTCCTGCCTGTGCAGTAACTGGGTGTTCTGCCTGTGCAGTAACTGGGTGTCCTGCCTGTGCAGTAACTGGGTGTTCTGCCTGTGCAGTAACTGGGTGTTCTGCCTGTGCAGTAACTGGGTGTTCTGCCTGTGCAGTAACTGGGTGTCCTGCCTGTGCAGTAACTGGGTGTTCTGCCTGTGCAGTAACTGGGTGTCCTGCCTGTGCAGTAACTGGGTGTCCTGCCTGTGCAGTAACTGGGTGTTCTGCCTGTGCAGTAACTGGGTGTCCTGCCTGTGCAGTAACTGGGTGTTCTGCCTGTGCAGTAACTGGGTGTCCTGCCTGTGCAGTAACTGGGTGTTCTGCCTGTGCAGTAACTGGGTGTTCTGCCTGTGCAGTAACTGGGTGTCATGCCTGTGCAGTAACTGGGTGTCCTGCCTGTGCAGTAACTGGGTGTCATGCCTGTGCAGTAACTGGGTGTCATGCCTGTGCAGTAACTGGGTGTTCTGCCTGTGCAGTAACTGGGTGTCCTGCCTGTGCAGTAACTGGGTGTCATGCCTGTGCAGTAACTGGGTGTTCTGCCTGTGCAGTAACTGGGTGTCCTGCCTGTGCAGTAACTGGGTGTTCTGCCTGTGCAGTAACTGGGTGTTCTGCCTGTGCAGTAACTGGGTGTCATGCCTGTGCAGTAACTGGGTATCCTGCCTGTGCAGTAACTGGGTGTTCTGCCTGTGCAGTAACTGGGTGTCCTGCCTGTGCAGTAACTGGGTGTCCTGCCTGTGCAGTAACTGGGTGTTCTGCCTGTGCAGTAACTGGGTGTTCTGCCTGTGCAGTAACTGGGTGTCCTGCCTGTGCAGTAACTGGGTGTTCTGCCTGTGCAGTAACTGGGTGTCCTGCCTGTGCAGTAACTGGGTGTCATGCCTGTGCAGTAACTGGGTGTTCTGCCTGTGCAGTAACTGGGTGTCCTGCCTGTGCAGTAACTGAGTGTCCTGCCTGTGCAGTAACTGGGTGTTCTGCCTGTGCAGAAACTGGGTGTTCTGCCTGTGCAGTAACTGGGTGTCCTGCCTGTGCAGTAACTGGGTGTCATGCCTGTGCAGTAACTGGGTGTTCTGCCTGTGCAGTAACTGGGTGTTCTGCCTGTGCAGTAACTGGGTGTTCTGCCTGTGCAGTAACTGGGTGTCCTGCCTGTGCAGTAACTGGGTGTTCTGCCTGTGCAGTAACTGGGTGTCCTGCCTGTGCAGTAACTGGGTGTCCTGCCTGTGCAGTAACTGGGTGTTCTGCCTGTGCAGTAACTGGGTGTTCTGCCTGTGCAGTAACTGGGTGTTCTGCCTGTGCAGTAACTGGGTGTCCTGCCTGTGCAGTAACTGGGTGTTCTGCCTGTGCAGTAACTGGGTGTCCTGCCTGTGCAGTAACTGGGTGTCCTGCCTGTGCAGTAACTGGGTGTTCTGCCTGTGCAGTAACTGGGTGTCCTGCCTGTGCAGTAACTGGGTGTTCTGCCTGTGCAGTAACTGGGTGTCCTGCCTGTGCAGTAACTGGGTGTTCTGCCTGTGCAGTAACTGGGTGTTCTGCCTGTGCAGTAACTGGGTGTCATGCCTGTGCAGTAACTGGGTGTCCTGCCTGTGCAGTAACTGGGTGTCATGCCTGTGCAGTAACTGGGTGTCATGCCTGTGCAGTAACTGGGTGTTCTGCCTGTGCAGTAACTGGGTGTCCTGCCTGTGCAGTAACTGGGTGTCCTGCCTGTGCAGTAACTGGGTGTTCTGCCTGTGCAGTAACTGGGTGTCCTGCCTGTGCAGTAACTGGGTGTTCTGCCTGTGCAGTAACTGGGTGTTCTGCCTGTGCAGTAACTGGGTGTTCTGCCTGTGCAGTAACTGGGTATCCTGCCTGTGCAGTAACTGGGTGTTCTGCCTGTGCAGTAACTGGGTGTCCTGCCTGTGCAGTAACTGGGTGTCCTGCCTGTGCAGTAACTGGGTGTTCTGCCTGTGCAGTAACTGGGTGTCCTGCCTGTGCAGTAACTGGGTGTTCTGCCTGTGCAGTAACTGGGTGTCCTGCCTGTGCAGTAACTGGGTGTTCTGCCTGTGCAGTAACTGGGTGTTCTGCCTGTGCAGTAACTGGGTGTCATGCCTGTGCAGTAACTGGGTGTCCTGCCTGTGCAGTAACTGGGTGTCATGCCTGTGCAGTAACTGGGTGTCATGCCTGTGCAGTAACTGGGTGTCATGCCTGTGCAGTAACTGGGTGTCATGTCTGTGCAGCAACTGGGTGTTCTGCCTGTGCAGTAACTGGGTGTCCTGCCTGTGCAGTAACTGGGTGTTCTGCCTGTGCAGTAACTGGGTGTCATGCCTGTGCAGTAACTGGGTGTCATGCCTGTGCAGTAACTGGGTGTTCTGCCTGTGCAGTAACTGGGTGTCCTGCCTGTGCAGTAACTGGGTGTTCTGCCTGTGCAGTAACTGGGTGTCCTGCCTGTGCAGTAACTGGGTGTTCTGCCTGTGCAGTAACTGGGTGTTCTGCCTGTGCAGTAACTGGGTGTTCTGCCTGTGCAGTAACTGGGTGTCCTGCCTGTGCAGTAACTGGGTGTTCTGCCTGTGCAGTAACTGGGTGTCCTGCCTGTGCAGTAACTGGGTGTCCTGCCTGTGCAGTAACTGGGTGTTCTGCCTGTGCAGTAACTGGGTGTCCTGCCTGTGCAGTAACTGGGTGTTCTGCCTGTGCAGTAACTGGGTGTCCTGCCTGTGCAGTAACTGGGTGTTCTGCCTGTGCAGTAACTGGGTGTCATGCCTGTGCAGTAACTGGGTGTTCTGCCTGTGCAGTAACTGAGTGTCCTGCCTGTGCAGTAACTGGGTGTTCTGCCTGTGCAGAAACTGGGTGTTCTGCCTGTGCAGTAACTGGGTGTCCTGCCTGTGCAGTAACTGGGTGTCATGCCTGTGCAGTAACTGGGTGTTCTGCCTGTGCAGTAACTGGGTGTTCTGCCTGTGCAGTAACTGGGTGTTCTGCCTGTGCAGTAACTGGGTGTCCTGCCTGTGCAGTAACTGGGTGTTCTGCCTGTGCAGTAACTGGGTGTCCTGCCTGTGCAGTAACTGGGTGTCCTGCCTGTGCAGTAACTGGGTGTTCTGCCTGTGCAGTAACTGGGTGTCCTGCCTGTGCAGTAACTGGGTGTTCTGCCTGTGCAGTAACTGGGTGTCCTGCCTGTGCAGTAACTGGGTGTTCTGCCTGTGCAGTAACTGGGTGTCATGCCTGTGCAGTAACTGGGTGTTCTGCCTGTGCAGTAACTGGGTGTCCTGCCTGTGCAGTAACTGGGTGTTCTGCCTGTGCAGAAACTGGGTGTTCTGCCTGTGCATTAACTGGGTGTCCTGCCTGTGCTGTAACTGGGTGTCATGCCTGTGCAGTAACTGGGTGTTCTGCCTGTGCAGTAACTGGGTGTTCTGCCTGTGCAGTAACTGGGTGTCCTGCCTGTGCAGTAACTGGGTGTTCTGCCTGTGCAGTAACTGGGTGTTCTGCCTGTGCAGTAACTGGGTGTCATGTCTGTGCAGTAACTGGGTTTTCTGCCTGTGCAGTAACTGGGTTTTCTGCCTGTGCAGTAACTGGGTGTCATGCCTGTGCAGTAACTGGGTGTTCTGCCATTGAATGTTGATTTCTGAGGCTCATTGTGTTAAAGTTGCACAGCTGCCTTGTTTGTTTGTAAACATTTTATTTGATCACAGTTGCCTACCCCTTTTCTTGTTGCTATTTTGAACAAGACATTGTTGGTTTAGGGTGCTGATTAATTGCATTTATATCTTTGCTGTCTATTTTATTAATTGCTTTGCTCGTGTAATGTGTTTGATATGAGAATGATACTGCACTTACCATGTAATTTTATGTATATGAAAATGATACGGCACTTACCATATGATTTTATATATATAAAAGTGATACAGCACTTACCATACGATTTTATATATATGAGAATGATACAGCACTTACCATATGATATTATTTATAAGAGAATGAAACGGCACTTACCATATGATTTTATATATATGGGAATGATATGACACTTACCATATGATTTTATATATATGAGAATGAAACAGCACTTACCATCTGATTTTATATATATTAGTTTGATACGGCACCTACCATATGATTTTATATATATCAGAATGAAACGGCACTTACCATGTGATATTATAATATGAGAGTGATATGTCACTTACCATATGCTTTTTTTAAAATTATTTACAGTTTTGTGATGTTCAAGAAATCAAAGCATCAAGTCTGTGATAAATATTTTAACACTCCAGTAACAAGCATCCATGGATTATCTCCTTATTATTAAATTAACGGTTCTTTTTCAGTATGTTACAAGTATTTTGTATTTGTGACAAATAAAATTTTCTATATGTGACAATTATTTTTCTATATGTTACAAGTATTTTTCTATATGTGACAATTATTTTTCTATATGTGACTAGTATTTTTCTACATGTTACAAGTATTTTTCTCTGACAAGCATATTTCAGTTTTTGTAAAACTGACAAACAAAGGATTCATTAAATTTGTGTCATTAGATGAGTGTCCTCGGAGTAGATGTAATCTAAAATGTTTTATGCAGTGGACTTAGTCAAAATATCCATTTATTTCAATTGTATTACAAAAGTGATTAGTCAAAATATCCATTTATTTCAATTGTATTACAAAAGTGATTAGTCAAAATATCCATTTATTTCAATTGTATTCCAAAAGTGATTAGTCAAAATATCCATTTATTTCAATTGTATTACAAAAGTGATTAGTCAAAATATCCATTTATTTAAATTTTATTACAAAAGTGATAAGTCAAAATATCCATTTATTTCATTTGTATTACAAAAGTGATTAGTTCAAATATCCATTTATTTCAATTGTATTAGAACACTGATTACCCAAAATATATTTCAGATTTCCTTCTTTCAACAACATGAAGGTGCATGATCTTAAACATGTGTAGTTGAATGTTCAAGAACCAAAAGGGTTATACTATATAGTAATCACACTAAAAGTAGCATACCATGAGCTTAAATTGTATAGTAGTCACACTAAAAGTAGCATACTTCAATAACAAACTTTATAATAGGGATTAAAATAATTACTAATAATATATTCTTGTTAATCTTTGTATCACTTTTGTATTTTCTACTCAAATTTTATTCTGTTGCATTTTGACACTCTGAATTATGTCTTGTAATATATTTGACAGAATCTATAAAAGTTAAAAGAAAAAGAAAGAATTTTATTTAAAGTTAGATGACCTGTCAAAGATGACCTGTCAAAGATGACCTGTCAAAGATGACCTGTCAAAGATGACCTGTCAAAGATGACCCGTTTTTTTCACTACAAAAAATATTCTTATACATTACATGATTCTAATTGCAAGTTTTTCCTTAGAATTATTTGACTGGCAGACATTCTAATTTTAATAAATAGTGTTATCAAGTAAGTAGTACTTGCAAATATCCCATGGCCATCAAGTAAGTAGTACTTACAAATATCCCATGGCCATCAAGTAAGTAGTACTTACAAATATCCCATAAGTAGTACTTACAAATATCCCATGGCCATCAAGTAAGTAGTACTTACAAATATCCTGTGGCCATCAAGTAAGTAGTACTTACAAATATCCCGTGGCCATCAAGTAAGTAGTACTTACAAATATCCCATGGCCATCAAGTAAGTAGTACTTACAAATATCCCATAAGTAGTACTTACAAATATCCCATGGCCATCAAGTAAGTAGTACTTACAAATATCCCGTGGCCTGGTTGTAAACTGATATAAAATTTTATTTAAAATTTAAAAAAAATTAAGTACCATGAATATTTTTTTGAGGTTGTTAATTGTTTTGCTGTGTTTTAAGTGTTAAAGCAAGTCTTTTACAAGGTTTATTGTTCAAACATTTGTATCATAAATTTAAGGTTTGGTATTTTTTCCTAGAATTCATCTGCATTCACTAAATTAATTGAAATATAATAACATCAAACCATTTTTATACTGTATTTACATATTCAATATTATTGATACTAAACTTATACTTTATAAAATGGTCAGCCATTATTTCTGTGATGTTGTGGTTTTATGGGTGTCACTCAAAGCAAGTAGCCTAGTTCTATTATTTTGATACTTATTTAGATGTTATCATGTAAATAAAGAGATATCATTCCAATTATAAACCATATAATTTATGACTACATTTTGCCTTTTGTTTGTAACCATGGGCCGAGTGGGTGAGTGGGCAAAGTGGTTGAGTTTGCAGAGTGGGCTGAGAATGGGTGGATGGGCTGAGTGGGTGAGTGGCCCGAGAATGGGTGCGTGAGCCGAAAATGTGTGAGTAGGCCGAATGGGTGAGTGGGCCAAGAATGGGGGACAGGGTGAGTGGGCCGAGAAAGGGTAGTGGGTGAGTGGGCCGAGAATGGTGAGTGGTTGGGCTGACAGTTAAATTTAACCTTCAAATCCAAGGAAATCCGGTCTTAGAACTATAGCTTTTTATTTGTTCTGAGAGTATTGAAACCAGAAATAGAAACGGACAATATCTTATAAGAAACACATTTATAGTGAAACAAGTGTGATAACTCTAGATGTAACTGGTTATACAAAGTATGACAACTGGGATAGCTCTAGATGTAACAGGTTATTCTAAGTATTACAAACATACCTAACTGGCAATAAACATATTTTTCATAATTAGTAATAATCATGTTGGATAATAAAGCTGGCAGCAATAATAATTAATTATCACTTTAGACCCAACAAAATAATCCGTTTATATCATTTAATTATTACACAAGTAATATTGTGGGGTTTAGCATATATAAGATTATTACAGAAGTAATACTGTCGGGTTTAGCATATATGAGATTATTACACAAGTAATATTGTGGGGTTTAGCATATATGAGATTAATACAGAAGTAATACTGTGGGGTTTAGCCTATATGAGAGGTACAGTTTATGCTCGGAATCATGTTAAATAAATGTTGGCATCCGTCCGTCACGCTGTGATGATGGTGTATACTTAAATGTTGGCATCCGTCCGTCACACTGTGATGATGGTGTATACTTAAATGCTGGCATCCGTCCGTCACACTGTGATGATGGTGTATACTTAAATGTTGGCATCCGTCCGTCACACTGTGATGATGGTGTATACTTAAATGCTGGCATCCGTCCGTCACACTGTGATGATGGTGTATACTTAAATGTTGGCATCCGTCCGTCACACTGTGATGATGGTGTATACTTAAATGCTGGCATCCGTCCGTCACACTGTGATGATGGTGTATACTTAAATGTTGGCATCCGTCCGTCACACTGTGATGATGGTGTATACTTAAATGCTGGCATCCGTCCGTCACACTGTGATGATGGTGTATACTTAAATGTTGGCATCCGTCCGTCACACTGTGATGATGGTGTATACTTAAATGTTGGCATCTGTCCGTCACACTGTGATGATGGTGTATACTTAAATGCTGGCATCCATCCGTCACACTGTGATGATGGTGTATACTTAAATGTTGGCATCCGTCCGTCACACTGTGATGATGGTGTATACTTAAATGTTGGCATCCGTCCGTCACACTGTGATGATGGTGTATACTTAAATGCTGGCATCCGTCCGTCACACTGTGATGATGGTACATACTTAAATGTTGGCATCCGTCCGTCACGCTGTGATGATGGTGCATACTTAAATGTTGGCATCCGTCCGTCACACTGTGATGATGGTGCATACTTCGCAGGACAAATTCATAAGGCCTGGGATTTGTTCACCTCTCTCCATACATCTTGATAACCCAAGTGAACATGTGTGGATGATACAGCTTGGCACAAGTAGCGTCATTTTCACCTCTCTCCATACATCTTGATAACCCAAGTGAACATGTGTGGATGATACAGCTTGGCACAAGTAGCGTCATTTTCACCTCTCTCCATACATCTTGATAACCCAAGTGAACATGTGTGGATGATACAGCTTGGCACAAGTAGCGTCATTTTCACCTCTCTCCATACATCTTGATAACCCAAGTGAACATGTGTGGATGATACAGCTTGGCACAAGTAGCGTCATTTTCACCTCTCTCCATACATCTTGATAACCCAAGTGAACATGTGTGGATGATACAGCTTGGCACAAGAAGCGTCATTTTCACCTCTCTCCATACATCTTGATAACCCAAGTGAACATGTGTGGATGATACAGCTTGGCACAAGTAGCGTCATTTTCACCTCTCTCCATACATCTTGATAACCCAAGTGAACATGTGTGGATGATACAGCTTGGCACAAGTAGCGTCATTTTCACCTACGGGATGCCATTTCCGAGTTTGAATTCAGAGTTTTCCTTCTCTTAAATGAGTTTTCATCTAAAGTTTACGAGTCTCATCAAGAGTTTAGACAGCTCGGCCACCCAGCAATATATTTAGATTTGCAATTATCCCGTACCTATTTTTAAGCACGGAGACGCTGAGGTAAACCTACAATTAATTAGTATAGATACTTGGCCATTACAGTTATAATGCCACACAAGTGGATCTATGTAAAACTTAACTACACGGCAGTATATTTACTAATGATATGACTGTTAGGAATCTACGAGCAGAAACACCAGGTCTGTGTAAGACTTAACAGATTGCAGTACGTTCAACTCGAGCATTGCAAAGTATAATCGCTCCCTCCCACGATACAAACTCTGCAGTTGTCCAAAAATGACCCCCTCCATATAAATAAAAACGTGACATCTGGATGGACCACCCTCTACACCCATTTCCTGTTACCGTAGATGTAGATGTAGTTTAGTTGTAGTAGATGTATATGCAGTTGTAGTTTAGTTGTAGTTGATGAAGTTGTAGATGTAGTTGTAAACGTAGATGTAGTTGTTGATGTAGTTGTAGATATTTTTGTAAATGTAGTTTTTGTAGCTGTCGTTGTAGCTTTGGTTGTAGATGTACTTGTTTTTTGTAGTTGTAGTTGAAGTTTTAGCTGTATTTGTAGTTGTAGTTGCATCTGTAGTATTTGATATAGTTTTTGTAGCTTTGGTTTTAATTTAAGCTGTAGATGTAGTTGATGAAGTAGCAGTTGTAGATGTAGTTTTAGAGGTAGTAATATTTGTAGATGTAGTTCTAGTTATGTGTTAACTTGTTGTAACTTCATTTGTAATTGTAGTCGCTTTAACTGTAGATTTAGTAGCAACTCTAGTTGTATGTATAGATGCAGTGGCAGCTGTAGCCATGAACGTAGCCTACCAGTAATCTATACTGTCAGGACTAATGGACGAAAAGTAGTTATTGATTGTGTACACGTATACCGTACTTCATTTGGCGAAAACTATTATGCAAACAAAATACACATAAAAATAATTCACAAAATGTATTGCATTAGAAAGAAAATGTCGCCCCCAAAATAAGTGCCCCACCCCTATGTCCCCTCCCCTATGTCCCCACCCTTATGTCCCCTCCCCTATATCCCCACTCCTTTGTCCCCACCCCTATGTCCCCACCCCTACCCCCGTGAAATAATGATTCCAAAATAGACGCAATATTAATTTCTATCAAAGGAAATGTGTCTTTGCAATGAGCTTCACATGTGCTAACGTCGGCGTATTGAGGTAGGATCTGTGAGCTGAAAACGTAAAAATTAATGTCATGCCTGAGTGGTGTGTTGACGTCGGCGTATTGAGACAGGATCTGTGAGCTGAAAACGTCAACATTAATGCCATGCTTGAGTGGTGTGCCCGCAAAGCCTTGCATCACCAGTAGCCACGTATTTTCCTTGCTTAGTTCCTTCATTGTGTGCGATCGGTACATTTACTTTCTGAACATTGTCCAACATTGCGTGATGGCTCGCTGCTGACATTGGATTATTTAACAATTAATTAGATAAACGTTTCCCTATTAGGCTTTAGAAATAATTTTTAAAAAAGAAAACAATTTATAAATTCAATATTTTCCCCTTCTCTTCCCCCTTCCCACTCAATTCCTTTGCAAACACCACTGTAGTGAGTTTGTTGTGTGTTAATTCTTGACAAACCAAGTGTCATTGGATTGATCTCTTAGTTCTCAGCAGGGGGGGGGGTGGAGGGGAGGTCATTGTTGTGAGTTAGTGTGGCATGTGTTTGATACTATTGTGTTTAAGCTGTTGCTGGAGGTGTCAAGTAAGTCAATGCTTTTTGTAAACATTTATTTAAGTTTTCATCAAGCTAAGTATAATTTAAAAAAACAACCCACAAACTGTTGGCCATTCTTTAGTAATAACAAACATTGTTGATAATTGCAAGAATTTAAATAAATAGTAGCTCTATTTGATTTGGAAATTAACAAACAAAATTTTAATTCACTTTGCAAGGATGATATGAGATAATAGATATAAAATATGAGGCCTAGTGGCTCATTTCATTTTTTAATTACTGCAGCTGGATTCAGTGCATTAAAGGATAATTTCAACTGGCAGGACTCATAGTACCAAATGACCCTTTCAAATGGCAGGACTCAGGATACCACATGATACACTCAACTGGCAGGACTCAGGATACCAAATGATACGCTGAACTGGCAGGACTCAGGGTACCAAATGATACGCTGAACTGACAGGACCCAGAATACCAAATGATACACTCAAATAGCAGGACTCAGGATACCAAATGATACGCTCAACTGGCAGGACTCAGGGTACCAAATGATACGCTGAACTGACAGGACCCAGAATACCAAATGATACACTCAAATAGCAGGACTCAGGATACCAAATGATACGCTCAACTGGCAGGACTCAGGATACCAAATGATACGCTGAACTGGCAGGACTCATATTGTAACATATGATACTTTCAAATGGTAGGACTCTGGGTACCAAATGATACTCTTCAAAAGAAGACATTTCAAGTGGCCAGATAAAGCTGTTGGAAGCGGGTGCTGAAATAACCACAGCCTTAAAACACGTTATGGTAAAGATAATATTAATTTATGTAAATATCAATGTTAATGGAATTAATTTTTCATATTAATCAATCAATGATTTTACTTGCATATCAAACAATCATTGATAGTACTTGCATATCAACCAATCAAAAATAATACTTGCAGACACATTTACATGTCTAAATTCAATTTTTTTAAAACGTATCCTATTTAGCGATTAATGTATTAATGATCTTAATGGTTGTAATTTTAGTTATATTTCTAGATTTAGAATTGTAGTTGCATTTGCATGTGTAGATAGAGTTGTAGATGTAGATGTAGTTTCAGTTGTAGTTTCATGTGTAGTTTCAGTTGTAGTTGAAGTTGTAGATGTAGTTGAAGTTGTAGATGTAGTTGAAGTTGTAGATGTAGTTGTAGATGTGGCTGTTTTGGTTGTAATTGTAGCTGTAGATGAAGTTGTAGTTGTAGTTGAGCATGCAGCTGATGTACTTGTTGATGTAGCTGTTTCAATCTATTAAACCATCACCTTAAACTACATCTACATCTACAACTACATCCACAGCTATATCTACAACTTTATCTAGAACTAAATATAAAACTGTAACTTCATACTGCAATTACGACTATAAATACAACTACATTAACACCAAATATATCTATAACAATATCTAAAATTATACCTAAAACTACCTCCAAAACTGCATCTAAACCAAAACTACAGCTACAACTACAAAAGACACTTTTACATCTACACTAAAAATTCAACTAAATCTAAATTGGCATCTATATATACAGCTGTGACTAAATCAACAATTAAATCTACAGCAAAATCTACTACTAAATCTACAAATGCAACAACATCAAAAGAAATACAACTATATCTACAACTGCAACTACTTCTACTACTGAAAATGCAACTAAAATACACTTACAGTTACAACTACAAATTAAGGTACAACAAAATCTTCATAAAACAACTTTTCTGCATCTACAGTTAGACCTGAATGGAAGGGAGCTGGCCAAAGCCTTACATGGGATGTAGCGCCAAAAAGATGGATGGATGTTGTTGTAGATGTAGCTGTTGTTTTGTATATAGATGTTGCTGTTGATATAGTTGTACAAGTTGTTTATGTAGCTGTAGTTGTAGCTTTGGTTGTAGATGTCCTTGATTTTGTAGTTATACTTTCAGCTGTAGTTGTAGTTGATGTTATTTCATACAGCTTTAGTTGGAGTTGATGTTATTTCATACAGCTGTAGTTGGAGTTGATGCTATTTAATACAGCTTTAGTTGTAGCTTTGTTTTTAGTTCAAGTTGTACCGGTAGTTGTAGTTTTAGTTGCAGTTGTACATGCAGTTATAGATGTATTAGTAGATGTAGTTGCTCTTCATGTAGCTATAGATACAGCTGTAGTTAGATACAGGTGCGACTGGAGATGGTAATAGTATTTTTGTAGATGTAGTTGAAGTTGTATTTGTTGATATTGATGTACCTGTATTTGTAGTTGTAGCTGTAGTAGCGGTAACATATGTAGTTTCAGATGCATTTGTAGACATAGTTGTAGTTTTAGCTATATATGCAATTGTAGATGTTGTTGCAGATTTTGTTGTATATATAGTTGTAGATGTAGGTGTTGTAGATGTAGATGAAGTATATGTGTATTGGTAGTTGTAGTTTTAACTGTAGATCTCTTTGCGGATGTTGATGTAGATACGTTACAGAGGTAGATGTATTGTAGGTATAGTTGCAGTTGCATTTATACATGTAGATGCCTTTGTGGATGTAGTTGTAGACGTTGATTTAGATGTGTTTGTAGAAGCATTTGTAGAAGTATTTGTAGATGCAGTTGTAGAGGTTGGTTTAGGTGTAGACATGTAGCTAAAGATGTATTTTTAGCAAGAAATGCAATTTTGGTAGCTGTAGTTTATATTTGTTTTGTTTATGTCTATAGCTATAATTGTAGTTTTGTTTCTGCTTTTGTAGATGTAGGTTTGAAACTTACTTGAAGTTGTAGCGTTATTTTTAATTATAGTTTTAATGTTAGTACTAATCGATGTAGTTGTAATTATAGCGGTAGTTGTGGATGTAGGTATAGTTTAATTGTAGTAGATGCATATACATTTATAGTTGATGTAATTGCAGATGTAATTGCTGTTCTACATTTAGGATGAATATGGATGTAGAATATGATCCAATCAGCATTTATACAGTCTTCATCAGGATCCCACGCTAACATAAGAAATACGAAGGGTGGGCTACACTGGGCAGGAAACTTAGAAAGAATGCCAGATGACAGAGGAGAGTGAAAAGGGTACATTGCGGAAACCCCAGAGCAAAGCGGCTCAAAGGCAGACCTACGCTTAGATGAATGGATGAAGTGGACAAAGATCTACGGCAGCTGGGTATCTAAGCATGGAAAGAAAATCCTTAGTTTGGTCTGTATGGGATGAAGTAAAAAGGGAGGCCAAAGCTATACTAGGGGTGTAGCGCCTATAAGATGAATGGATGCCGTTGTATAATGTCGCTGTTGTTGTATAATGTCGCTGTTGTTGTATAATGTCGCTGTTGTTGTATAATGTCGCTGTTGTTGTATAATGTCGCTGTTGTTGTATAATGTCGCTGTTGTTGTATAATGTCGCTGTTGTTGTATAATGTCGCTGTTGTTGTATATGTCGATGTAATTATTGATATAGTTGAAAATATTGTTTATGTAGCTGTAGATCTAGCTGTTGGTTGCAGATGTTTTGTTTTTATAGCCGTACTTTTAGCTCCAATTGTAGTTGTAGATGAAGGATTTTAATACAACTTTATTTGCAGCTTTGATATTAGCTTAAGTTGTATATGTAGTTTAGTTTTAATTGCAGTTATACATGTAGTTGTAGATGTATTTGTAGATGTAGTTGTCCATCATGTAAATGTAGCTATAGATGTAGCTGTAGTTTTAGAGGCACTTTCGAGTGTGGATGTAGTTGCAGTTTTAGAAGTATTTGCATAAGTAATTATGTAAAAGTATTAGACTTTGTATATGTCGATAGTGATGTACCTGTATTTGTAGTTGTATCTGTATCTGTAATTATAAATTTTGTTGCTTTTGTAGCTGTAGTTGCAGTAACAGATGTAGTTTTAGATGCATTTGTAGATATAGTTTTTGTTGACATAGTTATAGCCATAGATGCAATTGTAGATATAGTTGCAGATTTAGTTTGATATATTGATGTAGATTAAGTTGTTTATGATGTGAGTTTGTATATATAATTGTAGTTTTAACTGAGGATTTATTGTCTGATGTAGATGTAGATGAATTTAAACATGTATATGTGGTTGTAATTGCAGTTATAGATGTAGATGCTGTTGCGGATGTAGTTTTGGATATAGTTTTAGATACATTTGTAGAGGATATTGTAATTTCAGTTGTAGATGAAGTTGTATCTGTAGGTATAGGTGTATATGTAGTTATGTAGTTGACGATATAGTTGTTGTTGATATACAACATGTAGCCGTAGATGTAATTTTGGTAGCTGTGGTTTACGCTTGTTATGTTTATGTATTCATATCTGTAGATATAATTGTAGTTTTTGTTTCTGTTGCATTTTTGCATATTTTTGTAGATGTATGTTTTAAACTGACTTAAAGTTGCAGCTCTATTTGTTATTATAGTTTTAATGTTAGTACTTTTAGATGTAGTTGAAGTTTTAGCTGTAGTTGATTATGTAGGTGTAGTTTAGTTGTTGTATGTGTATATAAAGTTATAATAATGTAATTGCAGATGTAATTACTGTTTAATTTTAGGTTCAATCTCGCTGGAGACTAAGAAACAACCAGAAATTGTACTTTCTACATCAGGTTCAAACACTATTAGAAGAAAAACAAAGGGTATGCTGCGCTGGGCAGAACGAATGCCAGATGACAGAAGGGAGTGAAAAGAGTATATCTCGGAAACTCCAGAGGAAAACAGCTCAAAGGCAGACTTGAGTTTAGATAGATGGAAGTGGACAAAGATCTAAAGCAGCTGGCAATCTAAGCATGGAATGAAAATCATTAGTTTGGTCTGTATGTGATGGAGTAGTATGGCAGGACAAAGCGTTACATGGAGTGTATTACCAAAAAGATGGATAGATGTTGTTGTATAATGTAGCTGTTGTTGTATATGTAGATGTAGTTGTTGATATAGTTGTAAATATTGTTTATATAGCGGTAGTTGTAGCTTTGATTGTAGGTGTATTTATTTATGTAGCCATACTTTTAACTGTACTTGTTAGTTGTAGATGATGTAATGAGATAACGCTTTAGTTATTGCTTGGTATTATTTAAAGTTGAATATGCAGTGTAGTGTTAGTTGCAGTTATACATGCAGTCATAGATGTCTTTGCAGATGTAGTTGCTCTTCGTGTAATTGTAGCTATAGATTTAGTTGTATATATTGTTGAATATGTAGTTGTAGATGATGAGCATGGTAGTTTTAACTGTAGATTTACTTGCTGATGTAGATGTAGATAAGGTTAAAACGTTTGATGTGTTTGTAGGTCCTGATTCAGTTTGCGTTGATAGTTGTAGAGGCTGTCTTGGATGTAGATTTAGATGTGGTTGTTAATGTAGTTGTTGATGCAGTTGTTAATGTAGTTGTAGATGTGGTTGTTAATGTAGTTGTTGATGCAGTTGTTAATGTAGTTGTAGATGTGGTTGTTAATGTAGTTGTTGATGCAGTTGTTAATGTAGTTGTAGATGTGGTTTTTAATGTAGTTTTAGATGTAGTTGTTAATGCAGTTGTAGAT
Organism: Omphiscola glabra; assembly: GCA_964017045.1. NCBI lineage: Eukaryota > Metazoa > Mollusca > Gastropoda > Lymnaeidae > Omphiscola > Omphiscola glabra. The sequence continues at coordinate 96,425 of OZ024808.1, read as the reverse complement.
GCAGTTATAGATTCAGTTTTAGATGAAGTTTTAGATGTAGTTGTAGCTGTAGTTATAGGTGTAGAAGTTGTTATGTAGTTGAAGAGGAAGTTGCCTTGGATGTAGTTGTAGCCGTAAATGTAGTTTTGGTAGATGCATTTATGATTGTTATGTATATGTAATAATCTCTGTAGCTATAAGTATAGTTTTTGTTGCCGTTGCAGTAGTGCATGTTTTTGTAGACGTATGTTTTAAAACTACTTGAAGTTGTAGCGCTATTTGTAATTATAGTTTAATGTTAATACTTTTAGATGTATTTGTAGTTTCAGCTGTAGTTTAGATGTAAGTGTACTCTTATTGTAACATATGTATATACAATTGTTATGTATTTAATGTGCTGTCTTATATTTAGGATGAACATGGATGGAGAGTACGAACAAACCAGGAATTGTACTGTCTACGTCAGGATCCCATGCAAGTATTAGAAATACCAACAGACGTCTACACTGGGCAGCACCATGAACGAATGCTACACGACAGAGGTGAATGAAAAGGGAAGTCTACACTGGGCAGGACTATGAAATAATGCCAGATGACAGAGGGAGTGAAAAGGGGACATTACCAAAACCCAAGAGAAAAACGGAAAGATCTACAGCAGCATGGAATCCAAGCACGGAAGAGAAAACCCTTTATTTGGTCTGTACGGGGGAAAGTAGTGACATATATAGATCTAGTTGTTGAAATAGTTGTAAATATGGTTTATGAAGCTGTAGATTTAGCTTTGGTTTTAGATATATTTGTTTTTATAGACTTACTTTAAGCTGTACTTGTAGTTTCTTTTGATACTGCTTTGGTATTAGTTTAAGTTGTAAATGCAGTTGCAGATGTGTTTGGAGATGTGGTTGCTCATCCTGTTATTGAAGCTATAGATGTAGAGTTACTTGCTTTTGATGTAGCGGTAGTGCAGATGTAGATGTTTTGGTAGATGTATATGTATTTGTAGTTATGTATTTCATTGCAGATGTTGATTCGTTGTATCAATAGATTTTGTTGCATTTTGAACTGTAGTTGTCGTTTTGGTTGCAAACTGAGTTGTAGATGTAATTGACATGGTATAAGTGTTTTAGTAGTAGTTGCTAGATGTAGAAAAGTAGTTTATTCAGTGATTTACGTATTTGCAATTATCTCACTATATGTAGTTGTTGTTTAAGTTGCAGTAGTACATATAGTTGTTGGTGTAGATGTAGCAATAGATACTATTTACAATGTAGATTCTGTTCCTGTAATTGAAACTTTAGGGTAGTGGTAATATATTTTGCAGTTTTAATTCTACACATAGTTGCCATATAAAAGTAGTTTTTGTAGATGTAGAAGAAGTATTTTAGGAAAATATAGCTGTACACTCTATTTGCAGTTATATTTCTTTATGTAGTTTTAGTTGCAGTTGCAGATATAGTTGTTTGTGTCGATGTAGTTTTACATGTTTTTGTGATGTAGATTTTGTTCCTGTAGTTCTAATTTTACCTGGCGGTAGGTGTAATTTTAGATGAAGCTGCAATTATAGATGTAGTTACAGATCTTGAAGTAGTTTTTGTAGATGTAGAGAAAAGTCAAATATGTATATATAGTTGTACCTCTATTCGAGTTATCTTTCTTTTTGTCGATGTAGCTTTTGTTGCAGCTGTAGATACAATTGCTGGTGTAGTTGAAGTTATATATGGTATTTACGATGTAGATTATGTTTCTGTAATTTTGCTTTAGGTGGAGTTGTGAATTTAGTTGCATTTGTAATTGTAGATGTAGTTGCCGTTATAGAACTAGTTTTTGTAGATGTAGAAAAAAGAAGTATATGTCTATAAAGTTGTACCTCTATTTGTAGTTATCTCCAATTTGGAGTTGCAATTATATACGCACTTGCCGTTAAAGAAATAACTTTTGTAGATGTAGAAAAAGTCGTATATGTATATATTATTCTATGTGTAGTTATAGTTTTAGTTGTAGATATATTTGCCAGTGTAGACGTAGCTATAAATGTGATTTATGGTGTAGATTCTGTTCCTGTAGTTGTAGATATAGGTGAGGGGTATAATTTTATTTGCAGTTTTAATTGTAAATGTAGTTCCCGTTAAAGACGTATTTTTTGTACATATAGAAAAAGTCGTATATGTATATAAAGTTGTATCCCTATCTGTAGTAAACTACATAATTGTTGTTTAAGTTGCAGTTGTAAATATAGTTGCTGGTGTAAAAAAAGTCGTAGATTTTAAAGATGTAGGAACAGTCGATGTCTATATATTTGTACCTCTATCTGTAGCTATAATTTATCTTTATGTAATTTTATATAAAGTTGCAATTGTAGATATAGTTGGCGGTAGAATTGTAATTATAGATATTTTATTTACAAAGTAGATTCATGTAATTGTAGCTTTATGGTTAGGTGTAATTTTATTATCAGTTTCAATTGTAGATGTAATTAGAGTTAGAGTAGTTATTATAGATATAGAAAAAGTTGTAACTCAATTTATAGTTATCTCTCTTTATTAGGTAGGTTTAGTTGCAGTTGTAGATAAAGTTGCCGGTACAGATGTAGTTACGCGTATTATTCACATTGTAAATTATGTACATGTAATTGTATTTTTTGTGGTAGGTGTATTTTTAGTTGCAATAGTAATTTTACACGTATTTGAAGTCATAGAGGAGTTTTTGTAGAAGTAAAAAAAGTAGTATACGTATCTATATTTGAACATCTATTTGTAGTTATCTCTCTTTTTGTAGTTGTTTTTTTAGTTGCAGTTGTAGATATATTTGCCAGTGCAGATGTAGTTATATATGATATTGCCGACTTAGATACTGTTTAGTAATAGTAGATTTAGGATGAGACAATATTTGCAGTTGCAATTGTAGAGGTAGTTTAAAGTAGAAAAATTATGAATACATAGTTGTACCTCTATTTGTAGCTGTCTCTCTTTTTGTAGTTATAGTTTTATTTGCAGTTGTAGGTATACTTGCCATTGTAGATGTAATTATTATTTATGTTATTTACGAAGCAGATTCTGTTTCTGTAATTGTAGCTTTAGAGATGGGTGTAACTTTAGTTGCAATTGCATTTATATACATAGTTGCCGTTATTGAAGTTGATTTTAAAGAGGTATAAAAAGTCGTAGATGTATATATAATTTATTACCTTTATATAGAGTTATCTCTCTTTATGTAGTTGTAATTTTATTTGCAGTTGTAGATATATAATCACCGGTATAAATTTAGTTATAGATATTATTTGTCAAGTTGATTCCGAATCGAAGTTACAATAGTAGACGTAGTTGTAATTTTATTTGCAGTTGTAGATATATAATCACATGGGTAAATTTAGATGTAGATTTTATTTTCCAAGTAGATTCCGTTTCTGTAATTGTAGCTTTAGAGATAGGTGTAACTTTAGTTGCAAATGCATTTCTATACATAATTGCCGTTATTAAAGTTGATTTTGAAGAGGTACAAAAAGTCGTAGATGTATATGCAATTTATTACCTTTATATAGAGTTATCTCTCTTTATGTAGTTGTAATTTTATTTGCAGTTGTAAGTATAGTTGTCCTTGTAGATGTAATTATAAATGTTGTTTATGAAGTACATTCGGCTTTTGTAATTGTATCTTTAGTGATAGGTGTAACTTTAGTTACAAGTGCATTTGCATACATAGTTGCCGTTATTGAAGTTAATTTTGAATAGGTATAAAAAGTCGTAGATGTATGTGTAGTTGAAATTTTATTTGCTTTTGTAGATATAGTCATCGGTGTAACTTTAGTTATAGATTTTATTTTTCAAGTAGATTCCGTTCCTGTAATTGTAGCTTTAGGGTTTAGTGTAATTTAAGTTGCAGTTACAATTGCAGATGTAGTTGCCGCCATGGAAGTAGATTTTGTAGAAGTCGAAAAATTCGTATATATATATATATATATATAAAATTGTAACTTGGTCAGTAGTTACGTCTCTTTATACAGATGCATTTTTAGTTTCATTTGTAGTTATAGTTGCCATTATAGATGTTGATATCAAAGTTATTTATGATTTAGATTCAGTTTCTGTAATTGTAGCTTCAGGCACTGGTCTAATTTTAGTAGCAGTTGCAATTGTAGAAGTAGTATCCGCCAAAGATGTAGTTTTTTTAAATGAGAAATATTCGTATATGACTATATAGTTGTACCTCTATTTGTAGCTGTCTCTCTTTATGTAGTTGTAGTTTTATTTACAGGTGTAAGTATAGTTGTCATTGTAAATATTATATAAATGTTATTTACGAATTAGATTGTGTTTCTGTAATTGTTGTTTTAGTGATAGGTGTAACTTTAGTTGCAAATGCATTTCTATACATAGTTTCCGTTATTGAAGTTGATTTTGAAGAGGTATAAAAGTGGTAGATGTATATGTAATTTATTATCTTTATATAGAGTTATCTCTCTTAATGTAGTTTTAATTTTATTGGCAGTTGTAGATATATAATCATAGGTGTAAATTTGGTTATAGATATTAATTGCCAATTTGATTCAATTCCTTTAATTGTAGCTTTAGGAGTGATTGTAGTTTAAGTTGCAGTAGCAATGGTAGACGTAGTTGTCGCTATAGAAGTAGTTTTTTTAGAAGTGGAAAAATTCGTATAATAAATATACTTGTAACTTGTTCTGTATTTATGTCTCTTTATACAGATGTAGTTTTAGTTTCATTTGTAGTTATAGTTGCCATCATAGATGTAGATATCAAAGTTATTTATGATTTAGATTCAGTTTCTGTAAGTGTAGCTTTAGGCACTCGTCTAATTTTAGTAGCAGTTGCAATTGTAGAAGTAGTATCCGCCAAAGATGTAGTTTTTTAAAATGAGAAATATTCGTATATGAATATATAGTTGTATCTCTATTTGTAGCTGTCTCTCCTAATGCAGTTGTAGTTTTATTTGCAGTTGTAGGTATAGTTGTCCTTGTAGATGTAATTAAAAATGTTATTTACGAAGTAGATTCGGCTTTTGTAATTGTATCTTTAGTAATAGGTGTAACTTTAGTTGCAAGTGCATTTGCATACATAAGTGCCGTTATTAAAGTTAATTTTGAATAGGTATAAAAAGTCGTAGATGTATGTGTAGTTGAAATTTTATTTGCTTTTGTAGATATAGTCATCGGTGTAACTTTAGTTATAGATTATATATTCCAAGTAGATTCCGTTCCTGTAATTGTGGATTTAGGGTTAAGTGTAATTTAAGTTGCAGTTACAATTGCAGATGTAGTTGCCGCCATCAAAGTAGTTTTTGTAGAAGTTGAAAAATTCGTATATATATATATATATATATATACTTGTAACTTGGTCAGTAGTTATGTTTCTTTATACAGATGCATTTTTAGTTTCATTTGTAGTTAGAGTTGCCATTATAGATGTAGAAATCAAATTTATTTAAGATTTAGATTAAGTTTCTGTAATTGTAGCTTTAGGCACTGGTTTAATTTTAGTAGCAGTTGCAATTGTAGAAGTAGTATTCGCCAAAGATGTAGTTTTTTTAAATGAGAAATATTCGTATATGTATGTATAGTTGTACCTCTATTTGTAGCTGTCTCTCTTTATGTAGTTGTAGTTTTATTTACAGTTGTAGGTATAGTTGTCATTGTAAATGTAATTATAAATGTTATTTACAATTGTGTTTCTGTAATTGTAGCTTTAGTGATAGGTGTAACTTTAGTTGCAAATCATTTCTATACATAGTTGCCGTTATTGAAGTTGATTTTGAAGAGGTATAAAAATTCGTAGATGTATATGTAATTTTTTACCTTTATATAGAGTTATCTCTCTTTATGTAGTTGTAATTTTATTTGCAGTTGTAGATATATAATCGCAGGTGTAAATTTGGTTATAGATATTATTTGCCAAGTTGATTCCGTTCCTTTAATTGTAGCTTTAGGAGTGATTGTAGTTTAAGTTGCAGTAGCAATGGTAGGCGTAGTTGCCGCTATAGAAGTAGTTTTTTTAGAAGTAGAAAAATTCGTATATATACATATACTTGTAACTTGGTCTGTATTTATGTCTCTTAATACAGATGAAGTTTTAGTTTCATTTGTAGTTATAGTTGCCATCATAGATGTAGATATCAAAGTTATTTATGATTTAGATTCAGTTTCTGTAAGTGTAGCTTTAGGCACTCGTCTAATTTTAGTAGCAGTTGCAATTGTAGACGTAGTATTTGCCAAAGATGTAGTTTTTTTAAGGAGAAATATTCGTATATGAATATATAGTGTACCTCTAATTGTAGCTGTCTCTCTTTATGAAGTTGTATTTTTATTTGCAGTTGTATGTATAGTTGTCCTTGTAGATGTAATTATAAATGTTGTTTATGAAGTACATTCGGCTTTTGTAATTGCATCTTTAGTAATAGGTGTAACTTTAGTTGCAAGTGCATTTGCATACATAAGTGCCGTTATTAAAGTTAATTTTGAAGAGGTATAAAAAGTCGTAGATGTATATGAATTTGAAATTTTATTTGCTTTTGTAGATATAGTCACCTGTGTAGCTTTAGTTATAGATTATATTTTCCAAGTAGATTCCGTTCCTGTAATTGTAGCTTTAGGGTTAAGTGTAATTTAAGTTGCAGTTACAATTGCAGACGTAGTTGCCGCCATCAAAGTAGTTTTTGTAGAAGTGATAGGTGTAACTTTAGTTGCAAATGCATTTCTATACATATTTGCCGTTATTGAAGTTTTTTTTGAAGATGTATAAAAAGTCGTAGATGTATATGTAATTTTTTACCTTTATATAGAGTTATCTCTCTTTATGTAGTTGTAATTTTATTTGCAGTTGTAGATATATAATCGCAGGTGTAAATTTGGTTATAGATATTATTTGCCAAGTTGATTCCGTTCCTTTAATTGTAGCTTTAGGAGTGATTGTAGTTTAAGTTGCAGTAGCAATGGTAGGCGTAGTTGCCGCTATAGAAGTAGTTTTTTTAGAAGTAGAAAAATTCGTATATATACATATACTTGTAACTTGGTCTGTGTTTATGTCTCTTAATACAGATGAAGTTTTAGTTTCATTTGTAGTTATAGTTGCCATCATAGATGTAAATATCAAAGTTATTTATGATTTAGATTCAGTTTCTGTAAGTGTAGCTTTAGGCACACGTCTAATTTTAGTAGCAGTTGCAATTGTAGACGTAGTATTCGCCAAAGATGTAGTTTTTTTAAGGAGAAATATTCGTATATGAATATATAGTGTACCTCTAATTGTAGCTGTCTCTCTTTATGAAGTTGTATTTTTATTTGCAGTTGTAGGTATAGTTGTCCTTGTAGATGTAATTATAAATGTTGTTTATGAAGTACATTCGGCTTTTGTAATTGCATCTTTAGTAATAGGTGTAACTTTAGTTGCAAGTGCATTTGCATACATAAGTGCCGTTATTAAAGTTATTTTGAAGAGGTATAAAAGTCGTAGATGTATATGAATTTGAAATTTTATTTGCTTTTGTAGATATAGTCACCTGTGTAGCTTTAGTTATAGATTATATTTTCCAAGTAGATTCCGTTCCTGTAATTGTAGCTTTAGGGTTAAGTGTAATTTAAGTTGCAGTTACAATTGCAGACGTAGTTGCCGCCATCAAAGTAGTTTTTGTAGAAGTGATAGGTGTAACTTTAGTTGCAAATGCATTTCTATACATATTTGCCGTTATTGAAGTTTTTTTTGAAGATGTATAAAAAGTCGTAGATGTATATGTAATTTTTTACCTTTATATAGAGTTATCTCTCTTTATGTAGTTGTAATTTTATTTTCAGTTGTAGATATATAATCGCAGGTGTAAATTTGGTTATAGATATTATTTGCCAAGTTGATTCCGTTCCTTTAATTGTAGCTTTAGGAGTGATTGTAGTTTAAGTTGCAGTAGCAATGGTAGACGTAGTTGCCGCTATAGAAGTAGTTTTTGTAGAAGTCGAAAAATTCGTATATATACATATACTTGTAACTTGTTCTGTATTTATGTCTCTTTATACAGATGTAGTTTTAGTTTCATTTGTAGTTATAGTTGCCATCATAGATGTAGATATCAAAGTTATTTATGATTTAGATTCAGTTTCTGTAATTGTAGCTTTAGGCACTGGTTTAATTTTAGTAGCAGTTGCAATTGTAGAAGTAGTATCCGCCAAAGATGTAGTTTTTTTAAAGGAGAAATATTCGTATATGTCTATATAGTTGTACCTCTTTTTGTAGCTGTCTCTCTTTATGCAGTTGTAGTTTTATTTACAGTTGTAAGTATAGTTGTCATTGTAAATGTAATTATAAATGTTATTTACGAAGTAGATTGTGTTTCTGTAATTGTAGCTTTAGTGATAGGTGTAACTTTAGTTGCAAGTGCATTTGCATACATAAGTGCCGTTATTAAAGTTAATTTTGAAGAGGTATAAAAAGTCGTAGATGTATATGAAGTTGAAATTTTATTTGCTGTTGTACATATAGTCACCTGTGTAACTTTAGTTATAGATTATATTTTCCAAGTAGATTCCGTTCCTATAATTGTGGCTTTGGGGTTAAATGTAATTTAAGTTGCAGTTACAATTGCAGATGTAGTTGCCGCCATCAAAGTAGTTTTTGTAGAAGTTGAAAAATTCGTATATATATATATATACTTGTAACTTGGTCAGTAGTTATGTTTCTTTATACAGATGCATTTTTAGTTTCATTTGTAGTTAGAGTTGCCATTATAGATGTAGATATCAAATTTATTTATGATTTAGATTCAGTTGCTGTAATTGTAGCTTTAGGCACTGGTCTTATTTTAGTAGCAGTTGCAATTGTAGAAGTAGTATTCGCCAAAGATGTAGTTTTTTTAAAGGAGAAATATTCGTATATGTATGTATAGTTGTAACTCTATTTGTAGCTGTCTCTCTTTTTGTAGTTGTAGTTTTATTTGCAGTTGTAGGTATAGTTGTCCTTGTAGATGTAATTATAAATGTTGTTTATGAAGTACATTCGGCTTTTGTAATTGCATCTTTAGTAATAGGTGTAACTTTAGTTGCAAGTGCATTTGCATACATAAGTGCCGTTATTAAAGTTAATTTTGAAGAGGTATGAAAAGTCATAGAAATATATGAAGTTGAAATTTTATTTGCTGTTGTAGATATAGTCACCTGTGTAACTTTAGTTATAGATTATATTTTCCAAGTAGATTCCGTTCCTGTAATTGTAGCTTTAGGGTTAAGTGTGATTTAAGTTGCAGTTACAATTGCAGACGTAGTTGCCGCCATCAAAGTAGTTTTTGTAGAAGTTGAAAAATTCGTATATATATATATATACATGTAACTTGGTCAGTAGTTATGTTTCTTTATACAGATGCATTTTTAGTTTCATTTGTAGTTATAGTTGCCATTATAGATGTAGATATCAAATTTATTTATGATTTAGATTCAGTTTCTGTAATTGTAGCTTTAGGCACTGGTCTAATTTTAGTAGCAGTTGCAATTGTAGAAGTAGTATTCGCCAAAGATGTAGTTTTTTTAAAGGAGAAATATTCGTACATGTATGTATAGTTGTACCTCTATTTGTAGCTGTCTCTCTTTGTGTAGTTGTAGTTTTATTTGCAGTTGTAGGTATAGTTGTTCAAGTAGATGTAATTATAAATGTTGTTTATGAAGTACATTCGGCTTTTGTAATTGCATCTTTAGTAATAGGTGTAACTTTAGTTGCAAGTGCATTTGCATACATAAGTGCCTTTATTAAAGTTAATTTTGAAGAGGTATAAAAAGTCGTAGAAGCATATGAAGTTGAAATTTTATTTGCTGTTGTAGATATAGTCACCTGTGTAACTTTAGTTATAGATTATATTTTCCAAGTAGATTTCGTTCCTGTAATTGTAGCTTTAGGGTTAAGTGTATTTTAAGTTGCAGTTGCAATTGCAGACGTAGTTGCCGCCATCAAAGTAGTTTTTGTAGAAGTTGAAAAATTCGTATATATATACTTGTAACTTGGTCAGTAGTTATGTTTCTTTATACAGATGCATTTTTAGTTTCATTTGTAGTTATAGTTGCCATTATAGATGTAGATATCAAAGTTATTTATGATTTAGATTCAGTTTCTGTAATTGTAGCTTTAGGCACTGGTCTAATTTTAGTAGCAGTTGCAATTGTAGAAGTAGTATTCGCCAAAGATGTAGTTTTTTTAAAGGAGAAATATTCGTATATGTATGTATATTTGTACCTCTATTTGTAGCTGTCTCTCTTTATGTAGTTGTAGTTTTATTTACAGTTGTAGGTATAGTTGTCATTGTAAATGTTATTATAAATGTTATTTACGATTGTGTTTCTGTAATTGTAGCTTTAGTGATAGTTGTAACTTTAGTTGCAAATGCATTTCTATACATAGTTTCCGTTATTGAAGTTGATTTTGAAGAGGTATAAAAAGTCGTAGATGTATATGTAATTTATTACCTTTATAAAGAGTTATCTCTCTTTATGAAGTTGTAATTTTATTTGCAGTTGTAGATATATAATCGCAGGTGTAAATTTGGTTATATATATTATTTGCCAAGTTGATTCCGTTACTTTAATTGTAGCTTTATGAGTGATTGTAGTTTAAGTTGCAGTAGCAATGGTAGGCGTAGTTGCCGCTATAGAAGTAGTTTTTGTAGAAGTAGTAAAATTCGTATATATACATATACTTGTAACTTGGTCTGTATTTATGTCTCTTTATACAGATGCATTTTTAGTTTCAATTGTAGTTATAGTTGCCATTATAGATGTAGATATCAAAGTAATTTATGATTTAGATTCAGTTTCTGTAAGTGTAGCTTTAGGCACTCGTCTAATTTTAGTAGCAGTTGCAATTGTAGACGTAGTATCCGCCAAAGATGTAGTTATTTTGAAGGAGAAATATTCGTATAAGAATATATAGTGTACCTCTATTTGTAGCTGTCTCTCTTTATGCAGTTGTAGTTTTATTTGTAGTTGTAGGTATAGTTGTCATTGTAGATGTAATTATAAATGTTGTTTATGAAGTATATTCGGCTTTTGTAATTGTATCTTTAGTGATAGGTGTAACTTTAGTTGCAAGTGCATTTGCATACATAGTTGCCGTTATTGAAGTTAATTTTGAAGAGGTATCAAAAGTCGTACATGTATATGTATTATAGTTGAAATTTTATTTGCTGTTGTAGATATAGTCACCTGTGAAAATGTAGTTATAGATTATATTTTCCAAGTAGATTCCGTTTCTGTAATTGTAGCTTTAGGGTTAAGTGTAATTTAAGTTGCAGTTACAATTGCAGACGTAGTTGCCGCCATCGAAGTAGATTTTGTAGAAGTTGAAAAATTCGTATATATATATATATATATACTTGTAACTTGGTCAGTAGTTATGTCTCTTTATACAGATGCATTTTTAGTTTCATTTGTAGTTATAGTTGCATTTATAGATGTAGATATCAAAGTTATTTATGATTTAGATTTAGTTTCTGTAATTGTAGCTTTAGGCACTGGTCTAATTTTAGTAGCAGTTGCAATTGTAGAAGTAGTATCCGACAAAGATGTAGCTTTTTTAAAGGAGAAATATTCGTATATGTATGTATAGTTGTACCTCTATTTGTAGCTGTCTCTCTTTATGTAGTTGTAGTTTTATTTACATTTGTAGGTATAGTTGTCATTGTAAATGTAATTATAAATGTTATTTACGAAGTAGATTGTGTTTCTGTAATTGTAGCTTTAGTGATAGGTGTAACTTTAGTTGCAAATGCATTTCTATACATATTTGCCGTTATTGAAGTTTATTTTGAAGAGGTTTAAAAAGTCGTAGAAGTATATGTAATTTTTTACCTTTATATAGAGTTATCTCTCTTTATGTAGTTGTAATTTTATTTGCAGTTGTAGATATATAATTGCAGGTGTAAATTTGGTTATAGATATTATTTGCCAAGTTGATTCCGTTCCTGTAATTGTAGCTTTAGGGTTAAGTGTAATTTAAGTTGCAGTTACAATTTGCAGACGTAGTTGCCGCCATCAAAGTAGTTTTTGTAGAAGTTGAAAAATTCGTATATATATATATATATATATCTATATATACTTTTAACTTGGTCAGTAGTTATGTTTCTTTATACAGATGTATTTTTAGTTTCATTTGTAGTTATAGTTGCCATTATAGATGTAGATATCAAAGTTATTTATGATTTAGATTCAGTTTCTGTAATTGTAGCTTTAGACATTGGTCTAATTTTTGTAGCAGTTGCAATTGTAGAAGTAGTATCCGCCAAAGATGTAGTTTTTTAGAGGAGAAATATTCGTATATGTATGTATAGTTGCACCTCTATTTGTAGCTGTCTCTCTTTATGAAGTTGTAGATTTATTTGCAGTTGTAGGTATAGTTGTCCAAGTAGATGTAATTATAAATGTTGTTTATGAAGTACATTCGGCTTTTGTAATTGCATCTTTAGTAATAGGTGTAACTTTAGTTGCAAGTGCATTTGCATACATAGTTGCTGTAATTAAAGTTAATTTTGAAGAGGTATAAAAAGTCGTAGATGTATATGAAGTTGAAATTTATTTGCTGTTGTAGATATAGTCACCTGTGTAACTTTAGTTATATATTATATTTTCCAAGTAGATTCCGTTCCTGTAATTGTAGCTTTAGGGTTAAGTGTAATTTAAGTTGCAGTTACAATTGCAGACGTAGTTGCCGCCATCAAAGTAGTTTTTGTAGAAGTTGAAAAAGTCGTATATATATATACTTGTAACTTCGTCAGTAGTTATGTCTCATAATACAGATGCATTTTTAGTTTCATTTGTAGTTATATTTGCCATTATAGATGTAGATATAAAAGTTATTTATGATTTAGTTTCAGTTTCTGTAAGTGTAGCTTTGGGCACTCGTCTAATTTTAGTAGCAGTTGCAATTGTAGAAGTAGTATCCGCCAAAGATGTAGTTTTTTTTTGAAGGAGAATTATTCGTATATGAATATATAGTGTACCTCTAATTGTAGCTGTCTCTCTTTATGAAGTTGTAGTTTTATTTGCAGTTCTAGGTATAGTTGTCCTTGTAGATGTAATTATAAATGTTGTTTATGAAGTACATTCGGCTTTTGTAATTGCATCTTTAGTAATAGGTGTAACTTTAGTTGCAAGTGCATTTGCTTACATAAGTGCCGTTATTAAAGTTAATTTTGAAGAGGTATAAAAAGTCGTAGATATATATGAAGTTGAAATTTTATTTGCTGTTGTAGATATAGTCACCTGTGTAAATTTAGTTATAGATTATATTTTCCAAGTAGATTCCATTCCTGTAATTGTAGCTTTAGGGTTAAGTGTAATTTAAGTTGCAGTTACAATTTGCAGACGTAGTTGCCGCCATCAAAGTAGTTTTTGTAGAAGTTGAAAAATTCGTATATATATATATACTTGTAACTTGGTCAGTAGTTATGTTTCTTTATACAGATGCATTTTCAGTTTCATTTGTAGTTATAGTTGCCATTATAGATGTAGATATCAAAGTTATTTATGATTTAGATTCAGTTTCTGTAATTGTAGCTTTAGGCTCTCGTCTAATTTTAGTAGCAGTTGCAATTGTAGAAGTAGTATCCGCCAAAGATGTAGTTTTTTTAAAGTAGAAATATTCGTATATGTATGTATAGATGTACCTCTATTTGTAGCTGTCTCTCTTTATGCAGTTGTAGTTTTATTTACAGTGGTGGGTATAGTTGTCATTGTAAATGTAATTATAAATGTTATTTACGAAGTAGATTGTGTTTCTGTAATTGCAGCTTTAGTGATAGGTGTAACTTTAGTTGCAAATGCATTTCTATACATAGTTGCCGTTATTGAAGTTGATTTTGAAGAGGTATAAAAAGCCGTAGATGTATATGTAATTTATTACCTTTATATAGAGTTATCTCTCTTTATGTAGTTGTAATTTTATTTGCAGTTGTAGATATATAATCGCAGGTGTAAATTTGGTTATAGATATTATTTGCCAAGTTGATTCCGTTCCTTTAATTGTAGCTTTAGGAGTGATTGTAGTTTAAGTTGCAGTAGCAATGGTAGGCGTAGTTGCCGCTATAGAAATAGTTTTTGTAGAAGTAGAAAAATTCGTATATATACATATACTTGTAACGTGGTCTGTATTTATGTCTCTTTATACAGATGCATTTTTAGTTTCATTTGTAGTTATAGTTGCCATTATAGATGTAGATATCAAAGTTATTTATGATTTAGATTCAGTTTCTGTAAGTGTAGCTTTGGGCACTCGTCTAATTTTAGTAGCAGTTGCAATTGTAGACGTAGTATCCGCCAAAGATGTAGTTTTTTTGAAGGAGAAATATTCGTATATGAATATATAGTGTACCTCTATTTGTAGCTGTCTCTCTTTATGCAGTTGTAGGTTTATTTGTAGTTGTAGGTATAGTTGTCCTTGTAGATGTAATTATAAATGTTGTTTATGAAGTACATTCGGCTTTTGTAATTGTATCTTTAGTGATAGGTGTCACTTTAGTTGCAAGTGCATTTGCTTACATAGTTGCCGTTATTGAAGTTAATGTTGAAGAGGTATAAAAAGTCGTAGATGTATATGTATTATAGTTGAAAATTTATTTGCTGTTGTAGATATAGTCACCTGTGTAACTTTAGTTATAGATTATATTTTCCAAGTAGATTCCGTTCCTGTAATTGTAGCTTTAGGGTTAAGTGTAATTTAAGTTGCAGTTACAATTGGAGACGTAGTTGCCGCAATCGAAGTAGTTTTTGATGAAGTTGAATCATTCGTATATATATATATATATATATATATATATATATATATATACTTGTAACTTCGTCAGTAGTTATGTCTCATAATACAGATGCATTTTTAGTTTCATTTGTAGTTATAGTTGCCATTATAGATGTAGATATCAAAATAATTTATGATTTAGATTCAGTTTCTGTAATTGTAGCTTTAGGCACTGGTCTAATTTAAGTAGCAGTTGCAATTGTAGAAGTAGTATCCGCCAAAGATGTAGTTTTTTTAAAGGAGAAATATTCGTATATGTATGTATAGTTGTACCTCTATTTGTAGCTGTCTCTCTTTATGTAGTTGTAGTTTTATTTTTAGTTGTAGGTATAGTTGTCATTGTAAATGTAATTATAAATGTTATTTACGAAGTAGATTGTGTTTCTGTAATTGTAGCTTTAGTGATAGGTGTATCTTTAGTTGCAAATGCATTTCTATACATATTTGCTGTTATTGAAGTTTATTTTGAAGAGGTTTAAAAAGTCGTAGAAGTATATGTAATTTTTTACCTTTATATAGAGTTATCTCTCTTTATGTAGTTGTAATTTTATTTGCAGTTGTAGATATATAATCGCAGGTGTAAATTTGGTTATAGATGTTATTTGCCAAGTTGATTCCGTTCCTTTAATTGTAGCTTTAGGAGTGATTGTAGTTTAAGTTGCAGTAGCAATGGTAGACGTAGTTGCCGCTATAGAAGTAGTTTTTGTAGAAGTCGAAAAATTCGTATATATACATATACTTGTAACTTGTTCTGTATTTATGTCTCTTTATACAGATGTAGTTTTAGTTTCATTTGTAGTTATAGTTGCCATCATAGATGTAGATATCAAAGTTATTAATGATTTAGATTCAGTTTCTGTAATTGTAGCTTTAGGCACTGGTTTAATTTTAGTAGCAGTTGCAATTGTAGAAGTAGTATCCGCCAAAGATGTAGATTTTTTAAAGGAGAAATATTCGTATATGTCTATATAGTTGTACCTCTTTTTGTAGCTGTCTCTCTTTATGTAGTTGTAGTTTTATTTACAGTTGTAAGTAAAGTTGTCATTGTAAATGTAATTATAAATGTTATTTACGATTGTGTTTTTGTAATTGTATCTTTAGTGATAGGTGTCACTGTAGTTGCAAATGCATTTGCTTACATAGTTGCCGTTATTAAAGTTCATGTTGAAGAGGTATAAAAAGTCGTAGAAGTATATGTTATTTTTTACCTTTATATAGAGTTATCTCTCTTTATGTAGTTGTAATTTTATTTGCAGTTGTAGATATATAATCGCAGGTGTAAATTTGGTTATAGATATTATTTGCCAAGTTGATTCCTTTCCTTTAATTATAGCTTTATGAGTGATTGTAGTTTAAGTTGCAGTAGCAATGGTAGGCGTAGTTGGCGCTATAGAAGTAGTTTTTGTAGAAGTAGAAAAATTCGTATATATACATATACTTGTAACTTGGTCTGTATTTATGTCTCTTTATACAGATGCATTTTTAGTTTCATTTGTAGTTATAGTTGCCATTATAGATGTAGATATCAAAGTTATTTATGATTTAGATTTTGTTTCTGTAAGTGTAGCTTTGGGCACTCGTCTAATTTTAGTAGCAGTTTCAATTGTAGACGTAGTATCCGCCAAAGATGTAGTTTTTTTGAAGGAGAAATATTCGTATATGAATATATAGTGTACCTCTATTTGTAGCTGTCTCTCTTTATGCAGTTGTAGTTTTATTTGTAGTTGTAGGTATAGTTGTCCTTGTAGATGTAATTATAAATGTTGTTTATGAAGTACATTCGGCTTTTGTAATTGTATCTTTAGTAATAGGTGTAACTTTATTTGCAAGTGCATTTGCATACATAAGTGCCGTTATTAAAGTTAATTTTGAAGAGATATAAAACGTCGTAGATGTATATGTATTATAATTGAAATTTTATTTGCTGTTGTACATATAGTCACCTGTGTAAATGTAGTTATAGATTATATTTTCCAAGTAGATTCCGTTCCTGTAATTTTAGCTTTAGGGTTAAGTGTAATTTAAGTTGCAGTTACAGTTGGAGACGTAGTTGCCGCAATCGAAGTAGTTTTTGATGAAGTTGAAACATTCGTATATATATATATATATATATATATATACTTTTAACTTCGTCAGTAGTTATGTCTCATAATACAGATGCATTTTTAGTTTCATTTGTAGTTATAGTTGCCATTATAGATGTAGATATGAAAGTTATTTATGATTTAGATTCAGTTTCTGTAAGTGTATCTTTAGGCACTCGTCTAATTTTAGTAGCAGTTGCAATTGTAGAAGTAGTATCCGCCAAAGATGTAGTTTTTTTTGAAGGAGAAATATTCGTATATGAATATATAGTGTACCTCTAATTGTAGCTGTCTCTCTTTATGAAGTTGTAGTTATATTCTCAGTTCTAGGTATAGTTGTCCTTGTAGATGTAATTATAAATGTTGTTTATGAAGTACATTCGGCTTTTGTAATTGCATCTTTAGTAATAGGTGTATTTTTAGTTGCAAGTGCATTTGCATACATAAGTGCCGTTATTAAAGTTAATTTTGAAGAGGTATAAAAAGTCGTAGATATATATGAAGTTGAAATTTTATTTGCTGTTGTAGATATAGTCACCTGTGTAAATTTAGTTATAGATTATATTTTCCAAGTAGATTCCATTCCTGTAATTGTAGCTTTAGGGTTAAGTGTAATTTAAGTTGCAGTTACAATTTGCAGACGTAGTTGCCGCCATCAAAGTAGTTTTTGTAGAAGTTGGAAAATTCGTTTATATATATATATATATATCTATATATACTTGTAACTTGGTCAGTAGTTATGTTTCTTTATACAGATGCATTTTTAGTTTCATTTGTAGTTATAGTTGCCATTATAGATGTAGATATCAAAGTTATTTATGATTTAGATTCAGTTTCTGTAATTGTAGCTTTAGGCATTGGTCTAATTTTAGTAGCAGTTGCAATTGTAGAAGTAGTATCCGCCAAAGATGTAGTTTTTTTAGAGGAGAAATATTCGTATATGTATGTATAGTTGCACCTCTATTTGTAGCTGTCTCTCTTTATGAAGTTGTAGTTTTATTTGCAGTTATAGGTATAGTTGTCATTGTAGATGTAATTATAAATGTTGTTTATGAAGTACATTCGGCTTTTGTAATTGCATCTTTAGTAATAGGTGTAACTTTAGTTGCAAGTGCATTTGCATACATAGTTGCTGTAATTAAAGTTAATTTTGAAGAGGTATAAAAAGTCGTAGATGTATATGAAGTTGAAATTTTATTTGCTGTTGTAGATATAGTCACCTGTGTAACTTTAGTTATAGATTATATTTTCCAAGTTGATTCCGTTCCTGTAATTGTAGCTTTAAGGTTAAGTGTAATTTAAGTTGCAGTTACAATTGCAGACGTAGTTGCCGCCATCAAAGTAGTTTTTGTAGAAGTTGAAAAATTCGTATATATATATATATACTTGTAACTTCGTCAGTAGTTATGTCTCATAATACAGATGCATTTTTAGTTTCATTTGTACTTATAGTTGCCATTATAGATGTAGATATCAAAATAATTTATGATTTAGATTCAGTTTCTGTAATTGTAGCTTTAGGCACTGGTCTAATTTTAGTAGCAGTTGCAATTGTAGAAGTAGTATCCGCCAAAGATGTAGTTTTTTTAAAGGAGAAATATTCGTATATGTATGTATAGTTGTACCTCTATTTGTAGCTGTCTCTCTTTATGTAGTTGTAGTTTTATTTACAGTTGTAGGTATAGTTGTCATTGTAAATGTAATTATAAATGTTATTTACGAAGTAGATTGTGTTTCTGTAATTGTAGCTTTAGTGATAGGTGTATCTTTAGTTGCAAATGCATTTCTATACATATTTGCCGTTATTGAAGTTTATTTTGAAGAGGTTTAAAAAGTCGTAGAAATATATGTAATTTTTTACCTTTATATAGAGTTATCTCTCTTTATGTAGTTGTAATTTTATTTGCAGTTGTAGATATATAATCGCAGGTGTAAATTTGGTTATAGATATTATGTGCCAAGTTGATTCCGTTACTTTAATTGTAGCTTTAGGAGTGATTGTAGTTTAAGTTGCATTAGCAATGGTAGGCGTAGTTGCCGCTATAGAAGTAGTTTTTGTAGAAGTAGAAAAATTCGTATATATACATATACTTGTAACTTGGTCTGTATTTATGTCTCTTTATACAGATGCATTTTTAGTTTCATTTGTAGTTATAGTTGCCATTATGGATGTAGATATCAAAGTTATTTATGATTTAGATTCAGTTTCTGTAATTGTAGCTTTAGGCACTCGTCTAATTTTAGTAGCAGTTGCAATTGTAGACGTAGTATACGCCAAAGATGTAGTTTTTTTAAGGATAAATATTCGTATATGAATATATAGTGTACCTCTAATTGTAGCTGTCTCTCTTTATGAAGTTGTAGTTTTATTTGCAGTTCTAGGTATAGTTGTCCTTGTAGATGTAATTATAAATGTTGTTTATGAAGTACATTCGGCTTTTGTAATTGCTTCTTTAGTAATAGGTGTAACTTTAGTTGCAAGTGCATTTGCATACATAGTTGCTGTAATTAAAGTTAATTTTGAAGAGGTATAAAAAGTCGTAGATGTATATAAAGTTGAAATTTTATTTGCTGTTTTAGATATAGTCACCTGTGTAACTTTAGTTATAGATTATATTTTCCAAGTAGATTCCGTTCCTGTAATTGTAGCTCTAGGGTTAAGTGTAATTTAAGTTGCAGTTACAATTGCAGACGTAGTTGCCGCCATCAAAGTAGTTTTTGTAGAAGTTGAAAAATTCGTATATATATATATATATATATATATATATATATATACTTGTAACTTGGTCAGTAGGTATGTTTCTTTATACAGATGCATTTTTAGTTTCATTTGTAGTTATAGTTGCCATTATAGATGTAGATATCAAAGTTATTTATGATTTAGATTCAGTTTCTGTAATTGTAGCTTTAGGCACTTGTCTAATTTTAGTAGCACTTGCAATTGTAGAAGTAGTATCCGCCAAAGATGTAGTTTTTTTAAAGTAGAAATATTCGTATAAGTATGTATAGTTGTACCTCTATTTGTAGCTGTCTCTCTTTATGCAGTTGTAGTTTTATTTACAGTTGTGGGTATAGTTGTCATTGTAAATGTAATTATAAATGTTATTTACGAAGTAGATTGTGTTTCTGTAATTGTAGCTTTAGTGATAGGTGTAACTTTATTTGCAAATGCATTTCTATACATAGTTGCCGTTATTGAAGTTGATTTTGAAGAGGTATAAAAAGCCGTAGATGTATATGTAATTTATTACCTTTATATAGAGTTATCTCTCTTTATGTAGTTGTAATTTTATTTGCAGTTGTAGATATATAATCGCAGGTGTAAATTTGGTTATAGATATTATTTGCCAAGTTGATTCCTTTCCTTTAATTGTAGCTTTAGGAGTGATTGTAGTTTAAGTTGCAGTAGCAATGGTAGGCGTAGTTGCCGCTATAGAAGTAGTTTTTGTAGAAGTAGAAAAATTCGTATATATACATATACTTGTAACTTGGTCTGTATTTATGTCTCTTTATACAGATGCATTTTTAGTTTCATTTGTAGTTATAGTTGCCATTATAGATGTAGATATCAAAGTTATTTATGATTTAGATTCAGTTTCTGTAAGTGTAGCTTTAGGCAATCGTCTACTTTTAGTAGCAGTTGCAATTATAGACGTAGTATCCGCCAAAGATGTAGTTTTTTTGAAGGAGAAATATTCGTATATGAATATATAGTGTACCTCTATTTGTAGCTGTCTCTCTTTATGCAGTTGTAGTTTTATTTGTAGTTGTAGGTATAGTTGTCCTTGTAGATGTAATTATAAATGATGTTTATGAAGTACATTCGGCTTTTGTAATTGTATCTTTGTAATATGTGTAACTTTAGTTGCAAGTGCATTTGCATACATAGTTGCCGTTATTGAAATTAATTTTGAAGAGGTATAAAACGTCGTAGATGTATATGTATTATAGTTGAAATTTTATTTGCTGTTGTACATATAGTCACCTGTGTAAATGTAATTATAGATTATATTTTCCAAGTAGATTCCGTTCCTGTAATTGTAGCTTTAGGGTTAAGTGTAATTTAAGTTGCAGTTACAATTGCAGACGTAGTTGCCGCAATCGAAGTAGTTTTTGATGAAGTTGAAACATTCTTATATATATATATATATATATATATATTTGTAACTTCGTCAGTAGTTATGTCTCATAATACAGATGCATTTTTAGTTTCATTTGTAGTTATAGTTGCCATTATAGATGTAGATATCAAAGTTATTTATGATTTAGATTCAGTTCCTGTAAGTTTAGCTTTAGGCACTCGTCTAATTTTAGTAGCAGTTGCAATTGTAGACGTAGTATCCGCCAAAGATGTAGTTTTTTTGAAGGAGAAATATTCGTATATGAATATATAGTGTACCTCTAATTGTAGTTGTCTCTCTTTATGAAGTTGTAGTTTTATTTGCAGTTCTAGGTATAGTTGTCCTTGTAGATGTAATTATAAATGTTGTTTATGAAGTACATTCGGCTTTTGTAATTGTATCTTTAGTAATAGGTGTAACTTTAGTTGCAAGTGCATTTGCATACATAGTTGCCGTTATTGAAGTTAATTTTGAAGAGGTATAAAACGTCGTAGATGTATATGTATTATAGTTGAAATTTTATTTGCTGTTGTAGATATAGTCACCTGTGTAAATGTAGTTATAGATTATATTTTCCAAGTAGATTCCATTCCTGTAATTGTAGCTTTAGGGTTAAGTGTAATTTAAGTTGCAGTTACAATTGCAGACGTAGTTGCCGCCATCGAAGTAGTTTTTGTAGAAGTTGAAAAATTCGGATATATATATATATATATATACTTGTAACTTGGTCAGTAATGTTTCTTTATACAGATGCATTTTTAGTTTCATTTGTAGTTATAGTTGACATTATAGATGTAGATATCAAAGTTATTTATGATTTAGATTCAGTTTCTGTATTTGTAGCTTTAGTCACTGGTCTAATTTTAGTAGCAGTTGCAATTGTAAAAGTAGTATCCGCCAAAGATGTAGTTTTTTTAAAAGAGAAATATTAGTATATGAATATATAGTGTACCTCTATTTGTAGCTGTCTCTCTTTATGCAGTTGTAGTTTTATTTGTAGTTGTAGGTATAGTTGTCCTTGTAGATGTAATTATAAATGTTGTTTATGAAGTACATTCGGCTTTTGTAATTGTATCTTTAGTGATAGGTGTAACTTTAGTTGCAAGTGCATTTGCTTACATAGTTGCCGTTATTGAAGTTAATGTTGAAGAGGTATAAAAACTCGTAAATGTATATGTATTATAGTTGAAAATTTATTTGCTGTTGTAGATATAGTCACCTGTGTAACTTTAGTTATAGATTATATTTTCCAAGTAGAATCCGTTCCTGTAATTGTAGCTTTAGGGTTAAGTGTAATTTAAGTTGCAGTTACAATTGCAGACGTAGTTGCCGCAATCGAAGTAGTTTTTGATGAAGTTGAATCATTCGTATATATATATATATATAGTTATACTTGTAACTTCGTCAGTAGTTATGTCTCATAATACAGATGCATTTTTAGTTTCATTTGTAGTTATAGTTGCCATTATAGATGTAGATATCAAAATAATTTATGATTTAGATTCAGTTTCTGTAATTGTAGCTTTAGGCACTGGTCTAATTTTAGTAGCAGTTGCAATTGTAGAAGTAGTATCCGCCAAAGATGTAGTTTTTTTAAAGGAGAAATATTCGTATATGTATGTATATTTGTACCTCTATTTGTAGCTGTCTCTCTTTATGTAGTTGTAGTTTTATTTACAGTTGTAGGTATAGTTGTCATTGTAAATGTAATTATAAATGTTTTTTACGAAGTAGATTGTGTTTCTGTAATTGTAGCTTTATTGATATGTGTAACTTTAGTTGCAAATGCATTTCTATACATAGTTGCCGTTATTGAAGTTGATTTTGAAGAGGTATAAAAAGCCGTAGATGTATATGTAATTTATTACCTTTATATAGAGTTATCTCTCTTTATGTAGTTGTAATTTTATTTGCAGTTGTAGATATATAATCGCAGGTGTAAATTTGGTTATAGATATTATGTGCCAAGTTGATTCCGTTACTTTAATTGTAGCTTTAGGAGTGATTGTAGTTTAAGTTGCAGTAGCAATGGTAGGCGTAGTTGCCACTATAGAAGTAGTTTTTGTAGAAGTAGAAAAATTCGTATATATACATATACTAGTAACTTGATCTATATTTATGTCTCTTTATACAGATTTATTTTTAGTTTTATTTGTAGTTATAGTTGCCATTATAGATGTAGATATTAAAGTTATTTATGATTTAGATTCACTTTCTGTAAGTGTAGCTTTAGGCACTCGTCTAATTTTAGTAGCAGTTGCAATTGTAGACGTAGTATCCGCCAAAGATGTAGTTTTTTTGAAGGAGAAATATTCGTATATGAATATATAGTGTACCTCTATTTGTAGCTGTCTCTCTTTATGCAGTTGTAGTTTTATTTGTAGTTGTAGGTATAGTTGTCCTTGTAGATGTAATTATAAATGTTGTTTATGAAGTACATTCGGCTTTTGTAATTGTATCTTTAGTAATAGGTGTAACTTTAGTTGCAAGTACATTTGCATACATAGTTGCCGTTCTTGAAGTTAATTTTGAAGAGGTATAAAACGTCGTAGATGTATAAGTATTATAGTTGAAATTTTATTTGCTGTTGTAGATATAATCACCTGTGTAAATGTAGTTATAGATTATATTTTCCAAGAAGATTCCGTTCCTGTAATTGTAGCTTTAGGGTTAAGTGTAATTTAAGTTGCAGTTACAATTGCAGACGTAGTTGCCGCAATCGAAGTAGTTTTTGATGAAGTTGAAACATTCTTATATATATATATATATATATATTTTTAACTTCGTCAGTAGTTATGTCTTATAATACAGATGCATTTTTAGTTTCATTTGTAGTTATAGTTGCCATTATAGATGTAGATATCAAAGTTATTTATGATTTAGATTCATTTTCTGTAAAGGTAACTTTAGGCACTCGTCTAATTTTAGTAGCAGTTGCAATTGTAGACGTAGTATCCGCCAAAGATGTAGTTTTTTTGAAGGAGAAATATTCGTATATGAATATATAGTGTACCTCTAATTGTAGCTGTCTCTCTTTATGAAGTTGTAGTTTTATTTGCAGTTCTAGGTATAGTTGTCCTTGTAGATGTAATTATAAATGTTGTTTATGAAGTACATTCGGCTTTTGTAATTGCATCTTTAGTAATAGGTGTAACTTTAGTTGCAAGTGCATTTGCATACATAAGTGTCGTTGTTAATTTTAATTTTGAAGAGGTATAAAACGTCGTAGATGTATATGTATTATAGTTGAAATTTTATTTGCTGTTGTACATATAGTCACCTGTGTAAATGTAATTATAGATTATACTTTTCAAGTAGATTCCGTTCCTGTAATTGTAGATTTAGGGTTAAGTGTAATTTAAGTTGCAGTTACAATTGGAGACGTAGTTGCCGCAATCGAAGTAGTTTTTAATGAAGTTGAATCATTCGTATATATATATATATATATATATATATAAACTTGTAAATTCGTCAGTAGTTATGTCTCATTATACAGATGCCTTTTTAGTTTCATTTGTAGTTATAGTTGCCATTATAGATGTAGATATCAAAATAATTTATGATTTAGATTCAGTTTCTGTAATTGCAGCTTTAGGCACTGGTCTAATTTTAGTAGCAGTTGCAATTGTAGAAGTAGTATCCGCCAAAGATGTAGTTTTTTTGAAGGAGAAATATTCGTATATGAATATATAGTGTACCTCTAATTGTAGCTGTCTCTCTTTATGAAGTTGTAGTTTTATTTGCAGTTCTAGGTATATTTGTCCTTGTAGATTTAATTATAAATGTTGTTTATGAAGTACATTCGGCTTTTGTAATTGCATCTTTAGTAATAGGTGTAACTTTAGTTGCAAGTGCATTTGCATACATAAGTGTCGTTGTTAATTTTAATTTTGAAGAGGTATAAAAAGCCGTAGATGTATATGTAATTTATTACCTTTATATAGAGTTATCTCTCTTTATGTAGTTGTAATTTTATTTGCAGTTGTAGATATATAATCGCAGGTGTAAATTTGGTTATAGATATTATTTGCCAAGTTGATTCCGTTCCTTTAATTGTAGCTTTAGGAGTGATTGTAGTTTAAGTTGCAGTAGCAATGGTAGGCGTAGTTGCCGCTATAGAAGTAGTTTTTGTAGAAGTAGAAAAATTCGTATATATACATATACTTGTAACTTGGTCTGTATTTATGTCTCTTTATACAGATGCATTTTTAGTTTCATTTGTAGTTATAGTTGCCATTATAGATGTAGATATCAAAGTTATTTATGATTTAGATTCAGTTTCTGTAAGTGTAGCTTTAGGCAATCGTCTACTTTTAGTAGCAGTTGCAATTGTAGATGTAGTATCCGCCAAAGATGTAGTTTTTTTGAAGGAGAAATATTCGTATATGAATATATAGTGTACCTCTATTTGTAGCTGTCTCTCTTTATGCAGTTGTAGTTTTATTTGTAGTTGTAGGTATAGTTGTCCTTGTAGATGTAATTATAAATGATGTTTATGAAGTACATTCGGCTTTTGTAATTGTATCTTTGTAATAGGTGTAACTTTAGTTGCAAGTGCATTTGCATACATAGTTGCCGTTATTGAAATTAATTTTGAAGAGGTATAAAACGTCGTAGATGTATATGTATTATAGTTGAAATTTTATTTGCTGTTGTACATATAGTCACCTGTGTAAATGTAATTATAGATTATATTTTCCAAGTAGATTCCGTTCCTGTAATTGTAGCTTTAGGGTTAAGTGTAATTTAAGTTGCAGTTACAATTGCAGACGTAGTTGCCGCAATCGAAGTAGTTTTTGATGAAGTTGAAACATTCTTATAAATATATATATATATATATTTGTAACTTCGTCAGTAGTTATGTCTCATAATACAGATGCATTTTTAGTTTCATTTGTAGTTATAGTTGCCATTATAGCTGTAGATATCAAAGTTATTTATGATTTAGATTCAGTTCCTGTAAGTGTAGCTTTAGGCACTCGTCTAATTTTAGTAGCAGTTGCAATTGTAGACGTAGTATCCGCCAAAGATGTAGTTTTTTTGAAGGAGAAATATTCGTATATGAATATATAGTGTACCTTTAATTGTAGTTGTCTCTCTTTATGAAGTTGTAGTTTTATTTGCAGTTCTAGGTATAAGTGTCCTTGTAGATGTAATTATAATTGTTGTTTATGAAGTACATTCGGCTTTTGTAATTGTATCTTTAGAAATAGGTGTAACTTTAGTTGCAAATGCATTTCTATACATAGTTGCCGTTATTGAAGTTGATTTTGAAGAGGTATAAAAAGCCGTAGATGTATATGTAATTTATTACCTTTATATAGAGTTATCTCTCTTTATGTAGTTGTAATTTTATTTGCTGTTGTAGATATATAATCGCAGGTGTAAATTTGGTTATAGATATTATGTGCCAAGTTGATTCCGTTACTTTAATTGTAGCTTTAGGAGTGATTGTAGTTTAAGTTGCAGTAGCAATGGTAGGCGTAGTTGCCGCTATAGAAGTAGTTTTTGTAGAAGTAGAAAAATTCGTATATATACATATACTTGTAACTTGATCTGTATTTATGTCTCTTTATACAGATGCATTTTTAGTTTCATTTGTAGTTATAGTTGCCATTATAGATGTAGATATTAAAGTTATTTATGATTTAGATTCAGTTTCTGTAAGTGTAGCTTTAGGCACTCGTCTAATTTTAGTAGCAGTTGCAATTGTAGACGTAGTATCCGCCAAAGATGTAGTTTTTTTTAAGGAGAAATATTCGTATATGAATATATAGTGTACCTCTAATTGTAGTTGTCTCTCTTTATGAAGTTGTAGTTTTATTTGCAGTTCTAGGTATAGTTGTCCTTGTAGATGTAATTATAAATGTTGTTTATGAAGTACATTCGGCTTTTGTAATTGTATCTTTAGTAATAGGTGTAACTTTAGTTGCAAGTGCATTTGCATACATAGTTGCCGTTATTGAAGTTAATTTTGAAGAGGTATAAAAACTCGTAAATGTATATGTATTATAGTTGAAAATTTATTTGCTGTTGTAGATATAGTCACCTGTGTAACTTTAGTTATAGATTATATTTTCCAAGTAGATTCCATTCCTGTAATTGTAGCTTTAGGGTTAAGTGTAATTTAAGTTGCAGTTACAATTGCAGACGTATTTGCAGCCATCGAAGTAGTTTTTGTAGAAGTTGAAAAATTCGGATATATATATATATATATATATACTTGTAACTTGGTCAGTAGTTATGTTTCTTTATACAGATGCATTTTTAGTTTCATTTGTAGTTATAGTTGACATTATAGATGTAGATATCAAAGTTATTTATGATTTAGATTCAGTTTCTGTATTTGTAGCTTTAGTCACTGGTCTAATTTTAGTAGCAGTTGCAATTGTAAAAGTAGTATCCGCCAAAGATGTAGTTTTTTTAAAAGAGAAATATTAGTATATGAATATATAGTGTACCTCTATTTGTAGCTGTCTCTCTTTATGCAGTTGTAGTTTTATTTGTAGTTGTAGGTATAGTTGTCCTTGTAGATGTTATTATAAATGTTGTTTATGAAGTACATTCGGCTTTTGTAATTGTATCTTTAGTGATAGGTGTAACTTTAGTTGCAAGTGCATTTGCTTACATAGTTGCCGTTATTGAAGTTAATGTTGAAGAGGTATAAAAACTCGTAAATGTATATGTATTATAGTTGAAAATTTATTTGCTGTTGTAGATATAGTCACCTGTGTAACTTTAGTTATAGATTATATTTTCCAAGTAGAATCCGTTCCTGTAATTGTAGCTTTAGGGTTAAGTGTAATTTAAGTTGCAGTTACAATTGCAGACGTAGTTGCCGCAATCGAAGTAGTTTTTGATGAAGTTGAATCATTCGTATATATATATATATATATATATATACTTGTAACTTCGTCAGTAGTTATGTCTCATAATACAGATTCATTTTTAGTTTCATTTGTAGTTATAGTTGCCATTATAGATGTAGATATCAAAATAATTTATGATTTAGATTCAGTTTCTGTAATTGTAGCTTTAGGCACTGGTCTAATTTTAGTAGCAGTTGCAATTGTAGAACTAGTATCCGCCAAAGATGTAGTTTTTTTAAAGGAGAAATATTCGTATATGTATGTATATTTGTACCTCTATTTGTAGCTGTCTCTCTTTATGAAGTTGTAGTTTTATTTGCAGTTCTAGGTATAGTTGTCCTTGTAGATGTAATTATAAATGTTGTTTATGAAGTACATTCGGCTTTTGTAATTGTATCTTTAGTAATAGGTGTAACTTTAGTTGCAAATGCATTTCTATACATAGTTGCCGTTATTGAAGTTGATTTTGAAGAGGTATAAAAAGCCGTAGATGTATATGTAATTTATTACCTTTATATAGAGTTATCTCTCTTTATGTAGTTGTAATTTTATTTGCTGTTGTAGATATATAATCGCAGGTGTAAATTTGGTTATAGATTTTATGTGCCAAGTTGGTTCCGTTACTTTAATTGTAGCTTTAGGAGTGATTGTAGTTTAAGTTGCATTAGCAATGGTAGGCGTAGTTGCCGCTATAGAAGTAGTTTTTGTAGAAGTAGAAAAATTCGTATATATACATATCCTTGTAACTTGATCTGTATTTATGTCTCTTTATACAGATGCATTTTTAGTTTCATTTGTAGTTATAGTTGCCATTATAGATGTAGATATCAAAGTTATTTATGATTTAGATTCAGTTTCTGTAAGTGTAGCTTTAAGCACTCGTCTAATTTTAGTAGCAGTTGCAATTTTAGACGTAGTATCCGCCAAAGATGTAGTTTTTTTGAAGGAGAAATATTCGTATATGAATATATAGTGTACCTCTATTTGTAGCTGTCTCTCTTTATGCAGTTGTAGTTTTATTTGTAGTTGTAGGTATAGTTGTCCTTGTAGATGTAATTATAAATGATGTTTATGAAGTACATTCGGCTTTTGTAATTGTATCTTTGTAATAGGTGTAACTTTAGTTGCAAGTGCATTTGCATACATAGTTGCCGTTATTGAAATTAATTTTGAAGAGGTATAAAACGTCGTAGATGTATATGTATTATAGTTGAAATTTTATTTGCTGTTGTACATATAGTCACCTGTGTAAATGTAATTATAGATTATATTTTCCAAGTAGATTCCGTTCCTGTAATTGTAGCTTTAGGGTTAAGTGTAATTTAAGTTGCAGTTACAATTGCAGACGTAGTTGCCGCAATCGAAGTAGTTTTTGATGAAGTTGAAACATTCTTATATATATATATATATATATATATATATAAACTTGTAAATTCGTCAGTAGTTATGTCTCATTATACAGATGCCTTTTTAGTTTCATTTGTAGTTATAGTTGCCATTATAGATGTAGATATCAAAATAATTTATGATTTATATTCAGTTTCTGTAATTGCAGCTTTAGGCACTGGTCTAATTTTAGTAGCAGTTGCAATTGTAGAAGTAGTATCCGCCAAAGATGTAGTTTTTTTGAAGGAGAAATATTCGTATATGAATATATAGTGTACCTCTAATTGTAGATGTCTCTCTTTATGAAGTTGTAGTTTTATTTGCAGTTCTAGGTATAAGTGTCCTTGTAGATGTAATTATAAATGTTGTTTATGAAGTACATTCGGCTTTTGTAATTGTATCTTTAGTAATAGGTGTAACTTTAGTTGCAAGTGCATTTGCATACATAGTTGCCGTTATTGAAGTTAATTTTGAAGAGGTATAAAACGTCGTAGATGTATATGTATTATAGTTGAAATTTTATTTGCTGTTGTAGATAAAGTCACCTGTGTAAATGTAGTTATAGATTATATTTTCCAAGTAGATTCCATTCCTGTAATTGTAGCTTTAGGGTTAAGTGTAATTTAAGTTGCAGTTACAATTGCAGACGTATTTGCCGCCATCGAAGTAGTTTTTGTAGAAGTTGAAAAATTCGGATATATATATATATATATATATACTTGTAACTTGGTCAGTAGTTATGTTTCTTTATACAGATGCATTTTTAGTTTCATTTGTAGTTATAGTTGACATTATAGATGTAGATATCAAAGTTATTTATGATTTAGATTCAGTTTCTGTATTTGTAGCTTTAGTCACTGGTCTAATTTTAGTAGCAGTTGCAATTGTAAAAGTAGTATCCGCCAAAGATGTAGTTTTTTTAAAAGAGAAATATTAGTATATGAATATATAGTGTACCTCTATTTGTAGCTGTCTCTCTTTATGCAGTTGTAGTTTTATTTGTAGTTGTAGGTATAGTTGTCCTTGTAGATGTAATTATAAATGTTGTTTATGAAGTACATTCGGCTTTTGTAATTGTATCTTTAGTGATAAGTGTAACTTTAGTTGTAAGTGCATTTGCTTACATAGTTGCCGTTATTGAAGTTAATGTTGAAGAGGTATAAAAACTCGTAGATGTATATAAAGTTGAAATTTTATTTGCTGTTGTAGATATAGTCACCTGTGTAACTTTAGTTATAGATTATATTTTCCAAGTAGAATCCGTTCCTGTAATTGTAGCTTTAGGGTTAAGTGTAATTTAAGTTGCAGTTACAATTGCAGACGTAGTTGCCGCAATCGAAGTAGTTTTTGATGAAGTTGAATCATTCGTATATATATATATATATATATATATATACTTGTAACTTCGTCAGTAGTTATGTCTCATAATACAGATGCATTTTTAGTTTCATTTGTAGTTATAGTTGCCATTATAGATGTAGATATCAAAATAATTTATGATTTAGATTCAGTTTCTGTAATTATAGCTTTAGGCACTGGTCTAATTTTAGTAGCAGTTGCAATTGTAGAAGTAGTATCCGCCAAAGATGTAGTTTTTTTAAAGGAGAAATATTCGTATATGTATGTATATTTGTACCTCTATTTGTAGCTGTCTCTCTTTATGTAGTTGTAGTTTTATTTACAGTTGTAGGTATAGTTGTCATTGTAAATGTAATTATAAATGTTTTTTACGAAGTAGATTGTGTTTCTGTAATTGTAGCTTGATTGATATGTGTAACTTTAGTTGCAAATGCATTTCTATACATAGTTGCCGTTATTGAAGTTGATTTTGAAGAGGTATAAAAAGCCGTAGATGTATATGTAATTTATTACCTTTATATAGAGTTATCTCTCTTTATGTAGTTGTAATTTTATTTGCTGTTGTAGATATATAATCGCAGGTGTAAATTTGGTTATAGATATTATGTGCCAAGTTGATTCCGTTACTTTAATTGTAGCTTTAGGAGTGATTGTAGTTTAAGTTGCAGTAGCAATGGTAGGCGTAGTTGCCGCTATAGAAGTAGTTTTTGTAGAAGTAGAAAAATTCGTATATATACATATACTTGTAACTTGATCTGTATTTATGTCTCTTTATACAGATGCATTTTTAGTTTCATTTGTAGTTATAGTTGCCATTATAGATGTAGATATTAAAGTTATTTATGATTTAGATTCAGTTTCTGTAAGTGTAGCTTTAGGCACTTGTCTAATTTTAGTAGCAGTTGCAATTGTAGACGTAGTATTCTCCAAAGATGTAGTTTTTTTGAAGGATAAATATTCGTATATGAATATATAGTGTACCTCTATTTGTAGCTGTCTCTTTTTATGCAGTTGTAGTTTTATTTGTAGTTGTAGGTATAGTTGTCCTTGTAGATGTAATTATAAATGTTGCTTATGAAGTACATTCGGCTTTTGTAATTGTATCTTTAGTAATAGGTGTAACTTTAGTTGCAAGTACATTTGCATACATAGTTGCCGTTATTGAAGTTAATTTTGAAGAGGTATAAAACGTCGTAGATGTATATGTATTATAGTTGAAATTGTATTTGCTGTTGTAGATATAGTCACCTGTGTAAATGTAGTTATATATTTTATTTTCCAAGTAGATTCCGTTTCTGTAATTGTAGCTTTAGGGTTAAGTGTAATTTAAGTTGCAGTTACAATTGCAGACGTAGTTGCCACAATCGAAGTAGTTTTTGATGAAGTTGAAACATTCTTATATTTATATATATATTTGTAACTTCGTCAGTAGTTATGTCTCATAATACAGATGCATTTTTAGTTTCATTTGTAGTTATAGTTGCCATTATAGATGTAGATATCAAAGTTATTTATGATTTAGATTCAGTTTCTGTAATTGTAGCTTTAGGCACTGGTCTAATTTTAGAAGCAGTTGCATATGTAGAAGTAGTATCCGCCAAAGATGTAGTTTTTTTAAAGGAGAAATATTCGTATATGTATGTATAGTTGTACCTCTATTTGTAGCTGTCTCTCTTTATGTAGTTGTAGTTTTATTTACAGTTGTAGGTATAGTTGTCATTGTAAATGTAATTATAAATGTTATTTACGAAGTAGATTGTGTTTCTGTAATTGTAGATTTAGTGATAGATGTAACTTTAGTTGCAAATGCATTTCTATACAAAGTTGCCGTTATTGAAGTTGATTTTGAAGAGGTATAAAAAGCCGTAGATGTATATGTAATTTATTACCTTTATATAGAGTTATCTCTCTTTATGTAGTTGTAAATTTATTTGCAGTTGTAGATATATAATCGCAGGTGTAAATTTAGTTATAGATATTATTTGCCAAGTTGATTCCGTTCCTTTAATTGTAGCTTTAGGAGTTATTGTAGTTTAAGTTGCAGTAGCAATGGTAGGCGTAGTTGCCGCTATAGAAGTAGTTTTTGTAGAAGTAGAAAAATTCGTATATATACATATACTTGTAACTTGGTCTGTATGTATGTCTCTTTATACAGATACATTTTTAGTTTCATTTGTAGTTATAGTTGCCATTAAAGATGTAGATATCAAAGTTATTTATGATTTAGATTCAGTTTCTGTAAGTGTAGCTTTAGGCACTCGTCTAATTTTAGTAGCAGTTGCAATTGTAGACGTAGTATCCTCCAAAAATGTAGTTTTTTTGAAGGAGAAATATTCGTATATGAATATATAGTGTACATCTATTTGTAGCTATCTCTCTTTATGCAGTTGTAGTTTTATTTGTAGTTGTAGGTATAGTTGTCCTTGTAGATGTAATTATAAATGTTGTTTATGAATTACATTCGGCTTTTGTAATTGTATCTTTAGTAATAGGTGTAACTTTAGTTGCAAGTACATTTGCATACATAGTTGCCGTTATTGAAGTTAATTTTGAAGAGGTATAAAACGTCGTAGATGTATATGTATTATAGTTGAAATTTTATTTGCTGTTGTAGATATAGTCACCTGTGTAAATATAGTTATAGATTATATTTTCCAAGTAGATTCCGTTCCTGTAATTGTAGCTTTAGGGTTAAGTGTAATTTAAGTTGCAGTTACAATTGCAGACGTAGTTGCCGCAATCGAAGTAGTTTTTGATGAAGTTGAAACATTCTTATATATATATATATATATATATATATATATATATATATATATATATATATATATATATATATATATATATATATATATATTTGTAACTTCGTCAGTAGTTATGTCTCATAATACAGATGCATTTTTATTTTCATTTGTAGTTATAGTTGCCATTATAGATGTAGATTTCAAAGTTATTTATGATTTAGATTCAGTTTCTGTAAGTGTAGCTTTAGGCACTCGTCTAATTTTAGTAGCAGTTGCAATTGTAGACGTAGTATCCGCCAAAGATGTAGTTTTTTTAAAGGAGAAATATTCGTATATGAATATATAGTGTACCTCTATTGGTAGCTGTCTCTCTTTATGCAGTTGTAGTTTTATTTGTAGTTGTAGGTATAGTTGTCCTTGTAGATGTAATTATAAATGTTGTTTATGAAGTACATTCGGCTTTTGTAATTGTATCTTTAGTGATAGGTGTAACTTTAGTTGCAAGTGCATTTGCATACATAGTTGCCGTTATTGAAGTTAATTTTGAAGAGGTATAAAAAGTCGTAGATGTATATGTATTATAGTTGAAATTTTATTTGCTGTTGTAGATATAGTCACCTGTGTAAATGTAGTTATAGATTATATTTTCCAAATAGATTCCGTTCCTGTAATTGTAGCTTTAGGGTTAATTGTAATTTAAGTTGCAGTTACAATTGCAAAAGTAGTTGCCGCAATCGAAGTAGTTTTTGATGAAGTTGAAACATTCGTATGTATATATATATATATATATACTTGTAACTTCGTCAGTAGTTATGTCTCATAATACAGATGCATTTTTAGTTTCATTTGTAGTTATAGTTGCCATTATAGATGTATATATCAAAATTATTTATGATTTAGATTCAGTTTCTGTAATTGTAGCTTTAGGCACTGGTCTTATTTTAGTAGCAGTTGCAATTGTAGAAGTAGTCTCCGCCAAAGATGTAGTTTTTTTAAAGGAGAAATATTCGTATATGTATGTATAGTTGTACCTCTATTTGTAGCTGTCTCTCTTTATGTAGTTGTAGTTTTATTTACAGTTGTAGGTATAGTTGTCATTGTAAATGTAATTATAAATGTTATTTACGAAGTAGATTGTGTTTCTGTAATTGTAGCTTTAGTGATAGGTGTAACTTTAGTTGCAAATGCATTTCTATACATAGTTGACGTTATTGAAGTTGATTTTGAAAAGGTATAAAAAGTCGTAGATGTATATGTAATTTTTTACCTTTATATAGAGTTATCTCTCTTTATGTAGTTGTAATTTTATTTGCAGTTGTAGATATATAATCACAGGTGTAAATTTAGTTATAGATATTATTTGCCAAGTTGATTCCGTTCCTTTAATTGTAGCTTTAGGAGTGATTGTAGTTTAAGTTGCAGTAGCAATGGTAGTCGGTTGACGCTATAGAAGTAGTTTTTGTAGAAGTAGAAAAATTCGTACATATACTTGTAACTTGGTCTGTATTTATGTCTCTTTATACAGATGCATTTTTAGTTTCATTTGTAGTTATAGTTGCCATTATAGATGTAGATATCAAAGTTATTTATGATTTAGATTCAGTTTCTGTAAGTGTAGCTTTAGGCACTCGTCTAATTTTAGTAGCAGTTGCAATTGTAGACGTAGTATCCGCCAAAGATGTAGTTTTTTTAAAGGAGAAATATTCGTATATGTATATATAGTTGTACCTCTATTTGTAGCTGTCTCTCTTTATGTAGTTGTAGTTTTATTTACAGTTGTAGGTATAGTTGTCATTGTAAATGTAATTATAAATGTTATTTACGAAGTAGATTGTGTTTCTGTAATTGTAGCTTTAGTGATAGGTGTAACTTTAGTTGCAAATGCATTTCTATACATAGTTGCCGTTATTGAAGTTGATTTT
Organism: Omphiscola glabra; assembly: GCA_964017045.1. Classification (NCBI taxonomy): domain Eukaryota; kingdom Metazoa; phylum Mollusca; class Gastropoda; family Lymnaeidae; genus Omphiscola; species Omphiscola glabra. Next base: position 61,196 of record OZ024808.1, on the reverse strand, counting down.
AAAGAGGTATAAAAAGCCGTAGATGTATATGTAATTTATTACCTTTATAAAGAGTTATCTCTCTTTATGTAGTTGTAATTTTATTTGCAGTTGTAGATATATAATCGCAGGTGTAAATTTGGTTATAGATATGATTTGCCAAGTTGATTCCGTTCCTTTAATTGTAGCTTTAGGAGTGATTTTAGTTTAAGTTGCAGTAGCAATGGTAGGCGTAGTTGCCGCTATAGAAGTAGTTTTTGTAGAAGTAGAAAAATTCGTATATATACATATACTTGTAGCTTGGTCTGTATTTATGTCTCTTTATACAGATGAAGTTTTAGTTTCATTTGTAGTTATAGTTGCCATCATAGATGTAGATATCAAAGTTATTTATGATTTAGATTCAGTTTCTGTAAGTGTAGCTTTAGGCACTCGTCTAATATTAGTAGCAGTTGCAATTGTAGACGTAGTATCCGCCAAAGATGTAGTTTTTTTAAGGGATAAATATTCGTATATAAATATATATAGTGTACCTCTAATTGTAGCTGTCTCTCTTTATGAAGTTGTAGTTTTATTTGCAGTTCTAGGTATAGTTGTCCTTGTAGATGTAATTATAAATGTTGTTTATGAAGTACATTCGGCTTTTGTAATTGTATCTTTATTGATAGGTGTAACTTTAGTATCAAGTGCATTTGCATACATAGTTGCCGTTATTGAAGTTAATTTTGAAGAGGTATATATATATATATATACTTGTAACTTCGTCAGTAGTTATGTCTCATAATACAGATGCATTTTAATTTTCATTTGTAGTTATAGTTGCCATTATAGATGTAGATATCAAAGTTATTTATGATTTAGATTCAGTTTCTGTAAGTGTAGCTTTAGGCACTCGTCTAATTTTAGTAGCAGTTGCAATTGTAGACGTAGTATACGCCAAAGATGTAATTTTTTTGAAGTAGAAATATTCGTATATGAATATATATAGTACCACTATTTGTAGCTGTCTCTCTTTATGCAGTTGTAGTTTTATTTGTAGTTGTAGGTATAGTTGTCCTTGTAGATGTAATTATAAATGTTGTTTAGGAAGTAGATTGTGTTTCTGTAATTGTAGCTTTAGTGATAGGTGTAACTTTAGTTGCAAATGCATTTCTATACTTAGTTGCCGTTATTGAAGTTGATTTTGAAGAGGTATAAAAAGCCGTATATGTATATGTAATTTATTACCTTTATAAAGAGTTATCTCTCATTATTTAGTTGTAATTTTATTTGCAGTTGTAGATATATAATCGCAGGTGTAAATTTGGTTATAGATATGATTTGCCAAGTTGATTCCGTTCCTGTAATTGTAGCTTTACGAGTGATTGTAGTTTAAGTTGCAGTAGCAATGGTAGGCGTAGTTGCCGCTATAGAAGTAGTTTTTGTAGAAGTAGAAAAATTCGTATATATACATATACTTGTAGCTTGGTCTGTATTTATGTCTCTTTATACAGATGCATTTTTATTTTCATTTGTAGTTATAGTTGCCATTATAGTTGTAGATATCAAAGTTATTTATGATTTAGATTCAGTTTCTGTAAGTGTAGCTTTAGGCACTCGTCTACTTTTAGTAGCAGTTGCAATTGTAGACGTAGTATCCGCCAAAGATGTTTTTTTTTTGAAGGAGAAATATTCGTATATGAATATATAGTGTACCTCTATTAGTAGCCGTCTCTCTTTATGCAGTTGTAGTTTTATTTGTAGTTGTAGGTATAGTTGTCCTTGTAGATGTAATTATAAATGTTGTTTATGAAGTACATTCGGCTTTTGTAAGTGTATCTTTAGTAATAGGTGTAACTTTAGTTGCAAGTGCATTTGCATTCATAGTTGCCGTTATTAAAGTTAATTTTGAAGAGGTATAAAAAGTCGTAGATGTATATGTATTATAGTTGAAATTTTATTTGCTGTTGTAGATATAGTCACCTGTGTAAATGTAGTTATAGATTATATTTTCCAAGTAGATTCCGTTCCTGTAATTGTAGCTTTAGGGTTAAGTGTAATTTAAGTTGCAGTTACAATTGCAGACGTAGTTGCCGCCATCGAAGTAGTTTTTGTAGAAGTTGAAAAATTCGTATATATATATATATATACTTGTAACTTGGTCAGTAGTTATGTCTCTTTATACAGATGCATTTTTAGTTTCATTTGTAGTTATAGTTGCCATTATAGATGTAGATATCAAAGTTATTTATGATTTAGATTCAGTTTCTGTAAGTGTAGCTTTAGGCACTCGTCTAATTTTAGTAGCAGTTGCAATTGTAGACGTAGTATCCGCCAAAGATGTAGTTTTTTTAAAATGAGAAATATTCGTATATGTATATATAGTTGTACCTCTATTTGTAGCTGTCTCTCTTTATGAAGTTGTTGTTTTATTTGTAGTTCTAGGTATAGTTGTCCTTGTAGATGTAATTATAAATGTTGTTTATGAAGTACATTCAGCTTTTGTAATTGTATCTTTATTGATAAGTGTAACTTTAGTTGCAAGTGCATTTGCATACATAAGTGCCGTTATTAAAGTTAATTTTGAAGAGGTATAAAAAGTCGTAGATGTATATGAAGTTGAAATTTTATTTGCTGTTGTAGATATAGTCACCTGTGTAACTTTGGTTATAGATAGTATTTGCCAACTTGATTCCGTTCCTTTAATTGTAGCTTTAGGAGTGATTGTAGTTTAAGTTGCCATAGCAATTGTAGGCGTAGTTGCCGCTATATAAGTAGTTTTTGTAGAAGTAGAAAAATTCGTATATATACATATATTTGTAACTTGGTCTGTATTTATGTCTCTTTATAGAGATGCATTTTTAGTTTCATTTGTAGTTATAGTTGCCATTATAGATGTAGATATCAAAGTTATTTATGATTTAGATTCAGTTTCTGTAAGTGTAGCTTTAGGCACTCGTCTAATTTTAGTAGCAGTTGCAATTGTAGACGTAGTATCCGCCAAAGATGTAGTTTTTTTTAAATGAGAAATATTCGTATATGTATATATAGTTGTACCTCTATATGTAGCTGTCTCTCTTTATGAAGTTGTTGTTTTATTTGCAGTTGTAGGTATAGTTGTCCTTGTAGATGTAATTATAAATGTTGTTTATGAAGTACATTCGGCTTTTGTAATTGTATCTTTAGTGATAGGTGTAACTTTAGTTGCAAGTGCATTTGCATACATAGTTGCCGTTATTGAAGTTGATTTTAAAGAGGTATAAACAGACGTAGATGTATATGTAATTTATTATTTTTATAAAGAGTTATCTCTCTTTATGTAGTTGTAATTTTATTTGCAGTTGTAGATATATAATCGCAGGTGTAAATTTGGTTATAGATATGATTTGCCAAGTTGATTCCGTTCCTTTAATTGTAGCTTTAGGAGTGATTGTAGTTTAAGTTGCAGTAGCAATGGTAGGCGTAGTTGCCGCTATAGAAGTAGTTTTTGTAGAAGTAGAAAAATTCGTATATATACATATACTTGTAACTTGGTCTGTATTTATGTCTCTTTATACAGATGCATTTTTAGTTTCATTTGTAGTTATAGTTGCCATTATAGTTGTAGATATCAAAGTTATTTATGATTTAGATTCAGTTTCTGTAAGTGTAGCTTTAGGCACTCGTCTACTTTTAGTAGCACTTGCAATTGTAGACGTAGTATCCGCTAAAGACGTAGTTTTTTTGAAGGAGAAATATTCGTATATGATTATATAGTGTACCTCTATATGTAGCTGTCTCTCTTTATGCAGTTGCAGTTTTATTTGTAGTTGTAGATATAGTTGTCCTTGTAGATGTAATTATAAATGTTGTTTATGAAGTACATTCGGCTTTTGTAATTGTATCTTTAGTAATAGGTGTAACTTTAGTTGCAAGTGCATTTGCATACATAGTTGCCGTTATTGAAGTTAATTTTGAAGAGGTATAAAAAGTCGTAGATGTATATGTATTATAGTTGAAATTTTATTTGCTGTTGTAGATATAGTCACCTGTGTAAATGTAGTTATAGATTATATTTTCCAAGTAGATTCCGTTCCTGTAATTGTAGCTTTAGGGTTAAGTGTAATTTAAGTTGCAGTTACAATTGCAGACGTAGTTGCCGCCATCGAAGTAGTTTTTGTAGAAGTTGAAAAATTCGTATATATATATATATACTTGTAACTTGGTCAGTAGTTATGTCTCTTTATACAGATGCATTTTTAGTTTCATTTGTAGTTATAGTTGCCATTATAGATGTAGATATCAAAGTTATTTATGATTTAGATTCAGTTTCTGTAAGTGTAGCTTTAGGCACTCGTCTAATTTTAGTAGCAGTTGCAATTGTAGACGTAGTATCCGCCAAAGATGTAGTTTTTTTAAATGAGAAATATTCGTATATGTATATATAGTTGTACCTCTATTTGTAGCTGCCTCTCTTTATGTAGTTGTAGTTTTATTTACAGTTGTAGGTATAGTTGTCATTGTAAATGTAATTATAAATGTTATTTACGAAGTAGATTGTGTTTCTGTAATTGTAGCTTTAGTGATAGGTGTAACTTTAGTTGCAAATGCATTTCTATACATAGTTGCCGTTATTGAAGTTGATTTTAAAGAGGTATAAAAAGCCGTAGATGTATATGTAATTTATTACCTTTATAAAGAGTTATCTCTCTTTATGTAGTTGTAATTTTATTTGCAGTTGTAGATATATAATCGCAGGTGTAAATTTGGTTATAGATATGATTTGCCAAGTTGATTCCGTTCCTTTAATTGTAGCTTTAGTAGTGATTTTAGTTTAAGTTGCAGTAGCAATGGTAGGCGTAGTTTCCGCTATAGAAGTAGTTTTTGTAGAAGTAGAAAAATTCGTATATATACATATACTTGTAGCTTGGTCTGTATTTATGTCTCTTTATACAGATGAAGTTTTAGTTTCATTTGTAGTTATAGTTGCCATCATAGATGTAGATATCAAAGTTATTTATGATTTAGATTCAGTTTCTGTAAGTGTAGCTTTAGGCACTCGTCTAATTTTAGTAGCAGTTGCAATTGTAGACGTAGTATCCGCCAAAGATATAGTTTTTTTAAGGGATAAATATTCGTATATAAATATATATAGTGTACCTCTAATTGTAGCTATCTCTCTTTATGAAGTTGTAGTTTTATTTGCAGTTCTAGGTATAGTTGTCCTTGTAGATGTAATTATAAATGTTGTTTATGAAGTACATTCAGCTTTTGTAATTGTATCTTTATTGATAAGTGTAACTTTAGTTGCAAGTGCATTTGCATACACAAGTGCCGTTATTAAAGTTAATTTTGAAGAGGTATAAAAAGTCGTAGATGTATATGAAGTTGAAATTTTATTTGCTGTTGTAGATATAGTCACCTGTGTAACTTTGGTTATAGATAGTATTTGCCAACTTGATTCCGTTCCTTTAATTGTAGCTTTAGGAGTGATTGTAGTTTAAGTTGCCATAGCAATTGTAGGCGTAGTTGCCGCTATATAAGTAGTTTTTGTAGAAGTAGAAAAATTCGTATATATACATATATTTGTAACTTGGTCTGTATTTATGTCTCTTTATAGAGATGCATTTTTAGTTTCATTTGTAGTTATAGTTGCCATTATAGATGTAGATATCAAAGTTATTTATGATTTAGATTCAGTTTCTGTAAGTGTAGCTTTAGGCACTCGTCTAATTTTAGTAGCAGTTGCAATTGTAGACGTAGTATCCGCCAAAGATGTAGTTTTTTTTAAATGAGAAATATTCGTATATGTATATATAGTTGTACCTCTATATGTAGCTGTCTCTCTTTATGAAGTTGTTGTTTTATTTGCAGTTGTAGGTATAGTTGTCCTTGTAGATGTAATTATAAATGTTGTTTATGAAGTACATTCGGCTTTTGTAATTGTATCTTTAGTGATAGGTGTAACTTTAGTTGCAAGTGCATTTGCATACATAGTTGCCGTTATTGAGGTTAATTTTGAAGAGGTATAAAAAGTCGTAGATGTCTATGTATTATAGTTGAAATTTTATTTGTTGTTGTAGATATAGTCACCTGTGTAAATGTAGTTATAGATTATATTTTCCAAGTAGATTCCGTTCCTGTAATTGTAGCTTTAGGGTTAAGTGTAATTTAAGTTGCAGTTACAATTGCAGACGTAGTTGCCGCCATTGGAGTAGTTTTTGTAGAAGTTGAAAAATTCATATATATATATATATACTTGTAACTTGGTCAGTAGTTATGTCTCTTTATACAGATGCATTTTTAGTTTCATTTGTAGTTATAGTTGCCATTATAGATGTAGATATCAAAGTTATTTATGATTTAGATTCAGTTTCTGTAAGTGTAGCTTTAGGCACTCGTCTAATTTTAGTAGCAGTTGCAATTGTAAACGTAGTATCCGCCAAAGATGTAGTTTTTTTAAATGAGAAATATTTGTATATGTATATATAGTTGTACATCTATTTGTAGCCGTCTCTCTTTATGTAGTTGTAGTTTTATTTACAGTTGTAGGTATAGTTGTCATTGTAAATGTAATTATAAATGTTATTTACGAAGTAGATTGTGTTTCTGTAATTGTAGCTTTAGTGATAGGTGTAACTTTAGTATCAAGTGCATTTGCATACATAGTTGCCGTTATTGAAGTTAATTTTAAAGAGGTATAAAAAGTCGTAGATGTATATGTATTATAGTTGAAAATTTATTTGCTGTTGTAGATATAGTCACCTGTGTAAATGTAGTTATAGATTATATTTTCCAAGTAGATTCCGTTCCTGTAATTGTAGCTTTAGGGTTAAGTGAAATTTAAGTTGCAGTTACAATTGCAGACATAATTGCAGCAATCGAAGTAGTTTTTGATGAAGTTGAAACATTCATATATATATATATATATATATATATATATATATATATATATATATATATATATATATATACTTGTAACTTTGTCAGTAGTTATGTCTCATAATACAGATGCATTTTTAGTTTCATTTGTAGTTATAGTTGCCATTATAGATGTAGATATCAAAGTTATTTATGATTTAGATTCAGTTTCTGTAAGTGTAGCTTTAGGCTCTCGTCTAATTTTAGTAGCAGTTGCAATTGTAGACGTAGTATCCGCCAAAGATGTAATTTTTTTGAAGTAGAAATATTCGTATATGAATATATATAGTACCTCTATTTGTAGCTGTCTCTCTTTATGCAGTTGTAGTTTTATTTGTAGTTGTAGGTATAGTTGTCCTTGTAGATGTAATTATAAATGTTGTTTAGGAAATAGATTGTGTTTCTGTAATTGTAGCTTTAGTGATAGGTGTAACTTTAGTTGCAAATGCATTTCTATACATAGTTTGCCGTTATTGAAGTTGATTTTGAAGAGGTATAAAAAGCCGTATATGTATATGTAATTTATTACCTTTATAAAGAGTTATCTCTCTTTATGTAGTTGTAATTTTATTTGCAGTTGTAGATATATAATCGCAGGTGTAAATTTGGTTATAGATATGATTTGCCAAGTTGATTCCGTTCCTTTAATTGTAGCTTTAGGAGTGATTGTAGTTTAAGTTGCAGTAGCAATGGTAGGCGTAGTTGCCGCTATAGAAGTAGTTTTTGTAGAAGTAGAAAAATTCGTATATATACATATACTTGTAGCTTGGTCTGTATTTATGTCTCTTTATACAGATGAAGTTTTAGTTTCATTTGTAGTTATAGTTGCCATCATAGATGTAAATATCAAAGTTATTTATGATTTAGATTCAGTTTCTGTAAGTGTAGCTTTAGGCACTCATCTAATTTTAGTAGCAGTTGCAATTGTAGACGTAGTATCCGCCAAAGATGTAGTTTTTTTAAAGGATAAATATTCGTATATGAATATATAGTGTACCTCTAATTGTAGCTGTCTCTCTTTATGAAGTTGTAGTTTTATTTGCAGTTCTAGGTATAGTTGTCCTTGTAGATGTAATTATAAATGTTGTTTATGAAGTACATTCGGCTTTTGTAATTGTATCTTTAGTGATAGGTGTAACTTTAGTTGCAAGTGCATTTGCACACATAGTTGCCGTTATTGAAGTTAATTTTGAAGAGGTATAAAAAGTCGTAGATGTATATGTATTATAGTTGAACATTTATTTGCTGTTGTAGATATAGTCACCTGTGTAAATGTAGTTATAGATTATATTTTCCAAGTAGATTCAGTTTCTGTAATTGTAGCTTTAGGGTTAAGTGTAATTTAAGTTGCAGTTACAATTGCAGACGTAGTTGCCGCAATCGCATTAGTTTTTAATGAAGTTGAATCATTCGTATATATATATATATATATATATACTTGTAACTTCGTCAGTAGTTATGTCTCATAATACAGATGCATTTTTAGTTTTATTTGTAGTTATATTTGCCATTATAGATGTAGATATCAAAGTTATTTATGATTTAGATTCAGTTTCTGTAATTTTAGCTTTAGGCACTGGTCTAATTTTAGTAGCAGTTGCAATTGTAGACGTAGTATCCGCCAAAGATGTAATTTTTTTGAAGTAGAAATATTCGTATATGAATATATATAGTACCTCTATTTGTAGCTGTCTCTCTTTATGCAGTTGTAGTTTTATTTGTAGTTGTAGGTATAGTTGTCCTTGTAGATGTAATTATAAATGTTGTTTAGGAAATAGATTGTGTTTCTGTAATTGTAGCTTTAGTGATAGGTGTAACTTTAGTTGCAAATGCATTTCTATACATAGTTTGCCGTTATTGAAGTTGATTTTGAAGAGGTATAAAAAGCCGTATATGTATATGTAATTTATTACCTTTATAAAGAGTTATCTCTCTTTATGTAGTTGTAATTTTATTTGCAGTTGTAGATATATAATCGCAGGTGTAAATTTGGTTATAGATATGATTTGCCAAGTTGATTCCGTTCCTTTAATTGTAGCTTTAGGAGTGATTGTAGTTTAAGTTGCAGTAGCAATGGTAGGCGTAGTTGCCGCTATAGAAGTAGTTTTTGTAGAAGTAGAAAAATTCGTATATATACATATACTTGTAGCTTGGTCTGTATTTATGTCTCTTTATACAGATGAAGTTTTAGTTTCATTTGTAGTTATAGTTGCCATCATAGATGTAAATATCAAAGTTATTTATGATTTAGATTCAGTTTCTGTAAGTGTAGCTTTAGGCACTCGTCTAATTTTAGTAGCAGTTGCAATTGTAGACGTAGTATCCGCCAAAGATGTAGTTTTTTTAAAGGATAAATATTCGTATATGAATATATAGTGTACCTCTAATTGTAGCTGTCTCTCTTTATGAAGTTGTAGTTTTATTTGCAGTTCTAGGTATAGTTGTCCTTGTAGATGTAATTATAAATGTTGTTTATGAAGTACATTCGGCTTTTGTAATTGTATCTTTAGTGATAGGTGTAACTTTAGTTGCAAGTGCATTTGCACACATAGTTGCCGTTATTGAAGTTAATTTTGAAGAGGTATAAAAAGTCGTAGATGTATATGTATTATAGTTGAACATTTATTTGCTGTTGTAGATATAGTCACCTGTGTAAATGTAGTTATAGATTATATTTTCCAAGTAGATTCAGTTTCTGTAATTGTAGCTTTAGGGTTAAGTGTAATTTAAGTTGCAGTTACAATTGCAGACGTAGTTGCCGCAATCGCATTAGTTTTTAATGAAGTTGAATCATTCGTATATATATATATATATATATATACTTGTAACTTCGTCAGTAGTTATGTCTCATAATACAGATGCATTTTTAGTTTTATTTGTAGTTATATTTGCCATTATAGATGTAGATATCAAAGTTATTTATGATTTAGATTCAGTTTCTGTAATTTTAGCTTTAGGCACTGGTCTAATTTTAGTAGCAGTTGCAATTGTAGAAGTAGTATCCGCCAAAGATGTAGTTTTTTTAAAGGAGAAATATTCGTATATGTATGTATAGGTGTACCTCTATTTGTAGCTGTCTCTCTTTATGCAGTTGTAGTTTTATTTACAGTTGTAGGTATAGTTGTCATTGTAAATGTAATTATAAATGTTATTTACGAAGTAGATTGTGTTTCTGTAATTGTAGCTTTAGTGATAGGTGTAACTTTAGTTGCAAATGCATTTTTATACATAGTTGCCGTTATTGAAGTTGATTTTGAAGAGGTATAAAAAGTCGTAGATGTATATGTATATTTTTTCCCTTTATATAGAGTTATCTCTCTTTATGTAGTTGTAATTTTATTTGCAGTTGTAGATATATAATCGCAGGTGTAAATTTGGTTATAGATATTATTTGCCAAGTTGATTCCGTTCCTTTAATTGTAGCTTTAGGAGTGATTGTAGTTTAAGTTGCATTAGCAATGGTAGGCGTAGTTGCCGCTATAGAAGTAGTTTTTGTAGAAGTAGAAAAATTCGTATATATACATATACTTGTAACTTGGTATGTATTTATGTCTCTTTATACAGATGAAGTTTTAGTTTCATTTGTAGTTATAGTTGCCATCATAGATGTAGATATCAAAGTTATTTATGATTTAGATTCAGTTTCTGTAAGTGTAGCTTTAAGCACTTGTCTAATTTTAGTAGCAGTTGCAATTGTAGACGTAGTATCCGCCAAAGATGTAGTTTTTTTAAATGAGAAATATTCGTATATGTATATATAGTTGTACCTCTATATGTAGCTGTCTCTCTTTATGAAGTTGTAGTTTTATTTGCAGTTGTAGGTATAGTTGTCCTTGTAGATGTAATTATAAATGTTGTTTATGAAGTACATTCGGCTTTTGTAATTGTATCTTTAGTAATAGGTGTAACTTTAGTTGCAAGTGCTTTTGCATACATAAGTGCCGTTATTAAAGTTATTTTTGAAGAGGTATAAAAAGTCGTAAATGTATATGAAGTTGAAATTTTATTTGCAAAATTATTGTATGGCTGATTTTAGTAAATTTTTTACTGACCAATTTTTCCTTATTAAATAATAGATCACATGGATAATATACTTACCAATATTTCTCTGATTAATAACACATCAAGTGGGCTACATTCGCCATATTGTAACTATAACATGTCAATTTTTATTTACTTTAATTTTTGCTTAATTGAAGTCGTTTTATTTTAAGTTTATTTTTTGCAAATGAATGTTACAGATTTAGTTTTAGATGTAGTTGTCGATGCAGTAATTTTTCATGTAGATGTAGCTGCAATTGCTTATGTAGATGTATTTGTATCTGTAACTGTATTTAAAGTTGTAGATCTAGTTGCTAATGTAGTTGTATATGTAACTTTTTGTTAAAGCTGTTATTGTAATAGTGTTAGATGTTGTAGTAGTTGTAGTAGCTGTTGATGTAGTTGTAGTTTTACCTGTAAAAGTTGTTTTAATATTTGAAGTTGTAATGGCAATTTTAGGTGTAGTTATAGATGTTGTTGATCTTGCTATAGGGGAATGCTTATGTAAATGAATTTGTAGTTGTAGCTGTAGCCTTAATTTCACCTGTAGATGTAGTTGAAGTTTTAAATGTATTTTTTTGTAAATGCAGTTGTAAGTTTAGCTGTCATTGTAGCTGTTTGTAATTGTAGTTTGTCTAATTTGTCTATGTAGTTATAGCTGAATTTGTAGTTGTAGTTGCAGTTTTTGTTATAATTGAATTTTATAGATGTATTTGTAGCTCTAGCTTTAATCATTAACACAATTCACGGCCAAAATATGTACCAATATTTTCTTTATTAATAACATTTTTTTTTGCTTAAATTTTCTAAGCTCCCACAGATAGAAAAAGAAAAAAAATGCAATCGGGTTCTTCAAATGATTACTATTTATGAGTTTCCCGTGATCCTGTTTAATTTGACTGGTCCGTTACAAACAATTTCTCTCTAGGCATTGCAATGTTGTAACTACACTATTTTCAAGGTGATTTTTAATACACTGTGATAGTATGAGTGACTGACGACTATTGTGGTGTGCATTGATTGAACTTTGTAACCTGACTGTCCCGTGTTGTCACGATGAGTGGACGTAGTTAGTTGTTTTCATGAATGTTTAAATTTAAATGTGTGAATAATGGTTGGAGAACTGGAGTGAGTGATCATGTAATGTGGGGAATAAAAAAAATGTGAATTCGAAAGTCTGAAGGACACATTGATAAAGAACAGAATTGTAGGAGGTAATAAGAGTGACAAATTGAGAGATAGTAATATGATTTAAATTGAATTTTTTTTTCTAGTGACGACACAATATGAATGTAATATTGAATGTATCGACACATGCCTGTGCACCCTAGCAAAAATTTTTTGTTTAACATGGCTGTTACACAACCATCCACATTAGTCATTGTAATGTTCGGAGTTTTTAGTTTACTTCACTAAAGATCAACGTAAACTACATCACAATATAAATGAAGTGATTAATTTATTTAAATTATTTAATAATCTAGTATGTAAACATAAGAGACAGAGAAACTGATGTATATTAAGCATATTTGTATATGATTTTAGACTTTTTTACTGATCAATTTGATTAAAGGATTAACACATGACATTGATAATATATTTTTTAATATTTATTTTAATACTAAAAATGACATGGTGTTACATAAGCATTATTTTATCTATAACATCAATTTTTATTTACTTTTATTTTGGCTTAAATATTTCTTTGCTTTTTTAATAGATGCTTTTGATCACACAATCTTTTTAAATGATTATATCTGTTTCCGGTGACCACACCACATGGCTGAGATTTTGAAAGTGTCAACACCTCCCTGTGGATCCAAGACAAAGGTGTTTAATTTGATTGGGCTGTTACACTTCACTCCACTTTAGTCATTGTAATGTATGGAACTACACCAGTTTCAAGTGAGTGTTTAGATGTCTTTACGTAAGATTATCCTAAGTTTCATGCCATATTTAATTTTTTATGTACTTTTATGCTTCATCTAATTTATTTAAGAAATGCTATGTCTTTAGCATTTTTATGTAAACCTCAACCACCAATTAGTAGATATATTTTGAGCTTATTTAATCATTCCATCAATTTCTTGCAAAGGTGTATTTTAGATTTTCCATATTATACTTACCAATAATTCTTTGATAACTAACACAACAATTGGCCTATATACTTACCAATTTTACATTTTTTTAATAACACATCACTTGTTTTACACACGAAATAGTGTATTATAATATATCAATATTTTAAGTACATCTGTTTTGGTTTAATACTTTTTTGATTTAAAGTAAGAAGTTTGCAAATATAATTCTTTAAATGCTTAAAATGTTGTCTTTCCGGTTACCCCCGCCATACGACTGACTTATTGAAATTGTCTGCACCTCTATGTGGATCCAAGATAAAGATGTTTAACTTGACTGTGCCGTTACACAACCATCCACATTTGGCATTGTAATGTTTGGAACTACACCAGTTTCCAAGTGATGTTTTACAGCTCTTCACTTATGATCATCAAAAACTATGTCAAAGTATTTTTTAAAGTAATTTATTTAAATTATTTTAAAAAGCTTTTATATCTATAGCCCCATTATGTTAACATAAGAGATTGAGTATGTGATACATATTAAGGCTATTTTTTTATCCACTCAATTTCATGTAATAGTTGATTTTAATCTTTTTTATTGACCAATTTTTACTAAATGATTAACACATGACATTGACATTATATTTTTTAATATTTATTTTAATACTTAAAATGACATTGTGTTACATATGCATTATTGTATTATAACATCAATTTTTATTTACTTTTATTTTGGCTTACGTATTTCTTTGCTATTTTCAATAGATGAGTTTGATCACACAATTTTTTTTAATGATTATATCTGTTTCCGGTGACCACACCACATGGCTGAGATTTTGAAAGTGTCAACACCTCCCTGTGGATCCAAGACAAAGGTGTTTAATTTGATTGGGCCGTTACACAACCCTCCACATTAGTCATTGTAATGTATGAAATTACACCAGTTTCAAGTGAGTGTTTAGATGTCTTTACTTAAGATTCTCTCAAATTACATGCCATATTCAATTTTTTATGTACTTTTATGCTTTATCTAATTTATTTACAAAATGCTATGTCTTTAGCATCTTTATGTAAACCTCAACCACCAATTAGTAGATATATTTTGAGTTTAATTAATTATTCCATCAATTTCTTGCAAAGGTGTAATTTAGTTTCTCCATACTTACCAATAATTCTTTGATAACTAACACAGCAATTGGCCTATATACTTACCAATTTTATCTTTATTACTAACACATCACTTCTTTTACACACGAAATAGTGTATTATAATATATCAATATTTTAAGTACATCTCTTTTCGTTGAATACTTTTTTGATTTAAAGTAAAAAGTTTGCAAAAATAATTCTTTAAATGCTTAAAATTGTGTCTTTCCGGTTGCCCCCGCCATACGACTGACATATTGAAAGTGTCTGCACCTCTATGTGGATCCAAGATAAAGATGTTTAACTTGACTGGGCCTTTGCACAACCCTCCACTTTAGAGATTTGTAATGTTTGGAACTACACCAGTTTCCTAGTGATGTTTTACAGCTCTTCACTTATGATCATCAAAAACATATGTCAAAGTATTTTCTAAAGTAATTTATTTAAATTATTTTAAAATGCTTTTATATCTGTAGCACCAGTATGAAAACATAAGAGATTGAGCATGTGATACATATTATGGCAATTTTTTATCCACTCAATTTCATGCAATAGTTGATTTGTCTTTTTTTATTGACCAATTTTTACTAAATGATTAACACATGACATTGAAATTATATTTTTTAATATTTATTTTAATACTTAAAATGACATGGTGTTACATAAGCATTATTGTATTATAACATCAATTTTTTTTTACTTTTATTTTGGCTTAAGTATTTCTTTGCTATTTTCAATAGATGCGTTTGATCACACAATTTTTTTAAATGATTATATCTGTTTCCGGTGACCACACCACATGGCTGAGATTTTGAAAGTGTCAACACCTCCCTGTGGATCCAAGACAAAGGTGTTTAATTTGATTGGGCCGTTACACAACCCTCCACATTAGTCATTGTAATGTATGAAACTACACCAGTTTCAAGTGAGTGTTTAGATGTCTTTACTTAAGATTCTCTCAAATTACATGCCATATTCAATTTTTTATGTACTTTTATGCTTCATCTAATTTATTTACGAAATGCTATGTCTTTAGCATCTTTATGTAAACCTCAACCACCAATTAGTAGATATATTTTGAGCATAATTAATTATTCCATCAATTTCTTGCAAAGGTGTAATTTAGTTTCTCCATACTTACCAATAATTCTTTGATAACTAACACAGCAATTGGCCTATATACTTACCAATTTTATCTTTATTACTAACACATCACTTCTTTTACACACGAAATAGTGTATTATAATATATCAATATTTTAAGTACATCTGTTTTGGTTTAATACTTTTTTGATTTAAAGTAAGAAGTTTGAAAAAATAATTCTTTAAATGCTTAAAATTGTGTCTTTCCGGTTGCCCCCGCCATACGACTGACATATTGAAAGTGTCTGCACCTCTATGTGGATCCAAGATAAAGATGTTTAACTTGACTGGGCCTTTGCACAACCCTCCACTTTAGAGATTTGTAATGTTTGGAACTACACCAGTTTCCTAGTGATGTTTTACAGCTCTTCACTTATGATAATCAAAAACATATGTCAAAGTATTTTCTAAAGTAATTTATTTAAATTATTTTAAAATGCTTTTATATCTGTAGCACCAGTATGAAAACATAAGAGATTGAGCATGTGATACATATTAAGGCAATTTTTTATCCACTCAATTTCATGCAATAGTTGATTTTAGTCTTTTTTTATTGACCAATTTTTACTAAATGATTAACACATGACATTGAAATTATATTTTTTAATATTTATTTTAATACTTAAAATGACATGGTGTTACATAAGCATTATTGTATTATAACATCAATTTTTATTTACTTTTATTTTGGCTTAAGTATTTCTTTGCTATTTTCAATAGATGCGTTTGATCACCCAATTTTTTTAAATGATTATATCTGTTTCCGGTGACCACACCACATGGCTGAGATTTTGAAAGTGTCAACACCTCCCTGTGGATCCAAGACAAAGGTGTTTAATTTGATTGGGCTGTTACACAACCCTCCACATTAGTCATTGTAATGTATGAAACTACACCAGTTTCAAGTGAGTGTTTAGATGTCTTTACTTAAGATTCTCTCAAATTACATGCCATATTCAATTTTTTATGTACTTTTATGCTTCATCTAATTTATTTACGAAATGCTATGTCTTTAGCATCTTTATGTAAACCTCAACCACCAATTAGTAGATATATTTTGAGTTTAATTAATTATTCCATCAATTTCTTGCAAAGGTGTAATTTAGTTTCTTCATACTTACCAATAATTCTTTGATAACTAACACAGCAATTGGCCTATATACTTACCAATTTTATCTTTATTACTAACACATCACTTCTTTTACACACGAAATAGTGTATTATAATATATCAATATTTTAAGTACATCTGTTTTGGTTTAATACTTTTTTGATTTAAAGTAAGATGTTTGCAAAAATAATTCTTAAATGCTTAAAATTGTGTCTTTCCGGTTGCCCCCGCGATACAAATGACATATTTAAAGTGTCTGCACCTCTATGTGGATCCAAGATAAAGATGTTTAACTTGACTGGGCCGTTGCACAACCCTCCACTTTAGAGATTTGTTATGTTTGGAACTACACCAGTTTGCTAGTGATGTTTTACAGCTCTTCACTTATGATCATCAAAAACATATGTCAAAGTATTTTCTAAAGTAATTTATTTCAATTATTTTAAAATGCTTTTATATCTGTAGCACCAGTATGAAAACATAAGAGATTGAGCATGTGTTACACATTAAGGCTATTTTTTTATCCACTCAATTTCATGCAATAGTTGATTTTAGTCTTTTTTTATTGACCAATTTTTACTAAATGATGAACACATGACATTGAAATTATATTTTTTAATATTTATTTTAATACTTAAATTGACATGGTGTTACATAAGCATTATTGTATTATAACATCAATTTTTATTTACTTTTATTTTGGCTTAAGTATTTCTTTGCTATTTTCAATAGATGCGTTTGATCACACAATTTTTTTAAATGATTATATCTGTTTCCGGTGACCACACCACATGGCTGAGATTTTGAAAGTGTCAACACCTCCCTGTGGATCCAAGACAAAGGTGTTTAATTTGATTGGGCCGTTACACAACCCTCCACATTAGTCATTGTAATGTATGAAACTACACCAGTTTCAAGTGAGTGTTTAGATGTCTTTACTTAAGATTCTCTCAAATTACATGCCATATTCAATTTTTTATGTACTTTTATGCTTCATCTAATTTATTTACGAAATGCTATGTCTTTAGCATCTTTATGTAAACCTCAACCACCAATTAGTAGATATATTTTGAGCTTAATTAATTATTCCATCAATTTCTTGCAAAGGTGTAATTTAGTTTCTCCATACTTACCAATAATTCTTTGATAACTAACACAGCAATTGGCCTATATACTTACCAATTTTATCTTTATTACTAACACATCACTTCTTTTACACACGAAATAGTGTATTATAATATATCAATATTTTAAGTACATCTGTTTTGGTTTAATACTTTTTTGATTTAAAGTAAGATGTTTGCAAAAATAATTCTTAAATGCTTAAAATTGTGTCTTTCCGGTTGCCCCCGCGATACAAATGACATATTGAAAGTGTCTGCACCTCTATGTGGATCCAAGATAAAGATGTTTAACTTGACTGGGCCATTGCACAACCCTCCACTTTAGAGATTTGTTATGTTTGGAACTACACCAGTTTCCTAGTGATGTTTTACAGCTCTTCACTTATGATCATCAAAAACATATGTCAAATTATTTTCTAAAGTAATTTATTTCAATTATTTTAAAATGCTTTTATATCTGTAGCACCAGTATGAAAACATAAGAGATTGAGCATGTGTTACACATTAAGGCTATTTTTTTATCCACTCAATGTCATGCAATAGTTGATTTTAGTCCTTTTTTATTGACCAATTTTTACTAAATGATGAACATATGACATTGAAATTATATTTTTTAATATTTATTTTAATACTTAAATTGACATGGTGTTACATAAGCATTATTGTATTATAACATCAATTTTTATTTACTTTTATTTTGGCTTAAGTATTTCTTTGCTATTTTCAATAGATGCGTTTGATCACACAATTTTTTTAAATGATTATATCTGTTTCCGGTGACCACACCACATGGCTGAGATTTTGAAAGTGTCAACACCTCCCTGTGGATCCAAGACAAAGGTGTTTAATTTGATTGAGCTGTTACACAACCCTCCACATTAGTCATTGTAATGTATGAAACTACACCAGTTTCAAGTGAGTGTTTAGATGTCTTTACTTAAGATTCTCTCAAATTACATGCCATATTCAATTTTTTATGTACTTTTATGCTTCATCTAATTTATTTACGAAATGCTATGTCTTTAGCATCTTTATGTAAACCTCAACCACCAATTAGTAGATATATTTTGAGTTTAATTAATTATTCCATCAATTTCTTGCAAAGGTGTAATTTAGTTTCTTCATACTTACCAATAATTCTTTGATAACTAACACAGCAATTGGCCTATATACTTACCAATTTTATCTTTATTACTAACACATCACTTCTTTTACACACGAAATAGTGTTTTATAATATATCAATATTTTAAGTACATCTGTTTTGGTTTAATACTTTTTTTATTTAAAGTAAGATGTTTGCAAAAATAATTCTTAAATGCTTAAAATTGTGTCTTTCCGGTTGCCCCCGCCATACGACTGACATATTGAAAGTGTCTGCACCTCTATGTGGATCCAAGATAAAGAAGTTTAACTTGACTGGGTCGTTGCACAACCCTCTACTTTAGAGATTTATAATGTTTGGAACTACACCAGATTCCTAGTGATGTTTTACAGCTCTTCACTTATGATCATCAAAAACATATGTCAAAGTATTTTCTAAAGTAATTTATTTAAATTATTTTAAAATGCTTTTATATCTGTAGCACCAGTATGAAAACATAAGAGATTGAGCATGTGTTACACATTAAGGCTATTTTTTTATCCACTCAATTTCATGCAATAGTTGATTTTAGTCTTTTTTTATTGACCAATTTTTACTAAATGATGAACACATGACATTGAAATTATATTTTTTAATATTTATTTTAATACTTAAATTGACATGGTGTTACATAAGCATTATTGTATTATAACATCAATTTTTATTTACTTTTATTTTGGCTTAAGTATTTCTTTGCTATTTTCAATAGATGCGTTTGATCACCCAATTTTTTAAAATGATTATATCTGTTTCCGGTGACCACACCACATGGCTGAGATTTTGAAAGTGTCAACACCTCCCTGTGGATCCAAGACAAAGGTGTTTAATTTGATTGGGCTGTTACACAACCCTCCACATTAGTCATTGTAATGTATGAAACTACACCAGTTTCAAGTGAGTGTTTAGATGTCTTTACTTAAGATTCTCTCAAATTACATGCCATATTCAATTTTTTATGTACTTTTATGCTTCATCTAATTTATTTACGAAATGCTATATCTTTAGCATCTTTATGTAAACCTCAACCACCAATTAGTAGATATATTTTGAGTTTAATTAATTATTCCATCAATTTCTTGCAAAGGTGTAATTTAGTTTCTTCATACTTACCAATAATTCTTTGATAACTAACACAGCAATTGGCCTATATACTTACCAATTTTATCTTTATTACTAACACATCACTTCTTTTACACACGAAATAGTGTATTATAATATATCAATATTTTAAGTACATCTGTTTTGGTTTAATACTTTTTTGATTTAAAGTAAGATGTTTGCAAAAATAATTCTTAAATGCTTAAAATTGTGTCTTTCCGGTTGCCCCCGCGATACAAATGACATATTGAAAGTGTCTGCACCTCTATGTGGATCCAAGATAAAGATGTTTAACTTGACTGGGCCGTTGCACAACCCTCCACTTTAGAGATTTGTTATGTTTGGAACTACACCAGTTTCCTAGTGATGTTTTACAGCTCTTCACTTATGATCATCAAAAACATATGTCAAATTATTTTCTAAAGTAATTTATTTCAATTATTTTAAAATGCTTTTATATCTGTAGCACCAGTATGAAAACATAAGAGATTGAGCATGTGTTACACATTAAGGCTATTTTTTTATCCACTCAATTTCATGCAATAGTTGATTTTAGTCTTTTTTTATTGACCAATTTTTACTAAATGATGAACACATGACATTGAAATTATATTTTTTAATATTTATTTTAATACTTAAATTGACATGGTGTTACATAAGCATTATTGTATTATAACATCAATTTTTATTTACTTTTATTTTGGCTTAAGTATTTCTTTGCTATTTTCAATAGATGCGTTTGATCACACAATTTTTTTAAATGATTATATCTGTTTCCGGTGACCACACCACATGGCTGAGATTTTGAAAGTGTCAACACCTCCCTGTGGATCCAAGACAAAGGTGTTTAATTTGATTGGGCTGTTACACAACCCTCCACATTAGTCATTGTAATGTATGAAACTACACCAGTTTCAAGTGAGTGTTTAGATGTCTTTACTTAAGATTCTCTCAAATTACATGCCATATTCAATTTTTTATGTACTTTTATGCTTCATCTAATTTATTTACGAAATGCTATGTCTTTAGCATCTTTATGTAAACCTCAACCACCAATTAGTAGATATATTTTGAGTTTAATTAATTATTCCATCAATTTCTTGCAAAGGTGTAATTTAGTTTCTTCATACTTACCAATAATTCTTTGATAACTAACACAGCAATTGGCCTATATACTTACCAATTTTATCTTTATTACTAACACATCACTTCTTTTACACACGAAATAGTGTATTATAATATATCAATATTTTAAGTACATCTGTTTTGGTTTAATACTTTTTTGATTTAAAGTAAGATGTTTGCAAAAATAATTCTTAAATGCTTAAAATTGTGTCTTTCCGGTTGCCCCCGCGATACAAATGACATATTGAAAGTGTCTGCACCTCTATGTGGATCCAAGATAAAGATGTTTAACTTGACTGGGCCGTTGCACAACCCTCCACTTTAGAGATTTGTTATGTTTGGAACTACACCAGTTTCCTAGTGATGTTTTACAGCTCTTCACTTATGATCATCAAAAACATGTCAAATTATTTTCTAAAGTAATTTATTTCAATTATTTTAAAATGCTTTTATATCTGTAGCACCAGTATGAAAACATAAGAGATTGAGCATGTGTTACACATTAAGGCTATTTTTTTATCCACTCAATTTCATGCAATAGTTGATTTTAGTCTTTTTTTATTGACCAATTTTTACTAAATGATGAACACATGACATTGAAATTATATTTTTTAATATTTATTTTAATACTTAAATTGACATGGTGTTACATAAGCATTATTGTATTATAACATCAATTTTTATTTACTTTTATTTTGGCTTAAGTATTTCTTTGCTATTTTCAATAGATGCGTTTGATCACACAATTTTTTTAAATGATTATATCTGTTTCCGGTGACCACACCACATGGCTGAGATTTTGAAAGTGTCAACACCTCCCTGTGGATCCAAGACAAAGGTGTTTAATTTGATTGAGCTGTTACACAACCCTCCACATTAGTCATTGTAATGTATGAAACTACACCAGTTTCAAGTGAGTGTTTAGATGTCTTTACTTAAGATTCTCTCAAATTACATGCCATATTCAATTTTTTATGTACTTTTATGCTTCATCTAATTTATTTACGAAATGCTATGTCTTTAGCATCTTTATGTAAACCTCAACCACCAATTAGTAGATATATTTTGAGTTTAATTAATTATTCCATCAATTTCTTGCAAAGGTGTAATTTAGTTTCTTCATACTTACCAATAATTCTTTGATAACTAACACAGCAATTGGCCTATATACTTACCAATTTTATCTTTATTACTAACACATCACTTCTTTTACACACGAAATAGTGTATTATAATATATCAATATTTTAAGTACATCTGTTTTGGTTTAATAATTTTTTGATTTAAAGTAAGATGTTTGCAAAAATAATTCTTAAATGCTTAAAATTGTGTCTTTCCTGTTGCCCCCGCGATACAAATGACATATTGAAAGTGTCTGCACCTCTATGTGGATCCAAGATAAAGATGTTTAACTTGACTGGGCCGTTGCACAACCCTCCACTTTAGAGATTTGTTATGTTTGGAACTACACCAGATTCCTAGTGATGTTTTACAGCTCTTCACTTATGATCATCAAAAACATATGTCAAAGTATTTTCTAAAGTAATTTATTTAAATTATTTTAAAATGCTTTTATATCTGTAGCACCAGTATGAAAACATAAGAGATTGAGCATGTGTTACACATTAAGGCTATTTTTTTATCCACTCAATTTCATGCAATAGTTGATTTTAGTCTTTTTTTATTGACCAATTTTTACTAAATGATGAACACATGACATTGAAATTATATTTTTTAATATTTATTTTAATACTTAAATTGACATGGTGTTACATAAGCATTATTGTATTATAACATCAATTTTTATTTACTTTTATTTTGGCTTAAGTATTTCTTTGCTATTTTCAATAGATGCGTTTGATCACCCAATTTTTTAAAATGATTATATCTGTTTCCGGTGACCACACCACATGGCTGAGATTTTGAAAGTGTCAACACCTCCCTGTGGATCCAAGACAAAGGTGTTTAATTTGATTGGGCTGTTACACAACCCTCCACATTAGTCATTGTAATGTATGAAACTACACCAGTTTCAAGTGAGTGTTTAGATGTCTTTACTTAAGATTCTCTCAAATTACATGCCATATTTAATTTTTTTATGTACTTTTATGCTTCATCTAATTTATTTACGAAATGCTATGTCTTTAGCATCTTTATGTAAACCTCAACCACCAATTAGTAGATATATTTTGAGTTTAATTAATTATTCCATCAATTTCTTGCAAAGGTGTAATTTAGTTTCTTCATACTTACCAATAATTCTTTGATAACTAACACAGCAATTGGCCTATATACTTACCAATTTTATCTTTATTACTAACACATCACTTCTTTTACACACGAAATAGTGTTTTATAATATATCAATATTTTAAGTACATCTGTTTTGGTTTAATACTTTTTTGATTTAAAGTAAGATGTTTGCAAAAATAATTCTTAAATGCTTAAAATTGTGTCTTTCCGGTTGCCCCCGCGATACAAATGACATATTGAAAGTGTCTGCACCTCTATGTGGATCCAAGATAAAGATGTTTAACTTGACTGGGCCGTTGCACAACCCTCCACTTTAGAGATTTGTTATGTTTGGAACTACACCAGATTCCTAGTGATGTTTTACAGCTCTTCACTTATGATCATCAAAAACATATGTCAAAGTATTTTCTAAAGTAATTTATTTAAATTATTTTAAAAATGCTTTTATATCTGTAGCACCAGTATGAAAACATAAGAGATTGAGCATGTGTTACACATTAAGGCTATTTTTTTATCCACTCAATTTCATGCAATAGTTGATTTTAATCTTTTTTTATTGACCAATTTTTACTAAATGATGAACACATGACATTGAAATTATATTTTTTAATATTTATTTTAATACTTAAATTGACATGGTGTTACATAAGCATTATTGTATTATAACATCAATTTTTATTTACTTTTATTTTGGCTTAAGTATTTCTTTGCTATTTTCAATAGATGCGTTTGATCACCCAATTTTTTTAAATGATTATATCTGTTTCCGGTGACCACACCACATGGCTGATATTTTGAAAGTGTCAACACCTCCCTGTGGATCCAAGACAAAGGTGTTTAATTTGATTGGGCTGTTACACAACCCTCCACATTAGTCATTGTAATGTATGAAACTACACCAGTTTCAAGTGAGTGTTTAGATGTCTTTACTTAAGATTCTCTCAAATTACATGCCATATTCAATTTTGTATGTACTTTTATGCTTCATCTAATTTATTTACGAAATGCTATGTCTTTAGCATCTTTATGTAAACCTCAACCACCAATTAGTAGATATATTTTGAGTTTAATTAATTATTCCATCAATTTCTTGCAAAGGTGTAATTTAGTTTCTTCATACTTACAAATAATTCTTTGATAACTAACACAGCAATTGGCCTATATACTTACCAATTTTATCTTTATTACTAACACATCACTTCTTTTACACACGAAATAGTGTATTATAATATATCAATATTTTAAGTACATCTGTTTTGGTTTAATACTTTTTTGATTTAAAGTAAGATGTTTGCAAAAATAATTCTTAAATGCTTAAAATTGTGTCTTTCCGGTTGCCCCCGCGATACAAATGACATATTGAAAGTGTCTGCACCTCTATGTGGATCCAAGATAAAGATGTTTAACTTGACTGGGCCGTTGCACAACCCTCCACTTTAGAGATTTGTTATGTTTGGAACTACACCAGTTTCCTAGTGATGTTTTACAGCTCTTCACTTATGATCATCAAAAACATATGTCAAATTATTTTCTAAAGTAATTTATTTCAATTATTTTAAAATGCTTTTATATCTGTAGCACCAGTATGAAAACATAAGAGATTGAGCATGTGTTACACATTAAGGCTATTTTTTTATCCACTCAATTTCATGCAATAGTTGATTTTAGTCTTTTTTTATTGACCAATTTTTACTAAATGATGAACACATGACATTGAAATTATATTTTTTAATATTTATTTTAATACTTAAATTGACATGGTGTTACATAAGCATTATTGTATTATAACATCAATTTTTATTTACTTTTATTTTGGCTTAAGTATTTCTTTGCTATTTTCAATAGATGCGTTTGATCACCCAATTTTTTAAAATGATTATATCTGTTTCCGGTGACCACACCACATGGCTGAGATTTTGAAAGTGTCAACACGTCCCTGTGGATCCAAGACAAAGGTGTTTAATTTGATTGAGCTGTTACACAACCCTCCACATTAGTCATTGTAATGTATGAAACTACACCAGTTTCAAGTGAGTGTTTAGATGTCTTTACTTAAGATTCTCTCAAATTACATGCCATATTCAATTTTGTATGTACTTTTATGCTTCATCTAATTTATTTACGAAATGCTATGTCTTTAGCATCTTTATGTAAACCTCAACCACCAATTAGTAGATATATTTTGAGTTTAATTAATTATTCCATCAATTTCTTGCAAAGGTGTAATTTAGTTTCTCCATACTTACCAATAATTCTTTGATAACTAACACAGCAATTGGCCTATATACTTACCAATTTTATCTTTATTACTAACACATCACTTCTTTTACACACGAAATAGTGTATTATAATATATCAATATTTTAAGTACATCTGTTTTGGTTTAATACTTTTTTGATTTAAAGTAAGATGTTTGCAAAAATAATTCTTAAATGCTTAAAATTGTGTCTTTCCGGTTGCCCCCGCGATACAAATGACATATTGAAAGTGTCTGCACCTCTATGTGGATCCAAGATAAAGATGTTTAACTTGACTGGGCCGTTGCACAACCCTCCACTTTAGAGATTTGTTATGTTTGGAACTACACCAGTTTCCTATTGATGTTTTACAGCTCTTCACTTATGATCATCAAAAACATATGTCAAATTATTTTCTAAAGTAATTTATTTCAATTATTTTAAAATGCTTTTATATCTGTAGCACCAGTATGAAAACATAAGAGATTGAGCATGTGTTACACATTAAGGCTATTTTTTTATCCACTCAATTTCATGCAATAGTTGATTTTAGTCTTTTTTTATTGACCAATTTTTACTAAATGATGAACACATGACATTGAAATTATATTTTTTAATATTTATTTTAATACTTAAATTGACATGGTGTTACATAAGCATTATTGTATTATAACATCAATTTTTATTTACTTTTATTTTGGCTTAAGTATTTCTTTGCTATTTTCAATAGATGCGTTTGATCACCCAATTTTTTTAAATGATTATATCTGTTTCCGGTGACCACACCACATGGCTGAGATTTTGAAAGTGTCAACACCTCCCTGTGGATCCAAGACAAAGGTGTTTAATTTGATTGAGCTGTTACACAACCCTCCACATTAGTCATTGTAATGTATGAAACTACACCAGTTTCAAGTGAGTGTTTAGATGTCTTTACTTAAGATTCTCTCAAATTACATGCCATATTCAATTTTTTATGTACTTTTATGCTTCATCTAATTTATTTACGAAATGCTATGTCTTTAGCATCTTTATGTAAACCTCAACCACCAATTAGTAGATATATTTTGAGTTTAATTAATTATTCCATCAATTTCTTGCAAAGGTGTAATTTAGTTTCTTCATACTTACCAATAATTCTTTGATAACTAACACAGCAATTGGCCTATATACTTACCAATTTTATCTTTATTACTAACACATCACTTCTTTTACACACGAAATAGTGTATTATAATATATCAATATTTTAAGTACATCTGTTTTGGTTTAATACTTTTTTGATTTAAAGTAAGATGTTTGCAAAAATAATTCTTAAATGCTTAAAATTGTGTCTTTCCGGTTGCCCCCGCGATACAAATGACATATTGAAAGTGTCTGCACCTCTATGTGGATCCAAGATAAAGATGTTTAACTTGACTGGGCCGTTGCACAACCCTCCACTTTAGAGATTTGTTATGTTTGGAACTACACCAGTTTCCTAGTGATGTTTTACAGCTCTTCACTTATGATCATCAAAAACATATGTCAAATTATTTTCTAAAGTAATTTATTTCAATTATTTTAAAATGCTTTTATATCTGTAGCACCAGTATGAAAACATAAGAGATTGAGCATGTGTTACACATTAAGGCTATTTTTTTATCCACTCAATTTCATGCAATAGTTGATTTTAGTCTTTTTTTATTGACCAATTTTTACTAAATGATGAACACATGACATTGAAATTATATTTTTTAATATTTATTTTAATACTTAAATTGACATGGTGTTACATAAGCATTATTGTATTATAACATCAATTTTTATTTACTTTTATTTTGGCTTAAGTATTTCTTTGCTATTTTCAATAGATGCGTTTGATCACCCAATTTTTTTAAATGATTATATCTGTTTCCGGTGACCACACCACATGGCTGAGATTTTGAAAGTGTCAACACCTCCCTGTGGATCCAAGACAAAGGTGTTTAATTTGATTGAGCTGTTACACAACCCTCCACATTAGTCATTGTAATGTATGAAACTACACCAGTTTCAAGTGAGTGTTTAGATGTCTTTACTTAAGATTCTCTCAAATTACATGCCATATTCAATTTTTTATGTACTTTTATGCTTCATCTAATTTATTTACGAAATGCTATGTCTTTAGCATCTTTATGTAAACCTCAACCACCAATTAGTAGATATATTTTGAGTTTAATTAATTATTCCATCAATTTCTTGCAAAGGTGTAATTTAGTTTCTCCATACTTACCAATAATTCTTTGATAACTAACACAGCAATTGGCCTATATACTTACCAATTTTATCTTTATTACTAACACATCACTTCTTTTACACACGAAATAGTGTATTATAATATATCAATATTTTAAGTACATCTGTTTTGGTTTAATACTTTTTTGATTTAAAGTAAGATGTTTGCAAAAATAATTCTTAAATGCTTAAAATTGTGTCTTTCCTGTTGCCCCCGCGATACAAATGACATATTGAAAGTGTCTGCACCTCTATGTGGATCCAAGATAAAGATGTTTAACTTGACTGGGCCGTTGCACAACCCTCCACTTTAGAGATTTGTTATGTTTGGAACTACACCAGATTCCTAGTGATGTTTTACAGCTCTTCACTTATGATCATCAAAAACATATGTCAAAGTATTTTCTAAAGTAATTTATTTCAATTATTTTAAAATGCTTTTATATCTGTAGCACCAGTATGAAAACATAAGAGATTGAGCATGTGTTACACATTAAGGCTATTTTTTTATCCACTCAATTTCATGCAATAGTTGATTTTAGTCTTTTTTTATTGACCAATTTTTACTAAATGATGAACACATGACATTGAAATTATATTTTTTAATATTTATTTTAATACTTAAATTGACATGGTGTTACATAAGCATTATTGTATTATAACATCAATTTTTATTTACTTTTATTTTGGCATAAGTATTTCTTTGCTATTTTCAATAGATGCGTTTGATCACCCAATTTTTTTAAATGATTATATCTGTTTCCGGTGACCACACCACATGGCTGATATTTTGAAAGTGTCAACACCTCCCTGTGGATCCAAGACAAAGGTGTTTAATTTGATTGGGCTGTTACACAACCCTCCACATTAGTCATTGTAATGTATGAAACTACACCAGTTTCAAGTGAGTGTTTAGATGTCTTTACTTAAGATTCTCTCAAAATACATGCCATATTCAATTTTGTATGTACTTTTATGCTTCATCTAATTTATTTACGAAATGCTATGTCTTTAGCATCTTTATGTAAACCTCAACCACCAATTAGTAGACATATTTTGAGTTTAATTAATTATTCCATCAATTTCTTGCAAAGGTGTAATTTAGTTTCTTCATACTTACCAATAATTCTTTGATAACTAACACAGCAATTGGCCTATATACTTACCAATTTTATCTTTATTACTAACACATCACTTCTTTTACACACGAAATAGTGTATTATAATATATCAATATTTTAAGTACATCTGTTTTGGTTTAATACTTTTTTGATTTAAAGTAAGATGTTTGCAAAAATAATTCTTAAATGCTTAAAATTGTGTCTTTCCGGTTGCCCCCGCGATACAAATGACATATTGAAAGTGTCTGCACCTCTATGTGGATCCAAGATAAAGATGTTTAACTTGACTGGGCCGTTGCACAACCCTCCACTTTAGAGATTTGTTATGTTTGGAACTACACCAGTTTCCTAGTGATGTTTTACAGCTCTTCACTTATGATCATCAAAAACATATGTCAAAGTATTTTCTAAAGTAATTTATTTAAATTATTTTAAAATGCTTTTATATCTGTAGCACCAGTATGAAAACATAAGAGATTGAGCATGTGTTACACATTAAGGCTATTTTTTTATCCACTCAATTTCATGCAATAGTTGATTTTAGTCTTTTTTTATTGACCAATTTTTACTAAATGATGAACACATGACATTGAAATTATATTTTTTAATATTTATTTTAATACTTAAATTGACATGGTGTTACATAAGCATTATTGTATTATAACATCAATTTTTATTTACTTTTATTTTGGCTTAAGTATTTCTTTGCTATTTTCAATAGATGCGTTTGATCACCCAATTTTTTTAAATGATTATATCTGTTTCCGGTGACCACACCACATGGCTGAGATTTTGAAAGTGTCAACACCTCCCTGTGGATCCAAGACAAAGGTGTTTAATTTGATTGAGCTGTTACACAACCCTCCACATTAGTCATTGTAATGTATGAAACTACACCAGTTTCAAGTGAGTGTTTAGATGTCTTTACTTAAGATTCTCTCAAATTACATGCCATATTCAATTTTGTATGTACTTTTATGCTTCATCTAATTTATTTACGAAATGCTATGTCTTTAGCATCTTTATGTAAACCTCAACCACCAATTAGTAGACATATTTTGAGTTTAATTAATTATTCCATCAATTTCTTGCAAAGGTGTAATTTAGTTTCTTCATACTTACCAATAATTCTTTGATAACTAACACAGCAATTGGCCTATATACTTACCAATTTTATCTTTATTACTAACACATCACTTCTTTTACACACGAAATAGTGTATTATAATATATCAATATTTTAAGTACATCTGTTTTGGTTTAATACTTTTTTGATTTAAAGTAAGATGTTTGCAAAAATAATTCTTAAATGCTTAAAATTGTGTCTTTCCGGTTGCCCCCGCGATACAAATGACATATTGAAAGTGTCTGCACCTCTATGTGGATCCAAGATAAAGATGTTTAACTTGACTGGGCCGTTGCACAACCCTCCACTTTAGAGATTTGTTATGTTTGGAACTACACCAGTTTCCTAGTGATGTTTTACAGCTCTTCACTTATGATCATCAAAAACATATGTCAAAGTATTTTCTAAAGTAATTTATTTAAATTATTTTAAAATGCTTTTATATCTGTAGCACCAGTATGAAAACATAAGAGATTGAGCATGTGTTACACATTAAGGCTATTTTTTTATCCACTCAATTTCATGCAATAGTTGATTTTAGTCTTTTTTTATTGACCAATTTTTACTAAATGATGAACACATGACATTGAAATTATATTTTTTAATATTTATTTTAATACTTAAATTGACATGGTGTTACATAAGCATTATTGTATTATAACATCAATTTTTATTTACTTTTATTTTGGCTTAAGTATTTCTTTGCTATTTTCAATAGATGCGTTTGATCACCCAATTTTTTTAAATGATTATATCTGTTTCCGGTGACCACACCACATGGCTGAGATTTTGAAAGTGTCAACACCTCCCTGTGGATCCAAGACAAAGGTGTTTAATTTGATTGAGCTGTTACACAACCCTCCACATTAGTCATTGTAATGTATGAAACTACACCAGTTTCAAGTGAGTGTTTAGATGTCTTTACTTAAGATTCTCTCAAATTACATGCCATATTCAATTTTGTATGTACTTTTATGCTTCATCTAATTTATTTACGAAATGCTATGTCTTTAGCATCTTTATGTAAACCTCAACCACCAATTAGTAGACATATTTTGAGTTTAATTAATTATTCCATCAATTTCTTGCAAAGGTGTAATTTAGTTTCTTCATACTTACCAATAATTCTTTGATAACTAACACAGCAATTGGCCTATATACTTACCAATTTTATCTTTATTACTAACACATCACTTCTTTTACACACGAAATAGTGTATTATAATATATCAATATTTTAAGTACATCTGTTTTGGTTTAATACTTTTTTGATTTAAAGTAAGATGTTTGCAAAAATAATTCTTAAATGCTTAAAATTGTGTCTTTCCGGTTGCCCCCGCGATACAAATGACATATTGAAAGTGTCTGCACCTCTATGTGGATCCAAGATAAAGATGTTTAACTTGACTGGGCCGTTGCACAACCCTCCACTTTAGAGATTTGTTATGTTTGGAACTACACCAGTTTCCTAGTGATGTTTTACAGCTCTTCACTTATGATCATCAAAAACATATGTCAAAGTATTTTCTAAAGTAATTTATTTAAATTATTTTAAAATGCTTTTATATCTGTAGCACCAGTATGAAAACATAAGAGATTGAGCATGTGTTACACATTAAGGCTATTTTTTTATCCACTCAATTTCATGCAATAGTTGATTTTAGTCTTTTTTTATTGACCAATTTTTACTAAATGATGAACACATGACATTGAAATTATATTTTTTAATATTTATTTTAATACTTAAATTGACATGGTGTTACATAAGCATTATTGTATTATAACATCAATTTTTATTTACTTTTATTTTGGCTTAAGTATTTCTTTGCTATTTTCAATAGATGCGTTTGATCACCCAATTTTTTTAAATGATTATATCTGTTTCCGGTGACCACACCACATGGCTGAGATTTTGAAAGTGTCCACACCTCCCTGTGGATCCAAGACAAAGGTGTTTAATTTGATTGAGCTGTTACACAACCCTCCACATTAGTCATTGTAATGTATGAAACTACACCAGTTTCAAGTGAGTGTTTAGATGTCTTTACTTAAGATTCTCTCAAATTACATGCCATATTCAATTTTGTATGTACTTTTATGCTTCATCTAATTTATTTACGAAATGCTATGTCTTTAGCATCTTTATGTAAACCTCAACCACCAATTAGTAGATATATTTTGAGTTTAATTAATTATTCCATCAATTTCTTGCAAAGGTGTAATTTAGTTTCTTCATACTTACCAATAATTCTTTGATAACTAACACAGCAATTGGCCTATATACTTACCAATTTTATCTTTATTACTAACACATCACTTCTTTTACACACGAAATAGTGTTTTATAATATATCAATATTTTAAGTACATCTGTTTTGGTTTAATACTTTTTTGATTTAAAGAAAGATGTTTGCAAAAATAATTCTTAAATGCTTAAAATTGTGTCTTTCCGGTTGCCCCCGCCATACGACTGACATATTGAAAGTGTCTGCACCTCTATGTGGATCCAAGATAAAGAAGTTTAACTTGACTGGGTCGTTGCACAACCCTCTACTTTAGAGATTTATAATGTTTGGAACTACACCAGATTCCTAGTGATGTTTTACAGCTCTTCACTTATGATCATCAAAAACATATGTCAAAGTATTTTCTAAAGTAATTTATTTAAATTATTTTAAAATGCTTTTATATCTGTAGCACCAGTATGAAAACATAAGAGATTGAGCATGTGTTACACATTAAGGCTATTTTTTTATCCACTCAATTTCATGCAATAGTTGATTTTAGTCTTTTTTTATTGACCAATTTTTACTAAATGATGAACACATGACATTGAAATTATATTTTTTAATATTTATTTTAATACTTAAATTGACATGGTGTTACATAAGCATTATTGTATTATAACATCAATTTTTATTTACTTTTATTTTGGCTTAAGTATTTCTTTGCTATTTTCAATAGATGCGTTTGATCACCCAATTTTTTTAAATGATTATATCTGTTTCCGGTGACCACACCACATGGCTGAGATTTTGAAAGTGTCAACACCTCCCTGTGGATCCAAGACAAAGGTGTTTAAATTGATTGGGCTGTTACACAACCCTCCACATTAGTCATTGTAATGTATGAAACTACACCAGTTTCAAGTGAGTGTTTAGATGTCTTTACTTAAGATTCTCTCAAATTACATGCCATATTCAATTTTTTATGTACTTTTATGCTTCATCTAATTTATTTACGAAATGCTATGTCTTTAGCATCTTTATGTAAACCTCAACCACCAATTAGTAGATATATTTTGAGTTTAATTAATTATTCCATCAATTTCTTGCAAAGGTGTAATTTAGTTTCTTCATACTTACCAATAATTCTTTGATAACTAACACAGCAATTGGCCTATATACTTACCAATTTTATCTTTATTACTAACACATCACTTCTTTTACACACGAAATAGTGTTTTATAATATATCAATATTTTAAGTACATCTGTTTTGGTTTAATACTTTTTTGATTTAAAGTAAGATGTTTGCAAAAATAATTCTTAAATGCTTAAAATTGTGTCTTTCCTGTTGCCCCCGCCATACGACTGACATATTGAAAGTGTCTGCACCTCTATGTGGATCCAAGATAAAGAAGTTTAACTTGACTGGGTCGTTGCACAACCCTCTACTTTAGAGATTTATAATGTTTGGAACTACACCAGATTCCTAGTGATGTTTTACAGCTCTTCACTTATGATCATCAAAAACATATGTCAAAGTATTTTCTAAAGTAATTTATTTAAATTATTTTAAAATGCTTTTATATCTGTAGCACCAGTATGAAAACATAAGAGATTGAGCATGTGTTACACATTAAGGCTATTTTTTTATCCACTCAATTTCATGCAATAGTTGATTTTAGTCTTTTTTTATTGACCAATTTTTACTAAATGATGAACACATGACATTGAAATTATATTTTTTAATATTTATTTTAATACTTAAATTGACATGGTGTTACATAAGCATTATTGTATTATAACATCAATTTTTATTTACTTTTATTTTGGCTTAAGTATTTCTTTGCTATTTTCAATAGATGCGTTTGATCACCCAATTTTTTTAAATGATTATATCTGTTTCCGGTGACCACACCACATGGCTGAGATTTTGAAAGTGTCAACACCTCCCTGTGGATCCAAGACAAAGGTGTTTAAATTGATTGGGCTGTTACACAACCCTCCACATTAGTCATTGTAATGTATGAAACTACACCAGTTTCAAGTGAGTGTTTAGATGTCTTTACTTAAGATTCTCTCAAATTACATGCCATATTCAATTTTTTATGTACTTTTATGCTTCATCTAATTTATTTACGAAATGCTATGTCTTTAGCATCTTTATGTAAACCTCAACCACCAATTAGTAGATATATTTTGAGTTTAATTAATTATTCCATCAATTTCTTGCAAAGGTGTAATTTAGTTTCTTCATACTTACCAATAATTCTTTGATAACTAACACAGCAATTGGCCTATATACTTACCAATTTTATCTTTATTACTAACACATCACTTCTTTTACACACGAAATAGTGTTTTATAATATATCAATATTTTAAGTACATCTGTTTTGGTTTAATACTTTTTTGATTTAAAGTAAGATGTTTGCAAAAATAATTCTTAAATGCTTAAAATTGTGTCTTTCCTGTTGCCCCCGCCATACGACTGACATATTGAAAGTGTCTGCACCTCTATGTGGATCCAAGATAAAGAAGTTTAACTTGACTGGGTCGTTGCACAACCCTCTACTTTAGAGATTTATAATGTTTGGAACTACACCAGATTCCTAGTGATGTTTTACAGCTCTTCACTTATGATCATCAAAAACATATGTCAAAGTATTTTCTAAAGTAATTTATTTCAATTATTTTAAAATGCTTTTATATCTGTAGCACCAGTATGAAAACATAAGAGATTGAGCATGTGTTACACATTAAGGCTATTTTTTTATCCACTCAATTTCATGCAATAGTTGATTTTAGTCTTTTTTTATTGACCAATTTTTACTAAATGATGAACACATGACATTGAAATTATATTTTTTAATATTTATTTTAATACTTAAATTGACATGGTGTTACATAAGCATTATTGTATTATAACATCAATTTTTATTTACTTTTATTTTGGCTTAAGTATTTCTTTGCTATTTTCAATAGATGCGTTTGATCACCCAATTTTTTTAAATGATTATATCTGTTTCCGGTGACCACACCACATGGCTGATATTTTGAAAGTGTCAACACCTCCCTGTGGATCCAAGACAAAGGTGTTTAATTTGATTGGGCTGTTACACAACCCTCCACATTAGTCATTGTAATGTATGAAACTACACCAGTTTCAAGTGAGTGTTTAGATGTCTTTACTTAAGATTCTCTCAAATTACATGCCATATTCAATTTTTTATGTACTTTTATGCTTCATCTAATTTATTTACGAAATGCTATGTCTTTAGCATCTTTATGTAAACCTCAACCACCAATTAGTAGATATATTTTGAGTTTAATTAATTATTCCATCAATTTCTTGCAAAGGTGTAATTTAGTTTCTTCATACTTACCAATAATTCTTTGATAACTAACACAGCAATTGGCCTATATACTTACCAATTTTATCTTTATTACTAACACATCACTTCTTTTACACACGAAATAGTGTTTTA
This sequence comes from Omphiscola glabra, assembly GCA_964017045.1. Taxonomy (NCBI): domain Eukaryota; kingdom Metazoa; phylum Mollusca; class Gastropoda; family Lymnaeidae; genus Omphiscola; species Omphiscola glabra. The sequence continues at coordinate 25,632 of OZ024808.1, read as the reverse complement.
TAATATATCAATATTTTAAGTACATCTGTTTTGGTTTAATACTTTTTTTATTTAAAGTAAGATGTTTGCAAAAATAATTCTTAAATGCTTAAAATTGTGTCTTTCCGGTTGCCCCCGCCATACGACTGACATATTGAAAGTGTCTGCACCTCTATGTGGATCCAAGATAAAGAAGTTTAACTTGACTGGGTCGTTGCACAACCCTCTACTTTAGAGATTTATAATGTTTGGAACTACACCAGATTCCTAGTGATGTTTTACAGCTCTTCACTTATGATCATCAAAAACATATGTCAAAGTATTTTCTAAAGTAATTTATTTAAATTATTTTAAAAAGCTTTTATATCTATAGCCCCATTATGTTAACTTAAGAGATTGAGCATGTGATACATATTAAGGCTATTTTTTTATCCACTCAATTTCATGCAATAGTTGATTTTAGTCTTTTTTATTGACAAATTTTTACTAAATGATTAACACATGACATTGACATTATATTTTTTAATATTTATTTTAATACTTAAAATGACATGGTGTTACATATGCATTATTGTATCTATAACATCAATTTTTATTTACTTTTATTTTGGCATACGTATTTCTTTGCTATTTTGAATAGATGCGTTTGATCACACAATATTTTAAAATGATTATATCTGTTTCCGGTGACCACACCACATGGCTGAGATTTTGAAAGTGTCAACACCTCCCTGTGGATCCAAGACAAAGGTGTTTAATTTGATTGGGCCGTTACACAACCCTCCACATTAGTCATTGTAATGTATGAAACTACACCAGTTTCAAGTGAGTGTTTAGATGTCTTTACTTAAGATTATCTCAAATTACATGCCATATTCAATTTTTTATGTACTTTTATGCTTCATCTAATTTATTTACGAAATGCTATGTCTTTAGCATCTTTATGTAAACATCAACCACCAATTAGAAGATATATTTTGAGCTTAATTAATCATTCCATCAATTTCTTGCAAAGGTGTAATTTAGTTTCTCCATACTTACCAATAATTCTTTGATAACTAACACAGCAATTGGTCTATATACTTACCAATTTTATCTTTATTACTAACACATCACTTCTTTTACACACAAAATAGTTTATTATAATATATCAATATTTTAAGTACACAACCTTCCACATTAGTCAATGTAATGTATGAAACTACACCAGATTCAAGTGAGTGTTTTTATGTCTTTAGTTAAGATTATCCTAAATTACATGCCGTATTTAATTTTTTATGTACTTTTATGCTTCATCTAATTTATTTAAGAAATGCTATGTCTTTAGCATCTTTATGTAAACCTCAACCACCAATTAGTAGATATATTTTGAGCTTAATTAATCATTCTATCAATTTCTTGCAAAGGTGTAATTTAGTTTCTCCATACTTACCAATAATCCTTTGATAACTAACACAGCAATTGGCCTATATACTTACCAATTTTACCTTTTTTTAATAACACATCACTTGTTTTACACATGAAATATTGTATTATAATATATCAATATTTTAAGTACATCTGTTTTGGTTTAATACTTTTTTGATTTAAAGTAAGAAGTTTGCAAAAATAATTCTTTAAATGCTTAAAATTGTGTCTTGTATGAAACTACACCAGTTTCAAGTGAGTGTTTAGATGTCTTTACTTAAGATTATCTCAAATTACATGCCATATTCAATTTTTTATGTACTTTTTTGCTTCATCTAATTTATTTAAGAAATGCTATGTCTTTAGCATCTTTATGCAATTTGCCTATATACTCACCAATTTTATCTTTATTACTAACACATCACTTGTTTTACACACGAAATAGTGTATTATAATATATCAACTTGACTGGGCCGATAAACAACCCTCCACTTTAGGCATTGTAATGTTTGGAACTACACCAGTTTTCAAGTGATGTTTTACGGCTTTCACTTATGATCATCAAAAACATATGTCAAAGTATTTTTTAAAGTAATTTATTTAAAGTATTTTAAATAGCTTTTATATCTATAGCCCCAGTATGTTAACATAAGAGATTGAGCATGTGATACATATTAAGGCAATTTTTTTATCCACTCAATTTCATGCAATTGTTGATTTTAGTCTTTTTTTATTGACCAATTTTTACTAAATGATTAACACATGACATTGACATTATATTTTTAATATTTATTTTAATACTTAAAATGACATGGTGTTACATAAGCATTATTGTATCTATAACATCAATTTTTATTTACTTTTATTTTGGCTTAAATATTTCTTCACTATTTTTAATAGATGCGTTTGATCACACAATTTTTTTTAATGATTATATCTGTTTTCGGTGACCACACAACATGGCTGAGATTTTGAAAGTGTCAACACCTCCCTGTGGATCCAAGACAAAGGTGTTTATTTGATTGGGCTGTTACACAACTCTCCACATTAGTCACTGTAATGTATGGAACTACACCAGTTTCAAGTGAGTTTTTAGAAGACTTTACATAAGATTATCTCAAAGTACATGAAGTACATGCCATATTTAATCCTTGTATGCACTTTTGGCTTATCAAAATTATTTAAGATATTTTTTCATATCTTTAGCATCTGTATTTAAACCTCAGAGACCAAGGGGATGATATATTTTGAGATTTTTTCTTCGTACCAATAAAATGGATTTTATTCTTTTTTACTGGCCAATAATTCTTGTCACTAACTTATCAAACGGCCTAAATTTTTATTATTGTATTAATCACTAGCACTTCACATTACCAATACACTTACCAATATTTACTTTATTACTAACTCAACAAATGGCATATAAGATCAATATTGTTATATGTCAATCTGTAATTTACACTTTTTTAGGAATGTCATTCTTTATAACCTTTTAAGCAAAAACTTTACAAAATAATTCTTTAAATGTTTAAATTTTCTGTTTTTCTGGAGACCACATTATATGACGGTAATATTGAAAGTTTCTGCATCTACCTGTGGACCCAAGCCTAAGATCTTCAGTTATTCTGTCTCCTAAACAACTATTCTCTAGACAAAATGTTTTGGAACTAAAGAAGTTTTCAAGTGAGATTTCAGTATAATCTAAGTTATTTAATAAATACTTTGTCTTTTCACTGTTTGATCCATTCAGTAAATTTTTATTGAGAAAATTTCCCATCATTATTGGTGTTTGAAATGTAAAATATATCATTCATGCTAGATGTATTTCTATCAATGGTTGTTCACTTTTCTTTTTCTCCAGGCCAAGGCTACATCTTCCCTCAATTCGAATCAGTTATCCTAATGACAATGCTGAGCTAGTCTTATCTCAGTTTCCTGATCCTAACAATGCTGGGTTTTTCTCACCAGTTTCTTATTTAATGAAGTTTGTCTGACTTTCTACTTCTGATTGTATTGCTCTTTAATGAATTGAGTTTACAAGCCAGTTACACTGTCTGGATACCAGTCAAGACCAGTACAGTAGAAGACATCCAATTAGGATATCAGGACAGTGTGCAAGTCTTGAGATGAAGGCAAGACCAAGTTCTGATTGGATTTCATAATGCTCTAGTTAGAAACTGATTGTATAAAACTCTATTTGAAACATTTTTTGCTAATACTAATTTGTGTATGTGTTAATCCCATTTACTGTAGCTAATTTGATAATGTATGCGTGTTCTCCCTATAATTGTTATATGAATGTATATTTCCATGCTAATTTTTATATTTGTTTTTATGCTAATTTGTATATTATGTATGTGTATTATTCCCATAATAATTGGTGTAGTATATAGATGTGTGTTGTGCTAATTTGTATGTCTGTATTCCATGATTTTTATGTGTATGTATGTTATTTCCATGCTCTTTGGAATATTATGTATGTTACTTCCATACTAATTGGTATATGTAGGTGTTATTCACATGCTTTTGGTATATCTGTTTTATTATCATAATTGGTAGGCTACATTGTATGTTATTTCCAGGCTGTTTGGTATATGTATATTTCATTCCCATGCTAAATGGTATATGTATTGAAACTGGTATATTTTGTATGTTATTCTAATGCTAATTTTTGTATTTGTGTGGTGTTCCCATGTTAATTGGTGTACCTGGTATTAAGTTAATGATTAGAAATAAATTTTATATTTTTGGTCTGGATTAAAATTAAATAAATAAGATTATTATTAAACAATTGCTTTTGTCTGAAATATTTGCTAATTTAATTTGTTTGTTACATTTAGCCTCCTAACTGAAAAGAAATATAATAATATCCTGAACAGTTACATAAATTATGTATTAATCATAATTTATAACAGTAGATCGCCATTCCTTCAGATTTAACTACTAAATCTACAGCCATATTTATAATTTAATATATCAATGCAATTACACCTAAGTTACAACCATATCAAAAGGAAATACCTCTACAAATGTATCTACTAAACATCTACAACTGCACTACAATTGCAACTGCAATTTTAAAAAATAAATAAGTATACAGATACAACTACAAATAGAATTATGGGTAGAGAGGACAGGCTCTAGCCATGTTTAATGTACATCTCAGAGCATCGTGCTAACCCTAACAAATCTGAATGAATTATGTATATGAAGTAACAAGGCAATGACAATTGTTTCCTCCAGTTAAGATTTATTTAATAATGTGTGAAATGTATAGTCTGTCAATAATTATATTGTGATGTGATTCATGGAATTTGGCCTCATGCTTTTTACAACTATTGGAATGATAATTAGGAGTGCTGAATAAGCAAATGCAAGAGGAAGAGCCACATTAAACAATACTTACAATAACACACCATCAATGTTACTATTAACTTTTAATGTTACACAACAAAATCTATAGACACAACTCAAACTACATCAAGTACGAATACATATGCAAAGACATATATAATTACATATAAAACTGCTACGACAGCTTCAAATGCATCTGCAACTTAAACTATATTTACATAAAAAACAACTGTATTGTCTATTTCATCTACAAAGAAAACAGCAACTAACACTACAACTACATATACAGTTAGCTCTTATACTAACTACTAAATCAATAGTCTCCACGCCTTTAACTGCAATTGTGGCTAATATAAGCACTCCATCAACAGCAAATACATTTTCAATAATATCTATAACTAAATTTACAACTGCAACAATAGCTACAACTGCTAATGCAACTAGATCTATAGTTAAAGCTAAAACTACTTCAACAGCAACTGCATCTACAACTGCAACTACATCGGTTACTGATACATCAATAGCAGCTACATTACTAAATTAACAAACAAAATGTACAACTAAATATACAACTGGCACTAAATATATAGACACAACTACATCTGCAACGGCAATTAAAACGAAATCTACAAATACAAGAACATCATTAACACCTACATCTACAACTACATCTAAACCTACACCTAAAACTGCAACTACATCTATAACCTCTTCGAAAGCTTTAGCTACAACAACATCATAAAAAGTAGATCTACACCAATATCTACAATTTAATGTATCACTGCAACTACATCAAAGCTAAAACTTATCAAAAGCAAATACATCTACAAATATATCTATTAAAACATCTACAACTGCACTACATCTATAAACTGAATTACATCTATATATAGGCCTATACAAATACAACTTCTTCTACATATACAAAAACTACTGCTATAAATGCAACTTTATCTACTATTGCAAATGCAACTAAAACTATACCTACACCAATAGCTACAATTACATGAACAGAAACTACATCTCAAAAACATATATAACTACATCTACACCGGTAACTATATAAAAAACTGCATCTAAAACAACAACTACATTTACAGGTTTCACTACAAATAGAGGTACAACTATATCTACATATATAACTTCTTCTACATCTACAACAACTACTAATAATACTTATACCATTGCCATTACATCTACAAGTGCAACAGAAACTAAAACAACGACTATAGTTTGAAATGCAACAAAATATATAGATACAACTAAAACTGCATCAAGTACGAATACATATGCAAGAACAAATATAACTACATCTAAAACTGCTACGAAATCTTCAACTGCATCTGCAACTAAAACTACACATACATCAAACAAAACTGCATCTACAATTTCATATAAAACTAGATATAAATCTCCAACTTCATCTACAAATAAAACAACAACAAATAATACAACTACATATACAGCTAAAACTACAACTAAATCAATAGTCTCCACGACTATAACTGCATTTATGGCTAAAATAACAACTCCATCAACAGAAAATACATCTTCAATAATATATATATATAACTAAAACTACAAGTGCAATAAAATCTACCACTGCTAATGCAACAAAATCAATGATTAATACTAAAAGTACTTCAACAGCAAATACATCTACAACTGCAAATACATCGGAAACTAAAACTATATAAATATATAAAGCTACAACTACTTCAATATCATCTACTTCGATATCAACTACACCAACAACAAAATATATAAACCGGCAATAAATCTACAAATACATCTAAATCTGCAACTAAAACTAAATCTACAGCTACCACTAGAAGAACATCATCAAGACCTACATCCACAACTACATCTACAGCTACTACAAGTTAAAACTCCAACTACAACTACAACCTTTTCTTTAGCTATTGCTACAATAACACCATAAACAGCTACATCTACAGCAATATCTACAATCTAAACATTCGGTGCATCTATGTCTAAGCTACAACTACAACTACATCAGAGGCAAATACTTCTACAAATATATCTAAAAAGAAACTAAAATTCCATGAAATGTAGAATTGCAACCAAAAAAAAACTAAAGCTATAACAACAGATACACATACAACTAAAAATAGTTGTATGTGTATTAATATATCACATATACAACTTCTTTTACATTTACAAAAACCTTTTCTACAATTGCAACTACATATAATAATTTAAGAATGAAGTATGCATGGGGTAAAAATGAGGTATGACAGGGGTAAGAATGAGGTATGAAAGGGGTACGAATGAGGTATGAATGGGGTAAGAATGAGGTGTGAATGGGGTAAGAATGAGGTATAAATGGGGTAAGAATGAGGTGTGAATGGGGTTAGAATGAGGTATCAATGGGGTAAGAATGAGGTATGAATGATGTATGAATGAGGTATAAATGTTGTAAGAATGAGGCATGAAATGGGATAAGAATGAGATATGAATTGGTAAGAATAGTTATAAATGGGGTAAAAATGAGGTATGAAAAGGGTAATAATGAGGTGTGAATGGGTAAGAATGAGGTATAAATGGAATAGAATGCGGTGTGAATGGGTTAGAATGGGGTATGAATAAGGTAAGAATGGGTAAATATTGGGGTAAGAATGAGGTATGAATGGGGTAAGAATGAGGTATGAATGAGGTTAGAATGTGTTAAGAATGAGGTTTGGATAGGGGAAGAATAAGGTATGAAAGGGGTAAGAATAAGGAATGGAGTAAGAATGGGGTACGAATGAGGTAAGAATGAGGTATGAAAGGAGTAAGAATGAGGTATGAATAGGGTAAGAATTAGGTATGGATGGGGTACGACTGATGTATGGATGGGGTAAAAATGAAGAAAGAATGTGGTAAGAATCGGAGAAGAATGAGGTAAGAATGAGGTTTAGATGGGGTAAGAATAAGGTATGAATTGGGTAAGAATGAGGTAAGTATGGGGTTAGAATGGGGTAAAAATGAGGTAAGAATGGTGAAAGAATGGGTAAATAATGGGGTAAGAATTACTTATGAATGGCGTAAGAATGAGGTATGGATGGGGTTAGAATCAGTAATGAACATGGTAAGAATAAGGTTTGAATGTGGTAAGAATGGGGTAAGAAAGAGGTAAGAATGAAGTAAAATGAGGTAAGAATGAGATATGAATTTGTAAGAATGAGGTATGAATGGAATTAGAATGAGGTATGATTGTGGTACGAATGAGGTATGGTTGGGTAAAGAATGAGGTATGATTGGGGTAAGAATGAGGTATGGATGGGATAAGAATGAGATAATGATAAGGAAAGAATAAGAAATGGATTGGGTAAGAATGAGATATGATTGGTTTAAGAATGAAGAAAGAATGTAATAAGAATGGGATAAGAAGGAGGTAATAATGAGGTATGGATTGGGTAAGAATAAGATATGAATGGGCTAAGAATGAGGTAAGAATGGGTGATAATGGGTAAGAATGGTGTAAAAATGAGGTAAGATTGGGTAAAGAATGGGGTAAAAATGACGTATGAATGGCCTAAGAATGAGTTATGGATGGGTTAAGAATGAAGTAAGAATGTGGTAAGAATAGAATAAGAATGGGTAAAGAATGAGGTATGGATTGAGCAAGAATAAGATATGAATGGGGTAAGAATGAGGTATGGATGGGGTAAAAATGAGGTATGAAAATGGTAAGAATGAGATTTCAATTGAATTAGAATGGGTTAAGAATGTGTTATTGATGGGGTAAGAATGAGATATGGATGGGGTAAGAATGAGGAATTAGTGAAGAAAGAATGAGGTATGGATGGGGTAAAAATGAGGTATGATTGGGGTAAGAATGAGGTAACATTGGTGTAAATATGGGGTATGGATGGGGTAAGAATAAGGTACGAATGGATTAAGAATGAGTTATGGATAAGGTAAGAAAGAGGTATGAATAAAGTAAGAATAAAGTATGAAGGGGGTAAGAATAAGGTGTGGATGTGTTAAGAATGAGGTATGATTGATGTAAGAATTAGGGACGGATGGGGTAACAATGAGGTATGGATAGGTTATGAATGAGGAAAATGTTAAGAATGAGTTAAAATTGAGGTAATTGATGGGTTAAGACTGATGTATGGATGGGGGAAGAATGAGATATGAATGGAGTAAGAATGAGGTATGAATGGGGTAAAAACAGTTAAGAAAAGGTAAAGAATGGGGTAAAAATGACGTATGAATGTCGTAAGAATGAGCTATGGATGGGGGAAGAATGAAATAAGAATGTGGTCATAATAGGATAAGAATGTATGAATGGGGTTAAAATGAGTAATGAATATGGTAAGAATAAGGTTTAAATGGGGTAAGAATGGGGTAAGAATGAGGTAAGAATGAAGTATGAATGAGGTTAGAATAAGGTATGAATTGGTTAAGAATAAGATAAGAATGGGGTTAGAATGAGGTAAAAATGAAGTAAGAATGCTTTAAAAATAACGAATGAATGGCGTAAGAAAGTGGTATGAATGAGGTAAGACTGATGTATGAATTGGGTTAAAATGAGTAATGAATATGGTAATAATAAGGTTAAAATGGTGTAAGAATGGGGTAAGAATGAGGTAATAATGAGGTATGAATGAGGTAAGAATGAGATATGAATGGGGTAGAATGAGGTAAGAATGGGTTTAGAATTGGTTAAAAATGAGGTAAGAATGGTGAAAGAATGGGGTAAAGAATGGGGTAATAATTACATATGACTGGCGTTAGGAGGTATGGATGGGGTAAGACTGAATTATGAATGGGGTTAAAATAAGTAATGAGAATGGTAAAAATAATGTTTGAATGGGGTAGGAATGGTGTAGGAATGAGGTATGAATGGAGTAAGAATGAGGTATAAGTGTGGTAAGAATGAGGTATGATTGGGGCAAAAATGAGGTATGAATGTGGTAAGAATGAGGTATGATTGGGGCAAAAATGAGGTATGGATGGGGTAAGAATGAGGTATGGATGGGGTAAGAATGAAGTTAGAATTGGTAAGAATAGGATAAGAATGAGATAATAATGAGGTATTGATTGGGTAAAAATAATATATGAATGGTGTAAGAATGAGGTAAGAATTGGGTAAAAATGAGTAAAGAAAGGGTAAATAATGGGGTAACAATGACGTATGGATGGCGTAAGAATGAGCTATGGATGGGGGAAGAATGAAGTAAGAATATGGTCAGAATAGGATAAAAATGAGGTAATCATGAGGTATAAATGGCGTAAGAATGAGGTATGAATGTGGTTAGAATAATGTATAAATGGAGTAAGAATAAGATAAGAATGTGGTTAGAATGAGGTAAAAATGAAGTAAGAATGCTTTAAGAATTACGAATGAATGGCGTTAGAAAGAGGTATGGATGAGGTAAGACTGATGTATGAATGGGGTTAAAATGAGTAATGAATATGGTAAGAATAAGGTTTAAATGGGGTAAGAATGGGGTAAGAATGAGGTAAGAATGAGGTATGAATTAGGTAAGAATGAGATATGAATGGGGTAAGAATAAGGTAAGAATGGGGTTAGAATTGGTTAAAAATGAGGTAAGAATGGGGAAAGAATAAGGGAAAGAATGGGGTAAGAATTACATATGACTGGCGTTAGGAGGTATCTATGGGGTAAGACTGAGATATGAATGGGGTTAAAATAAGTAATGAATATGGTAAAAATAATGTTTGAATGGGGTAAGAATGGTGTAGGAATGAGGTATAAATGGAGTAAGAATGAGATATAAATGTGGTAAGAATGAGGTATGATTGGGGCAAAAATGAGGTATGGATGGGGTAAGAATGAGGTTTGAATGGGGTAAGAATGAGATATTGATAAGGTAAGAATAAGAAATGGATGGGGTTAGAATGAGGTATGGATGGTGTAAGAATGAAGTTAGAATTTGTAAGAATAGGATAAGAATGAGATAATAATGAGGTATTGATTGGGTAAAAATAATATATGAATGGTGTAATGATGAGGTAAGAATTGGGTAAAAATGATTAAAGAAAGGGTAAATAATTGGGTAACAATGATACATGAATGGTGTAAGAATGAGCTATGGATGGGTGAAGAATGAAGTAAGAATGTGTTCAGAATAGGATAATAATGAGGTAATCATGAGGTATAAATGGAGTAGGAATGGGGTATGAATGTGGTTAGAATAAGGTATGAATGGGGTAAGAATAAGATAAGAATGGGGTTAGAATGAGGTAAAAAGAAAGTAAGAATGCTTTAAGAATTACGAATGAATGGCGTAAGAAAGAGGTATGGATGAGGTAAGACTGATGTATGAATGGGGTTAAAATGAGTAAAGAATATGGTAAGAATACGTTTTAAATGGGGTAAGAATGGGGTAAGAATGAGGTAAGATAGAGGTATGAATGAGGTAAGAATAAGATATGAATGGGGTAAGAATGAGGTAAGAATGGGGTTAGAATTGGTTAAAAATGAGGTAAGAATGGGGAAAGAATAAGGGAAAGAATGGGGTAAGAATTACATATGACTGGCGTTAGGAGGTATCTATGGGGTAAGACTGAGATATGAATGGGGTTAAAATAAGTAATGAATATGGTAAAAATAATGTTTGAATGGGGTAAGAATGGTGTAGGAATGAGGTATGAATGGAATAAGAATGAGGTATGAATGTGGTAAAATGAGGTATGATTGGGGCAAAAATGAGGTATGGATGGGGTAAGAATGAGGTTTGAATGGGGTAAGAATGACTTATTGATAAGGTAAGAATAAGAAATGGATGGGGTATGAATGTGGTTAGAATAAGGTATGAATGGGTAAGAATAAGATAAGAATGGGGTTAGAATGAGGTAAAAAGGAAGTAAGAATGCTTTAAGAATTACGAATGAATGGCGTAAGAAAGAGGTATGGATGAGGTAAGACTGATGTATGAATGGGGTTAAAATGAGGATTGAATATGGTAAGAATAAGGTTTAAATGGGGTAAGAATGGGGTAAGAATGAGGTAAGAATAATGTAAGAATGAGGTATGAATGAGGTTATAATGAGATATGAATGGGGTGAGAATGAGGTAAAAATGGGGTTAGAATTGGTTTAAAATGATGTAAGAATGTGGAAAGAATGGTGCAATGAATGGGTAAGAATTACATATGACTGGCGTTAGGAGGTATGGATGGGGTAAAACTGAGGTATGAATGGGGTTAAAATAAGTAATGAATTTGGTAAAAATAATGTTTGAATCGTGTAAGAATGTGTGTAGGAATGAGGTAAGAATGAGGTATGAATGGTGTAATAATGAGGTATGAATGGTGTAATAATGAGGTATGAAAGAAGTAAGAATGAGGTATGAATGTGGTAAGAATAAGGTATAATTGGGGCAAAAATGAGGTATGGATGGGGTAAGAATGATGTTTGAATGGGGTAAGAATGAGTTATTGATAAGGTAAGAATAAAAAATAAATGGGGTTTTAATGAGGTATGGAAGGGGTAAGAATGAAGTTAGAATTGGTAAGAATAGGATAAGAATAAGATAATAATGAGGTATTGATTGGGTAAAAATAATATATGAATGGTGTAATGATGTGGTAAGAATTGGGTAAAAATGATTAAAGAAAGGGTAAATAATGGGGTAACAATGATACATGAATGGCGTAAGAATGAGCTATGGATGGGGGAAGAATGAAGTGAGAATGTGTTCAGAATAGGTTAAGAATGAGGTAATCATGAGGTATAAATGGAGTAAGAATGGGGTATGAATGTGGTTAGAATAAGATATGAATGGGGTTAGAATGAGGTAAAAAGGAAGTAAGAATGCTTTAAGAATTACGAATGAATGGCGTAAGAAAGAGGTATGGATGAGGTAAGACTTTTAAATGAATGGGGTTAAAATGAGTAATGCATATGGTAAGAATAAGGTTTAAATGGGGTAAGAATGGTGTAAGAATGAGGTAAGAATGATGTATGAATGAGGTAAGAATGAGATATGAATGGGGTAAGAATGAGGTAAGAATGGGGTTAGAATTGGTTAAAAATGAGGTAAGAATGGGGAAAGAATAAGGGAAAGAATGGGGTAAGAATTACATATGACTGGCGTTAGGAGGTATCTATGGGATAAGACTGAGATATGAATGGGGTTAAAATAAGTAATGAATATGGTAAATATAATGTTTGAATGGGGTAAGAATGGTGTAGGAATGAGGTATGAATGGAGTAAGAATGAGGTATAAATGTGGTAAGAAGGAGGTATGATTGGGGCAAAAATGAGGTATGGATGGGGTAAGAATGAGGTTTGAATGGGGTAAGAATGATATATTGATAAGGTAAGAATAAGAAATGGATGGGGTTAGAATGAGGTATGGATGGTGCAAGAATGAAGTTAGAATTTGTAAGAATAGGATAGGAATGAGTTAATAATGAGGTATTGATTGAGTAAAAATAATATATGAATCGTGTAAGAATGAGGTAAGAATTGGGTAGGAATGAGTAAAGAAAGGGTAAATAATGGGGTAACAATGACGTATGAATGGCGTAAGAATGAGCTATGGATGGGGGAAGAATGAAATTAGAATGTGGTCAGAAAAGGATAAGAATGAGGTAATCATGAGGTATAAATGGAGTAAGAATGGGGTATGAATGTGGTTAGAATAAGGTATGAATGGGGTAAGAAAAAGATAAGAATGTGGTTAGAATGAGGTAAAAATGAAGTAAGAATGCTTTAAGAATCACGAATGAATGGCGTAAGAAAGAGGTATGGATGAGGTAAGACTGATGTATGAATGGGGTAAAAATGAGGATTGAATATGGTAAGAATAAGGTTTAAATGGGGTAAGAATGGGGTAAGAATGAGGTAAGATAGAGGTATGAATGAGGTAAGAATAAGATATGAATGGGGTAAGAATGAGGTAAGAATGGGGTTAGAATTGGTTAAAAATGAGGTAAGAATGGGGACAGAATGGGGTAAAGAATGGGGTAAGAATTACATATGACTGGCGTTAAGAGGTATGGATGGGTTAAGACTGAAGTATGAATGGGGTTAAAATAAGTAATGAATATGGTAAAAATAATGTTTGAATGGGGTAAGAATGATGTAGGAATGAGGTATGAATGGAGTAAGAATGAGGTATGAATGTGGTAAAAATGAGGTATGATTGGGGCAAAAATGAGGTATGGATGGGGTAAGAATGAGGTTTGAATGGGGTAAGAATGACTTATTGATAAGGTAAGAATAAGAAATGGATGGGGTTATAATGAGGTATGGATGGGGTAAGAAAGAAGTTATAATTGGTAAGAATAGGATAAGAATGAGAAAATAATGAGGTATTGATTGGGTAAAAATAATATATGAATGGTGTAAGAATGAGGTAAGAATTGGGTAAAAATGAGTAAAGAAAGGGTAAACAATGGGGTAATAATGACGTATTAATGGTGTAAGAATGAGCTATGGATGGGTGAAGAATGAAGTAAGAATTGGGTCAGAATAGGATAAGAATTAGGTAATCATGAGGTATAAATGGAGTAAGAATGGGGTATGAATGTGGTTAGAATAAGGTATGAATGGGGTAAGAATAAGATAAGAATGGGGTTAGAATGACGTAAAAATGAAGTAAGAATGCTTTAAGAATTACGAATGAATGGCGTAAGAAAGAGGTATGGATGAGGTAAGACTGATGTATGAATGGGGTTAAAATGAGGATTGAATATGGTAAGAATAAGGTTTAAATGGGGTAAGAATGGGGTAAGAATGAGGTAAGAATGAGGTAAGAATGAGGTATGAATGAGGTAAGAATGAGATATGAATGGGGTGAGAATGAGGTAAAAATGGGGCTAGAATTGGTTTAAAATGATGTAAGAATGTGGAAAGAATGGTGTAATGAATGGGGTAAGAATTACACATGACTGGCGTTAGGAGGTATGGATGGGGTAAAACTGAGGTATGAATGGGGTTAAAATAAGTAATGAATATGTTAAAAATAATGTTTGAATCGTGTAAGAATGTGTGTAGGAATGAGGTGAGAATGAGGTATGAATGGTGTAATAATGAGGTATGAATGGTGTACAAATGAGGTATGAATGAAGTAAAAATGAGGTATGAATGTGGTAAGAATAAGGTATGATCGGGGCAAAAATGAGGTATGGATGGGTTAAGAATGAGGTTTGAATGGGGTAAGAATGAGTTATTGATTAGGTAAGAATAAGAAATGGATGGGGTTAGAATGAGGTATGGAAGGGGTAAGAATGAAGTTAGAATTGGTAAGAATAGGATAAGAATGAGATAATAATGAGGTATTGATTGGGTAAAAATAATATATGAATGGTGTAATGATGTGGTAAGTATTGGGTAAAAATGATTAAAGAAAGGGTAAATAATGGGGTAACAATGATGCATGAATGGTGTAAGAATGAGCTATGGATGGGTGAAGAATGAAGTAAGAATGTGTTCAGACTAGGATAATAATGAGGTAATCATGAGGTATAAATGGAGTAAGAATGGGGTATGAATGTGGTTAGAATAAGGTATGAATGGGGTAAGAATAAGATAAGAATGGTGTTAGAATGAGTTAAAAAGGAAGTAAGAATGCTTTAAGAATTACGAATGAATGGCGTAAGAAAGAGGTATGGATGAGGTAAGACTGATGTATGAATGGGGTTAAAATGAGTAATGAATATGGTAAGAATAAGGTTTAAATGGGGTAAGAATGGGGTAAGAATGAGGTAAGAATGAGGTAAGAATGATGTATGAATGAGGTAAGAATGAGATATGAATGAGGTAAGAATGGGGTTAGAATTGGTTAAAAATGAGGTAAGAATGGGTAAAGAATGGGGTAAAGAATGGGGTAAGAATTACATATGACTGGCGTTAGGAGGTATGGATGGGGTAAGACTGAGGTATGAATGGGGTTAAAATAAGTAATGAATATCTTAAAAATAATGTTTGAATGGGGTTATGGTTAGGGTTAGGGTTAGGGTTAGGGGTTAGGGGTTAGGGGTTAGGGTTAGGGTTAGGGGTTAGGGGTTAGGGGTTAGGGTTAGGGTTAGGGTTAGGGTTAGGGTTAGGGTTAGGGTTAGGGTTAGGGTTAGGGTTAGGGTTAGGGTTAGGGTTAGGGTTAGGGTTAGGGTTAGGGTTAGGGTTAGGGTTAGGGTTAGGGTTAGGGTTAGGGTTAGGGTTAGGGTTAGGGTTAGGGTTAGGGTTAGGGTTAGGGTTAGGGTTAGGGTTAGGGTTAGGGTTAGGGTTAGGGTTAGGGTTAGGGTTAGGGTTAGGGTTAGGGTTAGGGTTAGGGTTAGGGTTAGGGTTAGGGTTAGGGTTAGGGTTAGGGTTAGGGTTAGGGTTAGGGTTAGGGTTAGGGTTAGGGTTAGGGTTAGGGTTAGGGTTAGGGTTAGGGTTAGGGTTAGGGTTAGGGTTAGGGTTAGGGTTAGGGTTAGGGTTAGGGTTAGGGTTAGGGTTAGGGTTAGGGTTAGGGTTAGGGTTAGGGTTAGGGTTAGGGTTAGGGTTAGGGTTAGGGTTAGGGTTAGGGTTAGGGTTAGGGTTAGGGTTAGGGTTAGGGTTAGGGTTAGGGTTAGGGTTAGGGTTAGGGTTAGGGTTAGGGTTAGGGTTAGGGTTAGGGTTAGGGTTAGGGTTAGGGTTAGGGTTAGGGTTAGGGTTAGGGTTAGGGTTAGGGTTAGGGTTAGGGTTAGGGTTAGGGTTAGGGTTAGGGTTAGGGTTAGGGTTAGGGTTAGGGTTAGGGTTAGGGTTAGGGTTAGGGTTAGGGTTAGGGTTAGGGTTAGGGTTAGGGTTAGGGTTAGGGTTAGGGGTTAGGGTTAGGGTTAGGGTTAGGGTTAGGGTTAGGGGTTGGGGTTAGGGTTAGGGTTAGGGTTAGGGTTAGGGTTAGGGTTAGGGTTAGGGTTAGGGTTAGGGTTAGGGTTAGGGTTAGGGTTAGGGTTAGGGTTAGGGTTAGGGTTAGGGTTAGGGTTAGGGTTAGGGTTAGGGTTAGGGTTAGGGTTAGGGTTAGGGTTAGGGTTAGGGTTAGGGTTAGGGTTAGGGTTAGGGTTAGGGTTAGGGTTAGGGTTAGGGTTAGGGTTAGGGTTAGGGTTAGGGTTAGGGTTAGGGTTAGGGTTAGGGTTAGGGTTAGGGTTAGGGTTAGGGTTAGGGTTAGGGTTAGGGTTAGGGTTAGGGTTAGGGTTAGGGTTAGGGTTAGGGTTAGGGTTAGGGTTAGGGTTAGGGTTAGGGTTAGGGTTAGGGTTAGGGTTAGGGTTAGGGTTAGGGTTAGGGTTAGGGTTAGGGTTAGGGTTAGGGTTAGGGTTAGGGTTAGGGTTAGGGTTAGGGTTAGGGTTAGGGTTAGGGTTAGGGTTAGGGTTAGGGTTAGGGTTAGGGTTAGGGTTAGGGTTAGGGTTAGGGTTAGGGTTAGGGTTAGGGTTAGGGTTAGGGTTAGGGTTAGGGTTAGGGTTAGGGTTAGGGTTAGGGTTAGGGTTAGGGTTAGGGTTAGGGTTAGGGTTAGGGTTAGGGTTAGGGTTAGGGTTAGGGTTAGGGTTAGGGTTAGGGTTAGGGTTAGGGTTAGGGTTAGGGTTAGGGTTAGGGTTAGGGTTAGGGTTAGGGTTAGGGTTAGGGTTAGGGTTAGGGTTAGGGTTAGGGTTAGGGTTAGGGTTAGGGTTAGGGTTAGGGTTAGGGTTAGGGTTAGGGTTAGGGTTAGGGTTAGGGTTAGGGTTAGGGTTAGGGTTAGGGTTAGGGTTAGGGTTAGGGTTAGGGTTAGGGTTAGGGTTAGGGTTAGGGTTAGGGTTAGGGTTAGGGTTAGGGTTAGGGTTAGGGTTAGGGTTAGGGTTAGGGTTAGGGTTAGGGTTAGGGTTAGGGTTAGGGTTAGGGTTAGGGTTAGGGTTAGGGTTAGGGTTAGGGTTAGGGTTAGGGTTAGGGTTAGGGTTAGGGTTAGGGTTAGGGTTAGGGTTAGGGTTAGGGTTAGGGTTAGGGTTAGGGTTAGGGTTAGGGTTAGGGTTAGGGTTAGGGTTAGGGTTAGGGTTAGGGTTAGGGTTAGGGTTAGGGTTAGGGTTAGGGTTAGGGTTAGGGTTAGGGTTAGGGTTAGGGTTAGGGTTAGGGTTAGGGTTAGGGTTAGGGTTAGGGTTAGGGTTAGGGTTAGGGTTAGGGTTAGGGTTAGGGTTAGGGTTAGGGTTAGGGTTAGGGTTAGGGTTAGGGTTAGGGTTAGGGTTAGGGTTAGGGTTAGGGTTAGGGTTAGGGTTAGGGTTAGGGTTAGGGTTAGGGTTAGGGTTAGGGTTAGGGTTAGGGTTAGGGTTAGGGTTAGGGTTAGGGTTAGGGTTAGGGTTAGGGTTAGGGTTAGGGTTAGGGTTAGGGTTAGGGTTAGGGTTAGGGTTAGGGTTAGGGTTAGGGTTAGGGTTAGGGTTAGGGTTAGGGTTAGGGTTAGGGTTAGGGTTAGGGTTAGGGTTAGGGTT